>CAKJTW010000010.1:38727500-39927500 GCA_917880005.1 Nanger dama
TACTTTAAACTCTGTCTGCCTAAAAAAAATCACATCTGTTTGATGCTGTGGTTACCACTACGATTAAGGAAAATCTGTTTTTGAAAAAGTGAGCTCCTATGTTATAATCTTATTTTTCTTTTTATAATTGAACTTGTTTTTTAATTACTCTGGTAACAGAACATACACCAGCTTTGTTGCTGAAATTTTGCCTGGATTCAAAATGAGGCAGAATTTTATGTAAGGCATTCATTGCAACAAGAGGAAAGAAAATAGCAAGTAGTAATAAAGTGGAAGGAAAATAATAGACTCTCAGGGTGGGAGTCAAGGAGCTTAACCAACTCGTTTAACTTTATTTTGGATTACTGTGTCACTTCTAGAATATTGCCAAACTTTTAGTCTGTAAATTCACTCAAGATTGCACATACCATTCACTCAAGATTGAACATGCCTTTTTAAAAAAATATAACTGAAATCGAGCAATGCCTATGGGGCTCCTGAGCACAGAAGGCTTTATATGTTCCCTATTTTTTATAGGAAATAGACTCCAGTATCTATGACCTTCCCTGAGTTCCAAAGGGCAGATTCGAATAGTTGCTAATCAGGGAAGGGAGAGGATGCAGAGACAAGAGAGGAGGCGTCAAGAAACAATAGTGCAGCCTTGGGACACTGGTTCAGACTTAAGAAATATACATAACAGTATCTTTGATCTCTTCTACAGAATTGAAAAGGCAGAGGAGCCAGAGATCAAATTGCCAACATCTGTTGGATCATAGAAAAAGCAAGAGAATTTCAGAAAAACAACTACTTCTGCTTCATTAAAGCCTTTGACTATGTGATCACAACAAACCCCCAGAAAATTGTTATAAAGATTGGAAAACCAGACCAACTTACCTGCCTCCTACGAAACCTGTGTGCAGGTCAAGAAGCAACAGTTAGAACTGGACATGGAACAACAGACTGGTTCCAAATTGGGAAAGGAGAATGTCAAGACCATATATTGTCACCCTGCCTATTTAACTTATATGCAGAGTACGTCATGCGAAATGCCTGGCTGGATGAACCATAAGCTGGAATCAAGATTGCTGGGAGAAATATCAGTAACCTCAGATATGCAGATGACACCACCCTTATGGCAGAAAGCAAAGAGCCTCTTGATGAAGGCAAAGAGGAGAGTGAACAAGCTGGCCTAAAACTCAACATTCAAAAACTAAAGATCATGGCATCCGGTCCCATCACTTCATGGCAAATAGATGGGAAAACAGTGAGAGATTTTATTTTCTTGGGCTCCAAAATCACTGCAGTCAAAACTAAAGATCATGGCATCTGGTCCCATCACTTCATGGCAAATAGATGGGAAAACAGTGAGAGATTTTATTTTCTTGGGCTCCAAAATCACTGCAGTTGGTGACTGCAGCCATGAAATTAAAAGACACTTTCTCCTTGGAAGAAAAGTTATGACAAACCTAGACAGCATATTAAAAAGTAGAGGCATCACTTTGCCAACAAAGGTCCATATAGTCAAGGCTATGGTTTTTTTAGTGGTCATGTATGGATGTTTAGTGTTGGACCATAAGGAAGGCTGAGTACCGAAGAATTGATGCTTTTGAACTGTGGTGTTGAAGAAGACTCTTGTGAATCCCTTGGACTGCAAGATCAAACCAGTCTATCTTAAAGCTGATGCTGGGAGGAATGATTGAAGGCAGGAGAAGAAGGGGATGACAGAGGATGAGATGTTTGGATGGCATCACCAACTCTATGGACATGAGTTTGAACAAGTCCATGGGGTCACAAAGAGTCAGACACCACTGAACAACTGAACAGCAACAGAACTAAAGGTGATCAAACCCGTCATTCTTAAAGGAAATCAACCTTGAATTTTCATTTGAAGGACTGATGCTGAAGCTGAAGCTCCAATACTTTGGCCACCTGATTTGAAGAGCCAACTCATTAGAAAAGACCCTTATGCTGGGAAAGATTGAAGGCAGGAGGAGAAGGGGATGACAGAGGATGAGATAGTTGGATGGCATCATTGACTCAATGGACATGAGTGAAGCTTCGGGAGATGGTGAAAGACAGGGAAGCTTGGCATGCTGCAGTCCACGGGGTTGCAAAGAGTCAGACATGACTAAGCAACTGAACAACGACAACAACAGAACTAAAACCCCCAACAAATGGAAGATGTTAACTCCTTGATTAATCATTCTTCATTCCAGAGACAATCACAGTTTGACAATCTTGAGAACCAAAGAAGCTCACCAGGAGACCACTTGAGGCCAGATTAAAGGATTGCAGGCCCTGCACACACATCCTGATCCTTATCAGCAACTCCACCCTTGAATCACTTTTATAAAACTCTTCACTAAATTCCCCCAATCCTGCCCCAGGTTGGGACACACAGTTTTTGAGGGCACGAGCTTGCTGTGTCCCCGTTTGCCTGGCAAAGCAATAAAGCTATTCTTTCTAACTTCACCCAAACCTGTTTCCAAGATTCAATTCAGCACCAATGTACAGAGGCTGAATTTTCGTCATCAAAACTAAGAGTTCAAAGCTTCCACTGAAAGAAAAGCTTCCCCTCTTTTGACCTTAACTCTCTAAATCTGAGCATAATAATTTGAGAGGCAGGATAGTACATGGGCTTTGATAGCTGAAGAATCTGAATTTGTAGACTGCCTGGGAGCTGTGAGATAGTTCTCTATGAGTCTCTCACATTTCTGCACTGGTTACAGCTTTTGTATCAGATAATCTTTGCAAGGATGTTTGTATAGTGAATAGTCTTAGAATATACAGTGTCTCCCCCTGGGGCAGGAGGCAGATTGTTTGCTATCCAAAATAACAAAAATAATGTCACTTTGGGGGCAAAACGCTGGGCAAGCTTACTAAGAGCTTCTTTCTAAGAGTGGGACGATCCTAACCTTGGGGTTTCTCAGCTCTGAGTCGTTACATCTGGGCTGCTTCTTAGTCTCTTCATCAGACTTGGGGTCCAGGAGGCACTACTGTGACCAACGTCCTGGTTTGCCCAGGGCTATCAATGCTAAAACTAAAACAGTCCTGTGCAAACTGGGATGGTTGGTCACTCCAATAAAGTAGGAAACTGATGTGCACAAGAAACTCCTGCTCTCTGCTATGCCAGGAAAATAAAGTTTTCTGAAGTCTTTGACCCAGGAGTTTTGTGTCTTCTACCACCATGCATGAAAATGGTGCAGGCTGTTACTAGCTGGCAAGCAGAATAAAATCTCAAACCCTTCCTAGTGACAGTGAGATGCTTGCCAAGTACTTCATTACACCTCAGTTTTCTGTAAAATGGAGTTGCTAATATCTGCCTCCAAGCCTTGAAAGGATGAAGGAAATGATGCAGGTAAAGCCTAATAAGCATACCATCTAGAACATAATAGGTCCTCAAGAGAGTGTGACAGTTGCCACTTTGTTGTTGTAATTCCCATTAGATAGAAAGATTCTAGTGCAATCATCGCACTGGTCGGTTTTGTGTGTATGGTTTGTGTGTGAATATCTTCCTCTCAGTGTCTTCACACAATGGAACACAGCAGATTAAAAAATGTTCAGTTAAGTATTTCTGATCATTTTTATCACCAAGATTAGATTGATTAGTGGTTGAGTCTAATTACTGATTAAAATGTTCCCCAACTGGATGATTCTATGACCTTATATAGTTATTACATATTTTTGTAAAGCTCTTTTTTTTTTTTTTGGCCTCACAGTTTGGCTTGTAGAATCTCAGTTCCTCAATCAGAGATTGAACCTGGACCAGGGCAGTGAAAGCCTGGAGTCCTAACCAGTAGGCAACCAGGGAACTCTTAACCTGGTGAAACAATATCAAATGATATTTAACAAATGACCTTTGACCTCCTCCCTTAAAGATCTCCAGGAGAAAATAAAATTAAGTTCCAGGTCATGCTCTTCAGCGATATTTGCTTGGTGTCATATGGCAGCATTCCACCACTGTCATATAATATACAGTAAATGCCACATCCACATGCATGGATCTCAGCTGCTACAGCAAAAAAGCTGAAAAATAGCACTGCCATCATTATTTGTATTTCCAAAGATTTTATAGATAGTTTTGCTGTGAATATCTGATATATTTATGGTCCTTTCTTCTAAAAGATGGAGACAGTTTTCTTCAGAAGAAAAAAGACCCCTAGTTTTTCTTCGAATTGAAGGATTCAGAATAACACACATCTGGGCAGTCTTCTGCTTGTTTGGAGACATGGATAATGTTCATATTTTGTGTGGCAGAGGAATGTAACATCCCTTTTATGGGTTAAGAGAGAGCGTATTGAACTGAATGTGGTTATGAGATGATTTGAAACTGTCTAGGAAAATGGAGCCATTTGGGACACTGTGATTATACCTCCCTTAGCTAGTTCATTTATGTGTGGGTAAGACAAGAATGACAAACAGAAAGGAAAAGCCAGCGCTTCTGCCTGTACTCAGATTTGATCAAGAGTGGGTAGAGTTCATGCATTATTCTATTTTTGCTCTGAAATGCTAACTTGCCTTTTACTTGCAGGCTCAATTCAGTTCTGGATGTTTCACAAATGTAACATGAGACTCAGTTAATTCCCTCCTAGGCCATCAAAGGTTATTTTTTCTGAACTGGCAACTGCTTCGGTATTTCTGTTGGATCAAACACACGATTTATGACTTGATGTTTATCTGCAGGAAATATCAATAGAAAACATTCAGCAATGCAGCCTAAAGGAGCCAATTACGGTCTCAATGTGGCGCAATCATGCAGACCTGGGGTATCCCTCTCTTGCTGGAGCTGAAATTCCTCCGATGGTAAGTATTCCCTTGGTTTCTGTAGACAGTAAGGAAAACAGACCTGCCAGTAATGACTAATACACATTTTAATTTTGAATCTTGTTTATTTTTGTGGAAGTAAAAGCAACATATCATAAAGGCATTGTTATTTTTGAAGAACTCTTTTTTTCCTGTTTTTTTTTTTTCAGCCCAATTGCTTTGACTGTGGTCAGGAACCTCTCTTTTCCTTTCCAAATGGCTCAAGTTTCCTGGCTCCAAATATGCTTTTCTGAACCCCCGAGCTCTGCCCGAGGCCTTGTCCTCTTTATTCTGTAGGCCTGAGATCTGGCACTTTTGTTTTACTCCTGTCTTACAGGGGAGATGTCTGCTGATGTTCTCCCCACAGGCCTAGAGTGCCAGCTCCACGACTCAGACCAGGGTTTTGTCCACCCTACATGTTCCTGCAGAGCTCAGCTCCACTCTCCCATGTAGGCTGGCAGTTCTACAGCCCTTCCCAAAGCTCACTTTTGGTCTCAGCTACATGGTTTCCATAGCCCTGGAGACAATTTGGGCTTGTTGAATCACAGGCCTCACTTGGAGACTTCTTTCTGTTGCACCCTACTGTTGGTCCCTGCCTGAGTTCCGAGGGCTGCTGTAGCGAAGTGCCACGAACTTGGTGGCTTAAACAACAGAGATTTATCAACTCACAATTCTGGTGGTCAGAAGTCCAACGTCAAGCCGTCAGTAGGACTAGGCTCTGTCTCCCTGATGATAAGAGGGAGTGACCGGCTCCAGGTCGCTCTCTTGGCTGCTGGTGGCCTAGGACACTCTTGGCTTGTCAATGACCTTCTTTTCCTTGTGTCTTTACATGCAGTTCCATCTGTGTGTCTCTGTGTCCAAATTTCTCCTTTTAATAAGGAGGTGGCTCAGTGGTAAAGAATCTGCCTGCCAATGCAGGAGACCCAAGAGACGTGGGTTTGATCTCTGCATCGGAAAAGATCCCCTGCAGAAGGACAGCTCAGTCCAGTATTCCTGTCTGGAAAATTTCATGGACTGAGGAGCCTGGTGAGCCACAGTCCATGGGCATCACAAAGAGTTGGACATGACTGAGCACACACACAGTGGATAACAGCCCACCCTAATGACCTCATGTTAACTTGATTTTTGGTAGAGACCCTGTTTTCAAATAAGACCATATTCACAGGTACTTTGGGCTGGACTGTCTACATATTTTTGTGGGGACATAATTCAACCCATTACAGCCCCAGCCTTTATACCTCTACACTCTGCTTTTAGTGCAGGACAAGAAGAGCCCATCAAGAAACTGACCTGACCAGACAGCTTCACAGCTGAATTCTACCAAAAATTTCTAGAAGAGCTAACACCTATCCTACTCAAACTCTTCCAGAAAATTGCAGAGGAAGGTAAACTTCCAAACTCATTCTATGAGGCTACCATCACCCTAATACCAAAACCTGACAAAGACGCCACCAAAAAAGAAAACTACAGGCCAATATCACTGATGAGCATAGATGCAAAAATCCTTAACAAAATTCTAGCAATCAGAATCCAACAACACATTAAAAAGATCATACACCATGACCAAGTGGGATATATCCCAGGGATGCAAGGATTCTTCAACATCTGCAAATCAATCAATGTAATTCACCACATTAACAAATTGAAAAATAGAAGTCATATGATTATCTCAATAGATGCAGAGAAGGCCTTTGACAAAATTCAACATCCATTTATGATAACAACTCTCCAGAAAGCAGGAATAGAAGGAACATACCTCAACATAATAAAAGCTATATATGACAAACCCACAGCAAACATTATCCTCAATGGTGAAAAATTGAAAGCATTTCCCCTAAAGTCAGGAACAAGACAAGGGTGTCCACTTTCACACTACTATTCAATATAGCTCTGGAAGTTTTGGCCACAGCAATCAGAGCAGAAAAAGAAATACAAGGAATCCAAATTGGAAAAGAAGAAGTAAAACTCTCACTGTTTGCAGATGACATGATCCTCTACATAGAAAATCCTAAAGACTCCACCAGAAAACTACTAGAGCTGATCAATGAATATAGTAAAGTTGCAGGATATAAAATAAACACTCAGAAATCCCTTGCATTCCTATACACTAATAATGAGAAAGTAGAAAAAGAAGTTAAGGAAATAATTCCATTCACCACTGCAACGAAAAGAATAAAATACTTAGGAATATACCTACCTAAAGAAACTAAAGACCTATATATCGAAAACTATAAAACACTGATGAAAGAAATCAAAGAGGACACTAATAGATGGAGAAATATACCATGCTCATGGGTCGGAAGAGTCAATATAGTGAAAATGAGTGTATTACCCAAAGCAATCTACAGATTCAATGCAATCCCTATCAAGCTACCAGCAGTATTTTTCACAGAACTAGAACAAATAATTTCACAATTTGTATGGAAATACAAAAAACCTTGAATAGCAAAAGCAATCTTGAGAAAGAAGAACGGAACTGGAGGAATCAACTTGCCTGACTTCAGGCTCTACTACAAAGCCACAGTCATTAAGACAGTATGGTATTGGCACAAAGACAGAAATATAGATCAATGGAACAAAACAGAAAGCCCAGAGATAAATCCACACACCTATGGACACCTTATCTTCAACAAAGGAGGCAAGAATATACAATGGAATAAAGACAATCTCTTTAACAAGTGGTGCTGGGAAAACTGGTCAACCACTTGTAAAAGAAGGAAACTAGATCACTTTCTAACACCACACACAAAAATAAACTCAAAATGGATTAAAGATCTAAACGTAAGACCAGAAACTATAAAACTCCTAGAGGAGAACATAGGCAAAACACTCTCCGACATAAATCACAGCAGGATCCTCTATGATCCACCTCCCAGTATACTGGAAATAAAATCAAAAATAAATAAATGGGATCTAATTAAAATTAAAAGCTTCTGCACAACAAAGGAAACTATAAGTAAGGTGAAAAGACAGCCTTCTGAATGGGAGAAAACAATAGCAAATGAAGCAACTGACAAACAACTAATCTCAAAAATATACAAGCAACTTATGCAGCTCAACTCCAGAAAAATAAACGATCCAATCAAAAAATGGGCCAAAGAACTAAATAGGCATTTCTCCAAAGAAGACATATGGATGGCTAACAAACACATGAAAAGATGCTCAACATCACTCATTATCAGAGAAACGCAAATCAAGACCACAATGAGTTACCATTTCACACCAGTCAGAATGGCTGCGATCCAAAAGTCTACAAGCAATAAATGCTGGAGAGGGTGTGGAGAAAAGGGAACCCTCTTACCCTGTTGGTGGGAATGCAAACTAGTACAGCCATTATGGAGAACAGTGTGGAGATTCCTTAAAAATTGCAAATAGAACTGCCTTATGACCCAGCAATCCCACTGCTGGGCATATACACCGAGGAAACCAGAATTGAAAGAGACACGTGCACCCCAATGTTCACTGCAGCATTGTTTATAATAGCCAGGAAATGGAAGCAACCTAGATGTCCATCGGCAGATGAATGGATAAGAAAGCTGAGGTACATATACACAATGGAGTATTACTCAGCCCTTAAAAAGAATAAATTTGAATCAGTTCTAATGAGATGGATGAAAGTGGAGCCTATTATACAGAGTGAAGTAAGCCAGAAAGAAAAACACCAATACCGTATACTGACACATACATATGGAATTTAGAAAGATAGTAATGATGACCCTGTATGTGAGACAACAAAAGAGACACAGAGGTATAGAACAACTTTTGGCCTCTGAGGGAGAGGGAGAGGGTGGGATGATTTGGGAGAATGGCATTGAAACATGTATACTATCATGTAAGAAACGAAGTGCCAGTCTATGTTCGATACAGGATACAAGATGCTTGGGGCTGGTGCACGGGGATGATCCAGAGAGATGATACGGGGTGGGAGGTGGGAGGGGGCTTCGGGATTGGGAGCTTGTGTACACCTGTGACTGATTCATGTCAATGTATGGCAAAACCAATACAGTATTGTAATGTAGAATAAAGTAAAAATAAAATTAAAAAAAAAAACTGACCTGAGGCTCAGGTCTCTGCATGACCCTCACCAAGTCCAGCCAGGATGCTCACCACGCCATACACCCTGGGGTATGCCTTCTTTTGTCTTAAAGCACAGACCTGTTTCCCTTTCATCCTCCCAAAAGGGGCTGCCTTTTTCTAACTTGTACAAGTTGCTCTACAAGCTTGCTGAAGTACCATGAGGTCAACTTCTGATTTATTCACAGACATTTGCTATACTGAACATAGATTTTTTTCCCCATTTTATTTCTTCTGTACTTATATCCATGCATATACCACATTATCTGTTTTATTTATTTATGTTTTTAAAAGGACATAACCTTTCTTTTAGCAGAAACAGCATCACTGTCATAGTTTATTTTCTGTAAAATTTCAAGGTTCAGAGGAAGGATGCATAGCAAGTTTATGCTATTTCTCAGATGAATTAGGATCCAGATAGGTTACTTAGCCAGGCTTCCTGCCTTCCTTTTCTTACTGGTTTCACAAGCGCCTCAGAGGCTCAGCATATGAAAATCTGGAAGGAACAATGATTGCCCTATTTTCTCACAGCATCCAACTGTGAAATGAAGATTGAGATCTGGACTTGCTTATTATTTGAGAAATTTCAAACATAATTCACCAGTGGTTTGTAATTAAAACAGAAAATTCCATCTACCACAATAGGCATGTTCTTTCCCAAGAGCATGACTGAGTGCTGAATACATTTGAATCACCTTCAAATCTCGTCATTGTCCATTAAATTCATGGGACCACAGCAGCCCAGGCTCAGCTCTCTAATTCTAGAGTTTGGCAAGCAGGGACAGTATTTTGGTTGCTCACTGGGGATGGGAACGCCAGCTTTGGGGAGACCAGCATAAACAGCGTCTGCCTCTGCATTTAATGCTGACTCTGTGCTCTGTCTTCCCATAGATTCATCTGCCTGGACATCTTTGCTAAACCATTAGGGTAAATCTGAATGGGACTGGAGAGTGTTTCCTATCCATGACCTCTCCAGAGAGCTCAAAGGCACAGGACTCAGAGATAACCACCTGATGATTTAGCAAGGCCAGTGGCTAACACATAAATCCCAGGCTGTGCATTGTCCTGAGGAGCTGGACAGAGTCTAAAAAAATTGCTCAAGATGAGGCATAAAAAAGCCAAGGTGTATCAGAGTCTACTGTGGGGATAGATTTAGTGATAGATAAATTTTTTGTCAGTATGTACTGTTTTTCAAAATAAAGTCTGAATATATCCCTCTAATATTTCTAGATTAAACAGAAGATTTTTATATTACCTGTTTCTTCTTTATCTGTAGTGATGGTTTAGAGCCTGTTTCATGCTTATTAACTTACATGTTCTTACAAATATTGAGATAGAATAATCCCATGTGTTAAAATCAGAGCCAAGAGCTCCAATGCAGATGAGAGTCCACAAAAGCAAAGTAAAATTGAATATCCAAGAAGTGTATGCAAATGACCAACCCAGGGCTCCACTGTGTGACTGTCTTGCTGCCTAAAGTAGGGCTGGGGGACGCCCTCTCAGGGTAGTGCCGGCCTTGCACTGTTGTCAGCTGCTGCTCAAGGGTCCAGTGGCAGCTTCCACCGTCAGACTACTTCTGCACTGTGATTTCGGATCTTGCCCAGGTGCCTAGCTTCAAGCATGGTTCTCCAGCCTTCCTGGCAATGTTGGATGAGCCACTCCCAATCCTAATAAACTCATTTTCTGCCTAAACCAGGCAGTTAGTTTCTGCACTCGTTGTTAAGAGCCCTAACTGATTCGGGCACTCTGGTGGGGGAGCCAGAACTTGATCCAGGCAGTTGGACCCCAGAACCCATACCCCTAAGCTCCACAGGCACCACTTCTAGTGCAGATAGCCACTGTGCTGGGCTCCAGGCTGTGGGTGCCCATATGGATTATTGTCCAAAACAGGACATTTTTGAGAATGAAAAGGGCTAACATTTATAATCATGCTAGGACTGTCCTCAGCAAATGAAATGGGCATGTGCCTTACTAATGAATTACGCCTTTCCCTTATGCTATAGAAGTGAATCCATCCACTGGAAATTGTATGTGTGACATAAGGCCCAGAGCTGGGCTTCCCTGGTGGCTCAGTGGTAAAGAATCCACCTGCCCATGCAGGAGATGCAGGTACAATCCCTGGGTTGGGAACATCCCTTGGAAAAGGAAATGGCAGCCCACTCCAGCATTCTTGCCTGAAAATCCCATGGACAGAGGAGCCTGGGGGCCACAGTCCGTGGGGTCTCAAAGAGTCAGACAGGACTTAGCAACTGAACACATACCCATCACAGGCCCAGAGCTAAGGGTCAACTCACTAGCTTCTGTTTTCAATTTCTCAGGGTAAAGTTAGTGTTGTTCCTTCTGCTATATGTACATATAGTTTCTTTAGAAATATTCTTTAGCAAATATTAAAACCTAAGAGGAACTATGCTTCTAGAAGGATAATGCATGCCTGACTTTAAGTGCATATGCAGAACTCCTCTAGCTCACGCTCACAATGGAAAGTAATAAAAAGTAATAAAAATAGAAAAAAGAAAAAAATAAAGCAAAAAGAAAGAGCTGCATAGTTTTCAGTGAACTCATGAAATTAACAAACTATGAAGTGAAATGTTAACTGAGGATATACCAAGGTTAGATTAGTGGTTCCATGGAAATCCATAAGGCGGAAACAAATAGAGACATTTTATTCTCTCATCTGCTGGTAGATTTTCCCTTGAGAAGGGTATTATATTTGTTTGGAAGAAAGGCTTGTGATAAGCTTAAGAGAAAGGTGAGGTCCCAGGGGGCAAAGTCAGGTAACAAGAGGAAATGGGTAAATTTTCTTCCAAAGAGGGTTTCTGTCAATTCACAGGTATTTGTTTAAGCACCTTGGAGAGTTTGAATCTGCAGAGACAGGCTATGAAAAGTGGACTCAAATGCTCTTTACAGAAAAAGGAATAGGAAGTAGGAGGGAGAAATTAAGGCAGGAGAAGCCAGAGGGGCGGGAGGGTGGGAGGGGTGGGAGGGGCGAGACTTTGGAAGGAAAACTACTCCGGTGACAATGCTCCTGAAGGTGGAAATATCTAATGTGCTGCTTGATTTGATCTCCCTTTGTTACCCACAGAGATTCAGTAAAGACCAGAAAAGAAAGTAAAAGCGCTTGCAATAATGAGGCTCCTGTGATAATCAGTGAAGGGTCTGCATTCTGCTTCCAAGTTGACCAGGATCAAGGTGTAGTTAAAACACCTGGATGAGGGATGGCTGACCAGTGGAGGTTCTTTTCTAATAAAAATGTGCATATTGCACATCCTAGCAGAGAGGCAGAAGTGAGGGGAGAGGAGACTACAGCTCTGGGAGAGTGAAACTGATGCCATGAGGAACAAGAAGGGAAGAGAACAAGAGTTAGAATTCAGAGAGAATTTGGGCAGGAAGCTCCATCACGATGCCAGCTCAAGTGCAGACATGGAGTGACGGAGGGCAAGTGAAACAGACATTCCCCCATCACTGAAGACTCATGTGGCTCACGCCGCAAGCCCTAGAGCAACATGGTAAAGAAGCCCAGCTAAGGGCCCAGCTAGGGCCCCCAGCTGGGACACCTGGGGACAAACCCCAGCTATATTGCCGATTACCCTACTGAGCTTTGAAGAAGCCACACGCTATTTTCCTCCATCTGCGGTTACTTTTCTTTCTCCAGTTATGTCCAGTAGGTCAACCAGGTAAATTTGCTAAGTGGAAAAAGGCAGCTTGCATGACTTGTCTTCTACTCCCGCTCCTTCCTCTCTTCACTTCCAACTTCTTCCCAACTTCTAGAGCAAAGTATCCCGAAATGTTTGAGAATAAAGATTTTTTAACATCAAAGGTCTCTAGAAAAACTGCAATAGCAGCTGCTTCTACTGATTAAAAAACACATAGTATCAAAAATATCAAGGGAATTTCTTGGTGATCCAATGGCTGAAACTCTGCACTTCCAATGCAGGGGGTCTGGGTTCAGACTCTGGCTGGAGAACTAGATCCCACATGCCACAATTAGGAGTTCACAGGCCACAACAAAAAATCCTGCATGCTGCAACGAAGATGGAAGATCCTGCTTACCACAACTAAGACCCAGTACACCCAAATAAATTTAAATATGTATATAATGCAGTAATGCTGGGAGAAATATCAATAACCTCAGATATGCAGATGACACCACCCTTATGGTAGAAAGTGAAGAGGAACTAAAAAGCTTCTTGATGAAAGTGAAAGTGGAGAGCGAAAAAGTTGGCTTAAAGCTCAACATTTAGAAAATGAAGATCATGGCATCTGATCCCATCACTTCATGGGAAGTAAATGGGGAAACAGTGGAAACAGTGTCAGACTCCAAAATCACTGCAGATGGTGACTGCAGCCATGAAATTAAAAGACACTTACTCCTTGGAGGAAAAGTTATGACCAACCTAGATAGTATATTCAAAAGCAGAGACATTACTTTGCTGACTAAGGTCCATCTAGTCAAGGCTATAGGTTTTTCCTGTGGTCATGTATGGATGTGAGTGTTAGACTGTGAAGAAGGCTGAGTGCCGAAGAATTGATGCTTTTGAACTGTGGTGTTGGAGAAGACTCTTGAGAGTCCCTTAGAGTGCAAAGAGATCCAACCAGTCCATTCTGAAGGAGATCAGCCTTGAGATTTCTTTGGAGGGAATGATGCTAAAGGTGAAACTCCAGTACTTTGGCCACCTCATGCGAAGAGTTGACTCATTGGAAAAGACTGAAGCTGGGAGGGATTGAGGGCAGGAGGAGAAGGGGACGACAGAGGATGAGATGGCTGGATGGCATCACTGATTCGATGGACGTGAGTTTTAATGAACTCCAGGAGTTGGTGATGGACAGGGAGGCCTGGCATGCTGTGATTCATGGGGTCACAAAGAGTCGGACACGACTGAGTGACTGAACTGAACTGAACTGAATGTTTCAACTGGCTATTTATCTTATTAATTTTAACAACATCTAAATACAACTGACATGACTGAGGGACTGAACTGAAATACAACTGAAAAAATAATAACATACACATTTGTTGGGATTAGCTCTCACTGTAACAGAGATCTGAAAAACTGGCTTAAACAACATAAAAATTAATTTTTCTATCACATGAAAGTCTGGTATAGGGATTCACCAGTCATTGGCAACTCAAGCTATTTCTCTTTTTTGACTTCAGAGTCACTAGAGTACGTCTCACGTGATCATGTTCCAAGATAGAATTCTTTCTATATTGCCACATGTGAAGAAAAAGGGGTGATAAAGCCAAGAGCACAAGTCTCAGTTTTCTCTTAAGGAAATTTCTGGAAACTTCCATGTAATTGTTCCTCTTACAGCCCATTGACCAGAAATTAGTCACACGGCTACACCTGACTCCAAACAAGACTAGAAAATTGAGTCTCTGTTTCTGGCTGCCACGTGCTCAGATAAACTATGGACATTCTAATGCAGCAAAACAAGTGCTTTCTGAACCAACAGATGTGTGTGATTTGCCTACAGTTACACAGCACGTTAGTGTAGCATCAGAACTGGATAGAAGCCAGTTCTCCCAAGTTTCCTGTTACTTGCTGTTCGGTATCATTTTTATTCGAGCTCCTGATCTTGCCCACTGAACTGCAAACATCTCTCTACCATGGGGAGATGCCTCTCTGGTGACTTATCAGGTTTTCTTAAATTGCTGTTTTCCTACGTGTGTGTGTGTGTGTGTGTGTGTGACATTCTGATAAGGTATGTGATACTGTGTGTGGGTCCTCTCATGACACTTAACACAACATGGCAGAATATTCTCAAGTCACAGCAGATAAAGGACTAGGGGCTTGGATGGTCTTTTGGGCACCTAAGAAAGTGCAGAGAAAGCAAGGAGACAGACAAGAGTTGCTTATGGCTCACGGAGGAATTCATAAGATAATCCAGAGAAGCTGCATTTGGCAGAGACTGAGATGAGAACCTTGGGGGTAAGTAAGAGGGTGAAATATCTGAATAATAAAGGAAGTCTTAGCGCTTGGGAGATCTCTTATGTAATATACTTTCAGAAGGTGGAAAAATATTTATGATTACTGCATTGTTGCTGTACCCAGCTCATGACTAAAGATGGGAGCCTTACAGTTTAAACAGCATAAAAACCACAGATTCCAATTCCCTTTTCCTTTGTACATTGTTGTGAATGAGAAGGTAAAATTGGGGCCTTAAGATTTGTAAAACTGACACTCATCTCAGCACTATCTTTAAAATCCAAAGGACAACTTTAAAACTAACTTCTTAGTTCCCTTAAAGGCCGGATCTTCATTTTAGATCACAAGAAGGAGGATTTACATAGAATATTACAGCTTTACATGGTTCATGTCAATTTCTGCTGAGAATCATTAATGGATATTGAGCTTATCTTTGGATACCTTTCTGTATGAATGAGTGTTGGAAGCAAACTCTTTAACTCTGTGAAATCTTTTTGGCTGATTGACTGTTTCCAACATGGTGAGGCAAAGGACTCAGTCAGGACTTAATCGGGGAAGAAGAACTACTGGGTGTATTAGGGAGGAAGGGATTCATTACACAGCTATGAGTGATGCTGGGGAAGTGAGGGCTTGAAAGTAGGAGCTGGAGGATCAGAGAAAAGTCAGTGATTTGCTGGTATGCGGGGCAGTATGGAACTTGCAGCAGAATCTACCTGGGAAACCAGATACATCTAATTGCCAGCGTAGGATCATGGAGGAGACTTGATGGAGACTTGATGAAAGATGTGATTTCTTCATAACTATTGCTTCTCAAAGTCTGCAGCTGAGCTTCTAGTGGGGGGTCTGGGGGCTTTCTGTCTGTAGTGCTGGCAGTTTGGAAGAGCTAGATCCAGAACAAAAGAAAATGAGGAAGCATGGAAGTTGCCCAACCTCTTCTATGTCTGTCACCTTTGGAGAATAATGAACATATATTCCTCCTGCTTTCTAAAGCTTAAACAAATTTCTCTTTTGGCCAGCTGTATCTGGAACCATAAAGAGATTCTGGAAACATGGTTCACACTGTACATATCCCCACTAAAATACCCAAAAGGGGGAAATCATAGTTTATACAGTTTAAGAAAATTATTAAAATTCTAATATTAAATTAAATTATAATGTTAGTGACTCCCTAGTAGACTGGTTCTTATATTTACAAGTACAAAAAAGAGAAAGTCATGGAAAAGTAACCAGTCACAAAATATCACACTGTATCCAGACTTTAAAACAGAAACCACTATAAAATTTTGTTCTTAAAATTCCCATCATAGATACAGTTTCAGTTTCCCATAGCTACAGGGGAAGAATGTCCAGGAGAATTGGTTGAAACACTGACTGCTTTCCTGAGTTTGATAAAGTATCAAGAACAGACGGCTGGACTCCATGGACACAAAGTAACCCACGCCATTTAAAAAGGTGATTTATCCCAGTAACAATCCCACTAATAGTTTCACACTTGGTGCTTATTAATGCTCATTACAGAGTATCTCCCGCAGCTCCATTCAGCTTTAATTTCAGCTGTTTTCTAGCACATTAACAATAGAGCAGACCACCAAAGGGAGGGCAGTCACAGACTTAATGTTTTGTACAAAATTATTTGGCCACAGAATTGGACGGATTGGAAAACTTAAGAGCAGGATTCCATTCTGCCAAGAAGATTCCAAGGAGCTGTGTGTCTTGAAGTCCTACAGCCTCGTCCCTTGACAGAGTAGCTGCCTCAGAGAAATATTAGCTTGAGAGCTTCTGAAGAAGAGGCCTCTTTGGTCCTGGGATACTGTGGAGTATGGGAGAGCACACTGAGTTTCAGCCTTGGCCTTCTCTGCTCTCTCCCAGGCATGAGAGGCGGTGTCTCTTTATCCACAGGCTTCCATTAGTTGTGCTCAGGGCTGGCCCAGGGCCGAACTGGAGGAGGCCGCCCCCTCTCCAGTGCTCTCCTTCCACTCCCTTCTGTCTTTTAGATATCCTTCCCCTGATGCTCTGTGTCCTCATTAAACCTTGGTTGTCCAAGGCCACTCAGTGTTGTTTATCCCTTAGACCAGCCTTGATTGGCCAATGTTTTATGCTTCAGAGTTTCCCTTTTCTCTGCCCCTACAAACTGTTCTATTCTAGTGTCCCTCTGAGACCATCTTTCAGCTAATATCACAATACGGCTAATGGGTGCAGAAAGAATCAACAAGAGTCTATTGAGCAGTGGCAATTAGGTGTGTCAGGCTTTGCAGATTTCCCCGCAAATTCCAATAGGCAGTCTCACTGGAAGATAAATTGGGCAAGCCTTTGGCAGTTTCCACTGGCCACCTATTCTGCCTACATGCAGGGTAAATTATAGACATAAATGTTTGGTTAATTATTAATGTAATTGATGGCTGCTGATTGCTCAAAGTCATAAAAGTTTTGCTAAATAGATGTCTGTTGGCCAAAGTAGTCTTTTCTAGACTTTGCCAAAGGATTTTGCTTTCTTAAATTACAGGGACAGAGGGGTGCTAGTATTGCAGGAGAAAAGACAGTCTCTTCAACAAATGGTGCTGGGAAAACTGGACAACCACATATTAAAAATAAGAAATTTGAACATTCTTTAATACCATACACAAAAATAAACTCAAAATGGATTGAAGACCTAAACGTAAGACCGGATACTATAAAACTCGTACAGGAAAACTTAAGCAAAACATTCTTTGACATAAATGATACTGATATCTTTTTCCATCCCTCTTCTACAGTAATGGAAATAAAAACAAAAATAAACAAATGAGACCTAACTAAACTCAAAAGCTTTTGTACTGCAAAGGAAACCATAAATGAAAAGACAACCCATAGAATGGGAGAAAATATTTACAACACACCCAACAGATTAATCTCCCAAATTTATAAACAGCTCATGAAGCTCAATATCCAAAAACCAAACAACCCAATCAAAAAAATGGACAAAAGACCTAAACAGACATTTCTTCAAAGAATGTATACAGATGGCCATTAGGCACATGGAAAGATGCTCAATATCATTAATTATTTGAGAAATGCAAATCAAAACTGTGACTACGATGAGATATCACTTCACATAAGTCAGAATCAGTTCAGTTCAGTACAGTCACTCAGTCATGTTTGACTCTTTGCAACCCCATGGACTGCAGCACACCAGGCCTCCCTGTCTGTCCATCACCAACTCCCGGAGTTTACTCAGACTCATGCCCATTGAGTCAGTGATGCCATCCAACCATCTCATCCTCTGTTGTACCCTTCCATCTTTTCCAGCATCAGGGTCTTTTCCAATGAGTCAGCTCTTCACATCAGGTGGCCAAAATATTGGAGTTTCAGCTTCAGCATCAGTCCTTCCAATGAATATTCAGGACTGATTTCCTTTAGGAGGGACTGGTTGGATCTCCTTGCAGAATGGAGTTAGAATGGCCATCATCAAAAATCTACAAGCAAGAGGTGCTAGAAAGGGTGTGCAGAAAAGGGAACTCTTTGAACTATTGGGAGGAATGTAAATTGGTACAGCCACTATGGTGAACAGTACGGAAGTTCCATAAAAATCTAAGAAAACTACCATATGAACCAGCAACCCCACTTCTGGGCATATATCCAGAGAAAAACATGGTTTGAAAGGATGCATGCACCTCAGTGTTCACTGTAGCAAGCACTGTTTACAATAGCCAAGGCACGGAAGCACCTAAACATCAACTTAGAGATAAATGGCTAAAGAAGATGTGATACATATAGACACATATAAACAATGGAATATTACCCAGCCATTAAAAAGTATGAAATAATGCCATTTGCAACAACATAGTGGACATGGAGATTATCATACTAATTGAAGTCAGACAAAGACAAATATATATTGTTTGTATGTGGAACCTAAAAAAATTTACATGAATGAACTTATTTACAAAGCAGAAACAGACTCACTGACTTAGAAAACAAACTAATGGTTACTAAAGGGGGAAAGGTGGCAGGGAGGGATAAATTGGGAGTTTGCAATTGACATATACACATGACTATATTTAAAATAGATAACCAACAAGGATCTGTGGTATAGCACAGGGAACTTTGCTCAATATTCTGTTATAAACTAAATAGAAAAGGAATTTGGAAAAAAAAAAAAAGATACATGTATATATATATAACCGAATCACTGTGCTTTACACTTGAAACTAATATAACATTGTTAATCAACTATACTCCAACATAAAATAGAAATTTTTAAAAATTAAAAAGTAAGTTGAAACAAATAAACAAAAATATTCCAGCAGTGAGTCCAGAGGAGGAGCAGCAATTATGTATGGGTATACGGCCTGGAGGCAGAAATGAGAGCAAGGGTATCTGAGGCTCTAGGCCAGGTTTGTCAGCCCACCTGAGCATGTAGCAAGATTGGAAAAGGAGGTGAGTCATTATTGGGGTCTCCACGGAAAAGGGTAGGAAAGGCCCAAGTACAGCCATGCCAGACAAAACAATTGGCTTAGACCAACTCAGTCAGTGCCTAGAAAGGGGTTTGAACGATACACCAGTGCTCATCCTTTTCTATAGGGTCTTAGATTTCTCAGACTCCCTTCTCGGGTCCTGCCAGGCTATCAGTACTAGTCCATGTACGTCTGGCCCATTCATGCATTAGAAGGAGTAGGACACTTTGCTTGTTGCATTTACTGCCTGTAGGGCATATTTGGTGTTTGGCACATGCCACATTTTATTGATTAAATTTTTCCTTTCTCACTGATCTATCCATTGAGGGCAGGACTAAATTTTGATACTCTAGGGTCAGCTCCAAATCCTGTACACAGAAGGAAGCCAGTGTGGTGGCTGCTGGTGGTGGTAGGCTAACTGCTTTGACCACACATAGTCGTTGAATAAGAAGCAGACTTGTATTGAATCTTGGTTTTCTTGATTGGTTACCTCTAACTTTAGGCTACACACAACCTCTCTGGGCCTCAGTTTCCTCATTTGCAACATGGAGGCTTGACAATCCTGCATTCTTCCCAGGGTTTTTGGCAAGACTAAATCAGATCATGCTTGTTAAAGTAGGTGGCCAACTCCAAAATACTATATAATTGAAAGATGTATATGAGATATTTATAAGTAGGTGGAAATTTTAAATTTTTATTTAGAAAAATATATTTAAAGTACTTATTTGAAAAGAACTTTCTGACAAGCCTGCTTAGGAATGAAGGTGAGATTCTAGTATTTCAAAGAAGGAAGTGAACACTCATATTCTACCTGAGATGAGTAGAGTTGTGTTTGCTTGTTTGTTTTTGCACAAGGGAGGGAGAAAATAGAGTGAAGAGGTGAGAGATGAGATAAAATCATGAGAAATTATCACCTCTAGGCTATATTTCTAAATTCACATGGACCAGACTCCTTCCACTAAGAATTTTAAAAACACAATTCTTTAAGAAATAATTTCTGCCCTCTTTGAACTCACTGTCATCTTTAGAATGCTATCTCCAGGATAAGGAAGTAGACCTTTTATTTGCTCTGTATAGAGCGGGTTGGCAGGCTTCAAGAGTTTTAGATGATGATAATAGTGAGTGCTGGTAAAACTATAAGTCAGGACAGGCTTGTCGGGTTAAAATGTGGAAGAATGAGGACAGCCAAAGATGGCTGTGCCTGGATCAGAGGGTGCTGGCTGTGGCAGAAGGACCAGGGGAGTGACCCTCTGTGGAGAAAAGGGGAGCATACAGCTCAAGATGGAAAATTATGAACCAGGTGATACCATCAGGAAAACCTGATGACTTTCAATATCATAACCAGAAGCATAAGCCAAGCTCCTGGCGTGGAAATGGATCTACCTGAACATGGGTTAACACGTCTTGAACTTAATGTTATTCTCTGTGGCCTAAGAAATTAGAAGACACTTACTCCTTGGAAGGAAAGTTATGACCAACCTAGATAGTATATTCAAAAGCAGAGACATTACTTTGCCGACTAAGGTCCGTCTAGTCAAAGATATGGTTTTTCCTGTGGTCACGTATGGATGTGAGAGTGGGACTGTGAAGAAGGCTGAGCGCCGAAGAATTGATGCTTTTGAACTGTGGTGTTGGAGAAGACTCTTGAGAGTCTCTTGGACTGCAAGGAGATCCAACCAGGCCATTCTGAAGGAGATCAGCCCTGGGATTTCTTTGGAGGGAATGATGCTGAAGCTGAAACTTCAGTACTTTGGCCACCTCACGCAAAGAGTTGACTCATTGGAAAAGACTCTAATGCTGAGAAGGATTGGGGGCAGGAGGAGAAGAGGACAACCGAGGATGAGATGGCTGGATGGCATCATGGACTCGATGGATGTGAGTCTGAGTGAACTCAGAGAGATGGTGATGGACAGGGAGGCCTGGTGTGCTGCGATTCATGGGGTCACAAAGAGTCGGACACGACTGAGCGACTGAACTGGACTGAAGAACAGCCTTTGTAAAATTATTGTAAATAATAATTATAGTTATTATTTTATTACAATTATTAAAGATTAAAAGTTCACCATTTTAGCCATTTCTAAGTATACCCTTCATCTGCACTAAGTACATTTGCACTGCTATTCAGCTGTCACCATCACTCACCCCCAGAACTTTTTCACCTTCTCAGACTCAAAGCCTGTATCCATTTAACACTAACTCCTCATTCCATCCCTCTCCCAGGCTCTGACAACTCCCCTTCTCTTTTCTGCCAGTATTAATTTGATTACTTTAGCTACCTCACATAAGCAGAATCATACAATATTTATTCTTTTATGACTGGTTTATTTCACTTACCATAATGTCCTCAAGGTTTGTTCATGTTGTAGCCTTTGTCAGAATTCCTTAAGTTGATTAATACTCCATTGTCTGTACCTAATACCTTTTGTTTACCCAATCAACAGCTTAGGTTGTTTCTGCCTTTTGGTTATTGTGAATACTGCGGCTATAAACAGAGATGTACAAATACCTGTTTTGAGTCCTACTTTGACTTATTTTGGTTATAAACGCAGAGATGGAGTTGTTGGGCTATATGTTAATTCTGTTTAATTTTTTGAGGAATTACCTACTGTTTTCCACAGTGGATACGTCATGTTATATTCCTACCAGCAATGCATAAGGGTTCTGATTTCTCTGCATCTATAAAAGCCTTTTTTGGTGTATCTTAAGTGCGACATAGGTTGGAACAGCTGCCACGTTGCCAATGGCAGTGACCTCACTTTGGATGGTGCACGTACCTTACAAAGATTTTGTAGTTCATCTTTGAGTGCAGGTAATTTGAATCATGGTCGCTGTACTGTAACACAGTATATCCCATGGCTGATCTTGTGTCTCTGTGATCTGCTCCCTCTTTTCTTGGTTATTCCTTTGAATGGTGGCTTTGTGGCCAGATACATAACTCATCCCTGCTCCCAGAGAAAGAAGTAGCTTAACTTACTGGCTTAGAATTTCTAACCTCTCTTTAGAAAATGGTTATTTTCACTTCATTCCAGACTGAGGAGCGGACTTTGGGTCTAGACAATGTAAACTACCCAGAAAGCCCTTCTGTTACCTGAGCCTGGCATCGAAATTGATTATTTTAAAGACATATATGGACAAACATAAAATAGGAAGGAGAGAGAGAGTGGAGGATGAGGACACTATGTGGAGTGGTAGGAATAGTCAAGCAAACCCTTAGATGGGGGCTGCAGGGGGTGCAGGGAGGAAGCTTCTCAAGCTCTCTCCCTAGCAGCCTCCCCCTGCCTCGGGCAGGTCGTGGCGGCTTAGTCCTTCAGACATGTCTGACTCTTGCAACTCTGTGGACTGTAGCCTGCCAGGATCCTCTGTCTATGGAATTTTCCAGGCAAGAATACTGGAGTGGGTTACCATTGCCTTCTCCAGGGGATCCTCCTGACCTAGGGATCAAACTCAGCTCTCCTGCATGGCAGGAGGATTCTTTACTGAATAAGCCACCCACCAGGGAGGCCTGGGTCAGGTGGGGCTCTTGCAACAGAGTCATTGGCGATGTTGCAAGATGCAAAGAAAGCATCTTCCCTATCTGGGGTGTCTATCATTGATGGTGAAATTTTCAATTTCCTAATATTTGAAGAGCATCAAAAATTAATAGAGAGTACAGGCATACCTCAGTTTATTGTGCTTCACAAGTAATTGTGTTTTTACAAGTGGAAGCTTTGTGACAATCCCACCTTGAGCAAGTCTACTGGTGCCATAATAGTGATTGCTCACTTAGTGATCTGTGTCACACTTCATAATTCTTATAATATTTCCAACTTTTAAAATCATTATTATATTTATCATGGTAATCTGGAATCAGTGATCGTTGATGTTACTATTGTAACTATTTTTTGTTTTGTATATTTAATTTAAGGTATATACATTGTTATTTTGACAACACTATTGCACACTTAGTAGACTACAGTATAGTATGAATATAACTTTCATACACACTGGGAAACCAAAACATTGTGTGACTTGTCTTTTCTGCAGTGATCTGGAACCAAACATGCCTCTGAGGTATGCCTGTGTATTATTTTCCAAGTTGATTTTTATGTTTCTTTAATTTTACTTAATTTCTTAGATTCCACAAATGAGAATTAAAAAAAAAAATCTCTGCCCTTACGAAGTGTTTCTGAGCTAGTTCATCCTGATTCCTCATGGTTTATTCTGATTATTCTGAAAAGGATCTCAGGATTTATGCTCCAAATGGCTTTTCCCCAGGCTGGCAAGGAAGGTACCTTAATCAGTCAGGGATCGAGGTCTTGCCAAGAGAAAGAAGTCAGCCCAGAACAAGTATCCACCTGCCTTGAAACCAGGAAAAAACTAGCTTTAGGTGTGATCATTGACTGATTATGAATTTCTTGTTAGCTTAGATTGGGAATGATAAGCCTGGGTTGGTCTGGACCAAGAGTGTTAAATTCCCCATGACCTTGCAATAAGTCATCCAGTGCCTGGTCTTGTTTCACGGGAGTCCTTGCAGCTGGTGACTCCCACGTGTACCATCACGGTAACTCCCTTCTCCTACACATGTTCTTCAGACAAGCTCTTACCTGACCTGGGCGAGACGAAGGGAAACCAACAGGGAGGATTCCAGGGACAAGAGGCCACCTGCTCCTTCAGTCAGTCACCTGAGACTTGTCTTGACTTGGCTAAGAGCATCGCTAGGAAACTATGATGTTCAGTGATGCATGCTTGCACGTAGGCCTTGGAAATCTATTAAACATCAGGCTGTCCTATGATTGATTTAAATGTCTGATGCTTTTTGAAAAAAGTTTTATTTGAAAATTAATTTAAAAAAATGCAAACTATATGAAACAATAAAAAGTTCTGCATTCCCTCATCCTAGCTTACAGTGCTGGGGATATATTCTTTCAGGTATATTCTTCACACACACACACACACACACACACACACACACACACATATGTATACACAGTGAAGTTGTATTGCTCAGTCGTGTCCGACTCTTTGCAATCCCATAGACTGTAGCCTACCAGGCTCCTCCATCCATGGAATTTTCCAGGCAAGAGTACTGGAGTGGGTTGCCATTTTCTTCTCTAGGGGATCTTCCCGACCCAAGGATAGACCCCAGGTCTCCCGCATTGCAGGCAGACACTTTTCCATCTGAGCTACCAGGAAAGCACACATATGTAAAACCCAGGCCATACTGGGCTTCCCTGGTGGCTCAGATGGTAAAGAATCTGCCTACAATGCAGGAGAACTGGGTCTGATCCCAGGGTCAGGGAAGATCCCCTGGAGAAGGGAATGGCTACGCACTCTAGTATTCTGGCCTGGAGAATCCCATGGACAGAGGAGCCTGGTGGGCTACAGTCCATATGGTCACAAAGAGTTGGACATGACTGAGCAGCTAATACTTTCAGGTCATATTATAATATGGCCATACCATCTGCTTTATAAAATAGATACCCTTTGATGTCAACTAATTTGGATATACCAATAAGCAATCTACTTTCTGACAGTCAGTATTATAGATTCATATTCAAACCAGGTTCTGAACCTCAGCTCAACTAGTGTGTTTAGCTGAGTGTCACTAGCACACCCGGCCCTGGGCTGCTGGCTCCCACTGCTGCTTGCCCCCTGTGCTCCTGTGTGTCCACCCCGAGGACCATGGCATCTTATCAAGTGCCTGTGGAGGCTCGGGCAAGGACTCCTGGCGAGGGAGAGTGAGAATGTAGCCAGTTTGGCAGGAAAACCCAATGGCCTCCAGGCTCTGTGGTCATCCAAGCATTGGCAGGACTTTGAATGTTGTCTGGGTCAGCGGAGGCTGGTGCTTTTTCTCATGAATGGGCCAACATCAGCTGCCAGCCAGAATCTCCAGAAATCTACGGTTGGTTTGTTTGTGGCCCAGACGTGCCAAGCAGTCAAATTTCTGGAGTCTTCCTTGTTTTATCCTTGCTGAAGTGCAGAGGCACTTGCCACCATTGTTTGGGGATTGGGGACTAGGGGAGTTTTGCTGTTCTAAATTCTTTTGGACGATCATAATTTGACTAATTTCTAGCATTTCAGAAGCAATTTTCTCTCAACTAAGACTTCTTCTTCTGAGCTGCCTCTTTGTGACGATGACTTCTAGGCCCTCCCATCTTTTGCCCTGACCACTTTCTTGAGCTCCTAGTCTGTTAAACCAACTTCCTTCCAAAAAGTTCACCCTGCAATTCAGGCCCAAGTCCAATTTATTCAAAGAGAGGCCAATAACTTCACCTGGAAACCTGTGCCTGTTTCTTGTTTCTACCCATCTAGTCATTCTAGAGACAAACCACTTAAATCATTCTTAATTTTTTTCCTCACTTATTGTTGATAAGTCCTGTTGATTCCAGTTCCAAAATGTCTTTCAAAATGTCTCCCTTTTCTCTAGTCCCACTGCTACTGCCTCTATTGAGTCTGTCATTGTCTCCTGATTCAGTAAATATTTACTAACTACTACTATGTACTGGAGACACTTCTGCCATTCAGGGATTCATGGTTTAATGATTCCATTTAACTTGCAGAGGGATCTTCAGTTCAGTTCCATCGCTCAGTCGTGTCCAACTCTTTGCGACCCCATGAATCACAGCACGCCAGGCCTCCTTGTCCATCACCAACTCCCAGAGTTCACTCAGACTCACGTCCATCAAGTCAGTCATGCCATCCAGATATCTCATCCTCTGTCGTCCCCTTCTCCTCCTGCCCCCAATCCCTCCCAGCATAAGAGTGTTTTCCAATGAGTCAACTCTTTGCATGAGGTGGCCAAAGTACTGAAGTTTCAGCTTTAGCATCATTCCCTCCAAAGAAATCCCAGGGTTGATCTCCTTCAGAATGGCCTGGTTGGATCTCCTTGCAGTCCAAGGGACTCTCAAGAGTCTTCTCCAACACCACAGTTCAAAAGCATCAATTCTTCGGCGCTCAGCCTTCTTCACAGTCTAACTCTCACATCCATTTGTGACCACAGGAAAAGCCATATCTTTGACTAGACGGACCTTAGTCGGCAAAGTAATGTCTCTGCTTTTGAATATACTATCTAGGTTGGTCATAACTTTCCTTCCAAGGAGTAAGTGTCTTTTAATTTCATGGCTGTAGTCACCATCTGCAGTGATTTTGGAGCCCCCAAAAATAATGTCTGATGCTGTTTCCTGTTTCCCCATCTATTTCCCATGAAGTGATGGGACCGGATGCCATAATCTTAGTTTTCTGAATGTTGAGCTTTAAGCCAACTTTTTCACTGTGATCAACAGGCTTTTTAGTTCCTCTTCACTTTCTGCCATAAGAGTGGTGTCATCTGCATATCTGAGGTTATTGATATTTCTCCGGGCAATCTTGATTCCAGCTTGTGTTTCTTCCACTGAATCACAAATCTGCTCATAATCTATCTCTGCTCAAAACCCGCATTAGCTCCTTGCTGTCTAAGGGGCTTCCTGGATGGTCCAGTAGTAAAGAGTCTGCCCTTGGAGGGACCAAAGGCTACAGGTGATTCTCCAAAGGTTCTCTGGGTCTTGCATTCTGAGTAGGTCTCCAGTGAATACGAAGACAAAAAGTACCTCTGATTTGGAGATTAGTACCTGTTCAGTTATTTTAAACTTGTTTTGAAAGTCTTGTAAGAGCCTTTCTTTGCATTTAAGAAAGTGTGATTGTGAGAGGTTCTCCCCTTCCCACCCCCACCCCGCCATATCTCCAGTTCCTTGAGGGAGAAGTCTGCTAAGGAAGCTACTGTCCTGGAAAGACAAGGGCTGGAGTTCAGTCTCAGTTTTCTGGGCTTTATGTTTATTAAGATATTTAGATGGTAGCATAGGAAATAGAGGCAGAAGAGGGGTGTAAATCCATTATATTGCCTCAGGGCAATCTACCCTGCTCAATAAATTGCTCCAGACTTGTTATGGATTATGGTCCCACCTCTAAATTCATCTTTTGAAACTCCAACCCTCAGTACATCAGAGGGTGACTGTATTTTGAAATACTGAATTTCCAAATACAGTATTTCCAAATTATATCTGAAGAGATAATTAAGTGGAAATGAGGCAAGGCCTAATCTGATAGTGTGAGCCCTGATCTGATAGGACTAGTGTCTTTATGAGAAGAGGGGGGAGATCTCAGGGACGTGCACACAAAGAAAAGCAGGCGGGGGCGTGGTGAGAAGGCGGCCATCTGCAAGCCAAGGAGCGAGGCCTCAGGAGAAACCAGACCTGCCCACGGTGTGATCTTGGACTTCCAGCCTCCAGAACTGTGAGAAAATAACTGTGGCTTCTCTGTGTTGAAGCCACTAAAACAGTCTTATTTTCTCATGGCAGCCTGAGTAGACTAATACGAGACCCAAACAGCTACATTCTATTGCATTTAGTGAGTATTAATTTGTTACTGAAATGTTCATTCACTCAACAAATAGGCACTGACTATCCCCTGGCACTGAAGCTCAAGTCTTGTAAAGGAAACAGTCCCTTTCATCACTGGGTGGTGGAGACAGACCTGGGAGGGGCCAGAGCAAGAGAGAAGGGTCTGGAAATGAGAGAGCCTGGTGGCCCTGTCCTGCTGGGTGCTCCAGTGAGGATGGTGAGAATGATTAAGGAGGCTGAGGGGAGGAGGTCACTGGTCCCAGTTCATGTTGGGCTTTGGAGGCCAAATTGAATACTGATGACATTTAGGCGGGGAGCTCAGAGGTTCTGAGGAGTAGAACAGAGCTGGGGGTGCTCTCAGGCAGCAGCTGCAATCAGGATGGAGGGAAGGACACACATGTAATAGCCATGCCTTCCAGGTGACCCGCAAGGGAATGAGGGGCTTTAAAAGAGGGGCCTGGCTTACATTTTGGTCATTAGAGTAGAATGAGAGGCATACTCCACTGAGTTCTCCCTCCCTCTCCCTCCCTCTTCTAACATTTGCCAGAAAAAGCAATTTCTGGGGAACTTTTTCTACATATGTCTCACCCTTAAACACACATACAGCTGCTTGAGCAAAGGTGTCATTACTAAGCCCTGCTCAGTTGGAAGTACACAAACCTCAATGAGCACAACCCCTCGACCAGTTCTACAGAGAGGAATGTGCAGACGCCACTAGCCACTCGCAACTACTGGTGCAGGCAGGGCACCTCAGGCTGCCTTGATGTCTCCCTCCCACTGACTCTGCCCTTGGAAACTGCTCCCTCCCCAGCACTCTCCTACCCACCCCTTGCTCCTTCAGCTCATCACATCTCCCCTAATGCTAACCTTGATGAGAACAGACGCAAGCCAACCAGATTGTGTATAATACCTCAATTCTTCCTGTTAGACACCAGTGACAACCCAACAGTTTGAGGAGGGGAGCTTGAGCCTCTGCTTCACAGTCTCCCTTCTGGTTTGTGATGCCAAGGATCTTAAGCTGGAATATGTGAAATACATCTTTGTTTTCATCAGCCTCTCACTGACATTCAGTATCTCCTTCAGTCATGAATAGAGACAACAAATCACCTCAGTCATTAACTCCTGTGTCTTTTCAGCAGGAGAAATCATGGGTATTTTTCTATCAGATTTTAGATGTTGTGGATATCTCAGAATTTCATTTATAGTTATCACTAAAAACAGAAACACCACGCTGTTGACAAAGTTTTGACATATTTATAGTTGAAGCTTTGGTTTTTCCAGTAGTCATGTACAGATGTGAGAGTTGGACCATAAAGAAGGCTGAGTGCTGAAGAACTGACACTTTCAAAGTGTGGTGCTGGAGAAGACTCTTGAGAGTCCCTTGGACTGCAAAGAGATCAAACCAGTCCATCCTAAGGGAAATCAGTCCTGAATATTCATTGGGAGGACTGATGCTGAAGCTGAAGCTCCAATACTTTGGCCACCTGATGCAAAGAGCCAACTCACTGGAAAAGACCCTGAAGCTGGGAGAGATTGGGGGCAGGAAGAGAAGAGGGCAACAGAGGATAAGATGGTCGGATGGCATCACTGACTCAATGGACATGAGTTTGAGCAAGCTCAGGGAGATAGTGAAGGACAGAGAAGCCTGGTGTGCTGCAGTCCATGGGGTCACGAAGAGTCAGTCACAACTTAGCACCTGAACAGCAGCAGCAGCAGCAGCATAATTATTAGAGATGCCTCTGGATTGTGTTATTGCAGTTTCTGTTAGATAAGGAGCACCCAGAGTTCCGTGGCATAGTAAAGCTTAAGAACCTCTGCCCTGGGCTGTAACTTAAAGGTCTGAGAAGGCTCCCTAGTGAAAACAGCTGCAGCCCTGCCCTGTGGATTCCGCGCCTGGGGCCTCCATCCTTCATTCGTTTCTGTAGTGGTCCAAGACAGACCGAGAGCTGACAGTTTCTGAGGAAAACCGTCCTGGCCTCAGTGAGACCTGGAGTGCCCTGTGCAGTGCTGGGGTACCACCGCCCCATGCCCCTGCCCCAGGTTGGGCCAGCTCCTGTGCTCCTCAGTCATTTGTCTAAGACAAGACACAGAGGCTAAAGGCAATATACCTGTGAACGAGGTGCCGTCTGATGCTCTATTCCTGGGTACAGCCTTCTTCAAGCCTACCTCCCCACAGGGACCTCCACCTAGCACATGACACGGCTTCCCCCATCCACGCACGCCGCCCACGTCCTCTGTTTCACACCACTTCTCTCTTACACGTGATGCTTTGACTCAAATGCCCTCCTCCCAGCCATCTGTCAAAATCCTGCTATCCTCCTGTTCCCTTTCACCTCTTGGCTCAAGCTTTACTTTTAAAAATGTAAAGTAAATTTAAGAAATTATTTAATCTTAAATTTAAATTTTAAAAAGTTTAATTAAACAAATTATTAAGGTTGAAATTCATATAACACAGAATGAATCATTCTAGAGTGAGCAGTTTCAATGCACACAGTACATTCGCAATGTTATGCAACCAACATCTCTGTCTAGTTCCAAAACATTCCCAGCATTCCAAAATAAAACTTCATACTCATTCAACAGTTGCTCCTCTTTCAACACTCTCCCAGCCCCTGGCAACCAGTCCACATTCTGTCTCTATGGATTTGCATGTCTTGGATATTTCATATGAATGGAATCACACAAGATGTGGCCTTTTGGTTCTGGCTTCTCTCATTCAGCATAATGTTTTCCAGGCTCACTGAAGTGTGTACAAAGTACACACTTCAGTAATTCACTTCAGTCATTTTTATAGCTGGGTAATATTTCATTGCATGGATGCACCAGAATTCGTTTATCATTTCATCCATTGATGGACGTTTGGGTTGTTTCTGCTATTGTGGATGGTGCTGCTACGTGAATAGTGCTGCTAGAAACATGCAAGTACAGAGATTTGTTTGAGTGTTCAGTTCTTTTGTATATATATCTAAGAGTGGATTTACTTGGTCATATGGTAATTCTATGTTTAACTTCTTGAGGAACTGCCAAAGTGTTTCCACAACAGCTGAACCATTTTGCATTCAAACCAGCAATGCACAAGGGTTCCAACTTCTCCACATCCTCATTAACACTTGCTATTTGAAGCTTTACTTTAAAAAAAAAAACAGGGGAATGGTTTTTCTATTTACTTTGTGATTATTATGTGAAGCATCATTTAGTTCTTTAAGCCAAATCTTCCAATCAAGCATAGAAAACATATAAGGCAATCATTTTGGAGAGTGGACAGCTAATTAACTGAATTAGAATTGAATACCACCTTTCCAATTATTTCATTTACTATGACTTATGCTGAAGCTTCACTATGTTGATGTGGGCCTTTTAAAACTAATTTTGTTTCTTTTTGGCTGTGCTGGGTCTTTTTTTGCTGCATAGGTTTTTGTCTAGTGGAGAGTGGGGGCTACTCTCATTGCGGGGCTTGGGGTTCCCGCTGTGGGGGCTTCTCTTGCGTACACTGGCTTAGCTGCTCTGTGGAATGTGGGCTCTTCCTGGTTTAGGGATTGAATTCCTGTCTCCTGCATTGGTAGGTGGATTCTTTACCACGGAGCCACCAGTGAAGCCCCCTGCAGCTTTACTTTTCAAACCCTTCAATAATTTCTCCCTTTTATGCCCACTCCAGACTCTCCATACCTGTACCTGATCCATTCCTGCAGTACTGCCCTCAATCACACTATATTGTAATTCCATACTGTTATTCTGTGGTTGCACATCTCTTTCCATCGTTAGCCTTACCAGGCTGAGGTTGCTTGTGGGCAGACATCCCTTGGTACCTGCAGAGAAGTGCTGGCCCCTCAGGTGGGCAATAGGTGTCTGAAGCCTGAGTGTGTGACTGAAGGGCTCATGGGCTCCCTCCTGTGGTGAGCAGGAATAAACCTACACACCCAGCATCCTTGCCTGAAAAATCCCATGGACAGAGGAGCCTAGAGGGCTACAGTCTAACGGGTCAGAAACACTGAGTGAGCACTCACGCAGTCTCACCTGTCCTGGTCTGCCTTGACATACAAAAAGCCTTCAGATGAAGACAAACGAGACACCAGATGGGCAAGCATGCTGAGCTCTTTGGAGAAGAGAGCCCGTGTAAATCCACAGCTTTTATTGGAGAAACAAAGTAAATGACTCCAAACTGCTTTATCGTGCCTGAACAAGCAAGTTTGGGGGATGAAAAGAGCTCTTAGAGGCGCATAAATGAATCATCATGCAATAAATGTAAGCCTTCTGGGGAAACTGACTCTGGCGTGCAATGCTCTTGCCTAGCGACGAGGTGAATGTGTGCCCCCATGTGACTTAGCCCCTCTCTTTTCCCTTGTTGTTTCTCACTGTAAAATTGGAAGCGCTTTAGCATTCCTCCTCCTGCAGCCCACTTCAGAGCCTTTGTCCACTTTCCATTTATCAAAAGGCATCAAAATATGCTAGGCCTCAGGAAAGCAAACATAAATCATAACACATCCTGTTCTCAATGTGTCCCTGTGTAAGATGAAGCACGTCAAGAAGCCACACACCTGGATTATTTTGGAGGAAAGAAATCTCCATGGAAGGGAATATAACATCTGATTACAGGTGCACATGACAGATGTGGAGAAGAGCAGTTATAGGTGCTTTATTTTGGTTTTATTTTGTCAGGTGGGTCCCATCCTTTGATGAAGAGCTAAATATTTTTCAGATGTGTTGGCAGTTTTAGGGCTGTTATAATACTTATTTTTCTAGTACCAATAGAAAAACAGTAGATTAGGTCAGGGAGAAGGATTTGATTATTGAGATTTTCTCAATTGAAGTTATTTCACCATTAAAAAAATAATTTAAAAGGCCTTTATGTATGGGAGAGGCAACTTAGGGTAGGATAAGAAGATGAGATTTGCAATTAAAGTCCTGGGTTTTGAGTCCCAGTTTTGCTACTCATTTGTCATATTAAAATGGACAAGTCCCTGGACCTGGGGTGCTCATCGGTGTCTGTCTTTCCTGTCACATCCCTATCTGGAGGAATTTAAATACTAAATCTGGAGGATTTAAAACTAAATCTGGAGGCATTTCAATAGCTTATTACACCAGTCTGAGATCAAAGGCTTTGTTCTTGAACCCTAAGGTCACTGTCTTCATTTCTGAGTGCAGATGGACTGTTGGAAAAGCTATCCTGCTGTTGTTAGTATGATGTGAATTTCGGCTTTCAGGCTAGAGTTGCTGTTAAAGTGGGTAGTTGTCTCTGAACACCCAAGCCTGAAGATCTGCTTTAACCAAGGTTAGGTTGTGCAGCTTTACGTTCTAGAGTTCTCCACAGAAGTCTTGTTAGATTTGGATAATTATGCTCCAGTCCCTTCCCCTGATACCTGTGGGCTCATCAGGCTTACTTTCTTGTGCTTCTCCAGGCCTCCTCACTCCTGTGCCCACCTGCTGGTTTCACTTTTGCACTGACTCTGATGAAGAGTTTTGAGATGCCCCCAAACGACCCCTGACTCACTAGCGGGCCTTACAGACTAATATGAAATCTTGATGGGAGTGTGGTGGGCTAAGTCCAGGGACGCTTACATGTGAAGGTGTGGCCAGCCTTCCCTCACCTGGCTTTCTCACTTTTCCAGTTGTTCTTTTCATCTTCCCTTAGGCTGCAGTTTTAAAAATAAAAGAGATCCTCCTCTAGGGTCTAGCCAGAACCACTGTGTCCACTCAGGCCTCAGCTTCTTATCAAATATTTTCCTATCAGAAACAGCCTTCGCTTCCCAGGGAGAGTTCTTGCTTTGGGAACCCATCTAATCCTTAGGGGCTCAGGCTTGGTTGGAGGCCAGTCCCAGGGCAACGTCAGTGAAACCTGCCAGGATTTGTGGACGACTTGGAGGTCCCTTTTAACATCCATGACCTGTACTTGGTAGTTTACATAGAACTCTAAAGCAAGTGACTTTCCACCATAAAGTTTATCATTAAAGTGTTCTGAGGCATTCTGTTTTTGAATCCCACACTCTCTGCAGATTTTCTGCAGACAGGGCCATCTGGTGGGACTTCCTCCAGATGACCACAAGAGGGCACATGATTGCCAGCTCATAAGGCCCTCTGCACAGCCAACAGCCAATTCCTGGGGCTTTACTGTAGAAAGGACAGTTTCTGTTTGTTTGTTTTCCCTCAGAAACAGGAGGAAAGCAGTTGAAATTCCCGGGATGAAGCTAAGGCATTTTCTATGGCATTCATCTGTGAAATGTTGGCTGCGAGAAAGACATTCTGTCGGGCAAAGGAAAGACCGCATTCTCTGTTTCTCTCGCATAGTCCCAGCCCAGGGAGAAGAAAAGGGCTGCAGAAAGTTGAACAAATGATTTTTGTTGTTCCTGAGATTACTAGTAGAATATGCTGGTAGGCTACATGTGTTTAGCAGGCCTCATGGTATAGTGTAAATAAAGTATTTTGGAATTAGGTCTATATGGGATTCTTTTCCCTTTCTCAGGCTTCCTGTCAGGAGGGCTGCTGGCAACCCTGCAGAAACTCCAACAGTAACTTGATGCCAGGTCAAGAGGTGTTAGGACTGTCCCTTGGATTGGGGCCCTTGGGCCCTGATTTCAGATGAAGGGTGATAAGACACTATTCTGGAGGGGAACATGGAGATAGTGATGGGATGGGAAAGTTAATTGGGGTGAGTAAACATGGGTGTAGGTAAAAAGTCAGAAGTGACCTTTTAAAGATCAAAATTAGATTGCTTAACTTCTAAAGTAGCAGACAAAACTTCAACTATAAATGAAAATGAAAGAAGAAAAAAAGGAATTAAAAACAGAAAACCTGTACTATCAGTGAGAACTCTCAGCTCAGATGCTGAACTAAGTCCTCAAAAACAGTATGAAATGTTCCCCAGCTCCAGCACCTACCAACTCTGTGACCTTGGGATGGATGCACAATTTCTCTGAACTTCGGTTTCCTCATCTCTAATGTGGGGAAAACTATCATGGTTACCAGCTGGCTATGAAGAATAAATAGCATAATGTGCCTGAGAGTGCTCTCCTAAGTAGTTCTTCGTAGACAGCGAATATTCTAGTTCTCTCCTCTCTTCTCCCTCTTCAGCAAGTTTAGCTTATAAACACTTACTCATTCGAGAATATTTCCTGAATACCTGTATCAGTTAGGTTGCTTTCAGTTGCAAGTAACAGAAAACCTCACCTACATGGCAGTAAACAATAAGGAAAAGGTATTATCTCACTGGGCTTCCCTAGTGGCTCAGATGGTAAAGAACCTGCCTGTAATGCAGGAGATCTGGGTTCAATCCCTGGTCTGAGCAGGGCAGTTCTAGGGTGGATTACTGTGGATTCTGAGCAGAATTACCAAGGACTTGACTCCTTCACTACTTTAGCTCCATCGTCCTCAGCAAGTTTGCATCTGTCCCGTTGTCTGCCTCTCCAAGGCTGCAGAACAGCAGCTGCCCACTCACCTGGAAGCAGGCCTGGGCTCTTTCCTCTCACATAACTCTTTAGAATTCTCCTCTAACTGTTTTCCAGAAGTTGCCCCAACAGACCTTATCTCATGTCTCATGGACCAAAAGTGGGTTACTTTGCTCTTCCCTGAATCAGTTCCTAGTGAGATGAATGAGCTTCTGCGATTGGAGTGGACCAGTTGTCATCCACCTTGAGATATCCCTTCAGTTCAGTTCAGCTCAGTCGTGTCTGACTCTTTGCGACCCTATGGATTGCAGCACACCAGACCTCCCTGTCCATCACCAACTCCCGGAGTTTACTCAAACTTGTGTCCGTTGAGTCAGTGATGTCATGCATCCATCTCATCCTCTGTTGTCCCCTTCTCCTATCTTCTGTCTTTCCCAGAATCAGGGTATTTTCCAATGAGTCAGTCAGTTCTCCGCATCAGGTGGCCAAAGTATTGGAGTTTCAGGTTCAGCATCAGTCCTTCCAATGAACACCCAGGACTGATCTCCTTTAGAATGGACTGGTTGGATCTCCTTGCAGTCCAGGGGACTTTCAAGAGTCTTCTCCAACTCCACAGTTCAAAAGCATCAATTCTTTGGCGCTCAGGTTTTTTTATAGTCCAACTCTCACATCCATACATGACTACTGGAAAAACCATAGCTTTGACTAGATGGACCTTTGTTGGCAAATTGATGTCTCTTCTTTTTAATATGCTGTCTAGGTTGATTGTAGCTTTTCTTCCAAGGAGCAAGCATCTTTTAATTTCATGGCTGCAGTCACCATCTGCAGTGATTTTGGAGTCCCCCAAAATAAAGTCTGTCACTGTTTCCACTTTCTCCCATCTATTTGCCATGAAGTGATGGGACCAGATTCCATGATCTTAGTTTTCTGAATGTTGAGCTTTAAGCCAACTTTTCACTCTCTTCTCTTTCATCAAGGGCCTTTAGTTCTTCTTCACTTTCTGCCATAAGGGTGGTATCATCTGCATATCTGAGGTTATTGATATTTCTCCCAGCAATCTTGATTCCAGCTTGTGCTTCTTCCAGCCCAGCATTTCTCATGATGTACTCTGCATATAAGTTAAATAAGCAGGGTGACAATATACAGCCTTGACGTACTCCTCTCCTGATTTGGAACCGAAGAGGAAGCAGTGTCTACGCAGTGTGGGAGTGACTGTGAGATGTCCCTTACTTTTCCAGAATTGTTGATGCCAGAACAAAATCAATTAGGTAAAGACAGAAGGGAAGAAATGGCTACTGGCAGGCAACCAAGGGTATTTTCTAGGCACTGTAGTTGGTGTTGAGCATACAGTAGTTAAGCCTAGAGGAGGGCACGGCAACCCACTCCAGTATTCTTGCCTGCAGAACCCCATGGACAGAGGAGCCTGTCAGGCTATAGTCCATGGGGTCCCTAACAGTTGGACATGACTGAAGCAACTTAGCACAAGCGACTGAGCATGCAGGGACACAACAGTAGTTAAGACAGATGCCATTCCTAGGGAGCTTGTATGAGAGGTCACAGACAAGCAAACTGGCATTAACAGTATCGTGTGTAGGTGCTATGCAGAAACAGCTGTGACCCATAATTGGTGGCAAGGGAAGACTTCCTGGAGGAGTTGCTGTTTGAAAAATAAAATAGGCATTTTCCAGATGATTAGGGGTAGTAGTAGAAGGAGAGCTTGCATGAGACCCCTGGGAGCGAGAGTGATTATAGTATATTCAGGAAGTGGAGAGAAATTCACCCTGGGAGGGGAGACTGAGAGAGAGTTGGCTGGGGGGTGAATAGGGGCCAATCACAAAGACCATGGAAACCATGTGGGGAAGTTGAGATTCTATTCTGACAGCAACGGGCCAAGTACATTGACAGCAATGATCTTCAAAATGTGGGTATGAAATCAATACAGGAGTTCATAACCCACATATAAAAATAATAGTGAGTCAAGCAGTAATTACTATAGCCCACCACAGCACTTCTCTGAGAGTTTCATGTATCCCTGTTAACTCTGATCCTCAGATGCTGGTTCCATCTTTATCTCCATTCTGCAGATGAGGAAGCTGAAGGACTTGTCTAAGGTCTGTTATGGATTGAATTGTGTCCCCCTCAAAACAAACATGCTAAAGGGCTAACTCCCACCATCTCAGGTGGCGATTTAGTCACTAAGCTGTGTCCAACTCTTGTGACCCCATGCACCATATCTTTCCAGGCTCCTTTGTCCATGGGATTTCCCAGGCAGGAATACTGGAGTAGATTGCCATTCCCTTCTCCAGGGGATCTTCCCGACCCAGGGACTGAACCCAGGTCTCACACTTTGCAGATGGATTCTTTACCGACTGAGTCACCAGTTTTCATTCCAATCCCAAAGAAAGGCAATGCCAAAGAATGTTCAAACTACCACACAACTGAACTCATCTCACATGCTAGCAAATTTATGCTCAAAATTTTCCAAGCAAGGCTTCAACAGTACATGAATTGAGAACTTCCAGATGTTCAAGCTGGATTTTAAAAAGGCAGAGGAACCAGAGATCAAATTGCCAACATCCACTGGGTCATCGACAAAGCAAGAGAGTTCCAGAAAAACATCTATTTCTGCTTTATTGACTATGCCAAAACCGTTGACTGTATGGATCATAACAATCTGTGGAAAATACTTAAAGAGATGGGAATACAAGACCATCTTACCTGCTTCCTGAAAAATTTATATGCAGGTCAAAAAGCAACAGTTAGAACTGGACGTGGAACAACAAACTGGTTCCAAATAGGAAAAGGAGTATGTCAAGGCTGTATGTTGTCACCCTGCTTATTTAACTTCTATGCAGAGTACATCATGAGAAACGCTGGGCTGGAAGAAACACAAGCTGGAATCAAGATTGCCGGGAGAAATATCAATAACAGATATGCAGATGGCATCATCCTTAATGCAGAAAGCAAAGAGGAACTAAAGAGCCTCTTGATGAAAGTGAAAGAGGAGAGTGAAAAAGTTGGCTTAAAGCTCAACATTCAAAAACGAAGCTCATGGCATCTGGTACCATCACTTCATGGCAAACAGATGAGGAAACAATGGAAACAGTGAGAGACTTTATTTTCTTGGGCTCCAAAATCACTGCAGATGGTGATTGCAGCCATTAAATTAAAAGACGCTTGCTCCTAGGAAGAAAAGCTATGACAAACCTAGACAGCATGCTAAAAAACAGAGACATTTGCTGACAAATGTCCGTCTAGTCAAAGGTATGGTTTTTCCAGTAGTTCATGTGTGGATGTGAGAGTTGGACAATAAAGAAGGCTGAGCACCAAAAAGTTGATGCTTTTGAACTGTGGTGTTGGAGAAGACTCTTGAGAGTCCCTTGGACTGCAAGGGGATCCAACCAGTCCATCCTAAAGGAAATCGGTCCTGAATATTCATTGGAAGGACTGATGCTGAAGCTGAAGCTCTAATACTTTGGCCAACTGATGCAAAGAACTGACTCATTGGAAAAGACCCTGATGCTGGGAAAGATTGAGGCAGGAGGAGAAGGGGATGTCAGAGGATGAGATGGTTGGATGGCATCACCGACTCAGTGGACATGAGTTTGAGTAAACTCCAGGAGCTGGTGATGGACAGGGTGGCCTGGCCTGCTGCAGTCCATAGGGTTGCAAAGAGTTGGACATGACTGAGCAACTGAATTGCACTGAACTGAGCCACCAGGGGAAACCCCCACCATCTCAGAATGGGTCTTTATTTGGAAATAGGTGTTATAGATATCATGAGTTAAGATGAGGTCATACTGGAGCAGAGTGGCCCCTAATCCAACATGGCTGGTGTTGATATAAGAAGAAGACTATGTGAAGTCAGGGACACAGGGAGAGTACCATGTAAAGATGGAGGAGGAGAGGAGAGTGCTGGGTCCACAAACCAAGGATGGCCAGGCTGGCTGGCTGGCACCAAAGCCAGGAGGGAGGCATGAACAGATTCTCCCAAACTCATGTCCATTGAGTTGGTGATGCCATCCAACCATCTCATCCTCTGTCATCCCCTTCTCCTCCTGCCTTCAATCTTTCCCAGCATCGGGGTCTTTTCCAGTCAGTCAGTTCTTTGCATCAGATGTCCAAAGCTACTCTCACAGCTCTCAAGAGGAGTCTACCCTGCTGACATATGGATTGGAGACTCTATAACCTCCAGAGCTGTCATAGAATAAATATTTTCTGTTTAAAACCACTCAGGTTGTGCTGCTTTGTTAACACAGCTAATAACTGAGGAACTGAGATGGAAAACCATATCCTGGCCACTCTCAACCACTGTACTTTTCTCAGTAGGAAAGAGAATACAATGTAAGTAGCTGAGGGGAAGGTTTTAGTTGTCTGTCTATCTGTTTGTATATATGTATGCATGCACATAAATATACACCGGGTCATAATGTAAGATGCAGTTCACTGAAGTTTGCAAGCCACTGAATTAAAAGGGTTTGAATAGAGTAATAAGATCAATTTTCATTTTAGAAGAAACAAACACAGGTCAAGATTTTAGAACTGGAAGTCAAGTAGGATAAACTCATTTGTAGGGATGAATTCAAAGGCCTCTTCCCCTGGCAGGATGAGATGATAAGGTTTCTGCCCGAGGTTGATGGTGGGGCAGGGGTATCACCTGAGTGGGTGCTGGTCAAGGTGGACCTGTTGTAATCTAAGTGTATGTTGCCCTATGACATCGTGCAGTGCGCAACCTGGATGACTGTCCTTGGTGTTCCTAGGATTGGATTAGAGATGGTCATTGGGGAAGAGGGGAGCAGCTGTACCAATCCCTCTTCTCAAGCATGTTTTTTGAAATGGGTACCTTTGCAACAGATCCTTAAAGGTAACATGTTGGCTTTCCATGTATAAAATCTACAGTGGACAGGCAGCAAGAGCAGTAAGACTCTGAGACCCAGGCCTAGGGATATAAGCTCCTCCAGAACGTTAGTTCCCCTACCAGAACATAATGCCACGAGGACACAGACCTCTTCCATGATACTTGGTGCTGATCCCCAAAGCCTAGAATAAACACTCACCAGATGCTTAACAAATATTGTTGAATTAATATTAAAAGCAATATAGTAAGGAATATGCATGAAAGGAAGTCACAGGGTGATCATGTTTAATGTCCTTGCTCCCTCACCAGCCCCGACCCCCTGTGGCAGTACCACCCCTCCCCCTCAGGCCCCAACTGCACATCTCCTCCATGTCCCTTCCACTGCAGTGACTCTGCAATTCCATGTCTGCCTCTCCTGCCCATGACATGACCCAAGGAAAAGGATGCTGCTGGCAAGCTGTGTGGCCTCTGCTGAATCACACCCCCTCTGACAAAGAGCCTATCACTCAACAGCTGCAGAGGCGACCGTGACATTTGTGGATGCCCTGAGCCCTGTTCCACGGCAAGGGATTATCACAGCATGCACAAATCCTCGTCTGAAGACCACGGTGTCCAGCTAGAGTGACTGACAGAATTAAACATGGTCTAGACTCACGGGAAGTCTAAGAAGGATTTATGGCCCAATACAAAGAGATGCAAATTTTGCTCTCATTCAAACCATTCCTATGCTATCATCGATTTTTCTCTCCTTTTCTAGGTGTCAGGCTTAACAGCCTTCCGCATTAGGAAGCTGACTCAGTCTGCTGCGCCACACCTCCCTGCTAGCTGTGTTTGCCAGCAGGGGTCTGTGGCTCATGGATGCCTCATAGTGGCCCTCTGTTCCCTGAGCTTTGTTCTGGGGAGACTGTCCCTGCGTTCCTCTGAGGCAGGGGCCCATTCAGGGAGGGCAACTCTCCCAGGGTGCCTGGGATTTTCCTTCTTTTAGCACCAAGAGTCCTGTGTGTGAGGACACCTCTCAGACCTGGGTACGTTGGGATGACAGGCAGCACTGAGAGGGAACGGGAGCTTGGGCCTGCTTGTTGGCACAACCAAACTGGCTAACGCTAGCTGTGCCAAAATTAGAAGCGTCTCTCTCCGGGAAGATCCTGTTTTATTTTCATTTAAATGAGATGGAAGAAATGTAAGACACCCAGAGAAAGAAGATTCTACCCCACTTCTCATGCCCCAGCCAAAGAGCTGGTGAGGAAAACCCAGACTGCCTGCATTTGAGTTCCCACCTGGACACTTCCTAACTACAAGTTAACTCAACCCCTTGGTGCCCCAGGTTCCTCCTTTGTAAGACAACTATTAAGAAAAAAAAAAGTATGTCTTTTGATTTGTGAAAAAAAAACAAAAACAAAAACAAAAAACAAACCCTACAATGAAGAATCACCTCACACAGCTCAAAATGGCCATTGTCAAAAAGTCTACAAACAATAAATGCTGAAGAGAGTGTGGAGAAAAGGGAATCCTCCTAGACTGTTGGTGGGGATATAATCGGTGCAGCCACTGTGGAAAATAGTGTACGTGTACATGCACACTAAGTTGCTTCAGCTGTGTCTGATTCTTTCCAACCTCATTGACTGTAGTCTGCAAGGCTCCTCTGTCCATGGGAGTCTCTAGGCAAGAGTACTGGGATGGGTTGCCATGCCCTTCTCCAGGGATCATCCTGACCCAGGGATTGAACCTATGCCTCTTATGTCTCCTGCATTGGCAGGCGGATTCTTTACCACTAGGAGGAGACTTGTTAAGAAAAAAACTAAAAATAGAACTGCCGTATGATCCAGCAATCTTTCCTGTGCCTATATCCAGAGGAAGCCATGATTCAAAAAGATACATACCCCCAATATTCAGTACAGCACTATTTACAATAGCTAAGAATGGAAGCAACTCAATGTCCATCAACAGAGGAAGGGATAAAAAGACATGGAACATATATACAATGAAATATTACTCAGCCATAAAAAGGAATGAAACAATATCATTTGCAGCAACATGGTTGGACCTAGAGATTATCATATTAAGTGAAGTAAATCAGACAAAGACAAAACATTTATACATGGAATCTAGAAAAACAATGATACAAATGAACTTATCTACAAAACAGACTTATAGACTTTGAAAAAGAACTATGGTTACTAAAAGGGAAGCCAACTGGGGGAGGTGGGGATAATCAGGAATCTGGGATTAACACAGACATACTGCTATATATAAAATAATCAACAAGGACCTTTTGTATAGCACAGGGAATTCTACTCAATATTCTGTAAATACCTACATGAGAAAAGAATCTTAAAAAGAGTGTATATGCGTATATGTATAACTGATTCATTTGCTGTATGTCTGAAACACAACACTGTCAATCAACTATACTCCAATATAAAATAAAAAATGGTTAAAGCGTGTCTTATGGGGTCACACTAAAGATCAGAAGAGAAAAAAAGTATATAATACTCCTTTAGCTGCAACTAGCTGGACAATTATTATTGTCGCATCTTCTCTACAGATGGGATTCTTCTGTTTTCTAGAGCCTGCCCTGCTTCCCTGGCAATGAGGGGGTTAAAGAACCCTGATACTTACAGATGAACATGACTAAGAGACAGTCCTAATGGGAAGATGTGATCTCTTCTTCTTCTCCCCTTTTAAAATCTTTTATGTTAAATATAACAAACACAGAAGAAAAAAAAAAAAAAAAGTGAGTCGCTCTGTAGTGTCCGACTCCAGGGACTATACAGTCCATGGAATTCTCCAGGCCAGAATCCTGGAGTGGGTAGCCGCTCCCTTCTCCAGGGGATTTTCCAAACCCAGGGATCCTTCATTGCAGGCAGATTCTTTACCAGCTGAGCCACTGGGAAGCCCAAGAATGCTGGAGTGGGTAGCCCATCCCTTCTCCAGTGGATCTTCCAGAACCAGGAATTGAACCAGGTCTCCAACACTGCAGGGGGATTCTTTACCAGCTAAGCTACCAAACACAGAGAGTGCCATAAAACAAATGTAAGCTTCATAAATTACTATAGGGTGAAAACTCTCATAACCAGTACTTTTGTTAGAAGGCAGAATTTTGCCAGCCTTCCCAGGACCCCTCTCCACTGCTCTTCCCAAATTCTACCCAGTCTTTTCCCTGTGGTTCCTGTGTGGCAGGCAGATTCTTTACCACTTGCGCCCCCGGGAAGCCCCTGCTAAGAGTATCCTCATGTTTCTTGTATCAAGAGAAGACCCATTTGTTTGTTTGTTTTCTTCCAGGTTAAAAAGTGGCACTGGGGTACTACCTAATCACAACTCTTTTGCTTCATCTAGGAAACAGAGGGCTGGGGTCTCCTCTTATTTATAGGAAACAAAAAAAACAAAGCAGCATGATTTCTAAAGGAAAGGGTTTAAGTAGGAACTTGCAAACATTACCTCCTTTTTTGTGACTATGCTTCCTATTGCCTGGAAGGGGCACAGAGATCTCGGTGTATGTTGCTTAAAGAAAATAGACAATAGTCACAGTCCATTAAAATCCCATCTGCTTCCCATAAAATGGAAAAGTCATTACTGGCCGAGTCAGGGGTCTCAGGCTCATGTGGAGGAAGCGATCACCTACCAGCCCTCCCTTTACAACCTTGCTGTTTGCAAAGGGGTGAGTCACCCCCTTATTTTTCTACCCCATCAGTGCTTTTTACACTGAACCGTGCTTCTCCCCAAACAGTTGTTGGTATTAAACATTCCTAATATTATTTTGAATGGTGCTGAGAAAAATGCAGGGCAAGATGTGTGGGAATGGTATTAATTGCTGGATTTAGAAAGGAAGAGGCTGGGTGGGTGTGGAGAAGGTCACTGGGACTTAGGACTTGAATCAGACAGGGAGGGAACACGCTTCCCTGGGGCCTGGGGTGTGGAAGGAAACGGCTTAATGGAGGAAATTATTCATTGATGGCCAGGCAGTTAGAAATTCACATCAGGAAGCACAATTTGAAATATGGCTTGGTGTATCTGTCAGGATTTGTTTCATTTAACAGAACTGAAAGAAAATCCAAATAACAGTGGTTTGAAAACAATAAAGGCTAATTTATCTCTGGTGGTATGGATTCAATAGTGGGTGTGTTGATTCCATGGTTGGCAGAGACTTCTACCTTTCTGCTTTGTCATCCTTAGAATGGGGATGTCCACCCTCAAGGACACCTCGTGGTCCGAGATGGCTGCTGGAACTCTTGCCACCACCTCCAAGATTTAGGCAGGTGGAATCAGGGCAAAGTGGTGCTAGCGGTAAAGAACCTGCCTGCCAGTGCAGGGGACTTAAGAGACAAGGGTTCGATCCCTGGGTTAGGATGATCCCCTGGAGAAGGGCATGGCAACCCACTCCAGTATTCCTGCCTGGGAGAATCCCATGGACAGAGGCACCGGGGGCTACAAGTCCATGGGGTCGCAAAGAGTCCAACACGACTGAAGCAACTTAGCACGCACAGAAATCAGGAAAAGGTCAACAGGGTGTATATCAGCCCTTTAAGTAGCCTTCCCAGAAACGACACCCAGCCACTTCTGCTCACATCTCAGTGGACAGGCCGAAAGGAAGCTGGGAAATAGTCTTGAGTTTTTGGAATAAATTAGACCCTTCTGGAAAGTTAGATGGGGAGAATGACTAGGCGGGAAGGGCAACCAGCAATCTTTTCTACATGTGATGAGGCAGTCAAGTATCATTGGTTAAATATAGAGACTACAGCGTTACTTAGGTTAATGTCTGAGCTATAGATGAGTGATCAAAAACAAGACACCTAACATTTCTAAGATACAATTTCCTCATCTGTAAAATGAAGAAAGTAATAAAACCTCTTGCAGAGGTTTGTTGTGAGAGTCAGGTAAAAATGTTGATGTAGAATGGTCAGGACAATGCCTGTTACAGTGAAAGTCCTCCAAAATGGCAGCTATTGCCATACTTATAATTTAAGAGGCTGGGAAAGCAATATTTCTACAACTTTTATGCTTGTCCATGATAAAAAAATCAAACCCCATTGAAATAAATGTATCATTCAAAGGCATGACTGAGGGGTCTCCAAATCTGTGATCCCCACAGTGCTAAATGACGCAGGTATCCTTGAATTACTCTGTGAGAAGGCCTGACCATTTTGAGGGACTCCCCTTGAACCTGAGTGGATGTAGGTTCTTCCATATCCCACTGCTGTCCACCGGGTAGAGACTGGCAGGGCAGATGCTGCACCGATCTTGCTCGAATGAGCTGGACAGCCGTGGGAAGTTCTGTGGGTGGACATCCTGCCTTCAGACTTACTCTGCCTTTACTCCAGGAGTGAGCCCCTCACCACTTGCTCTCCTAGGGGTTCTGACCATTCTGCTTAGATCTCCAGCTTCCTTACCTCTCTGCAAAGCTCTTTGGCTCCATTTCTTTGGTAGCCCTGTTACAAGGGACCCACTCTATTGAGTCAGTACTTCCCAAACGGTGTCCCAAGGAACAGTCTCAAACACTTTTCCATTATAAAATATGTGTGAGAAACATACACTCTACGCCACCTTGGGGAAATCACACCACACATTAACATGTTAAAGGCTCTGAGAAGTTCTGCAAAGAAATAAGTTACTATTGAACTAAACATGTCCCACTTATCAACTAAAAGACCTTGGCCTAGAGGCCAAGTTTCCTTGTTCCTGGGAGAACTTCCTAGTGAATCCCTCTTTTCAGCCAAGGAAAAGAAGTAAAGCCCATGGGCAGATCTGAGATAAGCAGCAACTAACTGACACCAATAAACGATACACCGTTTCCTGGCGCCATTTATAGATGCTTCTTGCCTCTTTCTGTTCTTTGGGATGAAAAATGAGATCCTGTGAGTGAAAAGTGCTTTATAAGCCATTTAAATGCTGGGTAAATGTTAATTGTTACCAGTACAATGACTCACTCTGGCACTCCAAACCCCTTTTCCCTGGGAAGTGTCATTTTCAGAATTATAGTTCCGTAACAGAGTTGAAACCTACACACATAATAATAGCCATTTCTACCAAAGGGTCCTTTCTGTTCCTGCAATAGGTAAACAATCTGTTCCTACAGAATGGAGGAAGAAAGAAGTAGAGACACAAACCCCCTTGAATCCTCAGGTTACCTCCAGTCACACAAGCCCCAAAGCCCTCCACCAGCAAGTCCAGACACTCAGAGCTGTCTCTTGCCTGCCTGGCCACAAACCATCAGGGTCAGACCCTCTCGGTCCCCACAGGCTCCGCAGTGACCGCCCCTGGCGTCAGACTTCCACAGGAACTGCCTCCTTAGGATCCCTGTAAACCTGGGCCAGGGAAATGCCAGGCGAGACCTGATTCGCTTAAGCCACTGAACAATGGACTCTTCCTTGTTTGTTTTGAGAGATCTCAGTTGGTGGCTCCTCCTTTCCTCGACACCACAGCAGTTTTCAGAGGCACACCCAGCCGCAGAGCACACCCAGGGCTGGCGCGGGCTCAAGGGGCAAGGTTTAAGTTCATTTTGCTGACTTCTTTCCCATTTCTCCTCCAGAGAAAACAGAAAAGAAAGGTCTCTATAGCCCAAGTAAAACAGCCATAACTAAAAATATTTGACTAAGCCAGACACAGAACAGCAAAAATTGTATAATTCCACTTATGTAAGGTATCTAGTTCGATGAGGCAAATTCACAGAAAGCAGGATCAACATAACCAGGGGCAGGCAGCAGGGAGGAACGGGGAGGGACTGTGTGGAGAGTGTGAAGGTTTTGGTTAGGGAACGACAAAAAGCTCTGGAGATGGACAGCTGATGAGAGCTGCACAGCAATGTGCGTGTACACTTCGAAGCGGTCAAAAATGTAAATTTTATGATATGTATATTTTGCCACAATAAAACAAAATAAACAGCAATGACTTCAATAAAATATTCGCTATGGTTCCCCAAACATGATGTCCATCCCCAGGGACAGCTCATCATCCATGCTGTGTAGCAGATGTGGTCCCGGGAAGAAGGATGAGAAGCCCCCTAGTCACCCTTCAGTCCTGGGCGACTGAATCCCACGGGGAGGAACCCAGCGAGAGTGCCGCTGGCACCCAGGGAGCTTGTGAAGCTCTGGGACATAAGCAGGAAGGCTCATCTGTGCTTTCTCGAGCAGCTTTCTGAAGTCTCAAGGCAGCCTGTAAAACTCTTTTGACAGACACTGGAAAGTCCCGGGAAGACGTCCAAGCTTCTCTTAGGACGAGAGCTCCACGAGAGGAGAGTTTGTGAACACAGAGAGTCATCTGCGAGGAGGTAGAAGGAAAACGGAGTTTACTCAGCAAAGACAGGTTTCCTAAGGTCTTTTGTTTGACCCAGGAAAATGAGACGCCAGATTGGTGGCCGAACTGTCTGAATTTCAGACAGCAGCCACTAGGTGGCGCACACACCGTAATAAATACCCTGAGAAGAGGCAGTTTCATCAGCAAATTGAGTTTCAAGGTTCAGTTCAGAAGCAGGGGAGTGTACAAACAAGCTACTCCTCACCCAAGGCGAAAAACGACCGCCACATCTAAACCCTTCCAGATTCAACCTAACGATGGCAGGGCTTCGATCGTCTTGATGACAACAGGCAGGAGGGCATCGTATCTACCTGAGGATCGGCCATGGCCTTTCCCTGGAGGAGACAGAGGTAATGTGAGCCCGTGGACAGAGAGGTAACGTGGGCTCCCGAGAAAGGGCCCTGTTCACAGGGGCCATTGTTTCTCCCAAGAGAGAGTTAGCAGTGGCACTTTCAGAACACAGTGGTAGGAGCTGAAGAGCGTATTCAGTCTGCTCAGTTCATGGAGTGGGTTTTTCCCTCGCCCTTTCAAGCCTGTATGTTCTCAGCAAGTGCTCAAGTACGCCGGAGACCAGGACAAAGGCCATCAACCCGGAACGCAGAGCCATGCGCCAGGAAGACGACAAGGGGCCAGCTCCTCTCACCACCCAGGGTCATTCTTATTTACACAAACAATTAACAGGCATACATGCAAACCCAGCTGGGAACAGACCTGATAATGACCTAGATTATAAAGCGATCCAGTACTGCAGAGTGGAGCAAGCAGCATGTCACTCTTGTGCCCAAGGTAGTTTCACTTTTCTCTCCTCTGTCACCCAGCTGTGTGGGGGCAGGTCTGTTCTGATTCAGAGCAAAGTGGCATCATTCAGCCAGCCAGTCAGTCAGAGGTACTAATGAAGGGCCCTCCAAGGGCTTGACTCAAGGCTGGGGTGAGATATGGAGGAAGGAGAAACTTCTGCCTCAGTGTCTAGGAAACTATAGTCTAGGGTTCTATTATCCATGACAGTAGCCACTAGCCACATGTGGCTATTTATATTAAAATGAAAAGTAAAGAAAATTGAAAATTCAACTCCTAAGCCATACGCACAGCTAGTGGCTACTGTACTGGACAGCACCAGAACCATTTCCATCACTGCAGAAAGTCCTGTTAGAGTACTGTGGTGCTAGTGGGAAAGAACCTGCTTGCCAACTCAGGAGACATAAGAGATGGGGGTTCGATCCCTGGGTTGGGAAGATCCCCTGGAGGGGGAAAATGGCAACCCACTCCAGTATTCCTGCCTGGAGAATCCCATGGACAGCCTGGCGGGCTGTTATCCATAGGGTCACAAAGAGTCGGACACAACTGAAGCAAGTGAGGACATGTGAACAACGAGAGACCGCTTTCAGAGATGGCAATTAAAAAAGAGCATATTAACGGGAGGAAATGAAGGCTCAGACAAGTTGTGTCTTTCAGCCAGGAAATGGTCTTCTGACTCCTACTCCAGTGCTTAGAAGCATCCTGAGCATTGTCTTAACTCTAACACACTAAGTGTTTCTGTTTGGGAGGGTGGTGGGTGCTGGATACGTTATTAGAATATAATTTTAAGCAATTTAGAAGCATGTTCTCTTAACCTGTAGCCTCCAGATAGGTGATTCATTTCTGGTTTCACTTCATCCATGATATTATTCCCCCACCTTCCACCTAAAAAACTTTCTTACTGAGATTCACTCTATGCCAGAAGCTGGGATAAATACTGTCACGTATTTAATTCTCACAATTTTCTGTGAATTAGGTTAGTGGTACCTACCTAAGCATCATCCATCCATCCCTTGGCCTTCCCAAGAAAGAGATCCCATTCCCAGCTGTAGCTCTAGCTCCAGAAGTGGGCCTATTTGATCCAGGAGGAATCATTTGTCATTGATAAGCTGAGGAACTCAGCTCAGTTCAGTTGCTCAGTCATGCCTGACTCTTTGTGACCCCATGAACAGCAGCATGCCAGGCTTCCCTGTCCATCACCAACTCCCAGAGTTTACCCAAACTCATGTCCACTGAGTCAGTGATGCCATCCAACTATCTCATCCTCTGTCGTCTCCCTTCTGTTCCTGCCCTCAATCTTTCCCAGCATCAGGGTCTTTTCAAACGAATCAGCTCTTCGCATCAGGTGACCAAAGTATTGGAGTTTCAGCTTCAACATCAGTCCTTCCAATGAACACCCAAGACTGGTCTCCTTTAGGATGGACTGGTTGGATCTCCTTGCAGTCCAAGGGACTCTCAAGAGTCTTCTCCAACACCACAGTTCAAAAGCATCAACTCTTTGGTGCTCAGCCTTCTTCACAGTCCAACTCTCACATCCATGCATGAATACTGGAAAAACCATAGCCTTGACTAGACGGACCTTTGTTGACAAAGTAATGTCTCTGCTTCTTAATATGCTATCTAGGTTGGTCATAACTTTCCTTCCAAGGAGTAAGCGTCTTTTAATTTCATGGCTGCAATCACCGTCTGCAGTGATTTTGGATTCCAGAAAAATAAAGTCAGCCACTATTTCCACTGTTTCCCCATCTATTTCCCATGAAGTGATGGGACCAGATGCATGATCTTAGTTTTCTGAATGTTGAGCTTTAAGCCAACTTTTTCACTCTCCTCTTTCACTTTCATCAAGAGGCTCTTTAGTTCTTCTTCACTTTCTGCCATAAGGGTGGTGTCATCTGCATATCTGAGGTTATTGATATTTCTCCCGGCAATCTTGATTCCAGCTTGTGCTTCTTCCAGCCCAGTGTTTCTCATGATGTACTCTGCATAGAAGTTAAATAAGCAGGGTGACAATATACAGCTCTGACGTACTCCTTTTCCTATTTGGAACCAGTCTGTTGTTCCATGTCCAGTTCTAATTGTTGCTTCCTGACCTGCCTACAGGTTTCTCAAGAGGAAGGTCAGGTGGTCTGGTATTCTCATCTCTTTCAGAATTTTCCACAGTTTATTGTGATCCACACAGTCAAAGGCTTTGGCATAGTCAATAAAGCAGAAATAGATGTTTTTCTGGAACTCTCTTGCTTCTTTGATGATCCAGCAGATGTTGGCAATTTGATCTCTGATTCCTCTGCCTTTTCTAAACCCAGTCTGAACATCTGGAAGTTCACAGTTCACGTATTGCTGAAGCCTGATGTGGAGAATTTTGAGCATTACTTTACTAGTGTGTGAAGTGAGTGCAATTGTGCAGTAGTTTGAGCATTCTTTGGCATTGCTTTTCTTTGGGATTGGTATGAAAACTGACCTTTTCCAGTCCTGTGGCCACTGCTGAGTTGTCCAAATTTGCAGGCATATTGAGTGCAACACTTTCACAGCATCATCTTTTAGGATAGCTCAACTGGAATTCCATCACCTCCACTAGCTTTGTTCGTAGTGATGTTTCCTAAGGCCCACTTGACTTCACATTCCAGGATGTTTGGCTCTAGGTGCGTGATCACACCATCGTGATTAGCTCAGCTCTTAGCCAATCAGGGTATGGCATCCTTGTTGCCATAACAATTAGTTAAGAAATTGCATGTGACTTCTTTGAGCCAATAGGAAACAAGAGGAAGTTAGTTAAGTGCTTCTGGGAAAGAAATTTGCTTTCTCCTAAGGGAGCGTGACTGGAGAAGAGAGTCTCTTTCTCCTGAACTTGTGTATACATAAAAGACCTGGAACTGCTGCAGCTCTTTCTTTACTGCTGACATGTGCTACGGCAGGGAGCCCAGATACAGAGAAAGAGACAAGGCCCAGACTGAGCTGCTGCTGGTCCTCTGGTCCTCTGCAATGTCAGCCACTGAGCCCCTCCACTGTTTGAACACTGAGTTAGACTTTCTGTGACTTGTAGCCCAAGAACCTCAATTGATAGCCCCATTCTGCAGATAAGGAAACTCAGGCTAAAAGAACTTCAATAACTTGCTCAGTCTGCTAGCTAGTAAAAGGGGGGAACAGGAGAGAAACATAGATGTTCTTGATGCCAAAACACATGCTCTCTTGTTGTTATCATACTGCTTTTTCCCTTCATGAACTGTATTTCAAAGATCTTGGGGAGAAACTGACAAGATAACCAAGAAATGACACCTTTAGGGACATAAGAAAAGTATTTTACCTTGGATATTATCTGAGCTTGTTCTGATTGCCTGGGTTTTGTAGGCACATGAAAACCAAATGTGGACTTTAAAAACTCAATGGCAGCCACACTTTGTGGTCTTTTCTATATAGTAATCTTTCTGAGTGCCCTTAGAAAACACTTTGTGATCTTGGTTGGTTTTTTTCCTAGAATGGGTGGGAAGCTTCTAAAGAGAACTGCTGAAGTTTATGCCTTTCACATCCACTGAATTAAATAAATACTTTGGCTCCTCCCAAAGGCACAGCAAACTGAGCTCTGTGGCAGTCAGGCCTCACTTTACCCTCTGCTTTTTACTTATCAGGTGAGAATACAGGGAGCTTGCTGGTGAGCCCTTTGAGCTTGACTTAGCACCCTTCGATGTTGGAAAGCTATAGTCACAGACCTAGAGATCTGTTTCAATATTTCTGGATTCATCCAACACTCTGGAGAAAGGGAGCAATAATTTCCTTCTCTGTCTCTTTGCCACTCTCTTGTGTCTCTTGGCTCTCTCCTCCAATGTTGCACTTGACCTTACCATTTAATGAAGGTCATTCTCCCTGCAAATATAACATTAAACACATTGGGAACTGATCAACTGAGAGATTTCCGAGCAGAAAGGTCACAGCTAAAGGCATCATTTTCTCTGCTCCCCTTGGCAATAGTACTGGAGGAGGGGCCTTGGTGGAGGCAGAAGGTATCATAAAGATGCCTTGTAACATGTGGGATTAGCGTCAAGGCATGCCTGCTGTTACACTAAACAGGGGCTCTAACCTAAACCATGCTGCCATGGAGAATTTTTGTCCTTTGGCAGAAGGGGCAGTTCACATCAAAAGCCAACGACCTGAAAAAATTGCTTCTTTTGATGATTGGGCCTAATGACCAAGTTATTAGACATCTAAAGTTGCAAGTTTTCCTTACTCTCCTTGAATTTTCCATCCCAGAAACACTTCCTGATTATAAAAGAACCACGTGGGCTGGATTTTTCTCCAAATAAAAGATGAGGGGCTAGCAACTACATCCTAAGTGCGTAACAAGTCACTGGGTGGTTCTGAACAGGATGAATTGTCCCCAAAGATGTGAGGTCGTCTTGGTCTTCCTGCTTCCCCTCTTGGTACTTCCTTGCTCTCTAGCTTCAAGCATCTGGTCCCATTCTTATTCTCAGCCAGGTCCCTACTTTCAACATTAGCCTCGCCCTGCAGGTGGAACCCAGCACAGGGGCCAAATGGGGATAAATGTCATCCCAAAGGTCTACAAAGAGGGGCTGGTTTGATCCCCAGCAGGTGTGAGGTAGCCAGCACCTGCAGTGCAGCAGCAGGGCGCCTGGCCCCACAGGGATGGGGCACGAGCAAGGCCCCTTGAATGTGTTCAGGTTGAACCGGGGTGCTTGGATGGAGTGAGAGCAGTGGTAGACAGGGCAGAGGGAGTGAGGGGAGTGTCTGCGAGCACAGGTGCTGGAGTCAGACAGACCTACGTTTAAAACCTGGCTCATCCACTCACTACATGTGGGGTTTGATCAAGTTACTCAACTTCTCGGAGGTTTAGTTTTCTCATCCTTTACAAAGTGATTGTTTAGGATGATTTGAAAGAATGCAAGTATCCATAGAGACAAAGCAGATTAGGGGCTGGGGAGGGGAATGGGGGTGAGTGCTAAAGGTCATGGGGTGATGCACACAGCAATTCTTTTTGGGGAGATGAAAATATTCTGAAGTTAAATTGTGGTGATGGCTGTACAACTGTATAAATACGCTAAATATATTTTAAAATGTTGAAATTTATGGTATGTGGATTATATATCAATTTTTTTAATGGGAAAAAAGGAAAACAGAAAACAGCACAGCATTCTGTCCAGAATCCCACTGTCATTAATGGTAGTGAAAGTTATATTCTTACTCCAATTACAGTAGTAACAGACAGAATAGGCTCACTCTTAATGCATTAAGTCCTACTGCCAGGAATACAAAAAAAAAAAGCAGGCAGTTTCCTAGAAAGTCCATTTAATTTGAAGACTTAGGGGAAAGTTATAATTTGGCCTGTAAATAATTAACATATTTTATATTAAACATATTTTATATTAAACTTCTCAGACCATGCACTCTAGGGAGGTTGGTCTGCCCTCTGAAGCTGCTACAACCTTCTTCTTTCTCACCTCAGGACTCTGAATATTGAACAGAGGACCTGAAGGGAGAAACTGACAAACCCATGGGCCTCTAAGCTTTGGGCAACACCAACTCAGGGATGTTTGGGAGAACAAGGACCACGCCAAGGATTGGGTTCCTCCCACCCCAACCACCACACATAAGAGGTGAGCAGTGTACAAGACGGCATCTGCTGGCCACAGAGACCTCCAGGCTGTGCATCTTTCTGTGACTGACCAGTACACTGGATTGTTGTGTTTTTCATTTTCACTCCACAAATGCCTAAGTACTCACCCCAGCCCCCAGTAAGAGATCTCACCCTACAAGTACACCCCCAGCAGCCTCAGTCTCCCACTCTAAAGCAAATCTGATGTGAATGGGGGCAAGGGTCTGAAAGAGGAATTGTACTGACTCTGCAATGAAGAGACTCCAACAAAAATGATGTCTTTAGTAAAAAAAAAAAAAAAGTAAATAAATAATGAGGAGCAGATTTTGAGTCTGATTCCAAAACATGATAACTATCTATGCACCATTTCAACCTAAGAAAAACTCAGTGATTCTGGGATTGAGACTGAGCCATATCAGCCTTCCGGATAAGATTACTAGAAGGCAACTGTGATTACTGGGGGAGATTTGGGTGGAGTCCCGTCTGTTCCCTCAGCACTGAGTGATCTTTTGAGATCCTGTCTGGCTTTGTGGTTCTGCTGTCAGCTGGAAACTCATTTTGCCAGCATTCACTGGAGAACAGAATTTAGAATAAGGCCTCATTGGACTTCATCCTAGGGGTTTCAGTCCCTGCAGATCTAAATTTCCTGAGATAAGACTGTGGCACTGTTCCAGAACATGGCCCCGAGGTTGGCGCTCCAACCTGGGATCGTAGCTGAATACTTTGTGGGGTGTGTGTATGTGTGTGTACACGTGGTTGAGTGTGTGTGGGCAGGGGAGGTAGGTGTGAAGAAGGTGCTTGTGGTGGGGTAAGTGTGTTTGTGGTGGGACATGTGTGTTTGTGGTGGGGCGAGTGTGTTTGGGGTGGGGTGAATGTGTTTGGGGTGGGCTGAGTGTGTGGTAGGGTGAGTGTGTTCATGGTAGGGCAAATGTGTTTGTGGTGAGGTGTGAGAAAGAAGAGGAAACACTCAGCTGGTTGCAGGTTGCACTCTCACTGTATAAGCTGTATTTGGATCAGGGACTTCTCGTTTAAGCTTTTATTGGGGACTGGGCCTCAGAATTGCTAATTTCCATTTTCCTCTCCTCTCCTTTTGCTCCTTGTTAAATGCCAGTTCAGGTGTCTGCCTGCCTCAGAGGACCAGGCCTTATGCAGACTAGCAGTCCCGGCCACAAGCGATTAGGGACTGTGGCTCTTCGGGACATAGCTCTTCCTGGGAGTTCTGTTCCCGAGCTCTAGACTCCTTGTTCACTTGGCCAAGTCCACCTGTTTCTGTCCCAGGTCCCTCTTGTCCTGATTTCCAAGATGTTCTCATTCTCCTGCGCCTGCTCCGCAGCACCCACTAGTCGGGCAGTTTTCTTACCACCCGCCCCACAGCCACACAAGGGAGCGGCTGCCCGGCTCTGTGGACCCCCTCAGCTCTGCCTCCTGCTTCCTGGGCTCCACCCCCAAGCCTTTGCTTTTGTTTCTGGCAGAACCATTCAGCGGTTTCCGTTCACCTACTCGCTGCTCGGGAGTGCCTTCTCATCACAAGGTATCAGTAGATTCCCCTCCCTAGGGTCTGCAGGGGAAGGATTTTGTGGGCAGACACATGGGAAGAGAGGACAGGTTGCCTTTCCTTCACCTCGGAGTGTGCTGATGAATTACACGGGGGCAGTGCCAGCTACAGTCATAGGAGGCAGGTGCTGTTCAGCCCCTGTCCAGTGCCTCCAAGCCTGGCACAGAGAGGGTCCCCCTGCAGGTGGGCGCCTGGCTGAAGGCAGAGGAGGGAGGGGAGCCATGGGCTTCTCAGATCACGACAGCTGCCTTGGACGGGATCTGAGCTGGCTTTGGAGCTGGGTTCTGGTGTCATTTTCCTGAGACTGGAACTGGAGACCAAGGAAAGCAGGAGCTCGAGCTGGCCCAGCCCTTCAGGTGTCCGTGGCTGGTATCTGGCGCTGCCTGTCTGCCTCACCAGTCACGCTGGCCTAGAGCACTCTGATGGTGCTTTTATGTCACACAGCACAATGTACATGACATTAACCACAAAAACCTTGACCCTGAGTGTCCAGACTACAACTCTAACCATCCTGTGAGGCAGACAGTGCCTGCACCACCATTTCCCTCTGATCTGATGGGTCCCTGAACCCTGACCTGGCGACACAGGAGACCCACCCGGCGCCCTGTCCTCATACCCAACCTATGGAGAACTCTGGAGGCAGAACGCCCGTGCTCTATTGCCAGCTCCTCCCCGTACTTGCCGTGTGCTCTCAGACAGCTTATCGCCTCTCTGTGCCCCAGTTGTCTACCAAGCAGGATATATTTAACGCTGGGATAGTGACAACTTTGTAATGGGGATTAGTGAGTGAGTAACACGACGTGTTGCGAACGGGACTTAGAACGTGCCAGCTGTTACTGCTGACAGTGGAAGTGCCATCACGGCCACACTCATCCCAGCCCACCCGCAGAGAAAGCCCACCACGTGCGACGTTCTAGGGCCGGGATTCCTGCTGCTCGCTGGGAGCCAGCTGACCGACAGTGAAATGTGATTCTTGCCACAAACAAATGCGGGACTTGCTTCCTGCTGAACTGTGGCCAGTTCCCCACAGAACTGTGTCTTTCCCCAGAGAAATCCACCCTGGCCCTGTCCTTGAGACTGAGAGTGGCATTCCTTTTGGAAGGTAGAACCCTGCTGGCTCGGGGTGGCTGTCCCTCACCCAGGCTCCCACGGAGGTCCTGGCTGGGGCTGGGGCACCAAGCACCAATTGCTGGGTGTATGTAGACCGTCTCCCACAGCCTGGCCATGGGTGGCCCCTGATGGACACCAGGTGGTAAGGTCCAAGTGGCAGATCAGCCTGGCACTGGGAAGGAACCCACTAGCCTGGCCTGGAGGGCAGAGAGGACAACTCCCAAGGATGAGTGGGGTCCCATCCCTCACTCTAAGAAACCAGGGGCTTGGCAGAGGAGTCCAGGCACTGCCAACTGCCGTTTGGCAACGTGGGGTATACCTGAGCAAGTGAGACTGTGTGGCTGAGATGTTTCTCTGCAGGCTGGCGCCCCTGAACAGCCCCTGGACTGTCAGCAGGAAGCTGCTGGGGGACTCCAGTCTTCAGAGGAGGGCTCAGGATTCGCTCAGTGTAAGTCCAGCTTCCAGAAATGAAGCTCACCCTGGGGCAGGCAGGCTGGACCTGTAGGGCCGCCCAGCAAAGCTGTCCTCGGCAGATCTGATGGGAGAGGAACTGGTGAGGGCTGAGGGCTGCCCTTTAAACCATAAAGAATTGCACACCTCACGCTCTGTTTTTGGGGCCAATGGACAAGGAGGATTAAACACCTGTTAATAGTACCTGTGTATAATGAGATGTAAAATTAGAGATGAGGAGTCTGTGTTAGTGATTATTTGCTGTTACTGTTTTAAAACTGGTCAACACTGTATCTAAATCCTATGTGGTTTGTCTGTATGATGCCACTTTACACAGAATTAAAAAAAAAAAAAACACCTGTGAGATGCCACGTTACTCCACCAGTCAAATCCCAGAGGCCTGCGTGGTTAGCCTGGCCTCTGTCAGCTGGACACTCATTGGTTTCTAAGGTTGGAGAACATCTGTTGCCCTCATTTGACCTGTCTGCTTTAGACATGCCACAGAGAAGATTTGTAATAGTTATTTGCAAAAGCAGGTGGGGCGCTTTGAAGAGAAGCCTCCTATAAACAGAAAACGCGGTCAGCAGGGTGCTCTGCCCTGAGGCTGAGACGCCCCCGCCTGCCGGGCTCTGCTGTGTCAGCAAGGCTCTGCCTCTCCCAGGGCAGCACCCTTCGAGGTCATGCAGAGGGGAATACAGAGCCCAGCGCTGTGCTCAGAAGACTGAAACGGAGCCCCAGTTGGACCATGTGACCTTGGCTAGGTCACTCAGCTTTCTTCCTCTGAGCCTTATTCTATTCTCTGTGAGATGTAGGGAAGCAGAACTACTTTGGTTAAAAATGTATTGACTCATGTTGGTGGAAAAACCCATAGAAAGGTCCGACTGCAGGTGTAGCTTCACGGAGGGGCCCTACCAGGTTTTGCCCCCTGGCCTCGATTCCCCTGTTCTGGCCCTGGTTCCGGATCCATGTGGCAGCTCTGGCCTCAGCCTCACACCATTACAACACATGGGGCCGCAAAGGAAAGTGTGTCCCCGCAGCTTTCTGTCCTGGAAAAGTCCAGGGGTTCCCTCCACCTTAATCTGGTTAAGTCGTGTGCCCACCCTGAACCAAGCAGCGTGGCCAGGACGCTGAACGCACAGATTGACATCACTCACTCACCGAGTGTTTGGGAAAAAAAAAAGTGAGTATTAGTAGCTCAGTCATGTCTGACTCTTTGCGACCCCTTGGACTGTAGCCCTGCAGGCCTCCTCTGTCCATGGAATTCTCCAGGCAAGAATACTGGAGTGTGCAGTGAGTGATTCCCTTCTCCAGGGGAACTTCCCCACCCAGGGGCTGAACCCAGGTGTCCTGCATTGTAGACAGATTTTTTTTTTTTTTACAGTCTGAGCCAGCAAGGAAGCCCCATCAGTATTTATTGATCCCCAACTACACGCCAAGCACTACTGTATATGGGGTCATATACAATACTGGGGGCACAGTAGGGACAAGACAGATTGGATCCCTGCCTTGTTGGGGGTAACTTACTAGTAGGAAAGAAAACAAATACATTGTGTAAGATTAATCAAAATTAAGAGATGACAGGAGTTAATGGAAAAAACATTCAGAAAATGAAGATCATGGCATCTGGTCCCATCACTTCATGGGAAACATTCAGAAAACGAAGATCATGGCAACCAGTCCCATCACTCCATGGGAAATAGATGGGGAAACAGTGTCAAACTTTATTTTGGGGGCTCCAAAATGACTGCAGATGGTGATTGCAGCCATGAAATTAAAGACGCTTACTCCTTGGAAGGAAAGTTATGACCAACCTAGATAGCATATTCAAAAGCAGAGACATTACTTTGCCGACGAAGGTCCGTCTAGTCAAGGCTATGGTTTTTCCAGTGGTCATGTATGGATGTGAGAGTGGGACTGTGAAGAAGGCTGAGCACTGGAAGAATTGATGCTTTTGAATTGTGGTGTTGGAGAAGACTCTTGAGAGTCCCTTGGACTGCAAGGAGATCCAACCAGTCCATTCTAAGGAGATCAGCCCTGGGATTTCTTTGGAAGGAATGATGCTAAACTCCAGTACTTTGGCCACCTCATGCGAAGAGTTGACTCACTGGAAAAGACTCTGATGCTGGGAGGAATTGAGGGCAGGAGGAGAAGGGGAGGACAGAGGATGAGATGGCTGGATGGCATCACTGACTCAATGGACATGGGTCTGAGTGAACTCCGGGAGATGGTGGTGGACAGGGAGGCCTGGCGTGCTGCAGTTCATGGGGTCGCAAAGGGTCGGACACGACTGAGAGACTGAACTGACCTGAACTGAATGGAAAAAATCCACCAACCAAAGCAGATTAAGAACGTAGAGAGTGATGTGGGGTGACAGTGGAGCGTGATTTTAGATGAGATGCTCAGGAAAGGAGGTAGCGTTTGAGAAGCGGCCTGAATGAAAGGAGAACAGAGGCCATGTGAAGACCTGGGCAGAAGGTGCAAGTGCAGAGGCTGTGAGGCAGAACAAGCCAGGCTTATTAAGGAAGAGCCATGCAGGCCAGTGTGGGCTGAGCAGGCAAGGAGAGAAGGTGGAGAAGTGGCCACAAGATGCTGGCCCTGCAGGCCAAGGGAAGGAGATAGAATTTTATTCTGCTCATGGTGGTGAGACTGGAGGCTTTTCAAAAGGAAAGAGACATGAGTTATGTTTGATCAAGATTTCCATGTACAAATGGTCAACACGCACATGAAAAGTTGCTCAAGATCATTAACCATCAGTGAAATGCACATTGAATCCACAAGGAGCTATCACCTCACCTCTGTTAGGATGGCTCTTGTCAAAGAATCCCAGGGACAGGGGAGCCTGGTGGCTGCCATCTATGGGGTTGCACAGAGTCGGACACGACTGAAGTGACTTAGCAATAGCAGCAGCAAGAGATAAATGTTGATGGGGGTGTGTAGAAAAGGGAGCCCTTCTATGCTATTGGTAGAATGTAAATTGGTGCAGTCATTACAGAAAATAGTACAACAGTTCCTCAAAAAATTTAAAAATTGAACTAACATGATCCAGCAATTTCATTCCTGGGTATGTATCCAAAGGCATTGAAATCAGTGTCTAGAAGGGATATATGCCTTCCCTTGTCTACTGCAGCATTGTTTCCAATCGCTAAGATTTGGAAACAACCTGAATCCATCAACGGATGAGTCAGTAAAGAAAATGTGGTGTATATATACAAGGAAATATTATTCAACCAAGAAAAGAAGGAAATCCTGACATTTGTGACAATATATGTAGACTTTGAGTGCTTTATGCTAAGTGAACTAAGGCAGACAAAGACAAAACCTGAATGATCTCACTTATACATTGAATCTAAAAAAGCTGAACTCATAAAAACAGTAGAATGGTGGTTACCAGATGCTGGGGGTGGAGAAATTGAAGAGCCGTTTTTAAGGGTAGAAACTTATAACTAGTTGATAAATAAGTTATGGAGACGGAACATACAACCTGGTGATTATGGTCAACAATACTGTATTATAAACTTCAAAGTGACTTATAGACTAAATCTTAATGATTCTGAACACAAAATAGAAATGATAAATATGTAACAGGACAAAGTGTTAGTAAGGTTATGGTAGTAATCATAGTATAATATTTCAATGTATGAAGCAAACATGGAAGCTTTAAAGGTATACAATGTCATATGTCAATTATATCTGAGTTTTTAAGTTTTTTAAAAAATGCAAGGCATACACAACAGGCGATAGCAACAACCACAGATTCCATTGCTCTCGTGTGGGAAGGGCAGGGTGAGGGGGAAGCAGGCACAGACAACAGCCGCCGGCGCAGGAGGCAGAACTGGGGAGAGGTGGCTGGACTCAGGATATATTTTAAGTTAGCGGTCCATCCCTGGAAGACCCTCACAACCTTCCCAAGTGGAGATTAGGGGTTGTTGTCAGAAGAGGTGGTGATAGATGCTGGTGGACAAAGATCAATAACTTTCCATTACTTCCACCATTTGCAGTTTCATGCATTTTTCCTCTAGAGACATATTTTCACCACCATCAGCTTTTTCTGGGTTGGGAACTGTATCTCCAATCTCATTTCCTACCTCTAATACCTAGAATCACTGCAAGGGATTTTAGAGACGGTATGGTCCAACCCCAGTCTGTTCATAGATGAGAATCCCAAGTCTTTGAAAAATTCTGGGATTGTACAAAGTCCCCCAAGCCATCAGGGCTGGCACTGGGCCACAGCTCTGATGTCCAATGCTGGCCTTATTCATAGAGCAAAGGCTCAATTTGGGATGCTGCCAAAGACTTGTGGGGTGATGGGAGAGGGTTTAACCTTCCAACAGTCTCCATTAGCATTCCCCAAATAACCAGCAAGCTCAGTAAACAAGGACCCCACCACTGACCACAAAGCTACCCCAAAGGATCCCATACAGGAATCCTGGAGCCACTCCCATGCTCAGTCACCAGCTCCTCATCAGCAACTCGAATGAGAGTCGAGTCCAGACCATAAAAGGCAGGCACACAGATGGGAAACACCAGGGTAGTGCCTTATGTTCTTTTTAGAGGAAACTATATTTGAAGTACAGGCTTGATGGTCCTGCTGGGAAAGCTGCCAGTGGACAGGTCATTGCTTCAGAGCTGAGGGACACACATTAGCCTCTGAGCAGAGCTGCAGTTCTGCAGTCTATAAAGCGAGAGGCACAGGCTGCTGTGCGGGACAAATCCCAGCTCAGGTGGGAGGACTGAGTGGAATTCTCTCCCGGACGCTCAGTGCGCTGGCTGGTCTCTCTGGGGGAGAGGGAGCTGGGGGGCCAAACTGCTTTGCACTTACGACCCAGCACGCTGCCTGACACTCCGGGGAAGACTGATAATATGCTTGGTAAAGGCAGGGCCAGAGTGGCTGCCTCCCATCTGGGCTGTATCCTGAGTGAGCGGAGGAGCGCTGCACGTCCCGAGGGTGGAGATGGGTTGAGCAATCCGTGGCTCTCACCAAAGCGGTGCGGTGGAGCTCCCCCAGCCCACTCCCCTCCCCTCAGTCTGTGGTTTTAATTTTCTTCTAAGAAAAATAATCCAGCTTCTCTTTAATCAGTAACCACGATGGTCGGGAGAAGCTGTCACAGAGCCAGTGGGAGCGGTTCCTGTGTTTAATCATGAGAATGGCCCAGCTGTCTTCTCTGAGGAGGGCAGGGAAGTGGCGCCTTGGATGGCTTTCCATCCTCGCCCAGTGACCACCCTCATTTCGGCAGGAGCCAGCTGGCTGTCTGAGGGGATGGACAAGGGGCATAAATACTCGTCCGTGAGCTCCCTGTGGAGAAGGCAATGGCAACCCACTCCAGTACTCTTCCCTGGGAAATCCCGGGATGGAGGAGCCTGGTGGGCTGCCGTCTATGGGGTCGCACAGAGTTGGACACGACTGACGTGACTTTGCAGTAGCAGCAGCAGCAGTGAGCTCCCTGGGAGAGCAGGGAGTTTTGACTGAGCATCTCCCCAGATGATACAGGTGAGAAGAGCAGTGTCTCTGGCGGAGGCAGAGGAGTGGGAGGGAGGGAGTGCCTGGCCACAGGACCCTACTGCCTTCCTGGACTGATCAAGGACGTCCTTTCTCACAGGCCAGGTGGTGACCACCAGCAAAACCAAACGAGTATTGCAGTGGAGCAGGGGAGCTCATGGTGAGGGTGTGGCAGGGGGGAGGGCGAGAAGAGGCTGCTGTGGTGCCATTTCAGGGAGATGGAGCAAGCGAGGGGTAACTGGGGTCCTGACTCCCTATGCTGACCTTAGCAAAGAAGGGATGGGGGTCCCCAACACACACAGCCATTTTCTGCTTCTGACCTTAAGCAGGGGGTCCCCCTGCAGGGTGGCACCGTCAGTAGGCTTCAGGATAATGCTGAGAGCACTCTCACCAACAAGGAGGGACACTGAGTGAGCAAGCTTTAGCTGATGCTTCCTCCGCAGGTGGCGCCAGAAAGGGGTGCAGTCCTGCTCGAACCTTCCTTCCCTGTCATTCTGCCCCAACAGGCCAGCCAGTGTTGACCCAGCTCCTGGGCTCCTCCAGGCATCTCAGCCCTCCCCCAGCGCCATGTGGAGACCGAGGACATCCTCCAGCATTTCTTGTGTATGTCCCTATGTTTTAATTTACAATTTTCCTCTCTTTTTCTCTCAGTGGCAAACATGTCCAGGTGAAGAGCTGGCTTACATCTCCTCCACAACCTGCGCCTCCTTTCCCCTGCACCAGAGTAAGTCCTGTGAAGCAGTACAGCTCTGGCTCCCCAGCTCCATGTGCTCTAGAAGCTGCGCCTCTTTCCTCTCTGCACACACACAGGGAGCAGACATATTTTTCTAACCATTCTGTATTCTGCATTCTCCTTCCCTCAAAACTTCAGCTCCCAGAATATGTGTGTGTGTGTGTGTGTTGGCCAAAATTTGCCCACCTTAAAACGAATCATCTCTAATATCTCTATTTGCATCATGTTTCACGTTTCCTTCTGAAACCCCACAGGCACCCTAGTGAAGTCTCACCCTAGAAAGGTGTTAAGTTCACTGAAGGCTTTTTAGAGTGCAGACTGAAATGTCTAGAGCTAAGAGTACCCCAGACCTGGAGCACAAAGGTCCTTTCTCCTGAAGGAAGCTACTATCATTTTAGCCTCATACACACAACATAAAAATGCCAGCTGTCCTCTGGTAACCACTCACATCAGAGGTACCTCTGTGGCCTCCCTTTGCAGATCATTTTAATTATAGGCACCGATGCCTACGGGGGGTATGGTGCAAACTGGGAACCTTGGATTTCAGTAAAGTCCAAACTGCTTTGAAACCCAAATACAGTCAACCCTCAGTTATCCACGCCAAGGAAAGGGAGCGTGGATAATCCCGAACAGCAGATGATTAAAAATCATTTCTTTTGGCTTTGGGGAAGTGCCATATGCTATTTGCAACAGAGCAGCAAAATTTCCTCTCTAGTTGTGTTTTGCTCAGATTAATGTGGCATTGTGCTTGCATTTCTCCTCACACGCCAGCTGACAGCAGAGGCCGTGAGACACGGGAGCCTGTGGAAGCGAGGTGAGGGGCAGGGAAAGCCAGCGGCCAGGGAAGAAGTGTGAGGCCCAGGTACTGATGAGCAATCAAAGGCTCCGGGTCTCCTCTCTTAACTTGAAATGGAAAGGAGGAGGAGGAGAAGAAAAAGAAGAAAAGGAAACGAATTAAAGACCCTAAACGGAGAGACCAGATACAAAGAGCAGAGCCTCCTGGGGCATCGCCTTAGCCCATCAAGTTTTCCCAGCGCACTCTTTATGATCCCGTGACATGAACTATCTCCTTAGAACACCTGGTCTGCTCTCTGTCCACGGATCATGGTCAGTGCTCTCTGCCTCCTTGCCTTTGTTTCTGCTGTACCACCTGCCTGAAATGCCCTTTTCCTCTTGTGTCCTATCCACATTTCAGCCCCCTTTCAAGACCTAGCCAGTTTCCCACCTTTCCTTTTCCAATCATATCCATCAGAAGCAATGTCCTTCCTTCTTTCTTCCACCCTGCTGCTGAATGCCCATGACACAGTCTTCTCTCTTTCAGCATACATGGGGTATAAGCTCTATGAGGACAGGGAGAAATGCTATGATAGATTTCTGATGGGCGTGGTATTCCCCTTTAACACCTGGCCGTGTTTGGTACCTGGCAGGCTCCCTACCTAGAGATGGACAGACTAAACCCTGCAGAAGTTGTGAAGACACTAAACCCATGGTTTCAAACTTGAGCTGAGTTAGCCTTTCGTGTGGGAGCTGGTCTCCCAGGGTCTGTTCCCAAAGATGATGCCTCAGTAGGCTGGGGAAACTTGGAGTCAGGCATTTGCTACAAGTGCTCAGGTGATTTCAACCACTGAAAAGTCAGTTATAAAATACCCAAATCAGGGACTTCCCCGGTGGTCAAGCGGCCAAGACTCCCTACTTCCAATGCAGGGGCCTGGGTTCAATCCCTGGCCAGAGATCCCACACAACACAACAGATGATCTCACATGCTGCAACAAATACTGAAGATCCCACGTGCCATAACTAAGACCTAATGCAATCCAATAATAAATACTAAAAGAAAACACACAAATCATCAATGTTTACACACTCAACAACTTTCATCCTTGTGTACCATTCACTTAGGTGAAACCTAAAGTGAGACTTGGACTGTGAAGAAGGCTGAGTGCTGAAGAACTGATGCTTTTGAACTGTGGTGTTGCAGAAGACTCTTGAGAGTCCCTTGGACTGCAAGGAGATACAACCAGTCCGTTCTGAAGGAGATCAGTTCTGGGTGTTCATTCAAAGGACTGATGTTGAAACTGAAACTCCAGTAATTTGGCCACCTCATGCGAAGAGCTGACTCATTGGAAAAGACCCTGATGCTGGGAAGGAATGGGGGCAGGAGGAGAAGGGGACGACAGAGGATGAGATTGCTGGATGGCATCACTGACTCGATGCACATGAGTTTTGGTGAACTGGAGTTGGTGATGGACAGGGAGGCCTGGTGTGCTGTGATTCATGGGGTCACAAAGAGTCGGACATGACTGAGCGACTGAACTGGAACTGGAAAGGTTAAAAAATAAAGATGCTGAGAAATGCACTAGGGTTATTACTGTTATCTCTCATACTTCTTAAGGCTGACTTTAGCATTTTCTTAAGTGAAAATAACTGCGAAGAGTAGAGGTTAAAATAGCACAAAGATTTACAACAGATTCTCCAGAAGGCAAATGGCACCCCACTCTAGTACTCTTGCCTGGAAAATCCCATGGCTGGAGGAGCCTGATGAGCTGTGGTCCATGGGGTCGCTAAGAGTCGGACACGACTGAACGACTTCCCTTTCACTTTTCACTTTCATGCATTGGAGAAGGAAATGGCAACCCACTCCAGTGTTCTTGCCTGGAGAACCCAGGGATGGGGGAGCCTGGTGGGCTGCCTTCTATGGGGTCGCACAGAGTTGGATACGACTGAAGCGACTTAGCAGCAGGAGCAGCAGCAGTAGCTCCATATTTCCGTGAGCTGAAGCAGCACATTTTTGCATCTCTGATGTCAGAGTACGGCTTATAGGCTGCTTTGGTCTCCAGCACTGCCTGTCCACACGCTAACTTGGCCCTCGCTCTTCACTCCACCATTATGCCAATGAATGATGTGCATTGCTGGCACTACACTACACTACACATGTTGAGTCTCACTGCCATTTAAATAATTTCAAGGAGATTATACTATCATTTGGTATTGAAATGAGAAATTGTTGTATACACAGAAGGCCATGAAAACAGCAGCAGGGCATAAATTTGATATTAGCGAAACAAGTATTTACTGGAGGAACAACCACACTTCCTCATTTTCTTGCAAAGAAGCAACCCATTGAAACAATTGCTTTATAGCTTCACTTCTCAAATCAGCTGGTACCAATTATATTGGCCTCACCTGGGACCACGAGAAAACTGCAGAATCTCAGACCTACTACACACTGGCTTTTGACAAGATTCCCAGGTGACTTGTATGAATACGAAAGTTTGAGAAGCAGAGTATTATAGGACTTAAGGAAGATATCCATAGGTAGATAAAGCTGAGTTATGTTTACTTACTGAGATACGCACAGGAAGATTACCTATCACATACTAGGCAAGAAAGCTTGCAAAGAGATGTCAGTGACTTAGAAGAAGATATGGGATATTATGAGAGACCATATCATCAGTTCACATGAAAGCCCAGAGGACATAGATGTTTGGGAAAATACACAGATCAGTGTAAAATGTGATTCAGAAGAGTTAGATGAACATGAACAAGATTTGCAAAACATGTTAACCAGCTTTTCCACTGTTCTCCTTAGACAAGCATAAGAGTGACACATGGTAACAATACATGTTTAGCCTTAAGGGGGCTCTTTCAAAAAGAAAAAAATAATATGAGCAAAGAAAGCATTTTGTCACAGTTTAACAAGGAGCACTTTTCCTTCATAATACATAATATGATGTATCCTACAACCAAAGGCATCTCAGATTTCATGAAATATAACTGAAAGTCCCACACACTTTACCAAATTGCTTTCTCTCAGAGTTTAAATTTCAGCAATCATTGCTTCACTATGATGCTTCCTAACACTGATATTTTTTTACATAGAAAATAAAGTTTTGAGTTTGTTAATTCTGCTTTTTAAGTTTTACACTTTTAGGTCCTCCAACTCCGCGGTTTTAATCTCCTAACTATGAAAAACAGCTCGTCAGCTCTAGCCACCATACTTTAGAATTTAGAAAGTTAAATAAGAATGGAGAGAATATCAGGTGAGAGAGGGAAATGAGGCAGAAAGACACGGGTCCAGACTGCCTCTAACAACTATCCTATCTCCTTTTTCCTACTTTAAACACTCACCAACATAAAACATTTAAACAACCTATTAGCTGCTGCCACAATTATTATCTTTAATACTTAGAAACCTGTCAAACAGGTATTATTCTCTTTTCACAAGTGAAGAGAGTGAAGTCAGAGAAATAAAATAACTCACGCAAACAGAAGGGGGATCTTCAGTGGTGGGACCAGAATTCAAAAAGGTGTCCCTGCAGCCCTGCCGAGTTGGCGTCTCCACGTGCAGCTCCGCCGCGTGCTTTGCAACACACAGCGCTGCAACCGCTCCTGCTGGTGAATAATCCATACACTGTCCTCTGTGGACTTGCAGGCCTTCAGCTGAGTTGCTGCACTGACATTGCTTTTTACTGAACAACCCCTTAGGCTGCCCGAGCCCGTTGCCTTTAACGTGGGACTAGCCTCCCTGCCTATTCTTGACTGCACTGAAGTATCCAAAACTACGGAATTTCTGTCCATGTAAATGCCCCCAATTCTCGCAGTTTCTGAGAGTTCCCTCGCCACCACCACATTTAAAAAAATTGGATTGCTTTAAGTTCACTTCACTTCTATCATTTAAAAGCATCCTATGTGACTGGCCCACACCCAACAGAGCCATGCCATCTCACTGCTCACCTTTGAGCCTGCCTCATGGTCTCACCACATAGTAACTTTATCCTGGAGATTCTTATTCTTTCCTAATAAGTCAAAATGCTACTCTGAAGTGAACCCTCTTACTTCTCACTAATTATGTGAGTGGTCCATCAGCCTCACTGACATTAAAATCACCTGGGAGCATTAACATCTACAGGGCTCAAGCCACACTGCCAGCCAATTAAACCAGAATCTCTGGGGGTGGGATCCAGGATCAGTATCTGTTTCATTTTGCAGGTGATCCCAATATGCAACCATGATTGTGAGGCAGTAAATCATGCTACTTACCCCCTTCAGCTGTTCACTAACTCAGTTGTTGCTACCCTTTCCAATTAAGCTCTTTAAGTTAAAAGCCCTTTAATAATTGTTCCTTTTTAAGCCACTTTTCAAAAATAACTCGTTTTTATTACAAAAAATACATTTATTTTACAGTCTTTAGCTTTGCAAATACACTTGCCATTGGCATTTGCCATCTACAAGGATTAATCATGTGCTGCTGCAGCTGCTAATTTTCAACAACCCCTGAAAGTGGAGAGCAGAAATGAGGCACTCTGTGCTCAGAGTGGGGTCGGGGGAGACTGGCAAACAGGTCTTCAGATAGATATTTTCAGGAGACAACTTTATGAGCCCAATTCTTGTATCTCCTCACATCTAGGATGACTGCTCCTCATGACTAGCAGCCCATGACCTTCATGAGACTAGCAGAAACCTTCTGCAAAACATGTGTGCTTGATTGCTTTTACTGCCCCTTCACCAAAAACCCCATTTATACAAACCTCTCCCCCGAACTCTTTGGGACAGTTTCTCAGAGCTCTCTCTGGGCTATAGTCCTCATTTTGCTTCCAGTGAAACTTAACTTGCAACTCCCACTTTGTGCATTTTTCTAAGACAACACAACTGAGCAAAGAGAAGCAAATATAAATCAGCAATAATCTCACTACTGCTAACCTGTCCATGAAGACACCATCAGTATCTTTTCTTTGTATATGTTTTGCATATGTGCATTTTATTGTACATGTGGTTTTGTAGCCTTCTTTTCTCATTTGAACATCTTTTCACTTGGATTTCTTTTCACTCTTGCCTTTTTCTCCTCTCTCCTGGCCTTCATAACTTTCACGATTCAGTCTTTCCTGGGCCTTTCAGCCTGGCCTTCTGCTGTGAATTCTGAAGCCTCCTTCCATCCTAAGGAGTGATTCAGTTCAGAATCACTAAACATATTCCTTTTGGAGTTGCTGTCTTTCCAAATGGCTCTACCACCTGGCTGCCCAACTGCTCATGCCAGACGTACCTGAGGTCATTCTTGGACACTTGGACACTTCACACTTCATTTCCTTTTTTTAAAAAAATTTTATTTGCGTATAGTTGATTCGCAACGCTGTGTTAACTCCAAGTGCACGGCGAAGTGGCCACATATATTGATTCTATTTTAGATTCTTCATGCACACAGGTCATCACCTCATATAGAGGTGATGAGATTCCCACCTCATACAGCAGGTGCCCACTGGCTGTCCATTCCATGTATAGTATAGTCATTTCTAAACAATTATCAAAGCAAATATATTGTGCTTCTTAATATTTTTTGAATCTGCACAAATCTCTCCATCCCAAAGTGGCAGCTTCCTTCCACTGAGGCCACTATCTTTGCCATGGCCAAACTGGTCTCCTTCTTGTTTGCTTCTCTCTAGTCCACTCCCCATACCATCTGGATGGTTTCGTAAAGTCAGTCTCATTACCTTTAAGGTAAAGTCCACACTCATTAAGACTTTCAAAACTTTGATGATCCAGCCCCTGCCTATGTCAAGCCTCCTCCCACAACCCAACACATACCGGGCCACAGTGCTTCAGAAACACTCGACTCTTTCCCTCTTTGTTCTGCCTAAAACATGCTTCTCATCCTTTCTGATCGATGCCCGCTCATCTTGCAGGTCAGATGGTTTCTCCCTTCTCTGGAGAAGTCTCATCTGACTCCCTAAACCTGGATTAGAAGCTATCTCTGTGCTCCCGGATATCCTGTACCTCCTCCACCAAGCACAGCTCACCCTGCATTTTAGTCATCGCTGCTTGTCTGTGTTCTCCTCCAGACTAGAGTGAGGGGCCACGTCTATTTTCCTTGTCATTATGTCCCCAGCGTCTCGCAACACATACTTAAGCCACTGGTTGAATGAAAAATGAATGACTGAGTTTCTTCTATGTGAATACATCATGAAATCAATCTTCCAGCACAGAAGCGGGTTTTTGCTGGATGTGATTTCACTTGTTACTGAGAATATTAGCAAGGCCAGGGTGATGTTTCTCTCCAAGCTGTAAGGGGACCCTGGGTAAGGGGGTGACTTTTCCCTGTCCTTAGACCTGTTCCCCAATCTTTCTCTGCTTCATAGTTCTTCCTACCTAATTTTCCCTCCCTTCCTGCTTCTCTCCATCTTCACAAACTTGAAGTCGAATCAGCCTAGTTGAATTCTGTATGAACTTAGTTTTGTTTTTCACGGTGGAAGCTCATCTCCTCATTAATAAGACACCACTGTAACCCAGAGTTCTGTGGGATTTCAAATAGCATCATGTTCATGAATGTCTGATGTGCACTTGCTGTTGATACCAGCATCATCATTTCAGTGGTGGGGGAGGGGGAAGGAGTTGGTAAAAACCAGAGATAAGATTATATAGTTTCCAGTCTTCATCTCAAGGAGTTTTGGCATCTTTCTTCAAAATGTGAATATGCAGTGCCTGTGAAATTAGCTCCATGTCACCATCTGGGCTTAGATGAGGTTTTTAGAGAGTCTTGAGGTGTATGTAATTGAGAGCCTTTTTAAAGAAAGGAAATGTGAATTGCATATACACTAATAAGCCTTGAAAAGTGCTTGTGCAAGTTGGGCTTCCTGAAAATCAGTCTTCATCAGGTAAATCCATTCTTCATCTTCATCTTCTTAGCTTTCATACCTGGAGAAACTGAGGCCCAGAGTGACAGATCCAACTGAGAGTTGGCTTGAAGACTGATGGCTGACCTATCTGTTCCCATTCTAGGACCTACTGCTTGTTACAGGGCTAGACGGACTTCAAAAGTTAGCTGAAGAAAGCCTCAATTCCCTAGCTCATTCATACAGGTCAAGCCAGAAGGGTACAAACAGATACATAAGAAATCAACGTGTTTTCAACAAGTTCAGGCTCTGCTTGAGCAGCGAGCTTATTGATTTGGCAGGAAGGGCCCTGGGCTGGGAGTAGGAGGGGAAGTTCTCTGAGTTCTTGTTTGTACTATTAAGCACCTATAAAAATTGACCTTCTTATGCTGTTTGAAGCTGACTGTGAATTTGGTGGAGCCAAGAGTTTAGACAGCTATCCAGTTTATAAGCTGCTGCACCACTTAACTGACTCCTGCAGGCTTGTGGGGCAGAAGGTCAATCTTCACTTCCATCTCCTGGCCTAGGGGCCATCCCAAGGCCTCGTACCTGGATTCCCTTTGTCTGGCTCACTTTTTAAACTTAATCAGCCTGGGCCTGTTTATGACTTGGTTTTGCCTCCTGACCCTTGCTGTGGATCATGCTAACCCATCTGGGTACCCAAGTCAGTCCTTCAAGCTCCCACTTATCCGGGTTGCAGGTTCACATCCTCATTTCAGGGGAGTCCTGGTAAGACTTCAGTTTCCAACCCTGTCTTCCAGGTTGTCATTCTGCAAGCAGGAATGTACTGGGGGTCACACAGTTTATGTCTCCAGTCCAGCTGTGTGTCTTGGAGGATGTCACTGCACCAGGTTCCTCATTTATGAAATGAAGGACTAGACTTCACACCCTTTGCAGCACCACAGTCTGCAGATGCTAAAAATGTTGTAATGAAAGCGAAGGAAACTGGCTCCTGTGTCAGAGTGCTTGTTGATGTCACTGATGTCAGAGACAAGCTCACCAGGAATTCCCTGGCTGTCCAGTGGTTAGGACTTGCACTTGTACTTCAGGGGGCACAGGTTTGATCCTTGGTCTGAGAACTAAGATCCTGTATGTCACGTGGCATGTCCACTCCCCTCCCCAAAGTACTCTGAGGGCTTCCCTGGTGGTGCAATGATCAGGAATCTGCTCTGCAATGCAGGGGACACAGGTTCAATCTTTGGTCCAGAAAGATTCCACGTGCTGTGGAACAACTTAAAGTAGTTAAGCCCATGCATCACAACTACCGAGCCTGTGCTCTGGAGCTCCTGAGCCATGACTGCTGAGCCCACGTGTCACAGCTACGGAAGCCTGTGAGCCTAGAGCTCGCGCTCCACAGCAGGAGAAAGCATCACAGTGAGGAGCCCAAGCACCACAGCTTGAGAGTAGCCTCTGCTTGCCCCAGTTAGAGAGAACCTTCAAGAAGCAATGAAGTCCCAGCTCAGCGCAGCCAAAAATAAATAAATGTTTAAAAAAAAAATTTAAAAGATGAACTCTGAGATGTTAAATTTCGATGCAAAGAGAAAGGTGCTGCATGAGGCCAGGTGCAAGCCTTGGAGCGAGTGTTGCCAGCTGTTTACACTTGGGCAAAGGCCACAGCAAACAGGACTGTTTGACAGTGAACCGGCAGGGCACAGAGTGAGCTCAATAAGGGATGGGGTGTACTTTAACACATCACCCTCTCTGAGTTGGTGAGTGGGCACAGAAGTCAGTTATGGGGGATTCAAGGTAGGAACTAGAGACCCCAGGTAGGTCTGGAACTGAGGGCTGCTGCTGCTGCTGCTAAGTCGCTTCAGTCGTGTCCGACTCTGTGCGACCCCACAGACGGCAGCCCACCAGGCTCCCCCATCCCTGGGATTCTCCAGGCAAGAACACTGGAGTGGGTTGCCATTTAGGTTCATTTAGGAAAAATTCACAGTGGCCTTGAAAAGAGCCTGGGCTTTTTCACAGAGTACCAGCCCCTCTCCTTTGATGGGGAAGACAGGGTTCACATACAGTGGTGCTCAATTAAGGGCAAATTCCCTCCTTTTAAGGGAGTATGAAGTGTGTCCAGAGCATGGCCCATGGGAGTCATTGCTGACTCCCACCAGGCCTTGGGCACTTGAGGTGGCTCAGGCCAGGCCTCTGTATTCTCCCTGTGGCTGCCCCAGGCTTGCTGACCTCCAGAGTCAATGTTAGTCTGGCTATTGTTGGGCCAGTTATGTTCGCCAAAACTTTAAAAACAACTCGTACAATTACAGGCCTGTCCTGTAACCGTACTCACAGCTCTGAAAGGGGTTCTTGTGCAGGCAAAACCCCCAGAAGGCCCAGGGTAGGGCACGGGGTCACCCCTGCTTTTCCCAGTCTGGCTGCCAGCTCTGTGGTTGCAGCTGGCACTGTGGGTAAGACTGGGGCTGTTCACATCCGCACTGAAACCCGTGTTGTTGACGGGGGTGGAGAATAAACAGGGGATTATCTTGAAGCTTCCCTGCCCTGTCCTTTGTTGGGGAAGCAGATGGGCAGGGACTAGCAGAGTCCGGCTGTTGCAAACCCAAGTGTTCCTTGTACAGAAGCTGTCCTCCAACCCAGGCCTGCTCAGGGGCTGCAGGCCTGTCTCAGGCCCTCTGACTGGGCAGACCCTCCCACTGGGCAGGGGAGGGAGGAGCCCGGACTCTCTGCACCTGGGCTGGGCTGGGAATATTAATATTGATTATCTGGGCTTTTTGTGCCAAACACTAAGCTCAGCACTTGAATTTCATTCACCACAATTGACCCCATGAGGTAGATGCTTCCTGCAGCAGTGTCCCTGGGGTTCGAGAGGAAGGAGCAGGTGCCAATGGATTGTGTTCAAGGCCCAGAAAGTACAGGGCCAGGATGTGAATCCAGCTCTGTACAGCTTGTATTCAAGCTCTTCACCTCCATGGAACTCACATCTGCTGTGCAACTGTAAGCAAATTGCTTGAACTCTCTGAGCTACAGGTGTAAAGGGAACTTAATACAGCTCCTCCTAGGGATTAGATGAGATTAAGTATGAGAGCCTGGCTCTATTCCTGACACACAGTAGGAGATAAACTTGGCTCTGTGTCCTTCCTTGAGATCTCAGATGCTCTCCTTGGGATCCAAGGTGAGCATGAAGGATGTGGTGGTCACTTTTGCTTCCCTTTTAACTCACAGTATGTGACTCTGGGAGCATGTAGGTATCCACCAACCATGGGAGATCCATGAGGCTGGGCAGTGATTGGCCTCTGGCTGTGTCCTGACCACCCACTCCCTGACAAGTGGATCCATCTTGAGCTGGTCCCTCCTGCTAGGTTGGGACAGTGTCCCCAACACCAGGAAACTATAGAGCTCTGCCCTAGTCTAACCAAGATGCCCTTTCTTCCCCTGGACCTGCTCTCCCTGAGGTCAGAATCCCACCTCCTCCTCCTATCCTGGCCCCATTCCTGGGAATCCTGACTGACTGAGTGGCAGGCTGAAAAAGCCCCCAAAGATATCTACATCCTGATCTAGAACCTGTGAATATTATTTTGTGTGGTAAAAAGGACTTTCCAGGTGTGATTAAGGACCTGGAGGTGGGGAGATGATCTGAGCAGGTCCCACATGTAACCACGAGAGTTCTTATAAGAGAGACGCAGAGGGAGTGCTCACAAGGAGAAAGCAGAGAAGGCAATGTGAAGATGGAGGCAGAGACTGCAGTGATGTGGCCTCAAGCCAAGACCGCTGAAAACCAAAGCCCAGATATTTATTCTTTCACAGATCTGAAGGCCAGAAGTTGAAAATCACTGTCACAGAGCCACACTCTGTCTGGAGGCCCTGTGGAGATCTGTCCATCAGTTCTTCTAGGTACTGAGGGTTGCCAGCAGTCTTGGCTTGTGGCCACATCACTGCAGTCTCTGCCTCCATCTTCATATTACCTTCTTTTCTACTTTCTCTGTGTGAGCTCTCCTCTTTGCATCAGAAGGCCAAAGTGCTGGACCTTGTTTCAGCATCAGTCCTTCCAATGAATATTCAGGGTTGATTTGCTTTAGGATTGACTGGCTTGATCGCTTTGCTGTCCAAGGGACTCTCAAGAGTCTTCTCCAGCACCACAGTCTGAAAGCATCAGTTCTTCAGTGTTCAGTCTTCTTTATGGTCCAGCTCCCACATCCATACACGGCTACTGGAAGAACCATGTGCTTAATTGCTGTGCTTAATTGCTCAGTCATGTCCGACTCTTGGACACCATGGACCGTAGCCTGCCAGGCTCCTCTGTCCATGGGGATTCTCCAGGCAAGAATAGTGGAGTGGGTTGCTATGCCTTTCTCCAGGGGATCTTTCCAACTGAGGGATCAAACCCAGATCTCCCACATTTCAGGTGGACTCTTTACCGTCTGAGCCACTAGGGGAGCCCATATGGAAAAACCATAGCTTTGACTAGATAGACCTTTGTTGGCAAAATAATGTCTCTGTTTTTTAATACATTATCTAGGTTTGTCACAGCTTTTCTTCCAAGGAATAAGTGTCTTTTAATTTATGGCTGCAGTCATCATCCACAATGATTTTGGAGCCCAAGAAAATAAAATAAAATCTGCCAACATTTCCATTTTTCCCCATCTATTTGCTATGAAGTGATAGGACTGGATGCTATGATCTCAGTTTTTGAATGTTGAGTTTTAAGCCAACTTTTTCACTCTCCTCTTTCACCTCCATCAGAGAGATTCTTTAGTTCTTCTTTGCTTTCTGCCATAGGGTATTGTCATCTGCATAGCTGAGGTTATTGATATTTCTCCTGGCAGTCCTGATTCCAGCTTATGCTTTGTCTAGCCTGGCATTTTGTATGATGTACTTTGCATAGAAGCTAAAAAGCAGAGTGACAATATATAGTCTTGATGTACTCCTTTCTCAATTTTGAATCCCTCCATTGTTTCATGAACAGTACTAACTGTTGCTTCTTGACAAGCATACAGGTTTCTCAGGAGGGAGGAAAGGTAGTCTGGTATTCCCATCTCTTTAAGAATTTTTCACAGTTTGTTGTGATCCACACAAACACTTTAGCATAATGAAGCAAAAGTAGATGTTTTTCTGGAATTTCATAGCTTTCTCTATGATTCAACGGATGTTGGCAATTTGATCTCTGGTTCCTCTGTCTTTTCTAAATCCAGCTTGAACATCTGGAAATTCTCAGTACATGTATCACTGAAACTAAGCTTGGAGAATTTTGAGCAGGATGGGTCAGGGTGAAATAAATAAGGCTAAACAGCTTTTGGAATCAAGAACTGTTAAAATTTTGTTGGCATCTAGGAGGAGGAGGAGATGAGAGACTAGAAAAACAGCCAGAGGGAGATGGCACAGGGGGTCTAGAAAGAGCTCTGAGAGAGCCCAAAGCACAGTGATATGCCACGAGGCTGGAGCACATGGAAGACAGAGTGGGAGGAAAAGCCCCGCTGATAAGTAGAGGCTATCAAAATTAGGAACAGTGATATTTGCTTGACAGTGAATTTATTTTCTACTCTGTGCTGTGGTTACCCCCCTTTAGCCACAAAACCCTAAGTAAAATCTCTTACATAAGCCTGTGTACAAACAATTTGCAGGAAATGAAGACAAGTCTTTAGCACCATTCCAGGACATCTTAAGAAAGGAGAGAGGTGGGCACTACATGAATTTTGGTGACAGTGACGGAATAGCTGGTAGCAAGCAATGACAAGATGGAGGTGAGCCCCTGCCCTTGGAAATTCACACATATATTGGGAGATGACAGACTTCCTGCAGTAGGTGCAATGGGGACTTTCCTAATCCGTTTTACTTGGTGTTGGTGAGAGTCTCTCTGATAGAATTTGTGTATGTGTGAGTAACAGAAGGTTTATTAAATTATTGAAAGGCTAATAAAGGATGTTCTAGAGATGGAGATTAATTTAAAAAAACACACAAACTTCTCTTTTCAATATTTCCCTTCTTTCTTCTAAGCTAAGTGTGTAAGTATTTGAATTTAAATAATTGTTTTTAAGTCAAATCAATTTTGGAACAGGGAGAACTAGAGGTTTATAGACTCCCTTGATGGTCAGCAGTTTCTGATTAATGATGCTGGAGTCTGTAATTATACTGCTGTCAGGAGACTGAGTGTCCTCAATAAATCCAGGGTTCATCTGCCTTTCCAAGACACTGGGAGAGGAGTATCTTGATTTATCCCTCAATTGGCACATATTCTCTTTAGTGTACCTTAGAGAGCGCCCAACTACTTAACGGTTTGAGAGGTCAATTTTCATCTTGCTTGTATTGAACAACCTAGAATTTAAGTGTCCTTGCCCATGACTTAAATTGGACCTTTCTTCTTATTGCCTTTTTGATTCATTCTTCTCTCCCTAACTAACCTCATTCATTTGAAAAACTGGGTGTAGCAAATTGCAAAAACAGTGGTAAGTCTCCACTCTTCTCTGAATCCATGCCCTTTAAAATGTGACTTTGCCACTCTTCTCATTACGGGATGGAATAATGGAATCCATTTTGCTATCTTTTGAACCTGAGCTGACCTTGTGACTTGCTTTGGCCAACAGAATGCAGTGGAAGTGACAATGGAAGTTTTCAGTCAGGTCCTCAAGAGTCTTTTCACTCTTCCATTCTGAGCACCCTGCTGGATGCCATGTCCAGAGGCCTAGACTCAGCCACCACTTGATGAGACATGGCCACCACCCTCCCTTACTCTCCCCAACCCTCCCCTATCCTCAGATCAAAGCCTACATGACCTGCAGCTGAGCCCAGCCCAAAGCAGAACCACACAGGTAGCCTGGCTTAAACAGACTAACTGCTGAATCATGAGCTAAATAATGACTATTTCAATTTTGGTTCACTATGTAGCATTATTATGGAAATAGATAACAAATACCCTGGGGTCCTATTATATACTACCACTGTTCTAGAATCTGGAGCCACAGAGAGTGAGAGTTACAGAGATGGCATAGCTAAGACATTGCTGTTACCCTTGAGGAGCTCACAGTCTAGTGAGGCAGACAGGCTGACAAACATATAATTATAACAGGAAGTGACAAGTAGATTAATTTTATTGAACATCGTCTATATACCAGGCATAATGCTAAGCATTTTATCGACATTCTCATCTCACTTAGTCTTGACTGCAAGCCTATGAGGCTGATGCTATTATTAGCCCATTTTAGAAAATAGAATACTGAGGCCTATGGAAATTAAGTCCTGACTCCAAAGCCCATGCTTTTCCTGCCAGCTCCTGATGTCCCCCTATGACCTGTATACATCTGAAAGATTCAGGGAAGGGACAGCTGAGCCTCAGGGGTTGGCGGGGAAGCCTCAGTGGATCCTGGCTGATGGCACACACTGGGAACCAGAAGTCACAGGCCACTGAATCAGTTCAGGGGTGAGCTGTGGTGATAATGAACCAGAGAAGCTGGATAATGTGCATATGGGCCGGGGACCTGCTGGGGAGCAGATAATAAACATCTTCAAATCAGTTTTGGGTGGAGGCTGACGAGGGCAGGACATCACCCAGGAGAAGACGGGGTAAATGGGGACAGGAGGGGTTTTGTTGTTCTCTGTGTCAAGAAGCATTTCTGCTTTTCTCTGGGGCAGAGTATTCACTGCCAGATGATGCCCAATTGGGAATTTCTGCCTGGAATGGAGTTCTGAAAAAATATCACTATTAATAGGAAATTCAGTTTTTCCTTCTGCTGCTTTCTTGGCAATGCCATTTTCAGATTTTTAAATAGATTGTCCAGCTTTCTTTTGAGGACTCGTTTGCCTGAAGGGATTGGTACTGTAATGTTACGGTATGGGTTGTGCCTGTTCTGGCAGTTCCTTACTTACTTACTGCTCTATCCAGAATTTCATTGTTTCTAAAATGTCCACAGACATGGAGTAGGTCCTGACAGTTGACTGGGCTGACTTTAGACTGTGAGCTCCTTGCAGGTAGCACCCAGGTCCACTCTATCTCTTGTTCCCTTATTATAGGCAGAAGTCTGCTGTGGGGAAAACAGCTAACAGGTATGGAGCACTAGGCATCAAGCACTGTGCTTATATGTGTCAGTTCAAAGTGACATACACACTCCCATTTCCGAATATTACAGATTAGGACAAGAATAGGAGAGGAAAACCATGTTTGAGTTCCCAGAGCTGGCAAGTCTCAGGGAATGGATTTGAGCCAAGCCATGTGGTTCTGATGGAGAAGGCAATGGCACCCCACTCCAGTACTCTTGCCTGGAAAATCCCATGGATGGAGGAGCCTGGTAGGCTACATACAGTCCATGGGGTCGCGAAGAGTTGGACACGACTGAAGTGACTTAGGAGCAGCAGCAGCATGTGGTTCTGAAACCCAGAGTTTTAAATGCTTTCAATGTATAGAAATGAAATTGCAGGGGCAACAGCCTGGGGAAAGTGGGGCTGGGGAGGTGGGTGGGGTCCTTCAGTTTTTCTATTATAAAATTTGGTTGAGGTGAACATGTAATAAAAATGTAAATCTAGGGAAAGAAAAGAAAAAGGGGCCCCAGCCCCGGGCGCCGGACCCACCAGGGCCGTGGCGAGCGGCTCCTGCAGGTACCGGCTGAGCTGCTCGCTCTCGGACCACGAGCTGGACGTGAGGGGCCTGGTATGCTGCCTCTCTTCACCGGGGTCTTTTGTATCCGTGTCCCGAGATCGCACCACCCGCCTCTGGGTCCCAGACAGTCCTAACAGGGGCTTTACAGAAATGCACTGTGTGAGTGGCCACTCCAATTTTGTCTCTTGTGTATGCATCATACCTTCAAGTGACGTGTACCCTCATGGACTAATCGCTGCTGGAGGAAATGACCACAATATTTGCATTTTTTTCCTTGAGAGTCCAGCACCACTTTATGTACGGAAAGGTCACAAAAACACTGTTTGTAGTCTTTCATCTGGCAAGTTTGGGACATTACTTAATGTCTCGTGGGCACAACTGCTAAAGTCTGGCTGAATGACAAATGCATGATGACCTTGCAGGGTCATACAGCTGCAGTTTGGGTAGGAAAGATATTACCTGAACAGGGCTTAATGTTAACTGGATCAGCAGACAAGACTATTAAACTGTGGAAAGCTGGAAGATGCGAGAGGACTTTTTCTGGGCATGAAGACTGTGTAAGAGGCTTGGCAATTTTGAGTGAAACAGAATTCCTCTCCTGTGCAAATGATGCTAGTATTAGAAGGTGGCAAATCACTGGCGAGTGTCTTGAAGTATTTTATGGTCATACAAATTATATTTATAGCATATCTGTCTTTCCAAATTGTAAAGATTTTGTGACAACAGCAGAAGACAGATCTCTGAGAATCTGGAAACATGGGGAATGTGCTCAGAAAATCCGACTCCCAGCTCAGTCTATATGGTGCTGCTGTGTGCTGGACGATGGTGACATTGTGGTTGGTGCAGTGACGGTATTATTCGTGTTTACAGAATCAGCGGATCGAACAGCAAGTGCTGAGGAAATCAAGGCTTTTGAAAGAGAACTCTCTCAAGCAACCATTGATTCCAAAACTGGTGACTTAGGGGACATTAATGCTGAGCAACTTCCTGGGAGGGAACATCTGAATGAACCTGGTACTAGAGAAGGACAGACTCGTCTAATCAGAGACGGAGAGAAAGTCGAAGCCTACCAGTGGAGTGTTAATGAAAGGAGGTGGATAAAAATTGTTGATGTTGTTGGCTCCTCTGGTGCTAGTCAGCAAAAGTCTGGAAAAGTTTTATATGAAGGGAAAGAAATTGATTATGTTTTCTCAATTGATGTCAGTGAAGGTGGACCATCATATAAACTGCCGTATAATATCACTGATGGTCCCTAGTTAGCTGCATACAACTTCTTACAGAAGAATGATTTGAATCCTATGTTTTTGGATCAGGCGGCTAAGTTTATTATTGATAACACAAAAGGTCAAATGTTGGGACTTGGGAACACCAGTTTTTCAGATCCTTTTACAGGTGGTGGTCGATACGTTCCAGGCTCTTCATCAGGATCTTCTAACACCCTTCCTGCAGCAGATCCTTTTACAGGTGGTGGTCGGTATGTTCCAGGCTCTGCAAGTATGGGAACTACCATGGCTGGAGTTGATCCATTTACAGGAACAGTGCCTATCAGTCAGCTGCATCTTAGACAGCGAATATTTATTTTCCTAAAAAAGAGGCTGTCACTTTTAACCAAGCAAACCCTACACAAATATTAGGTAAACTAAAGGAACTTAATGGAACTGCATCTGAAGAGAAGACATTAACTGAGGATGACTTAGTACTTCTTGAAAAGATACTGTCTCTAATATGTAATAATTCTTCAGAAAAACCCACAGCCCAGCAACTTCAGATTTTATGGAAAGCTGTTAACTGGCCTAAAGATATTGTCCTTCCTGCCCTTGATATTCTTCAGTTGTCAATTAAACATCTCAGTGTGAATGAGAACTTCTGCAATGAAAAAGAAGGGACTTAGTTCAGCAGCCATCTCGTCAGTCTTCTGAACCCCAGAGGAAAGCCAGCAAACCAGCTGCTTGCTCTGAGGACTTTTGCAGTTATTTTGTTGGCCAGGCAGGACAAAAGCTCATGATGTCCCAGAGGGAATCACTGTTGTCCCATGCAGTAGAACTGAAATTAGGGAGCAATAAGAACATTCACATTGCTCTGGCTACATTGACCCTGAACTATTCTGTGTGTTTTCATAAAGACCATAACACTGAAGGGAAAGCTCAGTGCTTGTCAGTAATTAGCACAGTCTTAGAAGTTGTACAAGACCTTGAAGCCACTTTTAGACTTCTTGTGGCTCTTGGGACACTTATCAGTGATGATTCCAACGCTGTACAATTAGCCAAGTCTTTAGGTGTTGATTCTCAAATAAAAAGTATGCCTCAGTATCAGAGCCAGCTAAAGTAAGTGAATGCTATGGACTTATCCTAAATTTACTGTAACAGTGGGTTAGGGGACTGAGATTTTAAATTGATGAGAGTTTTTTTCTTTCACATTTCACATGACTGATTACAGATGATGAAAAAATGCTGTGGATTAAGTAAAATTTCAGATCCTGTAAAGTGGGGTAGTGGAGAGAGGGGAAACAAAGGAGAAATAAAATTTTTGCACTGAAAAAAAAGAAAAGAAAAAGGGTCCTGTGGTTTTTTTTTAAAAATCATGAAATGTTAGTGCTTAAAGTGACCTTAGAGATGATCTAGCCCAAGGAGGAAACCGTCCTGAAGGTTAAGCAATTGTCCCAGGCTGCTCAGTGAGCTGGTGATGACAGAATCTGGAGAAGCACCCTCCGTCCTGACTGTCCTTGTCACTTCCTCTCAGCTCCTCCCGCAAGACAGTATCTGTGCTCCACCTGAGGGTGGAGGCAAGGTCTGAGGTTGAGTTGCCTGCTTCTTCACCTGACTTTCTACGCTCTTCACTCAGCGCAACATCCTTAAGGTCTGTTCAAGTGTGGTCAGTGACAGGATTTCCTTCTTTCTCGTGACTGAATAATATTCCAGTGAACGCATATCCCTAATCTTCTTTATCCATTTATTCACAAATGAATCTTCAGGTGTTTCCTATCTTGGCTATTGTGAATAATGCTGCATAAAACATGGGAGGGCAGTGACCTCTTTGATATCCTGTTTTCATTTCCTTCAGATATATAACCAAAAGTGGCATTACTGGATCACCTGGTAGTTCTATTTTTAACTTTTTGAGGAGTCTCCATACTATTTGCCATAGTGGTTGCACCAGTTTACATTACCACCAACAGTGTGCAAATGTTCCCTTTTCTCTACATCTTTGACAACAGTTGCTATCTCATCTTTCTGATGATAGCCATTCTAACAGGTGTACATCAGACAGGGAAAGACAAATACTCTGTGATATTACTTATATGTGGAATCTAAAAGGCCAAACTCATACAAACAGAAAGTAAAATGGTGGTTCCCAAGGGTGGCAGGTAGGGAAATAGAGATGTTGTTTAAGTGTACAAACTTGCAGCTAGTAGGTTAAGTACTGGAGATATAATGTATAGTACAGTGAATGGAGACAACAAAAAATATTATATTATAAATCAAACTTGCTCTAGATTTTAATCATTCCCATCACAATAAGACATGATAATTATGTGACGTGATAGCTACCATGGCAACCAACCATATCACGATGTATAAATGTATCAGATCAACATGTTGTACACCATACATGCACACAATGGTACATGTCAAATCTGTTTCAATAAAAGATAACTAGACAAAGTATACCTCTGCCTTCCTCTCACCATCACTAGGTCTGCCTCAAGTGCAGAGGGCTCTTATGCTGGCACCAGGCTGATTACAGTCCTTTTCTAGGGTCCCTCCTGAGCCCACCATTTGGATGTGCTCCCTGTTTTCTTTCTTATTAATTAATTTTGGCTGTGCTGGCTCTTCATTGCCATGAGGGCTTTTCTCCAGCTTCGGGGAGCAGGGATCACACTCCAGTTGTGGCGCATGGGCTTCTCGTTGCTGTGGCTTCTCTGATTGCAGGGCCCAGGCTCTAGGGTATGTGGGTTTCAGGAGTTGTGGCGCGCAGGCTCTGGAGCACAGGCTCAATAGTTGTGGGGCATGGGCCTAGTTGTTCTGAGGCATGTGGGATCTTCCTGGATCAAAGATCAAACCTGTGTCTCCTGCACTAGGAAGTGGATTCTTTTCTTTTCTTTCTTTCTTTTTTTTGTTTTTACCACGGATCCTCCAAGGAAACCCACTCCACGTTTTTCTGACCTCCCTCCCAATCAAATCTGTCTTGTGTCCATGTCTGATTCCTTGAACCTATCTGATCGAGCTGGAGAAACTAATTCAGGCTAACAAGTGAATGTCTGAGACGGTTTTCCCCTTACAGATTACACTTAGATTTTAACAGCAGTCATTAGTGACTTACAAGACTCCTGTATCCATTGCAGCAGCTAGGCCTGGCCAGTGGGGAAAGTCTTTAAGAATTTAATGCCTCAGTTAACGTTCTTAGTAGCAAGAAGAATTGCTAAGGAGGAAGGAAGAACTAACTGTAGGCACCACTGAATTCCATTCTCTGGTGAGACCAGTCAGACAAGCGACGTCTACTACAAAAATCCCTTGTTCTCTCTCATCTCTTCCCCACTAAAGAAGTGCCCTCCTCTCTGACCATTTTGAGGAAAAGGGGCTATGACATCATTAGAAAGGAAGATAAACATCAAGGTCTTCAGACAGGGGCTCTTTGCGGGGCCAGATGTTTAGTTTTTATCGCATCATCCAGTGTCTCATTATATTCCAGAGTTCTGCCCTCACGCAGAACCTCCTTAAAATAAGAGAGTGGCCATTTCCTCCTCCTGGGTCCCTGAAGGCAACGTGGCAGACAAGTCACTATTGTGTGGCTCTGGGAGCAGGAGGCATGCACTTGGGTGTTATGTTTATAGGTAACATCTCTTCTCAGTAAACCTGCTTTCTACAGTCCCGGCCACTTCCTCTCTTGAGTCGCACAGTGGGCTTTGGTGGCTGAAGAGGAAGTGAGGGTCAGGGAGCAATTTTGATCCTCATCCTGTATTTAGGATTCTAACTTCCCCTCACCTCCCTAGACGTTTGGTTCTGGAAAACAGCACTTGTTTTCCATAGAACAAAGGTTTCTGGAAAGCAGGAAGGTCATCCTGGCAGAGCCCTGAGTGGAGCAGGGAGGGATGTTCTAGAAGCCCGCGGGGGGATGCTTCTGCTGGGGAGGGCCGAGGAGATGCAACTAGGGTTCAGGACACAGGATTCTGGTGGGCAGGCCCAGGAGGCCACATTGTACCCACATTTGGCAGGACAGGGCCCGAGTCGGGAACTGCAGGGACTCAGCAATTACTAGCAGCCTCTGCAGCTCAAAGGCTACAGATCCACTTCTGGATCTTCTAGGAACACACATTTTTTTTTGAGCTTCTGTTCATCATTTTCAAAATGAAAATAGTAATACTTTCCCCTCGTACCTTGTAGAAGTAAAAAGCACAGGTTACAAGAGTTAGAAAATGCAGAAGATTACTATGCTGCCTCCAGCCCTGCACTGCGCATGTTCCATCAAGATCGGGTGTCCAGCCTTCTGGAGACCTGGGAGGGCAGCTCACACAGCGAGATGCCAGTGCTTTCCCTTGTGGAGCCTGGGTCCCGAGACAATTCCCTGGCTTGTGTGTGGCTCAATATTTCCAAAGTGGACACTATTACAGGATATGATCACATATTCTGGGAAAACATATTTCATGTTCACATTTATTTGGTGAACACTGGATCAAAAAATTAAGCACTTCTTTGCTAGAGCTCTCAGAGCCTTTAATATGCTAACTGCATTAAGAATCTCAAAGGGAGGGACATAACATGCAGATTTTCCCAGATATTTCTGATTTCAGAGAAATGCTTTTTTCATGGCACAACTCTCAAACAGAGTGGTAAATGCCAATGTTTATTCTTATGCCTTTGGCTATACAAAATATCTATAGTTTTTATTGATTTTTAGACTAAACAAGATTATGCTGTTCTAGATATCAGATTCACAAAAAAATAAAAGAAGAAAAAAAATCTGCTAACACCATTCTCTCAGACTTTTGTTTCTGGGAAGATGGAGTAGACATAATTTTCCCAATTCTTCCTGCTAATCACATTGGAAACCGCCAATGGACATTACATATGAAACAAACAGAGAAGATTTTGAAAGGTGGAGAAGAGAAGGCAATAGCCTGACCAGGAAAGCTGACCCCAGGAAAGACAGAGTGATTTTTTTTTTTTTTTTTTGCCTCATCTATCAGGATGTGAAGCTAAAGAAGCTAGAAATGGAGAAAAGGAAACCCTTGTACACTGTTGGTGGGAATGTAAGTTGGTACAGCCACTATGGAAAACAGTATGGAGGCTTCTCAAAAAACTAAAAATTGAACTACCATATGATCAGCAATTCCACTCTATAAAAAACAGAAGCACTAGTTTGAAAAGATACATTCATCCCCAATGTTCATTATTTACAATTGCCAAGATATGGAAGCAATTTAAGTGTCCATCAACAGATGAATGGATAAAGAAGATGTGGTATAAACATGCAATGTAATACTATTTAGACCCAAAGAAGAATAAAATTTTGCCATTTGCAACAACATGGATGGACTTGGAGAGTTGGAGAGTAAGTATTATGCTAAATGAAATGAATGAGTCAGAGAAAGACAAATACTGTATCATATCACTTATATGTGGAATCTAAAATATACAATAAACTAGTAAATATGACAAAAAGGAAAGATTCACAGATATAGAGGACAAACCAGTGGTCAGCCTGTGGGGAGAGGGAAGGGAGGACACAGGTAGGGGATTTAGAAGTACTAATGACTACATAAAATAAGCTATAAGGATATACTGCACAATGTGAGGAATCTAGCCAACATTTTATAATGACTACAAATGAAGTACAGACTTTAAAAATTGTGAATCATTATATTACACACTTATATGATATTATATATCAACTATATTTCAATTAAAAATAATTGTTTAAAAAGAAGCTGGAAAAGGCAATAAGCACAGACAAAATAAATTTCCCACAAAACCTTGTTCTCTCTCATCAAAGGATCAGGAAAGAGGCCTTCTCATGAGAGAGAAAACTTTAGGAATAACAACTTCATTGAGCCAGACAGTACAGGAAATACTGTGGCCCCTGCCTCCTCTCTACTAGCACAGGCCAGCGGGGAGCCTGCACTGGTGTACCTGCTGCTGCTGATGCCGTACTCCTTGCCGTACAGTGTTAGTGGAAACCACACAGAGGCCTGAACTTCCACCCTGACCCAAGAACAACGGCTTACTGTCTCCTCCCAGATCCCTGCCTGTGTGGTATCCCAGGAGACCTAAGAGGGTCAGGATGTTCAGCACTGACCAGTGGTAACAAGGACATCTCCACAGTGGTGTCAGTAGAGACCCCAGTGGGACCCAGAATTCCCACCCAGCAGTAACAAGGAGCTGTCTCATCCCTGTGTGTCCATGGAAGCTGAGCGAGGAACTTAGAATTCTACCTCCATGTGGCAATAATCAGACGGTACAACTTCCCTTCCCTTGCTTAAGCTATGACAAAGAAAGGCAGCTAAAACAGAAAATAAAGTGAACATGTCCACATTTCAGTTGGAAGTCATTCATCACAGCAAAACCAAGAACATCTCAAATAGAATGCAAAGACAGTTGGTAGATGTCAACACTGAAATGACAGAAATGTGATTTTACTGTAGTCATGATAAAAATTCTTCAACGAGCCATTATGAACATACTTGAAACAAATGAAAAATAGAAATCCTCAGCAAAGAAACAGGAAAATAGCAGCAACACTGTAGACTATATAAAGAAGAACCGAATGGAATTTGAGAACTGGAAAACATAATAACCAAAATAAAACACCTCAGTGGATGGGGTCAATAGCAGAACAGAGGGGACAAAGGAAATGTAAGTTAGAAGAATTTAACAATAGAGATTACCCAATCTGAGTAACAGAGAGAAAATAGACTGAAACAGATAGAGAGCTACAGGTACCTGTGGGACTATAACAAAAGATTTAATATTAGTATCTTTGGAGGTCCAGAAAGAAAGAGTAAGAGGGAAGGAATGAAAAAGTATTTGAAGAAATAATTATTGATAACTTCTAACATTTAGAAAGAGATATAACTGTTCAGTTCAGTTCAGTTCAGTTGCTCAATTGTGTCCGACTCCTTGCGTCCCCATGAATTGCAGCACGCCAGGCCTCCCTGTCCATCACCAACTCCCGGAGTTCACTCAGACTCACGTTCATAGAGCCCGTGATGCCATCCAGCCATCTCATCCTCGGTCGTCCCCTTCTCCTCCTGCCCCCAAATCCTTCCCAGCATCAGAGTCTTTTCCAATGAGTCAACTCTTCACATGAGGTGGCCAAAGTAATGGAGTTTCACCTTTAGCATCATTCCTTCCAAAGAAATCCCAGGGCTGATCTCCTTCAGAATGGACTGGTTGGATCTCCTTGCAGTCTAAGGGACTCTCAAGAGTCTTCTCCAGCACCACAGTTCAAAAGCATCAATTCTTCAGCGCTCAGCCTTCTTCACAGTCCAACTCTCACATCCATACATGACCACTGGAAAAACTATAGCATTGACTAGACGGACCTTCGTTGGCAAAGTAATGTCTCTGCTTTTGAATATACTATCTAGGTTGGTCATAACTTTTCTTCCCAGGATTAAGCGTCTTTTAATTTCATGGCTGCAGTCACCATCTGCAGTGATTTTGGAGCCCCCAAAAATAAAGTCTGACACTGTTTCCACTGTTTCGCCATCTATTTCCCATGAAGTGATGGGACTGAATGCCATAATCTTTGTTTTCTGAATGTTGACCTTTAAGCCAACTTTTTCACTCTCCTCTTTCACTTTCATCAAGAGGCTCTTTAGTTCTTCTTCACTTTCTGCCATAAGGGTGGTATCATCTGCATATCTGAGGTTATTGATATTTCTCCCGGCAATCTTGATTCCAGCTTGTGTTTCTTCTAGTCCAGCATTTCTCATGATGTACTCTGCATATAAGTTAAATAAACAGGGTGACAATATACAGCCTTGACAGACTCCTTTTCCTATTTGGAACCAGTCTGTTGTTCCATGTCCAGTTCTAACTGTTGCTTCCTGACCTCATACAGATTTCTCAAAAGGCAGGTCAAGTGGTCTGGTATTCCCATCTCTTTCAGAATTTTCCACAGTTTACTGTGATCCACACAGTCCAAGGCTTTGGCATAGTCAATAAAGCAGAAATATATGTTTTTCTGGAACTCTCTTGCTTTTTCCATGATCCAGCAGATGTTGGCAATTTCATCTCTGGTTCCTCTGCCTTTTCTAAAACCAGCTTGAACATCAGGGAGTTCACTGTTCACGTATTGCTGAAACCTGGCTTGGAGAATTTTGAGCATTACTTTACTAGTGTGTGAGATGAGTGCAATTGTGCGGTAGTTTGAGCATTCTTTGGCATTGCCTTTCTTTGGAACTGGAATGAAAACTGACATATTCCAGTCCTGTGGCCACTGCTGAGTTTTCCAAATTTGCTGGCATATTGAGTGCAGCACTTTCACAGCATCATCTTTTAGGATTTGAAACAGCTCCACTGGAATTCCATCACCTCCACTAGCTTTGTTCGTAGTGATGCTTTCTAAGGCCCACTTGACTTCACATTCCAAGATGTCTGGCTCTAGATTAGTGATCACATCATCATGATTATCTGGGTCATGAAGGTCTTTTTTGTACAGTTTTTCCCGTGTATTCTTGCCACCTCTTAATATCTTCTGCTTCTGTTAGGTCCAGACCATTTCTGTCCTTTATCGAGGCCATCTTTGCATGAAATGTTTCCTTGGTATCTCTAATGTTCTTGAAGAGATCTCTAGTCTTTCCCATTCTGTTCTTTCGTCTATTTCTTTGCATTGATCGCTGAAGAAGCCTTTCTTATCTCTTCTTGCTATTCTTTGGAACTCTGCATTCAGATGCTTATATCTTTCCTTTTCTCCTTTGCTTTTCGCCTCTCTTCTTTTCACAGCTATTTGTAAGGCCTCCCCAGACAGCCATTTTGTTTTTTTGCATTTCTTTTCCATGGGGATGGTCTTGATCCCTGTCTCCTGTACAATGTCACGAACCTCTGTCCATAGTTCATCAGGCACTCTATCAGATCTAGGCCCTTAAATCTATTTCTCACTTCCACTGTATAATCATAAGGGATTTGATTTAGGTCATACCTGAATGGTCTAGCGGTTTTCCCTACTTTCTTCAATTTAAGTCTGAATTTGGTAATAAGGAGTTCATGATCTGAGCCATAGTCAGCTCCTGGTCTTGTTTTCGTTGACTGTATAGAGCTTCTCCATCTTTGGCTGCAAAGAATATAATCAATCTGATTTCGGTGTTGACCATCTGGTGATGTCCATGTGTAGAGTCTTTTGTGTTTTTGGAAGAGGGTGTTTGCTATGACTAGTGCATTTTCTTGGCAAAACTCATTAGTCTTTGCCCTGCTTCACTCCACATTCCAAGGCCAAATCTGCCTATTACTCCAGGCGTTTCTTGACTTCCTACTTTAGCATTCCAGTCCCCTATAATGAAAAGGACATCTTTTTGGGGTGTTAGTTATAAAAGGTTTTGTAGGTCTTCATAAAACTGTTCAACTTCAGCTTCTTCAGTATTACTGGTTGGGGCATAGACTTGGATTACTGTGATATTGAATGGTTTGCCTTGGAGACGAACAGAGATCATTCTGTCATTTTGAGGTTGCATCCAAGTACTGCATTTCGGACTCTTTTGTTGACCATGATGGCTACTCCATTTCTTCTGAGGGATTCCTGCCCGCAGTAGTAGATATAATGGTCATCTGAGTTAAATTCACCCATTCCAGTCCATTTTAGTTCACTGATTCCTAGAATGTTGACGTTCACCCTTGCCATCTCTTGTTTGACCACTTCCAATTTGCCTTGATTCATGGACCTGACATTCCAGGTTCCTATGCAATACTGCTCTTTACAGCATCCGATCTTGCTTCTATCACCAGTCACAGCCACAGCTGGGTACTGTTTTTGCTTTGGCTCCATCCCTTTGTTTTTTCTGGAGTTATTTCTCCACTGATCTCCAGTAGCGTATTGGGCACCTACTGACCTGGGGAGTTCCTCTTTTGGTATCCTATCATTTTGCCTTTTATACTGTTCATGGGGTTCTCAAGGCAAGAGTACTGAAGTGGCTTGCCATTCCCTTCTCCAGTGGACCACATTCTGTCAGACCTCACCACCATGACCCGCCCATCTTGGGTTGCCCTGCAGGCATGGCTTAGTTTCACTGAGTTAGACAACGCTGTGGTCCTAGTGTGATTAGATTGACTAGATTTCTGTGAGTATGGTTTCAGTGTGTCTGCCCTCTGATGCCCTCTTGCAACACCTACCATCTTACTTGGGTTTCTCTTACCTTGGGGTGGGTATCTCTACATGGTTGCTCCAGCAAAGCACAGCCGCTGCTTCTTACCTTGGATGAGGGGTATCTCCTTGTTGCTGCCGTTCCTGACCTTCAATGTTGGATAGCTCCTCTAGGCCCTCCTGTGCCTGCGCAGTCAGGGTTCCTTGGGTTGCACCTCCCGGCTGCCGGCCCAGATATAACTGTACAGACTCTAAAAGCTGAGTAAGATCCAGATAGAATAAACTCAAATCTACATCAAGATGGATAATAATTAAATTTCTAAAAACTAAAGATGTGAAACAAATCTTGAAAGCAACCAGAAAAAACCACCACCATACTTATGGGGGAACTAATTTGAATTGCAGTAGATATCCTCAGCAGAAGCCATGGAGATAGAAGCAATCACCATATTAATTTTAAAGTGCTAAACGAAAAGAAGGGGATCAGTCCTGGATGTTCACTGGAAGGAATGATGTTGAAGCTGAAACTCTAATACTTTGTCCATCTGATAAGAAGAGCTGACTTATTTGAAAAGACCCTGATGCTGGGAAAGATTGGGGGCAGGAGGAAAAGGGGATGACAGAAGATGAGATGGTTGGATGGCATCACCGACTCAATGGACATGAGTTTGAGTAAACTCTGGGAATTAGCAGTGGACAGGGAGGCCTGGTGTGCTGCAGTTCATGAGGTCACAAAGAGTCGGACGTAACTGAGCGACTGAACTGAACTGAAGAGAAACGAATGGTCAGTTTCCTAAAGGCAGTGATATTATTCTTTAGAAATTAAGAAAAAAAAAAACAAAAAAGAAATTAAGAAAAGTCATGATATTCTGAGATAAACAAAAACTAACAGAATTTGTTATAAGTAAGCCTATCCTGAAAAAAATAGCTAAAGGAAATGAAGAAAGAAGGAACTTTAGAATATCAGAAAGGAAGAAAGAACATGGTAAGTAAAAACATCGGTAATTACAGTATACTTCTCCTCTTAAATTTTCTAAATTGTGTTTGATGGTTGGAGCACAAATTAGAGCACTGACTAATGTGGTTCTAAATGAATGTAGAAAAATATTTAAGGCAGTTATAAATAGAGGAGGGTGAAGAGAGATAAAGGAAGTTTTCTGTATTTCACTCAAACTGGCAAAATGTCACCAGTAAATGGTATTAAATTATGTATACATAGTATAATGCCTAGAGCAATTGCCAAAAGGCAATACAAAGAGATACACTAAAGAATTATAATGGAATTCAAGTAGCCCAGTGGGAGGCAAGAAAAAGAGAAATTAAAGACAGAGAGAACAAATAAAAAACAAAAATTAAATGGCAAGCTCAAGCTTTAACATTAATGTGTGGGTGCTTAGTTGCTCAGTTGTGTCCAACTCTTTGTTACACTGTGGACTGTACACCAGGCTCCTCTGTCCATGGGATTCTCCAGGCAAGAATACTGGAGTGGGTTGCCATTTCCTTCTCCAGGGGATCTTCCCAACCCAGGGATCGAATCCAGGTCTCCTGCGCTGCAGGTGGATTCTTCACCAACTTAGCTAGGAGGGAAGCCCTTAACATTAGTATAATTACTTTTTCTGCAAATGACCTAAAAATGCCAAATAGAAGAGACTGGCAAAGTGAATAAAAAACATGACCAACCTATATATTGTCTATAAGAAACTCACTTCAAGTAAAATGATATAGGCAAGTCAAAAGTAAAAGGATAAAACCACTTCACATACATTAGTATGGTATATGGTGTATGTGCTCGGTCATATCTGACTCTTTATGACGCAGTGAACTGTAGCCCACCAGGCTCCTCTGTCCGTGGGATTTTCCAGGCAAGAATATTGGAGTGGGCTGCCATTTTGTTCTCCATTCATTAGTAAAGCTATTATTTTTAAAAATAAAACAGAAAATAATAAGTCTTGGTGAGGATAAAGAAAAATGAGAACTTTTGTGCATTGCTGATAGGAATGTAAAATAGTGCAGCCACATGGAAAAATGTATGGTGGTTCCTCAAAAAATTTAACATAGAATGACTATATGATCCACTTCTGGGTAATTTCCCTAAAGGAAACAGAGGTGGAGATTTGAACAGATATTTGTACGTCCATGTTTATAGTAGTGTTATTCACAATAGTGAAGAGGTAGAGACAGCTCAAGTGTTCATCGGTGGATGAATGGATAAACAAAATGTGGTGTACACAGACAATATAATATTATTTAACCTTAAATAACAAGGACATTCTGTCACTTGCTAAGATATGGGTAAACTGTGAAGATATTATGTTAAATGAAACAAGCCAGTCATAAAAAAGAATGTACCGTATGAATCCACTTAGATGAGGTACTTATAATAGTCAAATTCATAGAGGCAGAAAGCAGAATGCTGGTTTCCAGGGGCTGATGGGGAGAGAAAACGGGGAGCTATGGTTTAATGGGTATGGCGTTTCAATTTTGGAATATGAAAAGGTCTGGATATGGGTAGTGGTAATGATTGTACAATGATGCAAGTGGTCTTAATGCCACTGAAGTATACATTTAAAAACAGTTTAAAAAAGTAAAAGGACAGGAAAGGATATACCATGCAAACATTAATCAAAGGAAAGCAGAAGTGCCTATGTTAGTATTAGATGAAGTAGATGTCAGAGCAAAGGAAAATATCAAAGACAGAAAGAGACATTCTATCATGATAAAGAGTCAATTCAGCAAGAAAACACTTTCGCAATACTCAAGGTGTATCCACCCAACAAGAGTTGCAAAATCCATGAAGTAAAATGAAATAGAATAGGAAGGACAAACAGACAAACCCAGGACTGTAGTTGGAGACCTTAAATCCCCTCTCTCTACACTTGATATAAACAACATTCCTTCCATGTCTGATTCTGGTTTTAATACTTTCTGTCTCTTTAAACTTGCCTTGCAGTATATTCTGTGAATTTTTGTTGAAAGCCAGATGTACTAGCTAAAAAGAACTGAGGTGCATGCCCTTTAGTGTTGTAGTGGGAGAGGAGGTATTCTGTAACCCTATGACTAGATCTCAGACTTCTGAGCTTGTGCTCCTTGCCCCTGCCCCTTAGATGGAGCAGGAAGTTGAGGGGGGTGGAGATGAGTACCGCCCTGCCCCCAGGCTCTGTTCAGTTCAGTTCAGTTGCTCAGTCGTGTCCGACTCTTTGCGACCCCATGAATTACAGCACGCCAGGCCTCCCTGTCCATCACCAACTCCTGGAGTTTACTCAAACTCATAATGGCATTACCGACTCGATGGACATAAGTTTGAGTGAACTCTGGGAGTTGGTGATGGACAGGGAGGTCTGGTGTGCTGCAATTCATGGGGTCACAAAGAGTCGGACACGACTGAGTGAACTGAACTGACTGATGTCCATCGAGTCCAAGATGCCATCCAGCCATCTCATCCTCTTTCGTCCGCTTCTCCTCCTGTGCCTAATCCCTCCCAGGTCAGGGTCTTTCCCAATGAGTCAACTCTTCACATGAGGTGGCCAAAGTACTGGAGTTTCAGCTTCAACATCAGTCCTTCCAATGAACACCCAGGACTGGTCTCCTTTAGGATGGACTGGGTTGGATCTCCTTGCAGTCCAAGGGACTCTCAAGAGTCTTCTCCAGCACCACAGTTCAAAAGCATCAATTCTTTGGTGCTCAGGTTTCTTCACAGTCCAACTCTCACATCCATACATGACCATTGGAAAAACCATAGCCCTGACTAGATGGACTTTTGTTGGCAAAGTAATGTCTCTGTTTTTGAATATGCTATCTAGGTTGGTCATAACTTTCCTTCCAAGGAGTAAGCGTCTTTTAATTTCATGGCTGCAGTCACCATCTGCAGTGATTTTGGAGCCCAGAAAAATAAAGCCTGACAATGTTTTCACTGTTTCCCCATGTATTTCCCATGAAGTGATGGGACCAGATACCATGATCTTAGATTTCTGAATGCTGAGGTTTAAGCCAACTTTTTCACTCCTCTTTCAATTTCATCAAGAGGCTTTTTAGCTCCTCTTCACTTTCTGCCATAAGGGTGGTGCCATCTGCATATCTGAGGTTATTGATATTTCTCCCGGCAATCTTGATTCCAGCCTGGGCTTCCTCCAGCCCAGCATTTCTTATGATGTACTCTGCATAGAAGTTAAATAAAGAGGGTGACAGTATGCAGCCCTGATATACTCCTTTTCCTATTTGGAATCAGTCTGTTGTTCCATGTCCAGTTCTAACTGTTGCTTCCTGACCTGCATATAGGTTTCTCAAGAGGCAGGTCAAGTGGTCTGGTATTCCCATCTCTTTCAGAATTGTCCACAGTTTATTGTGATCCACACAGTCAAAGGCTTTGGCATAGTCAATAAAGCAGAAATAGATGTTTTTATGGAACTCTCTAGCTTATTCGAAGATCCAGCAGATGTTGGCAATTTCATCTCTGGTTCCTCTGCCTTTTCTAAAACCAGCTTGAACATCAGGGAGTTCACGGTTCATATATTGCTGAAGCTTGGCTTGCAGAATTTTGAGCATTACTTTACTAACATGTGAGATGAGTGCAATTGTGCGGTAGTTTGAGCATTCTTTGGCATTGCCTTTCTTTGCGATTGGAATGAAACTGACCTTTTCCAGTCCTGTGGCCACTGCTGAGTTTTCCAAATTTGCTGGCATATTGAGTGCAGCACTTTCCTAGCATCATCTTTTAGGATTTGAATTCCATCACCTCCACTAGCTTTGTTAGTAGTGATGTTTTCTAAGGCCCACTTGACTTCGCATTCCAGGATGTCTGGCTCTAGATGAGTGATCACACCATCATGATTGTCTGGGTCGTGAAGCTCTTTTTGTACAATTCTGTGTATTCTTGCCGTCTCTTCTTAATATCTTCTGCTTCTGTTAGGTCCAGACCATTTCTGTCGTTTATCGAGCCCATCTTTACATGAAATGTTCCCTTGGTATCTCTCATTTTCTTGAAGAGATCTCTAGTTTTTCCCATTCTGTTCTTGTCCTCTATTTCTTTGCATTGATTGCTGAGGAAGGCTTTCTTATCTTTTCTTGCTATTCTTTGGAACTGTGCATTCAGATGCTTATATCTTTCCTTTTCTCCTTTGCTTTTCACTTCTCTTCTTTTCACAGCTATTTGTAAGGCCTCTTCAGACAGCCATTTTGCCTTTTTGCATTTCTTTTTCTTGCAGATGGTCTTGATCCCTGTTTCCTGTACAATGTCACAAACCTCCGTCCATAGTTCATCAGGCACTCTGTCTATCAGATCTAGTCCTTTAAATCTATTTCTCACTCCCATTGTATAATCATAAGGGATTTGACTAGGCTCTGTTAGGCTCTTTTAAAATCTCAATAGGTTAGATTCTGGTAAGATAGTTTCTCTGAAGGGCAGGTCTTTTTAAGAACAGAATGCTCTATTGTTATTTTAGAATGATTATCTTCCCCTTTCTGGTCCTGGAAGCAGGAGAGGATTTCTCTCCCATCTTCCCTGTGAGAGCCTGGTAGGGCTCTGGAGTTTCTCCCTCCTCCCACCCAAGACTGAGGGCTCCATGGAGTTTTCAACTCTCAGAGTTGAAGTGATGAACGACTGAACTTCCACCAATTTGCTAATTACAGTTTAGGTTTCCCTGCCCCAGCACTTGTTCCCACAGAGGTTTCTGCTCTGGGAAACTGTGATTCTCTGTATCTGCCTCTTTGTTTCTCTGCCTCTTGGGGCAGTGGCATTTCCCTGTGACCTCAGTTCTCTGGTGCATCTAAGAAGAGCTGTTGATTTTCAGCATTTGACTTGTTAGGATGGAGTGATGATTTCAAAACTCCTTACATGTTTGACCAAAACCTAAAAGTCTAAGGGTTGTTTAAAATTAATTAACATAAAGTTGTTTCTTCAGGTCTCTACAAGTTACATGCTAAATAATTTGCCTTTATTTTCATTTTGGACAAACTGTTCTTAGAGGATATGAGCAGAAAATTCCAAGGTTCATACTTGGAAAACAGAAGGCCATCCCTTGCAAGGTCTCTCATTGTCAAGAATATTTGCTGTGAGCTTAAAAGAAAAAAATCCACACAAAGGAGTCAAATGAACACTGGTTGGGCCATCTTGGGGCAAAACACCCCCAGGGAGGTTTTGATTCAATTAATCCTTCTTGACATGGTGTTACCCTTTTCAATAGGGCTTTAATTTAGTTTTCTCAAGAACACAAACTTCCAGAAAATTTAATTTACCTGAAGAAAGTGTAGGTAACCCTTCCAGATAAGCTGTGCTCCAAGGAAGATAGCGTAGAGTCTGGGAGCAAGGGATGTATCTCCAGACTGGGATCTCCAGACTGGACTGGCTCAACTAGCTGTGCTGTTTAACTTTTCACCCTACTGTTGGACAAAGCTGACACAAGTTCACCCAGATTCAAGGCAAGGAGACTACTACACACTGAATGTTTGTGTCCCCCTGGATTCATATGCTGAAACCTAATCCCCAGTATATTGGTATATGTGAAGGAGGAAACAGAACAGGCTCTATCTTGAAAGCAGGTCTCTATCTTGGGCTGGATCATGGTCTTTGAGCTATTTGCCCAGTATTATGGAAAGGACGTACCAACTGGAAAACCAAGCCCCCAAAGGAAGAGCCCTCGGGCTCTCCAATGCCTAAAAGAATACACTAATTATCTGTGGAACTGAATAGAATAATACATTCTATTATGCTTATTGGGGAATGACCACAAGCCCATTGATAACTGTCCACTGTTAACTACCTAGGCTTAAGGCAAATGATCCTGGGTTAACTTTGATTGTATCTTTCTTTTTCTTTTGTTCAGACTAGTTTCAGGGAATTTGGGGAGGTGGGTTTGGGCACGGACGCTTAGGGTATATAAGGTTTTCACAAAAACTGGTCGGGGTCCTTGGCTAAAGGAGACTGCCTTGGGCCCGCCGGCGCAATGAACTGCACTTCACTGCTATCTGCACTGTCCTTCTGCGTGAGTGTGTTTCCTGGAACGTGTGGCTACAGCATGTGGAGATGGGGTCTTTGGGAGGTGATTACATTATGAGGGCAGAGCTCATTAGTGCCCTTGTAAGAGAGACCATGAAATTAGAAGACGCTTACTCCTTGGAAGAAAAGTTATGACCAACCTAGATAGTATATTCAAAAGCAGAGACATTACTTTGCCAACTAAGGTCCATCTAGTCAAGGCTATGGTTTTTCCTGTGGTCATGTATGGATGTGAGAGTTGGACTGTGAAGAAGGCTGAGCGCCGAAGAATTGATGTGTTTGAACTGTGGTGTTGGAGAAGACTCTTGAGAGCCCCTTGGACTGCAAGGAGATCCAACCAGTCCATTCTGAAGGAGATCAACCCTGGGATTTCTTTGAAAGGAATGATGCTAAAGCTGAAACTCCAGTACTTTGGCTACCTCATGAGAAGAGTTGGCTCATTGGAAAAGACTCTGATGCTGGGAGGGATTGGGGACAGGAGGAGAAGGAGACGACAGAGGATGATATGGCTGGATGGCCATGAGTCTGAGTGAACTCCAAGAGATGGTGATGAACAGGGAGGCTTGGCGTGCTGCGATTCATGAGGTCACAAAGAGTCGGACATGACTGAGTGACTGAACTAAACTGAACTGAAGAGAGACCCCAGAGAACTCCGTTGCCTCTTCTGCCATGTGAGGACTCAGCAAAAGATGGCCATCCATGAGCCAGCATGTGGGCGCTCGTCAGTCACTGAATCTGCTGGTGCCTTGATCCTGTACTTCTCTACTAGAACTGTAAGAAATATATTTCTTTTGTTTATAGCAGCCCAAATAGACTAAGACAGGGATCTTTCAATGGGAGGAATGCCAACGAATTTGTGGCCATGCTTTAAAATTGCCACCAAAGTCACAGACTCCATACACTTCCTGTGGAGTTCAATTTTCTGTGCTATTTTCTGTAAGGGAAAAACCAAAGCTTGGAGCAGGAGGAACACACAGAGAAGACGGACCTACCTTTTGAGTGTCTAAAATTGACAGTAGATGGCTGGGTATTGCCGGATTATCCTACTTTATTTTCACTTTTCTGCAGCTTGAATGTTTAGGAGGTAAGGATGGGTACCCATGGCTTTTTGTTTTTTAAAACATCAGTTGCCTACACACAGTGCTATATACAAAATAAATAAATAATAAGCTATTTTTTAGCACAAGGAATTTTACTCAATATTTTGTAATGACCTACATGGAAATGGAATCTAAAAACACGGGATAGGGACTTATCTAGTGGTCCAGAGGCTAAGACTCCACCCTCAATGCAGGGGGCCTAGATTTGATCCCTGATCAAGGAACTAGATGTTACATGCCAGGCATCGAGGGTGTAGGCTGCAACTAAAGACCGCACATGCCACAACTAGAGATCCCGCATGTCACAGTTAAGACCTGGCACAGCTAAATAAATAAATAACAAAATCAATGGATATGTGTATAGCCGATTCACTTTGCTATAAAGCAGGAACTGATACAACACTGTAAGTCAACTGGACCTCAGTAAAAAAACTTCTAAAGGGAGGGAAACAGAAGAAGAGGTGACTAAAATAAAGCCTCAAATTTGAAATTGGGGAGGGAATAAAACATCAACTGCCACTACTTTCAGCTAAAAAGTTGTTCCTTTCTAAGATGTACGGATTTGAATAGTATCCCGCCCCCCCACCTCAAATTCTCATCTCAGGATGTGATCTTCTTTGTAAACAATTTTAGCAGATATAATTATTTAAGATCTGGAGATAATAACATTCCTGGATTTAGGGTTTGCCTACATCCAGTGACTGGAGTTCTAAAAGAGGATAAAACATAAAGAGACACGCCAGGAAGAAAGCAATATGGAGATGCAGAGAGAGATTAAGTTTTGCTGCCACAAGACAAGAAACACCTGGGATCACGAGAAGCTGGAAGAGACATGAAAAGATCATCCCCTAGAGCCTTTGGAGGGTGCATGGCCCTGTCAACACCTTGATTTTGGACTTCTAGCCTCTTCTAACAGAGAGAATCATCTCTGTTGTTTTAAATCACCCAGTTTGTGGTTATTCTGTTAATGGCAGCCCTAGAAAGCTAATACATATGGTAAATGAGGAAAACCCATTGAGGAAAGACCTTTGCCAAAGATGAAGGCAAGAAAATGTTGTGTGCAAAATACCTATAAAAATGAATTATGTTAGTATTTATTATTCATCCAAATAATACCAGCCCCCAGATAACTGCAATAATTCAGTCATATTTGATATCTTGCAAACTTTTAGTCATATGAAAACCATACCTTTAGGGATGCTTATGAAGGGATACTTGAGGAAAATATATGAAACATTTTATATAACAGAATTAACAGATTTATATCTTTTAAATCTCTCTCTGTATATATTTATATATCTATATGGTATGTGTTTCCCTGTGCTCTGCAAATGTTAAGGGTGGGCCTGCATTTTGTCCCTCTAAAGAAAGCTGAGGGCCAAAGAACTGATGCTTTTGAACTGTGGTGTTGGAGAAGACTCTTGAGTATCCCTTGGACAGCAAGGAGATCCAACCAGTCCATCCTAAAGGAGATCAATCTTGGGTGTTCACTGGAAGGACTGATGCTGAAGCTGAAACTCCAATACTTTGGCCACCTGATGCAAAGAACTGACTTCATTAGAAAAGACCCTGATAGTGGGAAAGATTGAAGGCGGGAGGAGAAGGCAACGACAGGGGATGAGATGGTTGGATGGATCACTGACTCAACCGACATGAGTTTGAGTAAACTCTGGGAGTTGGTGATGGACTGGGAGGCCTGGTGTGTTGCAGTCCATGGGGTTGCAAAGAGTCAGACTCGACTGAGCAACTGAACTGAACTGGACTGAATCATGTTAGGAGGTGAGCTGGAGTATAGAATAATGGCTAGTATTTATTGAGCCCTTTTTGTAGGCCAGATAACTGTGCTAAGTGCTTACATGCACTATCTCAGCACATCCTACAATAACTCATTTTTCAGATGGTAAAAATTGAGACTTGTGCTTTGCTAGAGGTCACCCAGTCAGTGAGTGGGTGAGCTGGGACTATGTTCTATCCATCCACCTTGAAAATCAGAACTTCAACCCCGAGCCTCCTAAACACAGCTTTATGCAAAGGGAACAGGAGTGGAGCTACTGCCATTCCAGGCAAGATCCTCAGGGTTTCATTTCCTCTCCTTTTGGCCCAAGGCTGAAAAGTTACTAGCTGTGTCTGATTGTTCACCTGGGACTCAAAAGAACAATGTTGACTCAACAATGCACCTCAGATGCTATTCATCTGGATCCATCTCTCACAGTCTTAACGGGCTGCCCCAAGGGAGAGGCTCCGCATGGGCACAGCATGTGGTCTTTATCTTCAGATCTGCCGAAGCTGGTGTCTTTCTTTCCCTCTGTTCTCTTTTGTGTCTGGCCTTCAAATCTCCCAGGGCCAAGATGAAACATTGTTTCATCCTCCTGCCATGTGAAGAAGAATAAAAGATAGCTCTTCTTGGCTCACTTATATCATGGACCAACTCAAATCCTGCAGGAGAATAGGGCATGGATTATAGATAAAGCTTAACTCCATTCTTGCAGGAATAGGGTGGCTTACAAATGAAGGCAATATCTGTGTCTGGACAGCAGCTACCTTGGGGACTTTATGGTTTTAATAAAATTCTATACATCAGAACTCTTTAAAAACTTCTGCATCATGAATATGCAAAATGACTCTTCCTCTACTGGGCTCCTGGTGAAAAATTGTGGGCAGGGGAGAGGAAGGAGCATCAGCCACCGCAGAGCACCAGGGCCGCTGAGAGGTGAGTGCCTCGGTGATGGACGTGCTCCTCTCAGGAGCAGAGAGCTGCATCCATCCTCCCACCCTGTCTAGGTATGTACAGAGTAAGAAGGAATGGGGTTGATCATGTCAAGCAGTAGTTCTCCAAGAGTGGTCCAGGGATCCTGGGGTCCTAGAGATCCTTTCAGAGGGTCCCTAAGATCAAAATTATTACTTGCATAGTACTAATACGTCATTTTCTCTTTACATCCTTATTTTCTCACGAGTGTTCAGTGGCATGTTATGGAGACCACATGATGTGTGATGTCAGAACAGATTGAATGTAGAAGCAGGTAAAGTATAGCTGTCTTCAATTAAGGCAGACATTAAAGGTAAATGCATCCCAATGTCCACTGCAGCACTATTTACAATAGCCAGGACACGGAAACAACCTAAATGGCCATCAGTGGATGAATGGATAAAGAAGTGATACAGACATACAAGGCTGTATTACTCAGCTATGAAAAAGAATTCAATAATGCCATTTGCAGCAACATGAATGGACTTAGAGACTGTCATACTGAGTGAAGTAAGTCAGACAAAGACAAGTATCATATGATATTGCTTATATGTGGAATCTAAAAAAATGGTACAAATGAATTTATTTACAAAACAAAGAAAGTCACACATGTAGAAAACTAATTTGTGGTTACCCAGGGGAAAGAGGGGAGGGATAAATTGGAAGATCAGGATTGACATACACACACACTGCTGCTGCTAAGTCGCTTCAGTCGTGTCCGACTCTGTGCCACCCCATAGACGGCAGCCCACCACGCTCCCCCCGTCCCTGGGATTCTCCAGGCAAGAACACTGGAGTGGGTTGCCATTTCCTTCTCCCGTGCATGAAAGTGAAAGTGAGGTCGCTCAGTCGTGTCTGACTCTTTGCGAGCCCCTGGACTGCAGCCTACCAGGCTCCTCCATCCATGGGATTTTCCAGGCAAGAGTACTGGAGTGGGGTGCCATTGCCTTCTCCACACTACACACACTACTATATATAAAATAGGTAACTAATAAGAACCTACTGGATGGCACAGGGAACTCTACTCAATACTCTGTAATGACCTATACAGGAAAAGAATCTAAAAAGAGTGGATATGTGTGTATGCACAACTGATTCATTTTGCTGTACAGTAGAAACTAACACAACATTGTAAATCAACTATCCTCCAATAAAGATTAATTTAAGAAAAAGCCAGGTATTAAAGAGATTTGCGGGAATTCCCTGGTGGTCCAGTAGTAGACTTAGCACTTTCACTGCAGTGGCCTCGGGTTCAGCTCTGTTGGACTTACAAATTTGTCCTTGGAATGGGACTTGCTCATATGTGGGGACTTTCTGTAGTCTCATATTGCATGAGGGTGGACATTCCACTGAACACTGTTTCTAAAAAAGGTGCCACTCTCCAAAACAAAATGTTCTTGGGTCAAATAAACCTGAAAAATACTGGACTTCTAAATCCAATATTTATTCCAAGTTTACTCAGAGACCTCAAAATGAGTACTGTGAATCTCCATGAGAGAGATGCTGTGCTCCGCTTTCCAGAGCATAAAACCCATCTTCGGGACAACTTGTGGAACTAATCTTCTAAGGAACATAGGGAACTCCTTTACTCAGCAAAAGGATGAAGTGATGAAGTGGTCTCCCAAGTGCTGAGAGCTGCTTAATATCCCGAAATCCACTTGCTTGCTCCAGTAAGGGAGGTCAGAGCTGGCTGCATGCTCACTCCAGATATGCAGGTGTGGTCTGGTTGGGAGTGGTTGGGCTGGAAAGCATTCACCCCACTAAGGTGGATACAGAGGTAATTGGAAGCCCAGGGCAGGCTCTGGGGTGAAAATGAAAGGGAGGCTTTCTAGAGCTAGTGGGGACATGGGATACTGGGGACGAGAGAGCAAAGCCTGCTCTGCCTCCCAGGGCAGGGGATACAGTGACACAGAGTGAGAGATGGGAAGAGAGGGCAGGTCTGGCTCGCCTGACCCACCCAGTCACACGCCAGGAAGGGCTCACCATGGGTGAGAGGTCCACGGCTGCTGGGAGAGTTCCGGTCCCCACCTCCCTGTTCTCCCAGCAGAGGGGCAGTCACTAGTCACTCATCTGATGGCTCAGAGCCTGACGTTGCTTTCTGGAGGTGGCTCTGGAGGCAGCCACTGTGCCATGGTCATTTGGGGTGAGTTTCTTAACCTCCCTAGACAGGGCTTCCTTGTCTGTAAAATGGGGTCAAAGTGACCCTTTCCTCAATCTCCCAGTGAGACAATCCAGGTGAAGGGCTGAGCTGAGTGCCTGAGACACAGCGTGCATACAGAGCCCCGGGGGGGGCGAGGGTGGGCTGCAAGACTCAGCGGACGTCCTTCCCTTACTGCACCCCCACTCCTGCCTCTCTAGCCTTCCTTTGGCCTCTCAGTGGGGTAAGCAGGTCCCCTCAGAGCTACACCATGCTCTTGGGGGAGAGGTGAGAATTCCAGCTTCAGTCTCAGCTTTGGGCATGTTCTCCTAAAGGGCAGCTGTGCTCCCAGGGACTCAGGTGCTTCCCACGTTAGCAATCCCAGGCCGTGCCTGTTCCCTGGCACCCAAGACAAACCTCCTTCTAATCTTTGCCCAGGAAGGGGGCCTGGCTCACATCTTGAGATTCTGTTTGGTCTCCGTGTGATAAGGACGCACTCCTCTCTAAGGTCAGAACCAGGTAGCAACACAGGTGTTGTGTGTATTCAAACACCAGTCAGCGATTCTTGTTTGGGAAGTGGGTCTAGGACCTACAGCCTGAACCAGAGTGAAAAGCAGGCTTCCATAGCCACCAGGGGGACGGAACTCACACAACCAGGACTTCATGGGGGTGGGGATGGGGGCCCCTGAGCACACAGCTGCCTGGCGATCCCACCTGGCAGGGAGGCTGGATTCTCTGGTGTTTACCTGGGCAGCCGAGCGCCCTGAGCTTACCTTGAATTTTCCTAGACACGTCAGGTGGTCCCTCCTCTGTCTTTGAAGAGTAGTGAAGAGTAAAAAGGGAGTGAAGAACGAAGAGAGAGAGGAATGTTTTCTTTCAGCATCTTCCAGAATGTCCACAGTTCCCATTTTAGACTTGCAGGGTTGTGAGTCAGCGTTCATTTGGGTAAACCATCTGCCTGAAAGGCGGAGACCTAGATTTGATCCCTGGGTCGGGAAGATCCCCTGGAGAAGGTAATGCAACCCACTCCAGTATTCTTGCCTGGAGAATCCCATGGACAGAGCAGTCTGGTGGGCTACAGTCCATGGGGTCTCAGAGTTGGACATGACTGAGCAACTAACACACAATACGTTTCTCCACAAAAGCTAGAGCAGAGGATGGGGCCTTTCTCTGGCGTGGAGGCCGCCAGCCCCTTTCCCAGGCTGCGCTGCCGGGGCCCCCCTGCTCCTCCCCCTGCCCAGGCCACAGAGGGTTCCCGGCTGAGTTGCTTCTGCGGGCTGGGCTTGTGGCATTGAGCTGGTCGGCCTGGGAAGGTGCTCTCTTGATTTTGTTGTATTCCTTAAGTTCTTTTGCTGCAGATCTGCTGAAATTCAGAGTGTAGTTCGTGAACAGGGCACGTTTATATATAGTTTTCTATCATTTTAAACACATCCACTTTGATTCAAGTCAATAAAGTATTTTCCTAACTATCTTTACTAAGGCAAACACTAAAACTAGTTTGCACTTTTTGATGCACCTAATTTGGTGGAGAAGTTGGTGGGAAGCTGGAGGGGGATTCCTGGCTGGGACAGGGTTGTCTCATGGACTCATGTTAATATCAACCTAGATTATGTGAAGGCTGGAAGTGACTGCTCTTTTGCTTCCTCCGGGAGACCCAGAAGGACAGACGGGGAGCTCTACAAGCCAACAGATCACTTATTGATGTGGTGGTGGTTTATTGCTCAGCCGTGTCCAACTTTGCGACCCCCTGAACTGTAGCCCGCCAGGCTCCTCTGTCCATGGGATTTCCCAAGCAAGAATACTGGAGTGGGTTGCCATTTCCTTCTCTAGGGGATCCTCCCAAACCCGTGTCTCCTGCATCGCAGGCAGATTTTTAGCTATTCATGTTCTATTTTTGAGCACAATCTTCTCTTGCACATTGTTTTCAGGCTGTTGTGAAGATTAAATGGGCTAATGTACATAAAGCACTCAGCACAGCCCTTGACACCCAGTATCCTAGTAAACACTCAGCAGAGGGTTATTATATAGAGGTTTATTCTCACCCAAACCGGTGAGAGAAATTATTTGTTGCTTCTGCCTTTTCCACTTGACCTTCTCCCTTTTCCACTTGACCTTCTCCCTGTCCTTGGGTGCAGCTGGCTTTCTCCTTAGCCCCGTGCCATTCTCATTTATTTCCTGCTGCCTTTGCTCAGAATTAACCTGAAGTTAATTAACCCGAAGTTGAGTTCCTCTTGCTCTATGAGGTTTACCTTGACAGCTGATTTGATGGCTGCTGTATGTTCTGATGGGCTCAGGGGGCACTGCAAGCTCTCAGGGTGATGGCAAACTCATCTGGTTTCCCACTGTGCCCAGGACGTTGCAGGGGATGCTCCATAGTTGCATGAAGGTTGGAGTGAGTGGGTGGCTGAGGGAGGTTGCCCACTGCTGTGATTCCACCAGGCTTGCTGGTCAGGAGCACATACAAGTCTCCAGGGAGCTGCTCACAAGGTCAGTCATTGGCTACCATTACTTTTGTTTTCGGGGGTAGAAAGTTTGCTAAAGAAACTTACATGGACACGTGATAGAAAACTGCTTACTCTGGGCTGCTTTTGATGCAGTGGAGAGAGGGGCCCAGATCCCCTCCTCTGGACTCCTGAGGCTCTTCTGAGGACTTATATGGCTCTGTCCCTCAAACTGGAAGCCACTAGAGGGCAGGGTTTCTGACCATAGGTTACTTGGTAACTGGCTTTCCATGGTTAACATCTAAGCAACAAGATGGAGCAGTAAATTAAAACCAACCTGCTAGGGAACATTTTAGGACAACCTAAGCCTGAGAAATGTTATCTAGATCTGTCTTCCATGTCTAGGGATGAACAGATATTGTGGCTTCTGCCCACACACAGAATTAATACAACATGGATCTCTGGTTTGGAGCCTATATTCCTAGGAACCTCAGTAATGGATGAATAGAGATCATCTCAGCATCATCTGTGTCTTGGGCAGAGACTTACAGAAGCTTCACCTTATCCATACCCTTCCTACAGAACCCCTACAGTGAGCAGCAGCAACAATGAGTCCAGGTTAAACTACTCTTCCCATGAGATATATGGGATGGATTCCAGAAAAGCTCTTTTAAGAGGCTGATTCAAATGACAGGTTCCACATTCCCTGCAAATTGAGTTGAGGAATGAGGGCCTCTTTTTGTTGAAGAATGAGAATGTGATGGCTGGAGCTCCAGCAGCCAGCTGGGAAACCATGAAGATGAGGGCCATACTTGGTGATTAGGATGGAGCCTGGGTCCCTGAGGACATTGAAGAACCACCATACTAGCATTGCTCTGCCTTTCTTTATTAATTTCAGTATGTGAGGGGAAAAAAAAAAATTAGACCTTCTATAACTCATCTTGTTGAAGTTATTATCAGCCGATTATAATTATGCCACTACCACAACTCAGTGATGTGGGCTCAGAGGATAGCATTAGTAGTTCCAGGTGGTGTTGGGCCAAATTTTCTCTAATTAAGATGTTATATAGTGACAGACTTGATAATTTCCAGTATCACCTCACCTTTCCTTTGATAGCTTTTCTCCACAGAAGTGTTAATTACCTAAGAAGCAATTTAAAAGTACGCTACAAGCAATAAAAGTGAAATAAGGGGGTCACCTAATTATTTGTAAACTGATTACTGTGAAATAAACACACCATTATCTCTAGATCACAGTTTAGAGACAAAAAGGAGACTTCTGGTCACTGAGGCCAACCGTGATCACAGTGACATTGGTGGATCTGTAAATATCTTAATCATTCAGCTGTAGAATGTGCTTCCTGGTTTGTCTTCACAAAATAGTTTGTAAAGGCTCGAGATGCAGTCCTCACTGCATGACCATTTTTATAACGTAATGGGCAGATCCCCTCCTATCATGCTCATTTCCAACCTGGAGCCCATCTGGATGGAATCCTTCCCCCTAGTCCCCCAGGAAGCTGGGCACACCTCACTGTACCCATTCTCATACCTGAAAAGGCAAAGAGAGTTCCTTAGGATTGGGATGGGATGACCACTGACCCCGCAGAACCCTGAAAGAGACTCTGGAAGGGCATTTTCCTCCGCGAAGTCATTTTATTAGATTAGTACTCAGTGGATGGCAGCTCATCAAGGCACTGGAGTCAAACACATTAGATTTCATCACCAGCAAATAAAGGCAAATTTCAGGGGTATTGCCTTTTGGGAAGCGAATGAACAGGAATAGGAGCTTTCTGAAAGAAGAACTGAATATTTTCCCTCTGATCTCAGAATGACACCGTTGATCCAGCATAAGTTGTTTGACTTATTTTACAAGATAATGCACTGGTCAGCTATGGGCTCAATGGGGCATGTATGGAGGCTGAACTAGCCCATTGTGTCATTAAGTCTGTGTCAAAATCCTCCCCCATCCATTGGATGGGGCTTTAATAATGAAAAAGCTGGTTATAGCTCATGCAAACAATTATGACAGCACAAAATGCTTTTTAGTGATTTCAAGTCAGAATTAGGCAATGGCAATGGGCACAAATAGCCACTTAGGGGACATGCCAGCTGCTTCCAGTGAAGCTGCTGACATAAAAACAGGGAAAAAGCACTAAAATAGATACAATTCAAGTCATAATTTGGTTGCTAGTAATTTCCTTTTTGTGTCTGCAGTCTTGAAAGGTTGTCCTGAATAAGTGCATACATAAAGAGAGTGAGCCAGGTCAAGCCATCACACAGATGAGTAACAGCCAACTACTATCTTAAGGTGAGTGATTTTAATTCAGTTCAGTTCAGTTGCTCAGTTGTGTCCAAATCTTTGCAACCCCAAGGACTGCAGCACATCAGGCCTCCCTGTCCATCACCAACTCCCAGAATTTACTCAAACTCATGTCCGTTGAGTTGGTGATGCCATCCAACCATCTTATCCTCTGTTGTCCCCTCCTCCTCCCGCCTTCAATCTTTCCCAGCATCAGGGTCTTTTCAAATGAGTCAGTTCTTCACATCAGGTAGCCAGAGTATTGGAGTTCCAGCTTCAGTATCAGTCCTTCCAAAGAATATTCAGGACCGATTTCCTTTAGGTTGGACTGGTTGGAACTCCATACAGTCCTAGGGACTCTCAAGAGTCTTCTCTAACACCACAGTTCAAAAGCACCAGTTCTTTGGTGCTCAGCTTTCTTTATATTCCAACTCTCACAACAATACAAGACTACTGGAAAAACAATACCTTTGACTAGAAGGACCTTTGTTGGCAAAGTAATGTCTCAGCGTTTTAATATGCTGTCTAGGTTGGTTGTAACCTTTCTTCCAAGGAGCAAGCGTCTTTTAATTTCATGGCTGCAGTCACCATCTGCAGTGGTTTTGGAGCCCCCAAAATAAAGTCTCTCACTGTTTCCACTGTTTCCCCGTCTCTTTGCCATGAATGACTGAGCAACTTCACTTTCCATGCACTGGAGAAGGAAATGGCAACCCACTCCACTGTTCTTGCCTGGAGAATCCCAGGGACGGGGGGGTGCCTGGTGGGCTGCTGTCTATGGGGTCGCACAGAGTCGGACACGACTGAAGCGATTTAGCAGCAGCAGCAGCAGCAGCCCCAGCAGCAGCAGCAGCAAAGGGACTGGATGCCATGACCTTAATTTTCTGAATGTTGAGCTTTAAGCCAATTTTTTATCTGTCCTCTTTCACTTGCATCAAGATGTTCTTTAGTTCTTTTTGCTTTCTGACATCTGGGTGGTGTCATCTGCATATCTGAGGTTATTGATGTTTCTTTCTGGAATCTTGATTCCAGCTTGTGCTTCATCCAGTCCAGCATTTCTCATGATATACTCTGCATATAAGTTAAATAAGCAGGGTGACAATATACAGCCTTGATGCTCTGCTTTCCCGATTTGGAACCAGTCTGTTCCATGTCCAGTTCTAACTGTTGCTTCTTGACAGATTTCTCAGGAGGCAGGTCAGGTGGTCTGGTATTCCCATTTGTTAAAGAATTTTCCACAGTTTGTTGTGATCCACACAATCAAAGGCTTTGGCATAGTCAATAAAGCAGAAGTAGATATTTTTCTGGAACTCTCTTGCTTTTTCGATGATCTGATGGATGTTGGCAATTTGATCTCTGGTTCCTCTGCCTTTTCTAAAACCAGCTTGAACAACAGGGAGTTCACGGTTCACGTATTGCTGAAGCCTGGCTTGGAGAATTTTGAGCATTTCTTTGTTAGCATGTGAGATGAATGCAATTGTGCGGTAGTTTGAGCATTCTTTGGCATTGCCTTTCTTTGGGATTGGAATGAAAACTGACCTTTTCCAGTCCTGTGGCCACTGCTGAGTTTTCCAAATTTGCTGACATATTGAGTGCAGCACTTTCATAGCATCATCTTTTAGGATTTGAAATAGCTCAACTGGAATTCCATCACCTCCACTAGCTTTGTTTGTATTGATGCTTCCTAAGGCTCATTTGACTTCTCATTCCAGGATGTCTGGCTCTAGGTGAGTGATCACACCATCGTGATTATCTGGGTCATGAAGATCGTTTTTGTATGGTTCTTCTGTGTCTTCTTGCCACCTCTTCTTAATATTTTCTGCTTCTGTTAGGTCCATACTATTTCTATCCTTTAATGAGTCCATCTTTGTATGAAATGTTCCCTTGGTATCTCTAATTTTCTTGAAGAGATCTCTAGTCTTTACCATTCTGTTGTTTTCCTCTATTTCTTTGCATTGATCACTGAGGAACCCTTTCTTATCTCTCCTTGCTATTCTTTGGAACTCTGCATTCAAATGGGTATATCTTTCCTTTTCTCCTTTGCCTTTCACTTCTCTTCTTTTCATAGCTATTTGTAAGGCCTCCTCAGACAACCATTTTGTCTTTTTCCATTTTTTTTTCCCTTGGGGATGGTCTTGATCACTGCCTCCTGTACAATGTCACGAACCTCTGTCCATAGTTCTTCAGGCACTCTATCTATCAGATCTAATCCCTTGAATCTATTTGTCACTTCCACTGTATAATCGTAAAGGATTTGTTTTAGGTCATACCAGAATGGTCTAGTGGTTTTCCATACTTTCTTCAATTTAAGTCTGAATTTAGCAATAAGGAGTTCATAATCTGAGCCACAGTCCGTTCCTGGTCTTGTTTTTGCTGACTGTATAAAGCTTCTCCATCTTTGTCTGCAAATAATATAATCAATTTGATTTCAGTGTTGACCATCTGGTGATGTCCATGTGTAGTCTCCTGTGTTGTTGGAAAGGGTGTTTGCTATGACCAGTGTGTTCTCTCCTTTGCCCTGCTTCATTCTGTACTCCAAGGCCAAATTTGCCTGTTACTCCAGGTATTTCTTGACTTCCTACTTTTGCATTCCAGTCCTCTATAATGAAAAGGACATATTTTGGGGGTGTTAGTTCTAGAAGGTCTTGTAGGTCATCATAGAACCATTCAACTTCAGCTTCCTCAGCATTACTGGTCGGGCGTAGACTTGGATTACTGTGATATTGAACAGTTTGCCTTGGAAACGAACTGAAATCTTTCTGTCATTTTGCATCCAAGTACTGCCTTTTGGACTTATTTGTTGACTTAAAGTGAGTGAAGCTGATGTCAAAAGCCAAGATCTCCTAAAGTGGGGCAGGATTCACACACACAGCTGAGAAGTGTTTTTGTATGGGTGGCATCCCATGTTCTCTGAGGCCCAGGCCAGTGCCTGGATAGGTCAGCAGAGGGCAGCTCTCTGGCATGGTGGAAGCTTCCTGTAGAATCCCTCAACATGCCTTGCATCCTTTGTTCTCCTTCAACCCCCTTGCCAGTTGCACACTAATTAAGACTGTTTTCTTCCTCTCCAGTAAGGATTTTCTTAACCTACAGCAAAGATCCTCTTTGAATTGTCTGCCCTGCATTTGTAGATTAAAAAAAAAAATCCCATTAGGTGCTCTACGCCTGGTTTCAGTGACCTGCTTTTCTGCTCACACCTCTCTGGTACTTTGCTGAAAGGGCTCCTTTCCCACACTCTTTCCCTCCAGCTTGGGCAGCACGGAGGTGGGTGAGGTGTTTATTTACACATCTCTTTGCATCATTAGATAAAAGGGATGACACACTTCTCTCTCCTGGGAACATGTTTAAACATGAGCCTGAGTTTTACTTCTCCACTTACTTTCCTGTCAACACACACATAAATCAGCCCAATCACAGCTCATTCAAAAGGACTCTCCTATGCAGTGCTTTTCAAATATAAATTTTCTAGAGTTCTGTTTAACTTTTAGTAAGCTGTCAGCTTTTAAATAGACTGTGTATATAACTACAAAGAATTTTGTGCTAAAATCTTTAGTCTGAGAAACTACTATAAGTGGATGTTTTATAAGGTTTGAAATTTATAAATTGGATTTTTCTCAACTCAGGAGACTAGTAATAATAATTAACTTTGATTCTAGGTTATAAAACTAAGTCTCAGAAAATGCTATCACTCATTTCTTCTGTGACTTTTTAAGTGTTTTCTTATTGGAATAAATTTTACATATGATGAGATCTTATGTAAGATCTTACGTCTACATTTTGATGAGTTTTGCGAACTGCATACACCTGTGTAAGAGCCGCCGAGCAAGATACACATCATTCCCATCATTTCCTGAAGTTCTCTAGTCAATATCCCTTAGATATTGGTGCCCCAATAGGCAACACTGGTTCTGATTTCTATCAACATAGATGATCTCTGCCTCTTCCTAAAACAGAATCATTCTGTATGTATACTCTTTTGTGTCTGGTTTCTTTGGAGCATCATTTTGAGATTCACCCATGCTATTATCAGTATCTGTGGCTCATTCTTATTACTGCCTAGTACTCCATTACACAAGGGTATTCCAGTTTGTTCATCTACTCTCCTGTTGGAGATTTGGTTTGCTTAGTTTTTGGCTATTATGAATAATGCAGTTATAAACCATTTTAAAAAATCTAAATGAGAAGTAATGGCCAACTTTGCAAATTTCTTTTTTTATAATCTGGGGTGATCATGGAAGTAAAACCATCCAGTGTCTCCTCCAAAGGCACTGCTGAGGCTCCAAAATAAGAGAGTTGTTTTACTGGGCCTGTGTTCAAAGACACAGTTTACAAAGTTCTTTTATGGGGAGTTCTCAGCCCTATCAAAATTATCACAAACATTAGAATGAATGATTAGGACTCATGTTTCCAAAAATGACTGGTTCATGTAACACCAGTGGTGGAAGAGAGTGAATTTTGGTGGTACATGGATATTTGTGTTTAATAGTTAAATGTTCATTTTTTATGCTTGCCTTTTATTTATGGTAAGTGATGACAGATTTTCCTTTATTATGTGTGATTAAGTTCCCTTAGGCAAATTTAAGACTGAAGAAAAATTCTCAGGAAAATTGTTCAGTTGAAGGTCAAATTACTCAATTTTAAAAATACTAGCACTGTAGTTAAGGTAGACTGTGGTGCTAACTTACCTTGTCTTGGCTACTCTCCCAGTTTGCTTCTGGATCAGTAAAATGAGCTATTAGTACAAGTTTCATCCATTTGCTGTGAGGGCTAAATGATGTCTGTGATACTAGGAGCGCATCTTGAGTGCTGGATAAAGTGAATTTTTGGTGTTTCACTCTAAGAATCAGCAATCATGTGGATAACCAAACACTGGCCAGGAATTGATGACTGGAGGAGTTATGTGAGGTCCTCATTTTTGATACTCATGAAACAGCCAAGGGCTTTCATAACTTTTAAAGTACGCATAGGCAAAAGATATGTACACTGGCAAGAAGAAAAACCTTATTTCTGACATTTTAAGATCTCAATTTTAACCTGTCCCATCACTTCATGGGAAATAGATGGGGAAACAGTGGAAACAGTGTCAGACTTTATTTTTGGGGGCTCCAAAATCACTGCAGATGGTGACTGCAGCCATGAAATTAAAAGACGCTTGCTCCTTGGAAGGAAAGTTATGACCAACCTAGATAGCATATTGAAAAGCAGACACATTACTTTGCCGACTAATGTCTGTTTAGTCAAAGCTATGGTTTGTCCTGTGGTCATGTATGGATGTGAGAGTTGGACTGTGAAGAAGGCTGAGCGCTGAAGAATTGATGCTTTTGAACTGTGGTGTTGGAGAAGACTCTTGAGAGTCCCTTGGACTGCAAAGAGATCCAACCAGTCCATTCTGAAGGCAATCAGCCCTGGGATTTCTTTGGAAGGAATGATGCTGAAGCTGAAACTCCAGTACTTTGGCCACCTCATGTGAAGAGTTGACTCACTGGAAAAGACTCTGATGCTGGGAGGGATTGAGGACAGAAGGGGACAACTGAGGATGAGATGGCTGGATGGCATCACTGACTCGATGGACCTGAGTCTGAGTGAACTCCCAGAGATGGTGATGGACAGGGAGGCCTGGCGTGCTGCGATTCATGGGGTTGCAGAGTCGGACACGACTGAGCGACTGAACTGAGCTGATGAAATTTTTGCACCTTTATGTCCCTGGACGTGTTCCAGTGTCTCCTAGTTTATAGTCTATGGGAACTTGAATAGTAGTTGTCTCCTACTCTTGTGTGAAAATTATATAACCTTAATTATGTTGAATTGGTTCACAGTGGTTTTCAGGTCTACTATATCCTTCTAGTTTTCTGTATATTCATTCTATTAATTTTTGAGAAGTTGAGGTTGAAACTCCAACTAAAAATCTTAGCTACTTAAAAAATAATTATAATATGGCTTCCCTGTGGCTTAGATGATAAAGAATCTGCCTGCAATATGGGAGACCCAGGTTCGATCCCTGGGTTGGGAAGATCCCCTGGAGAAGGGAATGGCACTCCAGTATTCTTGCCTGGAGAATTCCATGGACAGAGGAGCCTGGTGGGCTATAGTCCATGGGGTTGTAAAGAGTCAGACACGCCTGAGGGACTAGGACTTTCACTTTCATAGTGGAACTATATGTAACTTTGTTCTATATTTTCCAAGTCTCCTGTAAATGTGATTTCACAATTTCATAATTAAAAAAATAAAAATTTCAATTTTAACACTCCAAATCTTTATCACTATCTTTCAGGCAAGTTCTCCCCAACCCTAACTCCAACTGCTACATTTTCAGGTTCCAGGGCAGGGAACCGGCTCCCTCAGCCAGGGAGCTTCTAGAGAACAGATGCCTGGACCCTACCTCCTGCGGTTGCCACTGGTCAGTGATGGGGGGCCCTCTGATGTATGGTCAGGGTGGAGATGCATGGGTCTAGCTCACCAACACTGGCTCAGTTCAGCCCCAGTTCTCCAGGACTTGGGAGTGGGGCAGTACTCTGACCACGACTGAGTGGAAGCACAGCTCTCTTCAGGTCTGAGTTCTGCCTGACATTTTGGGGGCAGCAACAGAAAGTCAAGTTAGTTTCAACAGAGCTTTTCTATTTCCATACCTTGAAGAGTGGGGTGGGGATAGGGCTCAGCTCTTTGAACCACGATGTGGTTTTGTCTTTCAGGCTCTATCTGCAGGTTCTTTTCCCCTCTGTTATCAGGGAGGAGCCTGAAAGGGCACCCGATCTTCTCCCCAGTTCTCACCCACAGGCTTCTTTCTGGCGCCATTACAAGGTCTGGCTGAGACCCAAGTGAAATCTTTGCAACCTAAATTTGGATCAGTTTTTGAAATGCTGCCTGTCAGATGGGGGTCCTGGTTCACCAAGCTGCCCCAGAGGACGATGAGGTCACTAAAAGCAGCAGTCACTGTCAAGCGAGCTCAGGCCAGCTGCAGAGTCCTTTACTCCTGACTTCCTGGGGGAGGGCCTTTAAGCCAGACACATGGAAAGCAGGTTCAGCAGACAGTGACTCAAAACTCACACAGACCCCAGACATCTCCAAAGTCCTGAGGCCAGCTCCCTGGGGAAATGCAGCAGCCTCTGCCATCGAAAAAGGGTGGTTTCCAGGGCACGTGAGGCTGGGAGCAGCTGGGCAGTCTGACTGGGAACTGGCTCAGGTGTCATTTCAGAAAGCCTGTACTTCGGAAAGGTTCACCATTGGTGGACATGAGGAAGATGGTGAAATTGCTCAGTAGTGTCTGACTCTTTGCAACCCCATGGACTAGCCCACCAGGTTCCTCTGTCCATGGATTTTTCCAGGGAAGAACACTTTAGATGGGTGCCATTTCCTTCTCCAGGGGAACTTCCTGACCCAGGGATCAAACCCGTGTCTTTTACATCTCCTGCATTGGCAGGATGGGTTCTTTACCACTGCCGCCACCTGGGAATCTGGTCGTGAAGATGCTTTTTGCTTATTTCTGTATTTTCATTTCACTTTGGAACCCAATTCTTGAGCTGCAGTCCATTCAGCAAGGGAAAGCACTTTCCTCTTAGAACTCTCTATGTATACTCACAAATTTAAACACACAGGCCAGACTAGGTTTTTTTTTTTATAATTACATTTGCAGGATATACTGAGCTGAGTGAACTCCACTGGGTTTGACTTGCTGTATGGGTTGTTTTCCATGTAGCACCCAGGGTGGAAACCACAAGACTTGGGAAGTTCTCCAGACTTTGGGTCTTCAGGGATGCAGCTTGGTATTATGAGGACCCCTGCCTGCCATGCATGGTGGAGCTTCCCTACCCTATCTCTAAGCCAGGAATTATTTTGTCTCAAGGGATTACTCAGCAAAATAATTATTTAGAGTTTGTTTCAGCTTATTACATTGCTGCCAACCAGTAAGTGCTCAACCACTGTTCTTACGCAGTTACGGTGCTCTTAAAATGATGCCAAAAGGAGTCTGCCAATTTATTTAGGGCCAGGCTGCCAGATGTAATTTCTCTTCAGTGAAAAGTAGTGTTAAATATACAGCAGTCTGGAAAAAAACATGATAAAATGATAATGGATATTAGATTAAAAACAGATCATAAGAAATAAAAACACTAAGATAAAGAAGAGGAAAGTTCACAGCGTCATTCTGTGGAACAGTCCATTCCACAAAGTATATTAACTGTATGGAACTAGGAAAAGTCCAAAATAGATGGATATATGGATACATTTAAGCTGTTTCCTATATGCAATGAGATTCACATTTATTAATTTACTTTTCTGTGTCATACACAGAAAAAAAATAAAACAAAAAAACAAAGAAAAAGAACAGGGAACAAATTTCCAAGGATGAAATTTCCACATTTATTTTTCTTTCATGTGCATAGAAAATGGCAGTGAAGTGTCCTATGAAAGAGGCAGGGAATGGGCATGGTGCTGCTATACCAGACTGGACTTTGTGCTTCAAAGGTACACTATTTATTTTGAAAACAAAGGATGTTGTAGTTTGTTTTTAACTGCTAACAATTCCTTGGGCTTCCCATTTGTTTTTAAGCTGTCAGTTTCTGCAAATCTCTTTTCAGATGACACACTGCGTTACAAGTGATGGCACTTAACCAATGTGGCATTTCCATATTTACATCAACAAAAGAAATTTACAAGACATAATAGCATACAATCTTGACAGTTAGTAATAGCAATAAAACACGAAGGGCATCCATTTTATTTATTTTTTTCTGTACAAACTATCAGAACATAACTTATTCACATTAAAAAATCATTTTAAATTTGATTTGACCTACACATCCCCCTTCTCATTTCACCCATTTCTTAAACCTCTCATCACATCGCCCACACCTTCACCAGACTATAGAATCTACAAGTAATTAGATCTAACACCTAAGGATAGCTTAGAAAGTCCTTTCTCCCGAAGGTTGCCTCACTTCCCTGAAAATTCCTCAAAAAAGAAAAAAAAGAATATGCTCTTCACTCATTCCTTTCATGTCACTTTCACATTTCATCAGCAAATCAGCAAGACGGACTTCTCATCTCAATCCAAACAAAGTCAGAAAGAAAGAGTTCCTCTCCCAAGCATCAGGATGCTACACCCACGAGTCTGGGGACCCTGGGTACTGTTCTGCTCTGTAAGAAGGTCGTTTAGTGGAATAAAAGTCCACGTAATTCGTGGTTGATTTCAGTCCATACTGTGTCGAATAATCAGTAGAAGCTGGAAAGTGAACTCGATCATCAAAATAAGGATCTTCATAGCTATGAGGAGACTGCAAATACAATCTGTATGCATCAAAGTTCTTTCTGTTGGAGTCATCTTGACTATAATACAGCTGTTGATGCTGTTGGCAAAATGAGAAAGCAAATAAATCAAGGCAATTTTTGGAAGTACATGTTTAGGGAAAATTAATGTGGGCTTCCTGCTTTATATTTTTAAAGCAATATTCAGTGTTTGTGAATTTATTGTTGAACGTTTTTCTGGTGCACACTGTATGTTTACTAGTGGACTGGAAGGATTTTAAATTGTTTACAGGTGAGCTGGCAGTTGGCTCAAGTCTTGTCCTATGACTTCTAGAAGTCAGCAACTTGGGAGAACCCGAGATAGCCCCTACTACCTCCCTCCTTCCTAGAGGCCAAGTTCCGTGCTCTGCTCTGGAAGAGCCTGCAACCTGGGCATGCCCATTGAAAGATGGCCTTTATTTTTGCTTTGACACAGGGGTACAATTAGCACATCAAGAACCTAATTAAAGGTTGGATTTTGGGGCTTCGGATTGCTGTATAATTGCAGAACCATCTTTGAAAACATTTATCTCAGAGATGAAGATTGAGTCCATCCCTCAGTTTTAAAAGAAATATGTAGTCCGGTGAACAAGTCACACTTTGGAAACCATGCTGTGCTTTTAAATGAATAAGCAATCTCCAGGCAGGAGAGTAGTAAAATTAGAAGAGATATGTGAGCAAATACAATTCAAAAGGAACAGACTTCCCCCAAGCCAGGGATGATACTAACGTCATCTGTAAGAAAGCAAAGTGAAGCACAGGTGGGCACCCACAGCCTGACCTCGTTTCCTTTTGTGCTATCTCTGACTTCACATTGATTTCTCCACATGTTTGGAGAAAAACTATAATGGTTCTAATGTCTGTCTTTCCTCCTGATTATGCCCAAATTCCACCCCTGCCCTGCCTGTAGCAAGATGTTACAAATTTACTGCATAGGGATCAACACCATATTCTGGAACTAAAGGCATTCTAATATTATAAGGATTTCAGAGCTAAATTTTGCTTTTTAACTTAGAGTGATGATTCTGAGGATATTTCTCCTGACGAAAAACTATATCAGAGATTAGAGTAACTTGAGAGGTTCTTCTTGCATCTACAGGGAAAAGATATGGAAGGAGGTGTGAGAGCATCCTTATCTGCAGGGCAGGTTACAGGCTTGTTTGGGAACCCCCAATTGCTGTGTTAATGGAAGGTAAGAGGAGAGATCAGATGACCCAGGAGGACATGGCATCAGACAGGACCAAAATGAATTTTAGGCCCCCATGAAAGCAGAGCTTAAATGTTACAATCACTAGTCCCCTTTCTACTGGGGAGTGGGGTCTACCCCTGTAGGACTGAGTCCATTGTGACCTCTGAGCCTAAGACTCAAGTGTCTTCAAACCATGGAGGCCCAAATCGGAGGGAGCCATGAAGATGGAGAGAGGGAGGTACAAAAGAGAACAATGAGGTGAGAGGAAGAAGTTGCTTACTGATCTTTCCCCACCCAGAGAACAGAAGAGATTTTAGAGATTTAAAAAAAAAATGGGAAAAGGAAACTGTTGGGTAAAGAACAGGGGTTAAAGACTTCTCAGCTGGTTGCCATCAGTGGCATGGGGTTACCAATTCGAATATGCAAGGACAAGAGGCTACTGTAGAAGTGATTTGCTTAAACCATGGATGAGCTTCCAAGGAACAGAGATCCCCTGGGATAGCTCCCCGGCCCGCCGTGTGGGCCCAGCTCAGGTAAGTCAACCAGCGCGGACCCCTTACTGTGTTGATCCCTGCTAATCGGCCTTCTGTAAAAATGGTATTGCAAATTCACCTGTAGCCGTCTATTTTGTTCTCTTGCTGGTGAGGAATAGGAACTGATGTAAATTGGTGAAGGTTTGCTGGAGCCTGTAAGAAAATATTTTATGAAATTAAAACTAGTGCTCATTATCTGGTCCATTAGGTCATATGGACTCCCAGGGCTAGGGCTGGTGGTGTGCCCGACAGGCCCTGCCTTCCCGGCATGGCACAGCCCCAGACGGTTGGTTAGCAGCCTGGGTGCCCCGGATCAAGCCTGCTTGCTGCCTAACCCAGGGCTCTCAGGGGCTAATGGATATGGCAAAAGAGGCTGGGTGTTTCACCAAAAGCAACGCCAATGCACAGATCCAAAAAAGGATTCCTTCTCAAACTTGGGCCGCTATGGGGAGCTCTACCCCCCTGTGCAGGTGTCCACTGGCTGGCTCTCTGAACAGCAGACATGCTCCCGGAGCCCAGGAACATGGCTTTTCCAGGGCTCTTGAGCTTTGCCCCCACCCTCAGATGGGGGCAGGGAAACATAGCAGAACAAGCTCCACGCCCTCAGAACAGCCTTGATTCAAAACCCCGGGTCCTGCAAGAAGCAGGCACAGCCTGTGTTCTAAAAGGCCGGCCACCTGAAGGCACAGTCTTGTGTCCGCCACATTTGAGTATGTCTTAAAAAGAACCTGGTAACCAGACAGCTGTCTTCAAGAGTCCACAGAAGACCCTGATGATGTCACTGGTTACCCTACTAGTATTGTTAAGGCTAGCAAATATTTTTAATGAGGAAAATGAAACATATTTGAGGCAAATTAGTTTATTGAAGCAAGCAAAGAAGATACAGAAGGGCGCGCATGCTAAGGAGGTGATCTTTAAAATAAAGCAGGCTGCTGCAAACCTGAAGCAACAATGCACTTCAGTTGGTATGTGCATTTCCTCTGCAAAGAGCTTGGTGTTTGAAACGTAGCATCTGCAATTTTCTGAGCTATTAATTGCCATAGTAACAACAGTCGATTAGTAAATAGTCCTGTGGAATCACAGTTTTAAAGACAACAGCACAACTGAGACTGCTCCCCCAGCAGTTGTTAAATTGCCACCAGCTTTTATTTCTTAATAAATAGTTTTTTTTTGAGAAAGGAGGGTTCCCCCGACTTTTTGAAACCTCCAGAGGAGTTTCAATTTGCAAGATAGCTGAGAATGGAGATAACATGAAATCGTGGTAACCCTTCAGGTTGGCATTCTTTAAATAAATTATATGCACGGGTTTCTGAATAGGACATAAAAATACTGGAAACATCACTTTTGTTATTCTTAAAAAATAAATAATCACTCTGAGGAGAATCACATTATATATTTTGTTATTCATTCAAACTTTTCCACGAAAATGGAAATGGAATTGACCCCCATCTGCAGGTTTGAATGTATGAGTCAGTCCAGGAGATCAGGAGTGTCACAGAGCACAGGTTTCTGGAACACACAGGGGAGTGGGGAGGGGGCAGGACAAAGGGCCTGCACTGCAGGGGAGCCGGAAATGCTTTCTCACTCGGATACAGTGCTCTTTTTATTTGTGGTCAGCAGACCACTGCCTCTGCTTTTTTACTCAAAACAAGTGGAAAAGGCAACAGCCCCTGAAGCAGGAAGGAGATGGAGAGAGTGGACCATGGTTTGCTGCTGGGGGACCATCTCAAGGCAGGCAGAGGTTACCTCCCAGGCTGCCGTTCAAGTGCCTGGGGACACGCGGCTTTTCGAGATACTCTATCACACACCCGACTGGCGTCTTACCAGGGTACAGGCCTCTGTGTGTGGCATCCCCTTGGCTACTGTAATACTGCATAGGTGGCTGGGTCCTATCGTATTCAGAGCGAGGGTCTCTGACTCCTAACAGTGCTGGTGAGGAAGAGGTGCTGCCGACTGAAAGGACAGGTGAGAGGAGGAGGGGGAGAGAGAGGAGAAGAAAGAGAAATCAGACTGTCAGTGTCTCTAGGAAGTCCTTTCTGGAAGAACAAAGGTCAATAATTAGATGTGGCCAGCACTAAAGTCAGCTCTTCGAGGTGCTGAGAGCTGGAGGGCAGCCAACTCCAGGTCCCTGGATAGTGGCCTGCAGACCGGCCACTGAGATCATCAGTGCTATCAACCCCAGAGATCGCTGGGGAGCCCAGCGTGGTACAGGAGTCGTGCAGTTTCCCCTCTGAGATGGCGGGTCTCAATGACCTGCCTTTGGGACTAATGCAGGAGTTACGTTTGCTGTTTTACGATCTCAGTTCAGTCACTTGTGACACACCCATCTATTATCCTTAACGTATAGCTCTTCAGTAAATAGATGTTTTATGGCATGTTTTGATTTCTGATGATTTCAAAAATATCTGCATCTCTAAATGTGTTTGAATAAGAGTGCCCAGCCCATGAAATTTATAATTCCTTTTATGGTGATCAGCTGTCAGGGACATTATAAGCTCAGTAAGCCCTGCTCATCAAGAAGCTCAGGATGCTGAGAAGCCCAGCTTCACAAAGGTCCAGCTTTTTATACAGCTGGAGCCAAATGTTTCATAACAACATATCTACCCTTGGGTATCCTGTGGGACATTTTTGCACAGAAGGAAAACACTGTACATCTTCTTTTTCTCATTAAGGAATCATCTTGCTTGTGTTGAAGTGTCTTACAATTAAGAGTGGTCACTTATTCACTGGATCCACTAGGAGCAGCAGCCCCCAGACCTGCCACTGGTGGTTTCGCATGCACTGATGCTTTCGGAGGAAGACGGATAGCAAAATATCTTCCCTAGAAAATATTTTGAGCATGGGCTGTGTCTATGTGCTTCTCATCCTACTTTCTAGAAGGTCAGTAGACATCCTCACCTGCCTCCCACTATCAAGATGTCAGCAAGATATGAGATGTGCCCATAAGCCGATATCACACTAACCCCGAGGGATGGATGATCAGCCCTCAGAATAACTGGAGAAACAAGTGTGAATTATATCCTACCTTCAAATGGAACCCAGAGAGGGACCTCGGAACTTGGATGGGGCTTGTCGGCACTATCCAGTGTGGATATCTGAGTCCTCAAAATGAGTTCCTTGCTTACCGACTATGTCTTAATTTGTCTGAAATTACTCTTTTGCCTGTACACATGCCTTTCGTTAACAGCCAGCTCCTCCACTTGCGCTGGCACCACTCTTCCCAAGTTTCCTAAAGAATCCTGAACATTTTTATAAAGCAGGACCGCCTCAGGCTATACCTGGGAGCCCAGCAAGAATGTGTCAAAACCCAAGCAGATGTTTTTTGAAGGAAAACAACTCATAATTTAAAAACTAAGATATAAATATATATCACTGCAGTAGGCGGAGATAATTTTTAAAAATTCCTGGTATAAGTGAAGACATCTAATTACGCGACAAGAACCCCCAGTTGTATATTAGTCTTTTGGGCCACATTTGTCCACAAGAGAAATAAGACTGCCAGCAGGAACACAATTGAATACAACAGATAATATTTATATGTCAGAAGGGGAGATTTAAAGCCAAATAAAAGATGTTTATTACTTTTCCTGTTTCATTTAGTTAAGAATTAAATTTACAGGGCTGAATCAACTTGGTGGTAATATTCTGTTCTTACATGTAAAAAAAAAAATATGTTGCGTCTCAAAACATTCTTTCTACCAAATTAAACACCACTAATAAGTAGGTAGTGTGGTTGCCAAGACTCTCAACTTACAAATCATAGGGAATCCCTGTAAAGCCACCTACAAGGCCTGCCCATGAGCTGTGGATGCTGGGGTCTGGGTGCAGCCAGCAAATAGAGGTTTAACTGGTGAGAAGTAAGATGCAAGGGGAGATCATGGCTCTCCCAGGGTCTAATGGACTCTAATAGTTTTCATCAAGAAAACTAAAAAAATCACTTTGGAAGAGATTTCAGACTTATGGCCAGCAGGCAGACAAGGACAACCATATATCCACGTCACCAGGCTGGCTTATGAAGTGCAGGTTCCCAGGCTCCTTTGCAAACCTAGTGAAGCAGAAGCTTAGGGTAACAGATGCTATGGAGGAGGCTGGGCCACTTTTGTGTACCCTAGTTGGTGTAAACTTGCATAAACCTTTAAAATGGAAGGAGGAGAGTGGGCCTGCTGTTTATAACAACATGTAATTCCTGAAGAAGGCTTTCAGTTTGAAGAGCAAACTCTCCTTCCCTCAGTGTTTGGAGGTGACAGACTTAATCAGTGTGCATGCTCAATCTCCTCTGGACGTGAAACGACATTCTGTCACACGCGCTCTCACCTAGGAGGGGCGTTTACCCACTGACCTGACTGAATGACAGGTGACATCTGTTGGTTGGTGGTAGACAAGGAAGGATGTGATTTGAACCGGTCTCGCTCTAACGTTGACACAGGTGTAATAAAATGGTTCTGATTCCACCCATCCTGTGGAGTTAAAAGAGAAAAAGAAACCTCTCAAAATGAAAAATGACATTTCATGATAATAAATGATTACGACTGTGCGCTCTGATGAATGCTAATTATACTAGAGCTATTCTCGTAAGTTACCTTTTTATAAATGCTCCGGAGGTCCCGATATTGCCATAATGTATTCAAGACCTGGGCTGCTGCCTTCACCACTTTCAGAGATGATCTAGGGAAAGAGCGGGCAAGTTAATGAACGTGGGCAGCACCGCCCAGGCTCCACTTGAGAGACTCTGGCAGCAAAGCGGTGGCCATGAGGCTTCCTCTCCAAGGACCAGGGCGGGGAAGAGGCTGCTGCTAGCAACCACCACGAAGGTGTGAGGAGCCCCTGGGAGTCTGTCAAGTTCAGGGCTGGCCAGATGTGGCAGGGACCAAATAAAGGCTCCCAGGCATTTGGCTGTGTGGTCAGAAGCTGTGGTTGGAATGAGCCCATAACTGCTGACCATGACCACACATCCCAAGGGTCTGAGGGCCCTGCCAAGTTGGCTGAAATACCCACTGAACCATTATTAGGCCTTCTTATAACTTTCCTATCATGTATACCTCTTTGTAAACACCTGTGTCTGTGTGCTCTCATATTTGCTTTAGAAAATAAGGTCAGTTACTGCCTCCCCTCTCTGAAGACTCTCTGTTGAATGTCGGTGCTGTATTTGAGCACCGCTGACCACAAGTCCAGGCAGTCAGCTCAGGAGTTGGTCCTCTCAGTCAGCAGCCTCACCATGAAGAGAAGCGGGAATGCAGCCTCCTGCCTCAGCGAAGGCCTTCAGAGCACCTCGTGAGGGGGGTTCAGAGGCCCTGAAGAGAACTGAACACCTCTGTTCTCAGACTTCATTTTGATATTGAAGATTTGATCTGCTGTCCTCTTCCATTCCTTACCTTCCCAACTAAACCCTCAGGACATGGGGGAGGAAGAGAGGTGAGCGGGCTAGTGGCACCTCCTCCATCCAGTCCATCACAACAGAATCTGGGCTGTGATGATTCTGAGGCTTCAGCAGGGGGGTGGCGCATAGGCAAGTGCAGGAGCCTCACAATCTCAGTTCCCAGAGGGGAGTCAAGGGAAGATCTGGGTCAGACCCAACCACTCTAAGACTTTTTCAATTTAAAATTTCCAAAACAGACAACAGAGCAAGGAGTACCTCAAAGAAGAGAATGCATAGGAAATTTCAAACACCTGCGATGGTCCTGCACGGTCTCCACAGCTCACAGCCACCCACTCTCAGCCGGGGTCTCACACTGCTGCTGCTATTGCTCTCCATCTTTAGGTGCTGGGCAGCTGGGATCAGGCCAGGAAAGGCAGACCTCAGACCTGGCTCCAAGGACCACTCCACAAAGCTGACAGCAGGGGCGTGCCAGGCGCACCCCGTGACACCAACAGCTAGGGCACGTTTTTAGAGACAGGTTCTCCGAGCAGAAATCTGACTCCTGAGAAAGCAAGGAAATTTCTCTGCCCTCCCTTTGCAGCACCATTCCTGGATGCAATTACGTAGTCTCATCTCTAATTTCTCTCAACCCATCTTCTCAATATTGTTCAGCTGGGCATGTCTCAATCCGAGTCCTACCTACCTGGCTGAGCAGCACATGTGATATGCGCTCACCTTCAAACACTTTCTGCATGGGGCTTGCAAGGCACCAGGTGTGGCTGGGTCTCTTCTGAGTGGTCTGGCTGCCCTTTTTCGGGCTCACCGCTGGCTCCTCATATCTCCTTGACCTCAGACCATGAGGGACACCAGAGCCCTCAGGCCTCTTCTCTTCTCTGTCTACATCTGTTGCTCATCTCATTTCTCTTCTCTAAATATGCCATCTACACCCTATGACTCTCAAATTGATCAGTGGCCTGGACCTGCATCTTGAACGTGACTCGAGTATACTCCACTCCTGACCAGGCCCTCACGTGGACGTCTCATAGCCATCTCAAGCGTGTCACACCCCAAACTCTGGCCCTCCCTGAAGACCTGCTGCTCCTGCCAGCTGCCCCATGTCGGTAAGTGGCACTTCCATCCACAGTCTCTTCTGCCAAAGACCTCAGAGCCATCCTTGACACTTTCCGTCTTCCCTGCTGCTCATTTAATCCTTCAATAAATCCCACTCACTGATTCTATTTTCCAACATGTCAGGATCAACCACTTCTTCTCCACCTCAAGTCCTGTCACCGTTAGTCTCACTTGGAGTCAGGGGAGAAGAGGTTGTGGAGTCACTCTGATTACTTTCAGGGACATCGGATCATGTCTCTCCTCTGCTGTATACTCTCTAATAGCTCCCAGTTTTGCTGAGAGTAAAGTCAGAGCCCTCTGACACTGACCCACAGGCTCCTGTACTTCTGGTTACTGTCCCTCCTCCTCTTCCCTGCTGACTTGCTCCGCTGTAGCCCCTCTGGCTTCCCGCCCTTCATCACACACATAGGTGCTCTTCTACTTCTGGGCACTTCCACTTGTTCCCTTTGCCCCCAGATGCTCTTCCCTCCCTCCTCCAGGTCTGTGCTCAAGAAGCACCATCTCCTTGAGGTCTTCCCGACAACTGTTCTAAAATTGTAACACCCTCTCCTCACCCTGGCGAGCCCTATAACTATCCCTGATTTTATTACTTGCCACACACTCAGCACCATGCACAGGCTAAGTGCACTGCTCATTCCACTGGAACCTCATCTGCTCTGCCCAGGGAACGTAAGCTGCCTGTGGGTGGGTGTGACCTGCACACTGCTGTAGCACATGGCAGGTAGGCAGGAGACAGATGCGTGGTGAGTGAATTGAAAGGAAAGTAAGTTTATGTTCAGAAGAAAACTTGATTTGATCTAGGACTCTCCGAATCTCGTTTTGAAAAAAAAAAAAAAAATAGACAATTTTTTTTTAACATACAAAGATTTTGGCACTGTTTCAGCATTTCTGTAGCCTGCTCTTATGCTTTGCAAAAATAAAGGCGATCTCACAAAATTCTAAGAGCACAAAATGTGATTTTGGTTACTATTATGGAAGAGGGGAGAGAAAGGGAGTTAGTGGACCAGGACCTTCGCTTTTTCTGTAATGTTTCATTTCCTTTGAAATAAAAAGGAGTGTGTGTGTACTTATTACTAATGAGATAAAAGAGATACATACATAAGATACATACATACATATGAAAAAAAGGACTAAAAGGAAATACTGGATAATGTTGATAGCTGTGGTTTCTGTGGAGTGAGACTATGCTTTGCTACATTATTCTTATATTTTATCAACAGAAATTATTTCAAAAGTATATACAATGTGACTTCTAGCACTGATGCTCAGCCAACTAATAAATGTTTACTAATTGGGGGCCAGGCTTTGTTCTAGACACTCAGGGTGCAGCAGTGAACAGAAACATAAAGCGCCTGCTACTGGTGGCCTTAGATGCCAGAGGGGCCATAAACAAACCAGGGAAGGTGCTGCCCACGGGAGGCGATCTGGCGGCGGGCGGGGCATTTTACAACTGAAGTGGAGGTGTGTCCTACACTTCCCACTTCCTTGAAGGACTCTCTGATCTGGTACTACGGCAAATTCATAGTCACGCTATGGCTCTGTGTGACAAGAAACCTATTTTTGCCACCAGTCCTTCTGCTGCCTCATCACTTGGGTGTGACCCAGAAGTGACATATGATCCAAGCCCAGGGCTCATCCTGAGGCCACACGTAGGCTCTGCTGCACGTGGTGATTTTAGTACTTTGTGGGAGCAAATAATCCTAGAACTGAGGATTTAGGAAGAAGTTCTTGCAGAACAGGCCCAGGAGCCTGGAGCAGAGCCAAACGCCCGAGGGAGATGGGTCTCCAGGTTTTCCTCCCCATGACACGACACGTCTGATTCTTCCAGGAGGCAGAATGACTGCATGTGGCTTTAGGGACAGGACAATAGTAGGGCTAAGGGATGCTCCAAGAAAATAAAGAGCAGAAAAGGGGCCACATGACCACAAATACTTCTCCCAGCAAAACAGGTTTTAACTGCTTAGCTTATTGGCATGTAAGCAGTGCAGAAATAAATCCCTCCCAACAGGAAATGCATCCTTGACCAAAGCCCTTGTCACAGGGCCAACCCAAGAATGAGGGCCTGGGGCTGGCATCCCTTGCAGCAGACTTGCCTGTCTCCTCTGCCCTTGGTGATGTTCACCAGCTTCTCTATGCCTCCCGAATCAGCCAGGGCCTTGGCGTTCTCCATGTTCTTGCTGGTGACCTCGTGCAGGGCGCAGCAGATGGCCGCCACAGTTTCATCCGACAGCACGCTGGGGCCGGCGCCACCTGGGAGCCGGTTGACCAGGTCTCGCATGGCGTATTTCCCTGCCCAGGACAAAAGAGCTCATTCTGATTTTGGAAGAGACCTGGTTTTTGTTATTATTGTTATTGAAAAATTGTGACTGCATAGTCTCTTTAAGATAAAACCTCAAAAGAGACAATAACAGGAAAGAAAAAAAAAAATCCACAGTGAAGAAGGAAATGACAAACATTTTAACTGTAAGGGGCAGGTTAACATCACGGCCAGGCCACTTGGGCAAAGGATTGGTTTATAAACTGCAAATTGCTAAAAGAAAATGTAAATCAGGGTGTAAAACTGGTATACTAATCACGTTGCTTTAGTTTCCACTATTTTCATGAACAGTGAGAATAAAGGAATTATCATAGTAAATATTGTTCTCCATTCAATTCCTATGCATCAAAATTACAACTTCTTCTTAAAGCTTTTAAAAACTTTTTTTGAATAAGTTTTAAGCTGATCAAGTAAGGCTGCCAAAAATACTTTTCATGACATCTTTCTAGATTGCAAAATGTGAACTGGGTAGTTACATATTTTCGTCAAGTTGAGGGTTTCTATCAGTTGGTCTGACATCTGACATCAGTAACAATGTGTTTGTTTCTTTTAAAGAAGACACAAATACAATTCTGGTATGAATGAGTATGCTGTATGTCTCAAGAGTGATATAATTATAAAGTTCCCAACAGGACAAGGCAGGCGAGCCCCCTCGCTCCTGAAACATTTCCCTACAGACCCTCAATTTCCCTTACTCTCCTCCAAAATGGAATTATCTCAAGCTTTTCCCATTTAAATTACTGACTGACAAACTGGAAATTAACTAAAGCACAAGTAAATATTTTCTTAGTTTTTTTCCCCTATGCTAATAATTGAGTGGATGCTACATGGGGTTTTTTATTGAAGACCTATTTATATACAGTGGTAAGCAGGAGAAGACAGGGCCTGAATACAAGCTCCATAATTTACAGCATGTCAAGGGAAGACTTGAGCTTTACTCATAGAGAATATTGTTACCAAGAGTGGAAAAGCAGTGATGGCATCTTAAGCTGGAAGAGAAATATGGTTTTTAGGAGAAAATGGTAAGTTAGCACTTGTGATTGTGAATACTTGTGAACAACCAGAAGGTCCGTAACATGTAATCTGTCATTTTGCTAAGGCATAGTTTTAAACTGCACTCTGGAAGTTTGGGAGAAGGCTGCTCACTCTGTCTGTGAGCGGCCCTAGCAGTTCTCTCAGAGCTTGTGGCCCAGACAGCTGGCTTGGTCAGAGTCAGGTGAGGACGCAGAAACTTTTGTGAACTGACAAATCTGTGTTTCCTCGTGAAGAAACGTCTCTGGAGACAGAGTCCACTGCTAGTGCTGGGCATGAGGAAAGAGTGAAGGGAGTGGTTCTTAGGAACAGAAATGCTGGGTAAATCAGGGTCAGATACTAAATCCGGGAGGCACTCAGACTGCCTAGGAAGGAAGGAATCTTCATGGAGAAACAAGAAAAAGTGACTCCTGAGTAACTAATGCTGGGTAAAATAAAGCTCAGCAGTGGAGGGAGAAAATGCTCACTGAAGTTTAAAAGTGGGTGAGGAACTCTCAAAAACACAGGGAGGCACTGAGAGAAGGCGAGGCCCTGGATGCACACTGGCCTCCCTACAGGTCTTGGCCTCGTGGAATTGGGCAGCACCCTCTGCTCTCCCACTCTCTCCTCCATGTGTGGAATAATAGGCTGCAAGGCATCTGTGGCCAACCCTTTATTTTTAGCAGTAAGACCTCCCAAACTATAAATTCAAATAATACAGATGTAACAGAAATAACTTAAAAAATCTCTCTTTGGGGGACCTAGAGGATTTCTCTCAAGGAAATGTGGGAACTAAGAGCTATAAACACATCTACTGGAATCAGGCACGAGCTGGAGTATGAACAGGCTGGGAAAGAAACTCCTTTCCTCTTTGTGAGGTACAGTTTGGCTCCACGGAGGAATGGTGTTTTAAGAACAGGATAATCCAGGCAATGACTTAAAATAGCACTGCTGTCAGGAACTGTGTGAGGGGCCACAGAGAATTCTCAGTCGCTCTGTAAGGTAAGCCTTCTGGGCCCTGTTCCTTTCCTCTCTCCCTATCTCTCATGGGTATTTTAATGAGTTCAACATACACCCATTAATCCACATAAGGTCTTGTCTAATTCCTCTGCCTCCTCCCCTGACCCATCACCAGCTATGGGTCTGGTGTGGACCTTGCATTTTCACAGCAAGTCCATTGTGAGGAGAGCTGGCATGGGCAGCTTCCTTTTAGGGATGGAAACCAAGGAGGGGTTTTCAACTGAGATGAAGGAATGGAGCCTGGTGGGCTCAATGCAGGACACCCCAGGTTACACAGCCAGTGAGCCGTGGGTCCAGGGTTTAACCTGAGGCCTGCTGGAGGGTCTCTGATCTTTTCTGTATGCCACACCCTGCTTGGGATGGTGGCCATCCCTAGGAGGCAAGCAAGGTAAGCTGCCAAGAGTGCACAACTTTGAAGAGGCGTGCACTCTCAAGTTAAGTGCTAGCCAAGTGCTAGCCATACTTAAGGGTGAATGCCTCCTAGAATTTTGTACCTTATATGCCCTCATCCTGACCCTGCCCTGGGGGTCAGGCCTTGGGGCAGTGGCTCTGTTTGGTGTGAGCACTTACACAGATCTGAGAAGGAAAAGTTATAAAACATTCATATAATTTCTTTTAACAATTTAGAACATGGTAGTATTGGCGAATTAGCAGATACAAGTCTCAAAAATCAGAAAAGTGAGCATCAAACCTTTTTTGTTGTTTAAGAAATGAATCTCTCTTGGGAAACAGTCACGGGTCAGGGGAGGAGGCAGAGAAATTAGACAAGACCTTACGCGGATTAGTGGGTGTGTGTTGAACTCTTTAAAATACCCATGAGAGATAGGGAGAGGGGAAAGGAACAGGGGCCAGAAGGCTTACCTTACAGTTAACAAGACTACCTCTCGCTGAAATGGAGTGGTCAGAAAGGACAGACGCAAGGGTACCAAATACACCAAGAAACCAGGGACTAGGACTCAGTTGCTAATCATTTTAAATGTCGTATTTTTATAAATCAAAAGAAGAGCTTTATAAATGCTGTCATTTCTCTTTAGAGTTCATCAGGTCACCAGAACATACCTATGAGCTCCTTGTTGCGGACATCTAGGGCCATATTCCTCAAGGCAGTTGCCACAGAAGAAACAACTCTATCGTTATCCATTCTCAGAAGCTCTACAAGGATGGGGAGCCCTTTTTCTTTGCGGACAGCTGCTCGGATATATGCTGCAAACTAGGAAACAAAACAAGGTAATAAGCAATTATAAAAGAGAGTGCAACTCTCAAGCATTACTGTCACCTAAGAAAGATTTTTTCAAAAGATGAACTAATAGATTAAATGTTTTCTTTCCAACTGGAGATTAAATCTGTGATGCCAATCAAGAGAAAACAGTTTGGGAAAAAGATAAGCTAGGATGACTGATTTAAAAAGAAATCCCAAAGCCTGAAAACCTCAAACCACCATCTGGCAGATATTTTTGTGCAGAAAAGAGAAGGCAGTGATTACTTTCTACTTCAGCTACATAAACATGATTAAGGACGGATGGCGTGTCTTCTCTGCAGTTGGCCCCATGCCAGGTCCAGAGGCTATAAATAGCATGGCAGAGCTGGTAACTGATCAGTGCACATTAAAGGAGAACCTGTCTCCATCCAGTCTTCTTTTCCCTGTATTCTCTGCAACAATATTTACAGTTTAGTAACCCTTCAAAGAAATTGCTTCGGGAAAAAATCCCTTGCCTTGGAAGAAAAGGAGCTCTCCAGGAACACTTAGCATCACAATTCATACACATTGGTGAAAAAGTAAAATGCTTTATCATTCAAGATTAGTTAGCTGCTGCTGCTACTTTTTTAAAATCCATAGTCAAAAACTTCTTCCGTGATTAAGAGGCAAGTCTGTACAGTGAGTCAGTTTGGGCACCACATGAATTAGAAATGAACACGAAGTCATCAAGGAAACAAACAGGAAAAGTAACATTTGAAAATGGGTCTTTAATCTTGTTTTGAGCTTTCACTGACATTTTTACCAATACAAACTTTCAAAATTTAGGATAATTGAAAAATGTTGCTCATAAAACATCTTAATACTTTCCTGCTGTGGTCAAGACACAAAGACAAAGATCTGCCAGCCCTTTGTATTATTTTGAACATGAAAATGTGATGACGCTTCTTTAATATCAACAGAATGGATTTTTAAAAAACATAAATAAAAGGAAAAGATGCATTTCAAGGATCCTATTGGCTTTCTTCAGGTCAACACTCCTGTTTTCTAAATCAAATGAAATCTTCAGGGGAGACATAATACACGACTTGCTCTCGGGTAAAGGACCTGGGCAGCTTTCGCAGCCTCTTCCTCTGACACCCGCAAGGACAGAACCAATGCCTGTCTCTCTTGGAGACAGCTGGCTCAGTTTACCTCGGGTGCCTCCCTTTCAGAACGTCACCACCATCACCACTCCCAAAACAGCTTCTCACTTGCTCACATCTCTCACCACGACTATCTTGTTTTCTTAATGAGACTCCAATATTTTGATTTACTATTTTTGATACCTTTGAAATCACTTCCATATAATATTTACATTTTAAATGACCCTGCCATTTAACTTCTATTCACTAAAGGTCCCAGAAAACAAAATTCTACAACTCAAATCATATCTATTTTAATTATTGTTTTTAAAATCATCATATGATTCTCACCTCGGGTCATAAGGAGCTGGAGGTGAACACCATATCACCAACATAAATATTTATGAATACTTACGTGCTGGGCACCATCCTCGGTCCTCCACATTTATTACCTCATTTAATCCTTAAAACCACCTAATGAGGTGGGCATTATTTCCATTTTACAGATGATGAACCTGAGGACATGAGGATGAATCTGAGGCCTCCAGCTAGTAAGGGAGGTAGGGCAGGATTCGAAGTCAGGGGTCTGGCTCCAGAGTCAGTACTTAGATGCTATTAGTACTTTTAATGTTTTTAATTAATTAATAGTTGATTTACAATGTTGTGCCAATCTCTGCTGTACAGCAAAGTGACATACACATATCAAGAACAATAACAAAAAAACCACAGTGGCTTAGCACTAGGCCTAATTATTTATATAGAAGCATTAGAACAGCTGGCTGCATGCTAGCAATGCAATACTTTTCACTCTCATGGAAAAAAACAATGCCCAGACAATTTTTGTTTTGGGAGGTGGTGATGGAGGAAATAACCAAAAACAGGCATTATAATAATTCACTAAAACATACTTGTTGGCAAACTTCTAGAGGTTGAAATGTTTCAAACAAGGATTGTCTGAGATGTTGTCAGATGATATTTAAAAAGTTCTGAGAACTTGCTTATAGTGGTAACAGTAGAAAATCACCTTCAATTTTCCTAATGAAGTCACACATTTATCAGTGGAGGCAGAAACTCTGCCACATGTAGGTTCTGCAAGTATTAGAGAGAACAAAGGCCCAGTTTCAGCTCCAATTCAGGCCCTCAGCATCTCTCACCAGGCTCCCCCACAGAATCCCAGCCTCCATGGCTCTTGACTTCAAATTCACTCTCAGTGCAGCTGCAGATGGGATCCACATCAGTCTGTCTCTGTTGCCTATCTGCTTAAACCCTTTCGGTGGCCCCTCTGGTCTGAAGGTCAGGTTTTAGCTCCTGAAGCTTGGCCGTCAGGCCTGGGTACGAGGGTGCGAGGGCCAGTTCCACCATGGGCACTCTTCGTCCCCCTGCACATCTCAGCCTCCGCTCGTAGCCTCCGCCCATGACGTCCTCACTGTGAGGGCTCTTGTCCCCTCTTGTCCGTTTATCTGGAAAGCTCCCTCTGCACCCAACCTCACACTGTGTGGGCTTCATCTGCTCATTCTTAAAGGTTCCACTTGGGCAGTACCATCCCCCCCAGGAACTCTTCCCTACCTCCTGGAGTCCCTTCTTCCTTGCCTTTCCCTCACCAGGCTGAGTTAGAGGTCCTCTTCCAAGACCATGGAGTCTATACAACACTTACTCAATACGTCTGGTTTTCTCTTTTGCCTTCAGTTTCTCATGGGGAAGGGCTATGTCATATCCATCCTAGGATCCCCAGAGCCAACTGCAGTCTCCTCACTCTTTCCTCCTACCCTTTAGCAAGCTCTAAGCACCTTCGCTCATCCCTTGCCATTGGCCATGGCTGGTCTGACTGCATGGAGGTGTGGACGAGCAGAGGATATCCTACCTTCCAGTTTCCAGCAGAGAGGTTCTGGAGTGATCCAGCAGAGCCTTCCAAGGTGGCTGGGTTGGAACTTTCTGCTAGGAGGGTCAGATACGGTTTCACCACCGATGGGTGCCACAGCATCTCAACGCCTTTGGGGGACTTCGACAGCCCTGGGATAGGACCAACTCCATCCCACTGAAAGACAAAGAACATGCGCTGGTGGAGGCAAAGTGAACACAGTATTTAACATTTGAAAACATTCCTTTCTGCTGGACTCAGCCAGAGCTACGCAGAAAAGCTGAATCATGAGAAAAAATGTTTTCTTGCCAAATATGTGATTTCTTACTCCCAGAGAAATGAAACTTTTAAGAGTTTCATATCAAATAAAATGCTAACTTGATCCTCTTGTGGTGCCCTCTTTTTCTTCTTCTTCTTCTTCCCCCAGCAGCTTGGCTCCGAATCTTTGCTGGGAGACTCTTTTCCGAGTAAGTCATCCAATTCGTTCAGCCCCAGCAGCCGGGCCTGAGGCACCTCCAGCTCCAGCCGATACGACAGGTTCCTCAGGGTGCACACGCAGTTCTCCACGGTCTGAAACCCAACACGGCGCAGGGTTAAAACCATCATAGCGTGTTAGTGCAAAATGCTTCTGTACCAAGCATCAGTGGTACTAAATAAATGCAGAATATGAAAGAACTGTTTTTCACTGATGGGAACCTGCAACCTGAAAGTTAGAACTCTGATTCCAGACTGTCGGTGGGACCCCAAGCTCACAGAGTGTGCGGAGCCACCCAAAGTAGAGCTGAGGATCTGATTCCACACTGGGCGAAATGTGCGGGGCTCTGGGGGAGAGAACGCCCAAGGTTTCTGCTTCAGGGCTGCTGCAGTGGCAGATGCCCCCAGGTTACCAGAACCCCACTCCTTCCCACAGCTGGGAACTCTCATCACAGCAGCTGTGGCCCACCCCCTCCGGCACAGCCCCTCCCCCAAGTGCCATCCTTGTCCTCTTCTCCATCTCCCACCTCTCCCCTCCATCTCTGGAAAGTTCCACGATCTCTTTCATTCTACATTCTGTCTTCTGTACATGGTCTTTTGCCCCCCAAAGTCTCTATCACACCTCTAATTGGGAAGCCAACTGTCTATTCAACAAAGAGTGTCAAAAACCAAGTTCAGTTTTGCCCTGCAAGCACTCCCCTTCCAATTTGTTTACTCCTCTCAGTTTCATCTGCAGATCTTTGGGTTCAATGAAGCTCAAACGATAACCTGGCTGCCACTTTGAATTCTCCTCTACCTCCTCCCAAGCCTACCACTCATCATTCTTTTCTCTCACAGACCCTTATCCTCAAACCCAGGCCTACTTGTGGCCTCTCTTTGTCTGGCCCAATCTGAACAATACATGACTGGCCTGCCTTGGGACTCTTGACACATTTAGTCCCTCTTTCCTGTTTTTTCCCCACCTTCCCCAGCCTCTGATGCCAGTGCAGACCCTGGATGATGAGCAGAATGCCTTGTACAAGGGCCGGGATAGAGGAAATGGGAGGGGAGGATAAGGGGCTCATGCTGGGAACAGAGGGAGTGGATGAAAGGCAGCAACCTGGGATGGAGAAAGGGGCATCCTTTGGTACCGAGGCAGGTTGGGCAGAGAGGTTGGGCAGGGGGTGGATTCCAGTGCCTCAATCAGGAACTTTTATTCAGTAAATACTCAGATGCAGATGGATCTGATTGTAGCAGCAGGGGATACAGAATTAGAGGAAACAGCAGTGGGGCAATCACCTTGACACTGAGCCCAGGAGAATCACAGAAAAGGTCTGGACCCTGCTAAGGCTCTTACCACATGAAATCACTCAGTTTTCACGGTTCTAAGACTATTTTCGCTAAGTTCTCTTGTCTCTGTTAACTTGTAATTTTTAGAGACATTCTCCCTTTAACCTGGCGCGTAACCTAACGAAGACGAGAGGGTCATGAATTCCAGCCAGAGTCAAGGGCATGCAGACAGTGGTGGTCAGCAGCTGTCGTCCTCTGCCAACCAGCGTTCACTGACCTTGCTGTCGTAATCGGAAGTGTTCACACACGTGTGGATCACATACAACAGCGAGTCTACCAGCCCCTCGCAGGACCGCATCTGCTTTCTCGCTTCCTCCCCAGCAGAGCTGAGATTCCTATACAGGCAGAGACACAGGGGAGCTCATTAGCCATGGAGCCTTACCTTAATGATCTGAGAATGGACGACAGAGCAGCGTGTAAATCTGGTTTGAGGAGGCGTATGGAGCCTGCATTTTAACATCTCAAGAGCTCATAATAATAGCCAGCCCCTCATTAGCCACGAACAGAAGACAGCAGGGACACTTGAACTTCATATCTCTCTCACGACAGGTCACTTTCTAACCTCCAAAAGAATTATTTTTGGGGCTTATCCTGAGTTTCCTTCTATGTAAAAAAGGAGGAATAATAGTAACTATCTCATAGGATTGCTGTGAGGAAAAGATGAATTGCTACAGATAAAGCAATTACAAAAGTGCCCACCATATGAAAGGACGTTTGTTAGCCATGCGTGGTTGCTATATTCTGGCAGTTTTACTTTCCTTGTGAGGCCATAAGGTCTTGGCAGTCCCTGCACCTATTAAAACATGTTTTGCACGTAGTAGGTGGTCATAAATGCTTCTTGAATGAACAGAGGAAACATCATTTCTTATACAAAAACTTCAAGTTAAATGAGAACACTTGGTCATGCTACAATTTTCCTGATCTTTTAAATTATTAAAAACTCTGAATTGTTTTCAGGTCTCATCCATACTGAAATTTTACTATCCATTCAACTTTGTGAATTAATACCAAATTATAAGGCTCTATTTTATGTGCCATTAACAAAGTAGTCAAACTCTGCAATTTTGCAAAAATTAGCCTTTGTAAGGGGGATTGAGAATGACTTCTCTTTTCACCTTTGTTTTTCTAAGGCCAAAGAGATCCTATCACCTATAATCCCTCTGCGGTGACCTCTGTGCTGCACTCAACAGCTGCCCTCTTCTGTTCCTCATCTCTCTGATTTTCCTCTCATCTGCCGTCTTCCTTCTCAGCCTCTTCTGCCCGTGGGTCCTTCTGGGGGTACACAGGGCTATACTGGTCCCTGCCTCTATCTTTGCACTCTTCCTGGATGGCGTCCTTCTGTTCCTTGGATTTAATACAAGTAACACAACCTGTGGACCCATGACCCCCAAATGTCTATCTTTAGGGCAACCCCTCTCAAGAATTCCAACCTCATTTATCCCGATAGTACTGTATGGATAGCTAACTAGACATCTCAAAGTAGACCAGCCAAAACCCTCAGTTACTCCCCCTCCCCTCTGCCTGACCTCATCAACAGCACTTCCATGCTCCCAGCTGATCTGGCCAAAGATAAAGGCGCTGTCCTTACTTCCCTCTCTCTTTTCCTGTCTATCATAGTCAGTCAATGAGCAAATCTTGTCAGCCTTTCCCTCTATAACATACCCAACTCTGCCCACCTCTCTCCAGAGCCTGGTCTCAGCCACTCTCATTGTTTGCCTGGATTGATGCACAGCCTCACCTTCTTGCCTCCACTGTCCCCTACATCACAGTCAGAAACCATGCCCACTTCTGTGATTAAAACCTTGTTTCCCATGGCACTTGGCATGTGGTACAGACTCTTACCTGTGATTTAAAAATCTGACATAACCTGGCACCACTCTGCACTTTGCACATTAAGCTCCAGACTCGAGCCCGTCCCTGCTCCAGAGTCTTTACACCCCTTGTTTCCTCTACCTAGAATGTGTCCTCCTCACCTCCCTCACAGGCCTTCATGTGAGCAGCTTCTGCAGGATTTTAGATCCAGGCTGAAACTTTACCTCCTATGAGAGACCACCTGACCTTCAAAGTACCCAGCTAGTAACTCTTGCTGCTAAGTCACTTCAGTCGTGTCCTACTCTGTGACCCCACAGACAGCAGCCCACCAGGCTCCCCCATCCCTGGGATTCTCCAGGCAAGAATACTGGAGTGGGTTGCCATTTCCTTCTCCAATGCACAAAAGTGAAAAGTGAAAGTGAAGTTGCTCAGTCATGTCCGACTCTTCGCGACTCCATGGACTGCAGCTTACCAGGCTCCTCCATCCATGGGGTTTTCCAGGCAAGAGTACTGGAGTGGGGTGTCATTGCCTTCTCTGTAGTGACTCTTAGGTCCCCTATTTTTTTTTAAAATGACCTCTGTTATTTTCCTATTTACCTATCTTCATCAATAGAATTTTGTTCTATCAGAGCAGGGATCCAGCCTGTTTTGGTCATCACTAAATGTACACAGAAGGCATTCGCCAAATGTTAATAGCCCTGAACCACTGGGGGAGCCTGTGTGTCCTGCTCCTGGGCATTCCCTGAAGCCCAGCAGACTGGCTGAGTGATCACAGTCTCCCCTTTCAGGCATGGGGAGAGGCTGAGATGCTGACCCGCGAATCAGCAGTGGCCATGTGGCCTGCTTGGTGATGCAGGAATCTGGGTCAGGGAGTTGGTCTGTCCTCTCAGAGCCTGACCCTTGTCACCACCACCCCCTGCCCCCACCCACCGCCCCTGGTGGTTCTAGGCGAAGGAGCCCACAGTTAACCATTCCAATAGGGGAAGGCTTCAGAGGAGAAGCCTTCTTGGTGGCTCAGACAGTAAAGTGTCTGCCTGCAATGTGGGAGACCTGGGTTCGATTCCTGGGCCGGGAAGATCCCCTGGAGAAGGAAATGGCAATCCACTCCAACACTCTTGACTGGAAAATCCCATAGACGGAGGAGCCTGATAGGCTACAGTCCATGGGTTCGCAAAGAGTCAGACACGACTAAGCAACGTCACTTTCACTTTCAGAGAAGCCCAGGCCCCTTCCCCTGCTCCTACGAACTCTGTTGTAGAGATGCTTAGACATCTTAGCTTAAATGAGAAAAGCGCTCACTGTGTTATCACTACATGAAGCATTACATACAAGTTGAGTCTTCACAATTCTGAGATGGTATTATTACCCCTGTTCTAAAGATGAGGAAACCAAGGTTCAGAATGGGACAGCAAGCCAGTCTGTCTGAGGCAGAACCCTAAGGTTTGTTTCAGGTTCCCCAAAAGCCTTGGCAACAGCTGATGAGAATGACCAGCAAATAAGGAGCAATACTGTAACATTTAAAGGAGGCCTTCTGGATTTCAAATGCTAAAGATAATGACTGAAAATAGTATTTGGGTTCATTTTCATTTATTTATAAAACTCAAATCCAATGACTGTTTAAACTACACCTTTCTGTACCCTTTTAAAAGCAAAAAGGTTTCAACTATTACACTAAAAAGTTAAAGTCACTCAGACGTGTCCATCTCTTTGTAATTTTATGGACTATACAGTCCATGGAATTTTCTAGGCCAGAATACTGGAATGGCTAGCCTTTCCCTTCTCCAGGGGAATCTTTCCAACCCAGGGATGGAACCCAGGTCTCCCACATTGCAGGTGGATTGTTTACCAGCTGAGCCACAAGAGAAGCCCAAGAAAACTGGGTAGCCTACACCTTCTCCAGCGGATTTTCCCAACCCAGGATTCGAACTGGGGTCTCCTGCATTGCAGGCAGATTCTTTACCAACTGAGCTATCAGGGAAGCCCAGATTTAAAAAGACTGATGTCTAATTAACAGTCATTGTATTAGTTTCAGGTATACAACAGAGTGATTTGACATCTGTATACACTGTGAAATGATCACCACAGTGAGCCTGTCACCACACAAAGTCAAAAACATATTTTGTTTCTTGTGATGAGAACTTTTAAGATTAACTTTCTTAAGTCTCTTTCAACTTTACAACACAATATTGCTGACTACAGTCACCACAGTCACCAGGGCTTCTCAGATGCTAAAGAACCCACCTGCAATCTGCCTGCACACTAATGTGCAATCTCTGGGTTGGGGGGTCCCCTGTCCTAGGAGATGGCAACCCACTCCAGTACTCTTGCCTGGAGAACCCCCATGGACAGCGGAGCCTGGGGAGCTACAGTCTACGGGGTCGCAAAGAGTTGGACACGACTGAGTGACTAAGCACAGCACTCACAGCATATAGCTACCACGGTGTACACTGTATCCTCATGACTTATTTATTTTACAGCTCAAAGTTTACACCTCCATATTTTGAACTTAAACAAACACCAGGCTGCAAACACATTAGCAATCAGAATGTAATAACCACAAAATGCTGTTAGTGTAAAACACTGGAATTTTGGCAGTAACTTTTCAGACTGAAAGGTTTTTTTTTTTTTGACTAGTCTATAGAAGAGTTATTTACAAGATAATGTCTGTAAAGCCACTAGTCTGTGCTCATAATGTTTTCCTCACAGATTAACAAAGTCAAGTGGCTTAAATTTTTAAACAAACTTGGAAACTTAAATAGATATTAATGAAAGTGAAGTAAATCATCCTAAAATCAACTTAGCTATGACAAATTATTTAATCAGACAGTCGGAAAGAAGAAATAAAATATCTACCTCAGGCAACCTGTTGTATTACGCAGAACGAGTGAAGTCTGAAATTTAATTTTATGATCATCATCAAAAGAAGAGTTATTCCATCCAGAATGTGGAACGATCACAGTGTTTGTCAGGGTCGAGAGAGCATCTCGGATGATTGTCATCTTTACAGCATCACATGAGGATAAATTCCACAGAACTCCTAAAGAAGGCAGATTTTAAAATCAAATCATCAATTAGAAATCCTGCAGTTTTAGAAATGAAATGAACATATTAGCATTAGTTGATGGGAACTCAGTCTGTTCCAAACCTAATCTATGGCCTGAATGTACACCCAGGCTGGGGCTGGACCTCTAGTAAATGTTGAGTGAACATATATGAGTTTCTGGTACATTACCAAGTCATGCTTAGGTAAGATGACTGTGGTTTTGCAAAGCAAAGCAGAATTACTCCATGAGGAGGACGGGCACAGTCTAATCAACAATCACATATATGATGCGTCTATGATGGTTATAAAAATGAGGTTCCTTTATCATCTCTTACATTTAATGTTCTCTGTGACAAGCCATTTTCACAATTTACTACTTGAAAAGAACTTCTCTTTCTCAAAAGACTTATACTTTCTCTTCCTCACACTTCCTTTTCTTGCTTTCGTTAGTGGGAAGCTCAAGCATAAATATTATGTATGCAGTGACTTACTGGCACAAAGAATGGTTACACATTTGCTTCGTCTCCTTATTTAGAAAAAGGTTTAAACATTTCTGTTTCCACGTTAAGAGTGTTTTTAGTATGTGCAAATTACTACCATTCCTTTTTGGATACAGGCAAGACACTAACAATAAATTAAAAGCTGCTGATACTGTAACTCATATCAAGATTCCAAGGACAACAGACCCTAGACGTAGCTTATTAGAGTGTTACTTGAATTACAAACATACTTGAAGGTCTTCATTTCTGTGTCAACCATAAGAGGGTTATTCGTGTAGCATGCATATTCTCTAATAATTACTCTTTTAGAAATTAGAGAAATTTCAAGATTATACTGACTCTGATTTTTACATCAGTGCATTTTCCTACGTAAGAAGGAAGAGGATGGAGGAGAAGTGGTGCAGCTGGTCCCTCTGCACTGAAGTCCCTCAGAACCCTACCCTCCTGATGTATCCTTGGCAAGTTGCTTTCGTCAGTACAGCACTTTTAGAATTATCAGCGCACAAATGTTCGAGGCCCTGTGGAGGGGACAGGGTTGGCAAAATCTGCCCATGTCCATGGAAGCGCGTCAGGCTTGCGCACGTGACTGAAGAGTGTCAGGCCGGAGACGAGACTGAAAGCCGCTGCTCAGGGTCTGGCGACCAAGAGGCCAGCCTAGGAGCTGCACAGCCTCCTCTGGGCCTGACAAAATCGCAGGGCCCTTTATAAAGCGGGGAGGCAGGGAGAGAACTGGCAGGAGCCTGCGTTCTTTCTTTATGAAGGGAGGAGGAGGGGGTATAGGCCAAGGCCAGAACCAACGAGAACACTCTATGAACCCAGAGGACCATCATTCCCCACGTGTCTGCCCTGACCCACCCTCACGGCTGTCGACGGTCAATGACGGAGGCAGACACTGGGCTCCTTCTTGGGTTCTGGCTGCTCTCTGCTCTCACTTGGCTTTGACTCCTGGGCCTTGCTGACTGGGTTTCCTTTCTTCCCCCAAGACACTCTTTTACCCTTTCTCTGCTCCTACCCTTTGGGGTGGGACAGCCCACCATAAGCACAGCTTTTCAAAACCTCAGCCTTAGCGGTGACCCACCTTGTTAGGCTCGGACTCGAGGGAGATTTGGACAGTCCAGAATCACGGAAAGGAAAGACCCTGCTTTGTCTCTTAGAGCTTGTCCTATCCATCACGATAGACCTTTGCTTCCGTAATTATTTTGTGGCAGACACACACAGCAGGCGCTCACAAAATGAACTTCAACTCCACAGGCGGCCCTACTTCTCTGCGGATTCTGGAGGGAGGGGTGGGTGGAGAACTGGGGGCAGGGCTCCAGACCCTACCCCAGTTCACCCAGGGTGGCTCCAGACCCTACCCCAGTTCACCCAGGGTGGCTCCAGACCCTACCCCAGTTCACCCAGGGTGGCTCCAGACCCTACCCCAGTTCACCCAGGGTGGCTCCAGCCTCTTTTCTCAACACTGGGCTTCACTTGTGTGTTGCTGTTTGAAAAACTGGGTTTTGGGTCTAAAAGACATTTAAAAAGGGCTGTATTAGGGGGAAAATACCTGAGGACGGATGACCACAGAACAGACCTTGGGAGTTAAGAGTGAAAAACGAGTCTCCGAAGGTTGGCTCTGACCTAAATGATAGGTGAGTTGAGAGAAGACAACAGGCTGAGGTGCAGAAGGGATGGTGACAGCAGTTGCCACAAACAGGGCTCTACGATTTCCTGCCAGGCAGGTCGGCCTCACTGCCCAGGGTGCCGAGGAGGCCTGCATCCGGGGCAGCATGTGGCCCAGAGGCCGTGGTGGCGAAGGTCATTTCCCAGCCTCCCTGCTGACAATTCTATATCATGTGATTCCTAAGGCCATAGAGCAATTTTTCTTTCTGTGAAATCATTTCACAGTCCTTACTCTACAGAATTCTACACATGGGGGATCACTGCATTGTCCAATAAGCTACCTTCTGCTTCACAGAATAAATGCATTGCAGTAAAATCCACTAAGGCAAGGTTTATGGAAAGTAAAGTCTATCATATTGTAGGCTATAGGTATAAAATGAGATATATCTATACAGTAAATTAAACAGTGTTGAGTCACAAACTTCTGGTGAAACCATGACTAAGAAGAGGGCTGGTTCTTAGCACACTTATCTTGAAGCTGATGCCTAGAGGTTCTCTGATCGCTGGCAGAATAGCTTGTTTCCCATGGTTCCTGTCTCCACTTCTGGCCCCTTCTAAGATCAACTCTGATAAAGGATAGTTACCAGGTTTGTAGATTGGCCTGATTTTCTGTCCCGGAATGAGAATTTTGTCTGGCTCTTTCTGTTCCTTGTCCAGCATTTAGAATGATCAGTGAAGTTATATGTCATTTCACAGTCTACTACCAGCCGTCACATCTACTTGGGACTGGGCAGCAGAACGTTCACAAATCAACATCAACAACAGTAACTTGGCCATTTAACTGTGGTCTTACTCTTTGCCAGGCACAATGTGCTTTACACACAATACCTTAAAGAGTCAAAACACACAGAATAAACTTTCCATTTAATGATTTGGTGGGCTTGAAATTCCACATGTTGACTTTTTACAGTATGATGAGCATTTATCTTTTCTAAATCTAATATTAATTTAAATTTCATTAGGCAAGCACAGTAGGTAAGAAATACTCTTTCATTCTTTTATGTCTGGTTACACTTATGCAGGGCACACAATAGGAGCTCAGGAATATACGTTAATGGATCCACTTAAATAGCCTGTATTTGTTTTTAGATTTCTGTTTACTGCTTGCCTGTCAGATTTAGGTCCTAAGTATTCCTTCTTTCACTTCCTTTCTGAGTGTTCTGAGAGTGTCCTTTAACGTCTGTAACTATAGGGAGGGGGTCAGAACAGTGGTGTGGATCTTCAAGGGAACTCGCCAGCACAGTTTTGCTTGTTTTTCACCTGAAGACCCTAAACGGACAGTTGCTGAAACCAGCACCCTAGTTATGGGGCTAGGGGAAGCACACTGCTGATCCATCTCCCAGCACCAGAAGTTACACCAAAGTGCCTGGATCCCCATCCCTCAAACTACAAACTGCAGGGTCAGTGTTTCCCAAATATAAAATGTGAAATTATTTAGAGGTATGTAATCCTTCTGTAGATGTACAGAGCAGCAGAGTAGGCTAACTTTTGGTCAACTCAGATGACTCATAAGACCAGTCTGCCATAGAAATTGAGGCTTCCTCTTCTGCAACTTCAAAAAATGTTCAAAATTATTCTTGATCAGAAAAAGGGAAGGATTCTATTTTTGATATGCTTGTGGCATCCACACAAAGGCAGCTTTCTGATCCCACACTAAGGGTTATATTATACTTCCAATCATGCACTTTCCCATATAACACTCAAAACTACATTTGGTATGGATTTAACTCGCCATTTTGAACATCAGAGCAAGTTCTAAGACACTGGTTTTTCTTCCCCACTTTCTATTTAAAAAATAAAGGTTATAGAAAGCTAAAGTAGCCAGTTCTGATCAACCAATATTAGATGAAGAAGGTTCAATTAAACTTAAAAGCCTTAGCTATGGAATGATTAATTTGACTTTTCTACTCGAAGTAAAAGCACCAGTCTTAAGACCGACTAATAATACCTGTGTGCACCCACATCACTAAAGTAGTAATAAAATAATGTTCTTTCCACTTTGTCTGTCTAGGGCTTCATTTAATGGGTCAGGGAGAATGTTCCTAGAGCAGTAAGTAACGAATAGAAAATACACTAACTCCTACATGCAGCGAGACTGATAAGAAATAGAGAGCTTCAGGATTAGCATTCTCCATCAACATGATAAACCTCCAGCTCCAACATCCTAATGCAGAATGTGCTTCAGAGATATTCAGCATGTTGACTTTTACAGTATGATGAGCATTTTTTCTAAATTTAATATTAATTTAAATTTCATTAGGCAAGAACAGTAGGTAAGAAATACTCTTTCATTCTTTTATATGTCTGGTTACACTTATGCAGAGCACACAATAAAAGAAAGTTAAAAATGAACTATAATTCAGCTTAGGAAACTTGAGGTTTTTATTCAATACAATTAGTTTTTCTGTTGTGAGAACTATGAACATGCATAAACAAATTCAGAATATGTTAGGGAATTTCATGCCTCCTACTGAAGAAAACGCTGCTTACTCTCTACCACAGGAAAAAGTACATGTAATTAAGAGTCACCAGTAACCACAATGAAATACTGCCATAAGAGATGAAAGCTCATTTTTCCCACAAAGTATGAATAAAGTAATTAGAATACCAATTCACATAAATCCTTGGCTGCAGAATTTTCAAAGAGCTCACATTTAAAACTAGTTTTATAGCTATTCAAAGAGCCATGTGCTAATTTTATAGTTAAATTAGAAACTGATTTTACCTGATTAATTAAAATAATAGCACCATTTGAAAAATGTATTTCTTAAAGGATATTAGAAAACCAAAATTTGGAAAATGCTACTTTTCGAGTAGCATAAATATATAACAGCCTATGCAATTTTTTTCTGATATGAAATAAATATAAGCCTATTAATTTTTATATAGTATTCATGTTGCTTCCTAGTTATCAGCAAACGAAACAACAAAACAAAAAACCCAACACCGAACACCACAAGAGTTCATGGACACTGCAAAAAAAGAAAAAGAAAACAGCCAAAAAGTCCTAGTGCACTTCAGGTATCACTGCTGACCGTCCCCTGCATTTTCCTTCAGAAGCTGGCCTCATGCTCAGTGTCTGTTCTTGTTTTAGTTGTGCACCCAAGCCATAGGGGTGTGAAGAGTGTTAACTCAGAGGAAGGACAGTAGGGTCTTGGCCCCATGGTTCCCTGCACAGAGCAAGCATCATGACAAGTCAGGTCATGTTTCAGTTCTCTGGGGGTCAGGACACTGCATGGTGATCATGTTCATGCCCACCTGCCCCCCCGCCCTGCCAGCTATTCTGCATCCCTGGGCTCTGTGGAACAGGCTGCAGTTCTGTCTCCCCACCCTGCAAGCATCTTTGAAAAAGGAGGGTAGAAATATTAGACTATCACGCATGCAAAGTGCAGCTAGTCCAAACTGAGATGTGCTGAGTGTGAAATATGCACTTGATTATGAAGACCTGGTATGAAACAAGTGAATGTAGAACACCTCAGTAATAGTTTTCATACTGCTTACAAGTTGAAGTGATATTTTGGAACTATTGGGTCAAACAAATTACACTATTAAAATAAACAGATGTTTCTTTTCCTTTGTAATGTGGCTACTAGGAAGTTCATAACAACACGTGCCCTGCATTTACACTTTGGACAAGTGCTGGTAGGGGTGCTTTTACATCAGACACTAAAGGATACAAGTAGGCGGGCCCTTGGCTCCTAGGGAGGCCCTGGCACAAAGAGCCACAGCACCAGGAAGCAGTGACCAAGGAGTCCCCACAGGAAGAGCAACAAGGCCAGCTGGCATGTGGTTAGTGTCAGGCACTCCATAGCAACCCCAAGTGGCAGCTGCTGTGTTTACCACTGGGGAGCTGGTGCTGGTGGGGGCACTTGCCAGGGGTCAGAGATCAAGAAGGAAACAAGTCGATCAGACTCTGGAGCCCACACTCGCCTCCCAGTACCAGGTTGCCTCTCCATGGCTGTTCACTGAGCAGGTGAGGCTCCACCTTGGTGTGGAACTGGAGACCATGGCATTCAAGCTGCAGAGTGAAAGGCAGAGGCCAGGGGGAAGTGGGCTTGGGGTGCTCTTCCATCCGAGAGGGGCAGGAATGGGGGGACCCTGAGGCTGGGGTTGGCCCAGAAGGGAAGGTGAACTCAGGGGCTGTAGATTTGGCTGGCAGGTGGGGGAAGTGTGGACCGTAAGGCCAGGGGTCATCCCAGGAGGGGACAGGGACACTGAGGGACCAGGAGGGGCAGAGCCTGTGTCCAAGGACAGTACTTCAGGAAGCACGTGATAAAGACCTGAAGGAGTGTGGAGGGGACGGGAAGAGGAAGGGAGGATGCTTGCGATGAGAATTTGGAGCCTGATGTAAGCTAAGGGTGATGTCAAAGATGAGTCAACAGTTTAGCTCATGTGTGAGACTATGGTGCAGTTGTCAGAAACGAAGAAATCAAGGAAGGAGTGGGAAAAAATAGTGTGAGAAGTACTTGCTATTTGTGGCTTCAGGTAAATGTCTCAAACTTTCCACTAGGACGGGAATGCTGTGAATAAATCACGACACTGAGACAGAAATGAAATAATGGGAAAGCAATTATTATGAGAGTGTCTTTAATTATAGTAATAGCTTTCTCCGGAGAAATTCCCAGGAAAACAAGTCATGGTGGGATAATCATCTCCAGGGTTCCCAAGAAGAGACCATCTCAGCAAAGATTCCTAAAACATGTGTGAATTGAAGTCGCTCAGTTGTGTCCGACTCTTTGTGACCCCATGGACTGTAGCCTATCAGGTTCCTCTATCCACGGGATTTTCCAGGCAAGAGTGCTGGACTGGATTGCCATTTCTTCTTCAGGGGCTCTTCCCGACCCAGGAATTGAACCGGGTCTCCCGCATTGTAGGCAGATGCTTTACCGTCTGAGCCACCATCTGTAACTCAACTGTAAAACGTGTGGTGACCCTCAAACTAGCTGAATGTGCAGTCCTGGGCCTGGCTTCCACTCCTAGTTCCTGGCTTTCTTCTTCCTGTGCCCCTGCTGCCAGCCTAGGCTTTGCTACACTCACTGTGGGCTGGCACAGTGGCATCCTAGGTGGGGAGCAGTGCAGCTACCTCATGAGCTGGGTCCCACAGGGAGGCCTGGCCCAGCCAGTCTGCAGGGCTTGCTCTGTGACCCTGGTTGGTCCCTGAGATTTCCTGCTCAGCTAACACATACTCCATGCCAGGCCTGGGAAGGCTACTCGGACCCTGCCGTGGTCACGGTGGTCAGGACCTCTGGTTCCCATCACAGTGAGTGACGGCTCAGATGCTGCACACAGTGTGGTCCCAGCCTGAATATTCAACGGGAGGGGGACTACTCTGGCTATTTAAATTTTCCCCAGCCAAGGGACCCAAATGATTGATCTTTATCTGTATAGTCTTTAAAGAACGTAAGGGTTAGCCTTTGTTTCTGTGATTTTTCAGATACAAAGGTGGATCACAGCATCTTTAAAAAGATCTATCAATTTCTAAAGCTCCACTTATAGACCCACATTTGCATTTCATCATATGCTTTCTTATCTAAGTAACTTCCCAACTTCAGAGGCAGGTTGAGAGGGTTAATGACATCATGGAGGGATACAGTCTTATGCACCCTGGAAAGGCATTTCCTCTGAAAATAAATCAGCTTACAATTCAGAATTGCTGTCTAAGAACGGCCCATAAGGCACATAAAGGATGACTGCTTTTGCTGGGGGGCAGTTTATAAAAGTGAACAGGTCACATGAAGGGAAATCCTTCTAAGAGAAGTGCTCTGATGCAGAGGTGGCAGTGGGGGCAGTGGCGTGGCCACCCTGGTTGACCTTCAGGTCACTTCAGGCGCCGGCAGAGTTAGGCCATTTACACCATCACAGAGACTGCCCTAGGAAAAAGTTCCTGCGGTTGTAGGTTCCACAGCTGACTTCTATGTGTTCCAGGAATGTACTTACGCATTTGTAATGGCACTAAGCTTCTACCGAGTCATCTGGTCCAAGCAGAGCAGCTTAGAGACAGAAGGGCCTCCAGTCCTAGGTCTTAAGAAATCAGAAAGACTCCGAAACTGCAAAAGACCCGAGAGACATGGGTGGGGTCTTCTGGGCATCTTTTGGGTATTTTGTCATTTGCTCTCATCCTTCGCACACTAGCACGCTGGCTAGTTTTCTGACAGAGTGTTGTTAACGGGGCCTGGCTCATGCTGAGATACCCCACCCAGGCCAGTGGCTGACCACCTAACTCTACAGGAGACTCTGAATCTCCCCAGTTGACCGCCCTCATCCTGCTTGGTGTTTAGAAGCCTACGCACTAAACAGAATGTCACGTTCCATTTCCAAGGGCAAATCTTTTCATACTCAAGATGCAAATCTTGAAATACAAGACTAAGATCACATTTCACATGTTTTTGAAGCAAACTACCTGATCATTAGTTTGATGTAGTCATACTAGTGACTAAGTTCAAAAGTATTTCTCTATACATCTGGGTGAAATTCAGATAGTAAAGGAGACATGGGATTTTTTTCTTTTTGGTGGTAATTTGAAAGATTAAGGGAAACGAGAGGTGAAAAATGGGCTTTTGCACCCTCCCCCAAACTTGGGGGATGGGCTGTGGCAGGCAGAGGCAGGGAGCAAACAGTTCCAACCTGCAAGCCAGGGAAGCCAACCTCTCTGCACCCTAGTTTCTTATGCTGAAATACCAGGGGCAGAATAGATTTCTTTACGGCCCTTTCCAGCACAAAGTTCTATGGCTTAGAATTAGCAGTTGTTGCATTTATCAAGCTATTTTTGTCTTGCTACCAATGAAACTTTTGTCATTTTATTTCTTACTACTGATTTTTATGGCTTGAAATGTTCAGTAAAGAAGAGAATGCATTTAATAATAAAATGCTATTATTTTATAAAGTGGGTCAAGTGGTAAGGATTCTACCGACTTGTGCTGAGAATTGGGGGCGATGCTGCTTGATTTCTGAAAATTACCCATGTGGCTCCGAACAGCTCTCAAGTGAAGTGAAGTGAAGTCGCTCAGTCGTGTCTGACTCTTTGTGACCCGTGGACTGTAGCCCACCAAGCTCCTCCGTCCATGGGATTCTCCAGGCAAGAATACTGGAGTGGGTTGCCATTTCCTTCTCCAGGGGATCTTCTGGACCCAGGGATCGAACCCGGGTCTCCTGCATTGGAGGCAGATGCTTTACCCTCTGAGCCACCAGGGAAGCCCTCGCACAGCTCTAGGGGCCCACAAAAAGCACAGCAGACAGTAGCAGGCCAACTCCTCTCTGGCTGGATCAGAGAGTAAATGACTGTTCTAAAGGCACATTAACTAGGCCAAGGGGACATGTTTAGCAATTGTTTCATCCTGTAATGGCAAGCAACTGTCCAAAAGGCTGAATGCATGTCCATTAAGCTCTGGCTCTTTATAGGATGTCCTGCTGTTTGCTAAACTTAAGCCTGGCCCATCTACTCTTCCTTGGTGCACAGCTATCATTTTCTTATTAATTTACTAATTAGAAACATGGAGCTAATGATCAGGAAAGGAATATGTGTAATTTCACGTTCTTCACAGTGTCTGGAATCCATTGCTGACATCCAAAAATTTTAAAATAAACAGTGTGGAAATATTTTATTTAGCCATATGGATGAATAATCACTTGCTAAACTGGAAGGAATGTGAATACGGCAGTCATTTAAACAAAGTCCATTATTATCCAAAGGCTACTTTTGGGTATTTAACACCAGTGTTAATGGGGGTAAGAGAAGTGTGATAATTTCGGGACATCTGGTGCATTAAAAGGCAGGCCTCCAGATTCTATGCAATATCTTCAATTTCTATAGTTTTAAAAAATGATACTTTCAGGATGCTCAATAACTTGAAGCTGACATATCCTAGCTTAGAAACACTAATTATCCTGAACAAGTAAATTCAACACATTTTTTCTAGTGACAAGATGATCCCACTTTTCATCCACAACCTGTGACCTGGTAGATGTTCACGTTACAACCCGACCGGGGAAAACCATACTTCATCCAGCTTTCAGGTTTAAGCACAATAAAGGCAAAAACTATCTTTGTAATACAAACCTCACCTACACATATCAGCAGTTACTGGAAGAAAAGCTCATTAGGTTTCAACCTGGAAAATGTTCAACACAATGAAGAAAACACAGAATCATGTTACATATTAGAGAACTATTTTAATTAACAACGGCAGCCAAACTGTCCTGGGAAAATACACTTGGCCCAAAGTATTTTCTCCCTTTTTTCCCCTGAAAATAAAGATGTGGTCCAAAATGCAGGCCCTGGACAGTTATTATATTTAAAGCAAAGGCGAGGCATCTTTTTAAAAGAAGAGCTAAAACTTCTTCACTGAAGTGTGTTAAGAATGCCAAACTAAAACAAAAGGAACTAGAAAAAAGGGCTTTGGATTAATAACTAGGTTGAATTACTTAATATTAATATTCTTAATATTAAGAACAAGGGATACCAATTTTCAAGTGATACAATATTTTGACCATGACAGTTGCATTGTGCTTTAACATTTCCTGATCCAAAGTTGACTATAACTTAACTGAAGAACTCTTAGGCTACACCTACCAAGACCAAGCATCATGCAAGGTTGCCCAGGGTCAGAGTATTTTGTGGAGACACTGGCAGAACATTAGTATGTGGAAGGATATCTTCTAGGAGACGGGCAGGTGATAGGGAATGCTGGGTGATGCAGTCACACAGCACACCCCCGCAAACCAGGTCTGTGGAGCAGATGTGCTTTAATGAAAATGGTTCAGACTGCAACATGCTTTCCCAGTTAGGAGCAATCTGGAAGGCGGGATTTGGGGCTATGTGTGTGCATGCTTAGTCACGCCTGACTGTGCAACCTCATGGACTGCAGCCACCAGGCTCCCCTTGTCCACGGAATTTTCCAGGCAAGAATACTGGAGTGGCTATTCCTAGGCAAAATGAGCTCCCGAGTGCTTCTCTTCCTTGCCTTTCCAGTCATACATGATGTTTTCTTGGTGCTTTCTGGACAACCCTGCTGCTCAGTCTTAGTGACTGAGCAACGACAAAGTCATGACTTCCCTGTCCCTGTGAGTTCAAGCAAATGGTGGATGGCTTGCACACCAGGGAAGCCACCCAGGGGCTCCATGCATTAGATGGCTGATGGGCAAAATGAATTTTGAGGTCCCCTCCAATCTTGTGATTCTATGATTTAGAGACAGTTTATGGGTATTTGACTTGAGGAATAGTTAATGAAAGGGCAGAAGGATCTCTAGATGTTGTCATTCTCTAAAACATATCAGGGATTAGTTGCTCTTAAAACACTACTGAGGACATCCATGGTGGTTCCAGGGGTTAAGAATCTACCTGTCAATGCAGGGGACATGGGTTCAATCCCTGGTCCAGAAAGATTCCACATGCCATGGGTCAACTAAGTCCACGCGCAGAACCTGTGCTCTGCAACAAGAAAACCCACTGCAACGAGAAGCCTTGTGCACCACAACTAGAGAAGCCCCCACTCACTGCAACTGGAAAAAGCCCATGCACCACCATGAAGACCCAGCACAGCTAAAAATGTGAATAAATAAATAAATAAAAGTTAAAATAACAACAAACCACTACTGATAATTAAAGTCGGTACTACTAAATTCTGGAATTGAGAAATGTGAATAAATTTTTCTTGTCTCCATAAATCTTAACCTACAAATAAATGTATAAATATAATACACATACACTGCCAAGTAACTACGCTCAATTTATACTATGACTTGGTAGTTTCATATTAGGTAGATAATGTTTATATACAAATCAAACTTGGGCTGACATATAGCATTTTGAAACTGGAAACTCAATTCTGTAAGTTCTCTGGTCCAGCTCCTTTCCATATTGTCATCTCAGTGACCTGTTTACATACTGGCTACTCCCATTCCAAAGCAAAGCCTACTTTTGCAAAAAATATTTCATAAGCAATCCATCCACACACCAGCATAAATTGTTACAGGTACAAGTACAGAGTTATAAAACAGTTGTTAATATTCCCTACCCTATAACCATGGCCAAAAAATACTTCTAAAATAGGCTAAAAGCTACTGGCAGCTGTTTCTAAGACAGAAATATCAGAGGTTGTTGCTAGTTTTATATTGGAACTGATACAATCTATTAGGGAAATAGCTTTTGAATTGGAAAAACTCATATCCTCCTTTCAAGGTCAAGGTCCAAGTCTTAAAATATCTTGTGTTCTCAGCAACTTAGTACTGTTCCCAAATAGAAATGATGAAATATGTAGTAAACCAGCTAAATTAGCACTCCCATCCAGAGTATGCACCAGGTAAATTAGTACATAAAAGCCCTTAGTAGTACAGTCTGGCTCTACTTCAAATAAATTTGATTTATTCTAAAATGAAAAAGAAATCACCAAACTTTCATGCACTTTACTTCTTGTTTATCACTAAATCATAACAAATTTCTTGAGCTCAGTTCAGGAAAGACACTGTAACAATTCCTCCCAAGGATAAAACCTCAGAAACAAAAAAGCTGCCAAGACTCCTTCTTCCTGTGAGAAATTATGACAGAAGAGAAAAAAAGCTGCACATTATGGATGCTAAGGACCAAGCCATGATAAATCTGCCTAGTTAATCAAAAGAGAACCAGATCTAGTAGACGCTGTGTTTCCAAGGTCAGGTTGACCCTGGATTGCCCCTGGTCCCTCAGGGAGCCTGCACACATCATTCGGTAGCCTTGTTGGCTGCACAGGTGTGTTACTGGGAGAAAATATTGAACATACACATATATGTTCAAAGTGATGGGAAAGAAATATCATATGAGGAAAGAAAAACTCATATACTGCAAATAACATCATCTTCTCAATGCCTCCCTAACAGGGAGCTTAAGATAAATTTTTGGGTGTAATCACAGTGACTGTCCTAACTTCTTAAACGGGTATGTCTATAATCTTTTCTTCTTAATTCTATTTCTTGTTCTAATTTTCATTTCATACACACACACAATACACAGTATGTAAATACAAATAAATTAGTTTTTGGTGTGAGAGGGTTTGATGTTTTAAGAACATTTTATAAAGAGGAAGTACATACACCTAAATCAATATGTAATTTAGATGTGTTAAAGCATTAATATTCAAACTACATTAGGGCAAGCAATCCATTTTGGAGTTTAAGATTATACATAATGTGGATTCTACTTTTAGTACATAATTTTCATACTTTATTTGAATACAGGGTATTTACTTTGAACATTAATATCTTACAAGAAAGCTGATTCCCCTTAACTAAATATTAGATTCAAGATGGTTTGTTATTAATATATTCCTAAGTGTGACTGAATAAGAGGTGACAGAACCTAAAGCTCTGATTTAACAGTGGAAGCCACTGGGGAATGGGTTTAATTTTGAAAAAAAAAAAAAAGTTGTTAAAATTTTTTTAGTTAACTATTTCAAGCATGAAAAATAGCAAAGCAAGTATAAAACAAACACCCAGATGTCTATTACCCCTAGTTTTGTTAAATGAAACTGAATTCTGAACAATATGGGTTTGAAATGGGTCCACTAATAATGTGGCATTTTTTTAAATAGTAAAAAGTACAGTACTGTACAACTGGTGGTTGGTCAAATCCATCAATGTAGAACTGTAGATATGGAGGAACTAGATACGTGGAGGGCTGACTGTAAGCTCTACACAGAGTTTTGATTGCACAGGGGATCAGTGCCTCCAAACCCCAGGTTATCCAAGGATCAGCTGCATTAACATTTTATCTTATCTGTTTTAGATTTCTCTTTCTTTTTAAAGTAATGGAGCTGGATTTTACTCCCCAATCCCTTTTTCTCCACCTGAACCCTGTATATGTAACCAACTATCCTGAATCTTTTATCATTTTAATAAAAAATTTTACCTTTCTTGCATGTGTCTCTACAAAAAAATAAATTATAGGCTCAACCTACATACTTCAACACTTATACTATAGCATCATACCGGGCTTATCATTCTGCAAATAGCTGTAGAGATTCTCTGTTGCTGCAGATAGTGCTAATGCACTGATTTTAACCCTTCTATGTAGTTTCGCTGTGTGAATTCACTGCCACTTATTTAACCATTTCTCTGCCAATGAATGCTCAGTGTTTCCCCTAATATTCTAGTATAAATAGTGCCGTCATTTATTCACCCTCCTGCAGAATGGTTTTTTCAGCTTGACCTCAAGACAAAGCATCACTGTTTCTCTGGGTTGCTCACTCTCCAAATTTGACAATCAAGCCCTGGCCATGAAATATTTCTCTCACTGCTCCCTCTTCTTCGCTGCCCACTACCAGTGAATAGTGCCAGCTATTATCTCTAGACTCCTAACCTCCTCACAGCCCTCTCAGGTGCCAGGCTCCTCTACTTTAAATCAATTCCCCACCCAACTGCCTGCTGGAAGACCTCATTTAAAAGCCCAACTGGAGAAGGAAATGGCAACCCATTCCAGTGTTCTTGCCTGGAGAATCCCAGGGATGGGGGAGCCTGGTGGGCTGCCGTCTACAGGGTCGCACAGAGTCGGACATGACTGAAGCGACTTAGCAGCAGCAGCCACGCCATGCCCCGTAATCCCTCCTACTGCATCAGGAACACAAGTTCCCCAAACCAGGCCTGTGTTTCTCTCTGGTCTTGTCTTCTTGCAGAATCCCCCTTCTGCTGATAGCTCTGCTCCTAGATCCCATGCTGTCTGTCTCCGAGCCTCTGCCTGCGACTGGAAATATATCCTCTCTGTACCTGGCCAATGCCTCCTGAACCTTTAGGCCACCTTTGGTTTCACACTGACCAGAGAACTTCCCTACCCATCAGCTATGCTCCCAGGGCAACCTCTACTGAGTTTGGCACTTGCACTTTTCACCGACATTCACAGAAAATCACTTGTGCTCTACTGGAATCCAAGTGCTACACGAGGGCAGGGACTTTTATTCATTTTACATCTCCAATTACCTGTAGAAGGGCCTGAGATACTAACAGGCATTCAGACACTGGCTGAACTGAAGTGGCAGGCAGCCAATCCATTAAGTACAGTTTATTTTCATAACGAAGGAAACTAAATCTATTTAAAATGAGTAATTACTATGGAGTATGTAATGAAAAACAATGTATTCAACCCTTTTGAACAAGACATCTGTTAGCGGATACTTGCTCACTAACAAGTACAACGAATGAGACTAGAAGAGAGAATTCTAGCACTGCAAGTGCCTTCTGAATCATAGTAACTTGTACAAGCCATTGTCACAGTTGTGAGCACTGTATCACCATCTGCTACCTAGACCTTCTAAAGTCCTTTGCAATGCCACCATACACGGGCAGAGTCTAGATGGTTTTCAACACCTCCTTTAAGACAAGATCACATTCTGTACCCACCTGTGACCAGCTCCCTTACTTCTGCATCAATAGATTTTCTCAATAGTCGCAACAAGGCAGGTATTCCGCCAACATTCTTCATTGCTATTTTATTTTCATCTGTAGACTTGCCGAAAACAAGGTTTCGGAGGGCACCACAAGCATTCTTCTGAACTTCCAAAACTCTGTGGTCCAAAAGGTCAACCAGATGCTTGATTCCCCCTAACCTACACACCTAGAATGAAAAATATTAAGTACCAGGCCTAAGTGACACGTGGTCAATCAGAGGTCAAACAAAAGACTACTATGGAAAGATCAAGGAAAACAGATAACTTCAGATCATTTCAAAAGGGTACTTTTTATTCCAAGAAACGTGCTTTATAAATTTTAAGGACACTCTCTAAGATGAAGCTCTTTTCACAGGTTCATGGCTTAAAGAAGGGAAGAGAGACCCTAGGTGGATTAAGGGCCACCTGCAGGTTAGCACAGTCACACGTCAAACTCTGACCGTCCACAGGGATCACGCTGTGGTTTCTGAGTGAAACGCACAAATACACAAGCACAGCAAAGCTACACGGGGTTGAAGAAAACACAGGAGGGTAGTTTTGACCGAAGTCATTGGCTTTCTATTGTGTCTCTGGGTGACTCTCCTCTTCTAAATTTTCTTCCTATTTGTCCCTCCATTAGTATATTATATGAATATTTGGGGGCTTTATCTACAGCATCCACCTTTAGGTCTGTAACTGTGTGTTGTTCTAAATTTTAAGGGATGAAAAAAACAAATGCTGCATGACACTGCAGGGGGAAAATGGCTTAAAAATGTGAAATCCAGCCAAAACCAGTGACTCACTATTTTCAATAAAAGCCCAAAATGCTTAAAATCTGAAATAAAATATTCATATATATTCAGAATTAGTAATGGCTATAAATCCTTTACTTAATTACGTGCTGGCACCAATCTTGACCAGAATCTCATAAAATACGTGAGCTCACAAATACATATTATAATTTGTATCTAATAGATTTACAGAAAATACTCTTAAAACTGCAGGTTAAATTGATTTTGCTTCATGTTTTATAAATAAGGTAATGAGTGGACACATGATTTGAAAAAGCTAAATGTACTTCCAGAATATCCTCATTGCAGCTTTAAAGAAATACTGAAATGCACAGTTGAGAAGTAAAAGAGTAACTGGTATCAAAACATCCCTTTTAAAGGGCCTCTAGGCGCACTGGGCCATTTCTCAAGCACGCAAGCAGGCAGCTGCTAGAGAGAAAGGTACTGCACCCCCGCTTCCCGCCTGCGGTCATGGGCGCCCCAGGCCCTGGTCCTGTACCTCCATCTTCACTTTGTTGTCACCAAAGCAGAGGTGCTGCAGGTAGGCCGCTGCGTTCGCCTGAACTGACGGGAACTGGTGCTGCAGCATGTGAATGACTTCAGGCAACTCAGGATCACGCCAGGCAAACTCCTGCAAGAGAAAAACACAGTTTCAGAAAGGAAGGCCCGGGGTCTACCCTAAACTGAACAAAACATCTGTCAAAAGAAAAGAGCGCAGAGCACAATAGGATGTTACAAAAATCCTAAAAATAAAAATTTTAAAAATATACATAAGTAATATTTTTCCACTGATGAACATATCACAGATACTTATGATCTTAAAGAAATCATGATGCACAGAAAGAATCAGGGGCACAAAGGAGGTTCTTAATATGAGTTACTTTTCCATTTTTGTTTTCCTTCTCCTGATTCTAATTTTATGCCTTTCTGCCTCTGCAAGAAATTTGCAGGTGCGAGTGCAAGAGCACTTCAGCTAGCTGAGAAGATGTCATGTCTGGGGAGGGAGGAAGAAGCCTAGTGGAAATACCACATGCCTGCTGGTTTATAAGAAATTTAACATATATGGTTGCTCTTGATTATAATAAATATAAAACATGATGAAATCTTTTTCCAGTAATCCTATATCCAGAGGAAACCACTGTTTATGTTTCCTGTTGGTCTTTTTCAACATACCAAGCGTGCACACGTGTGTGTACAGAATTGTTAAAAACTGTATTATTATTAAGTGGCATGTAATATTTCCTGAGCACCTATTCTGTGCCAGGCACTATTCCAGGCATTTTATTTATGTTAATGCATTTATACTTAATGCAGTCTTTCAGATTTGGAGGCTGAAGCAGAAGTGCTAAGTGCCTTGCCTAAAGACACCTAGCTAGTCAACAGCAGAGCAACATTTGAATCCAGGCATCAGCTTTCACGTGGGCTTTCCTGATGGCTCAGCAGTAAAGAATCTGCCAGCAATGCAGGAGATGAGAGTTCAGTCCCTGGGTTGGGAAGATTCCCTGAGAGGCAAATGGCAACTCACTCCAGTATTCTTGCCTGGAGGATCCCATGGCAGTCTACGGGGTTGTGAAGAGTCAGACACGACAGAGCAAGCAAGTGACTAACTTTCAGAGTCTGTGCCCTCACCCCTGTACTAACCCCCTCCTTGTTTAATGAGTACACAATCATACTAGATATACATATACATTTTCATACCATTAAAAAAAAGATAATACCACATTGTCAGAATTTTCTGATGCCATTTAAATGGTTCATTATTTGGTATCCTTGTTAAATGTGATTTTATGCTTATGTTGTATAAAGATAAGTTTCTTAGAAATGGTTCACAAAGCAACACATTTGCAAACTTTGATAACAGGATGGAGTAAACTGTTATAAACTGGTTCCTCCACTTCAAAGGGGCAGGTTATTTCCTACTTGCACACACACATTCCTACCACCCATCAGTGAATTCCTACTACAAGTGCCACAGTAGGTGCTGGAGATACAAACATTGAGTAAGACATGTTTTAGTACAAGGCCATGAATGCTAAGCTAAAAAAGCTTAGTCTTAATACTCTAACATGAACTGTTACTGAGTTTATCTGTGTCAGATGTTATGTCAAGAGCTTTACAGACATTATCTCACTTAGCTTGACTGTTAACCCACGAAGTAGGCACTATCAAACAACATTAGATATAGGCAGACAAGGAACCTGGCATTAGTAATTAAGAGGTGGAGTTCAGTGGGTCATGTGTTGTTCTCCCACACAGGAAAAGTTACCTGGTGGAGGTTTTAAAGCAGAAGAGTGAGAGAATGCAATATGGTCACATTTATAAGGAAGATAACTCTGGTGGCCAAGTAGAGAATATACTAGAATCAGGAAAAACTGGTGGCAAGGAGACTATCCACCATCCCCACATTTGCCCAAAATAAAATAGGCCCATCTTTGATTTTCCTCTTCTTTTTATCTTTCTCATCCAATCCACCTACAAACTCTGTTAACTATCTCCAAAATATTTAATATAAATCCAACCCATCTATTCTTTCCATCCTGGCTGAACCAATTACATGCCACCTGGGCTCACTGTCCTTCAAATATCACCCCTCTCTCGTCTATTCTTTGCACAGCAGCCAGATAATCTACTTACTGAAAACTGAAGTCAAGGATGAGATGGAGATTTCCAGTTTGGGGGATAGACAGGCACTAAGAAAACCACAAATAGCAAGAGAGAGAGGATAACACAACAGAAAAAGCACAGAATTTGGAGCTAGACTGCCTATGTTTAAGTCCAAGGTCTTTCAATTATGATATGATTTTGAAAACCATTTATTTAGAACTCCAGTTTTCCCATCTGTAAAACAGGAACAATAAAACTAACTTCTTCTTAGGCTGGTTGTGATGACAAAATTGTGGTGATATATATTAAAGTACTTTACATACTTAGAATTAGGATATATATTTCACTAACATTCATCAGCCCTGAAAAATGAACTATATATACTAAGTAGGGGCAGTCTCTGTAAAAGGCAGATTTTCATTTATGCATTGAAACTATGTTAACTATTTCTAATGAAAATCTGTGTACAGCTTACTATATAAATCTACAAGGTAATTAGCAGAGTGCAAGGAGTGTGATTTAATCTTTCCTTGAAGACTCAATCATTACGAATATACATTCTGTCCTCTTTAAATGGTCAAGATTTCCTAGTGTCCCTGGGCGTCACTAAGGCCAGACAACACAAAGGTTGGGCTTCAGCTGGAGATGGGCAGTTAGGCTCAGCTGGCATCAACTCCAAACTTGATTTTCAGCAGAAATTTATCCTGGAAAGACTGCTATCAATTCATGGGCTAGCTGGATGGCAAGTTCATTTGGGCACGATGGTCTTAGTTAACTGAGGGGCAAAGACTAGAATTTGGAGATGCTAAAGAGGTTAAAATTTGCAGGGCAGGACATTGGGGAGGAGAGAGGGCTCTGCAGAGGAGATGCTGCAAGTCTGTGTATGGTCTGTTCACAAGTCGTTAGTTGGGCACTGGGCTGTATATGTATATATGAGCACTGCATATATGCAGGTTTGGTGGAGAGTGGAATGAGAACCGAACACATACCAGGTGATGCTGGACTTCCAGCCCAGTTACAGTGCAGACCTTACTGATCGTCTCAGCATTTAGTCTCCACAAAGGCCATGTTTAGGAGTAACAACAATGCTACAGAGTAAGGCCCATGTGCTAGGGAGTGAAACAAATCTAAAATAGATCTGTGCTAGTAAGGAACAGAATCAACTGTGAACGATCAAAGCACCTGTCAGTGATTTAGTTATTTGCCACAATAAAGCTTAGAACCGTAAGGGGAGACAACAGAGTGCTAACAATGTGTCATCCACAACAACCAGCCTATAATTTAAAACTACAAGGCACAAGGAGAAACAGAAAAATGTGACTCTCAAAGATGAAAATAACAGAAACAGACTTACAGAAAGCATAGACGTTGGAAAGATCAGAGGATTTTAAAATGCTTTTTATAAATACACTCAACGACATAATGCAAAAGATGTATTTAAGGAGTGAATAGATGGGGAATGTCATCAGAGACATGAAAACTATTAAAAAAAAAAGCCAAGTTGTCTGAAAAAAATTTCACTGGATGGGCTTAACAACAGATTGGAGCCCATGGGAGAAAAAAAAAAACAACAGCAAATCTGAAGACAGATTAATAAAGTCTTACATGAAGAACACAGAGAAAAAAGACTTTTAAAAGTGAGCAGAACTTCAGTAACCTGTGAGATGGTGTCAAGTTATTCCAGGAGAAGAGAGTGAATTTTGGGCCAGCAAAAAATATTTACAGAAATAATAGTTAACTATGTCCCAACTTTGGTAAAATCACCAACACATAAAGAATTTCAGTGAACCCCAAGCAGGTTAAATATAAGAAAAATATAACTAAGGCTTGTTAGAATAAAACTGCTAAAGGTCAACAAAAAAGAGAAAAATATCAAAGTCAGTCAGAGAAAAGATACATTATTTTAATGAGAAAAATAATGCAAATGTTGGTTGATTTTGCATCAGAAACTACGGACTCTGAAGATAATGAACAATGTCCTTTTTAAAGTACTGAAAATGAAAGCTTATTAATTCTGAATCTTATATCTAGCAAAAATATCCTTAAAAAATTAGTAAATAAAAACAGTTTCAGGTAAGTTAAAGCCGAGAGAATGTGTTGCCAGCAGACATGTAACACAAGAAAAGCTAGAGAAAGTTCTTTGGGCTGAAGGGAAATGAGTTGAGACGGAAACCAGAATTTATAGGAAGATGTGCAGGAAACTATAATTATGTAGGAGAATAAAAAGATCATGTTTCTGACTTGGTGTAATTTTTTAAAAAGACAACTGACTATTTACAGTAAAAATAACAGTGTCATATTATGGGCTTTACAATGTATGTAGACGTAAAATATTTGACAATAGCATAAAGATCAAAGAGATGGTAAATGGAATTATGCCGGTGAGTGTCAGAGCTGAAGCCCTCCTCAAAAAGAATAACATGAATTCTGTCTCACTGCCACTTTCCAGAGTACTTTCAGATGAATTATTTGTACCATTAATACATTTTGGCTCTAAACTAGATCATTATTAAAAAATTCATCCCTTATATATAGAAAACATCAATAATTTCTTTTTTCTTACAAGGAAACTGTCAGGCCAACTATGATGTGGCATTAATGACAAAGCAGGTATAGAAGTGAGTAAAAATATTAAAGTTGCTATTTTTAAACCTAAAATTGTCATAAATTTTTACTTTGGTTTGAATATTCAAACTTTAAACTCACTTAGATTTCAGTTTTGACTAGAATAAACGCACCTATTATTATAAGATAATCATTTATTCATCTTACAAAGTACATTATCAGTGAAGCTGTACATAATCAAAGCTAGCCACAATAGTTTTATGCATCAGACTATGAAATTATCATACTATGAATAACTGAAGTGTATTACCAGACATGAAATCCTTGTTTATAATGAATCAGTTCAAAACAGAGGTCAAAACTTAAGTCTTCAGGAATGCATGCTAAACTCAAAGCTCTAATCACACTTCACTGATTTTCTGGATAGCTATTCTTTTCTTAGCAGGTTCAGCCAAGGTATGGTCTAAATTATCTACAATTCAAAACCCTTTAGAGAATTTCTGTATTATCAGAGTGCCCTACTCTGCTGTTCCGGGGAGGACTTCAAAAAAACAAAATCATGTAAAAAATTTTAATTTAATCATATTGGAGGTGCTATTAGACAAATTATTTTTAAAATCCTTAAAATGACAGAATGGTGGCAAACAGGAATAGCTCAATCAAATGTACACATACACTGTAAAAAATTTTTAGGCAAAAGAGTGAATAGGTGGAGTGGTTTTACTGGGGCAGTGGGCTTCCCACTCAGTTCAAAGTATCTAAGGTTATTTTGTTTTAATAACCAAAGCTCACTCATGCTTTAAATTCACATTCATTATAATGAGCTGGTAGGCTGCTAAAAATGAATTGATAATTATAACAATCTTTCAGTGAAATAACTATTTGTGGGTGAAGAGAGAATGAAATCTTGCTAATACACGCCTTAAAATAACACTCAAGCTGCTTAAAATTTAGAAATAATATCACTTTTTCAGAAGTTAAAATTCTCTTTTAGTTTCTAAAAATCTTTATTTCCTGAATATTTTAAATGACTTTCATTAAAGACATGAAGCTAGTTTTTCAAAATCAATCAAGTACTAAATGACTCGTGCATATCTTAATAAAATATGTTTTCTATAAGACCAAATAAAATTAAAACAAGGAAATAAATATTTTTTGCTTATGCAATATGAGAATTTCTTGTAAACTATTTTCCCCTAAATGGCAAAAAGCTTTTCAAAGGATCTAGTTGATAAAAGCACAACACAGCACTGACCAACATGATTCAAAATATACATGACACTGGGACCTCCCAATATAAAACAACCTCATGCATTTTCTGAAGCCCATCTAAAAAATCAGTCAAGATAAAAGAAAGGGTATAAAATGACCCTTTAAAATCTTTTGTGTAATTCAGACTAAGGCTATCTCAGCTAGTTGCCCCAGTAAAGTATTTTGAAAAATGATGGATGCTGCAGATATTCACATAGACTTCTGCATTCTCTAACTGTATTATTAATGCACCAAAAGGAGGACACTATCTTTAAAAATTAACCTCAGTGACCTACAGTGCTGGAAAATATTAGAGATGAGAATTTATTGACTCTATAATAGATAGGGCAATGTGGGAAAAAGAAAAAGAATGAAGGAACGGGTTGACTCCTGAGATCTGGAGGCGTTCTGGAGACTCTTAACTAGTACTTGCCTGGGGTCTTTCTGAATGCTGTCTATTGACGGGGACCGCGTTGTGCCATCATCAGCCGGTGCTATGTGCTGAAGCCTGTTATAACTGCACTCTTGCACTCGGTACTGTACTGGCCTATAGGGCTCCGCATAGGTAGCTGTTGTGTTCAGAGCGTAATTATTTCTTTGGTATGTAAGGGTACTTCGTTGGCTGGACGTCCTTTGCAGATTTCCAACACCTACTAGAAAGTCAACATTTTAAAAAGATTAGTATGTTCTCCACAAAGAAATACTTTTCAAAGTAAAAATGTTTTTAATTTTAAGAAGGGTTTTTAACAATTATAAAAATTGCTTACTTTTAGATATTACCAGTCTAGTTCATTAGTGGGAAAAAGGAACTGAAGTTTCTAATATAACACAAACATTATTATCAATTTTATTAGCAGGAAAGAGCAAAAATGAAACTATAAATCTGTTCCCATAGTAAGTCTTAATATATTTAAGATTCAGTAACAAAACTGCAAGTGAAAGAAAGGAAAATGATCTTAGAGATAAACAGGAAAATTTTATAACAATTTTAGCAATAAAAAACAAGGTATTTTTTCAAACTTCTAGATTATTGAAACCAGTCTTTGGACAAATAGTGAATACTGGTTACTTATTTTGATGTACATTTTATTTATAGACGTGTGATTTTGATAACATTAGAAAAAAAACTTTACAGGAAAGAAGACTGATAAATCAATCAAATTCTGTTAAAGCTACTCCCTAAAATTATTGCCTGATGCTATGTATAAGGTATTGCACAGTGTATTTAACATTTTTTCCCAAATTATTGCAATAGGTAGCTCTCCAATGATTGTGTTTATAATCTTCCTGCAATTAACATATTTTAATAATATTATTTATTTCTTAAACCTCACAAAAAATTCTTCAATGTGTAGACCAAAAGAGTGAAATATTTCTCCACTAACATATATTAAAAATTGTCACATTCTCTTAGAAGAAAAATCCCACAGTGGACCCAACTGTCAGTTTTTGCAATAACAGTCTTTTCCCTCATGGTGGTCTGTGAGATATGGCTCTTAGAGTTCTGCCTTTAGGCTGTTATCATTGCTATCTAGAATTCATTTATGGGTATGCTAATAAATCTATACTAATTTTTTTTTTAAAGAAGAGCTCTCTTTGAGAATCTATAAATTAGACCTGTAGCACACTCTGGCAGCTCCTGGGGTCGCAGGCTCTAGTTTCTGCTCTATCAGTGACTATGGTGTGGCACATACATGAGGCTAGGGGTGCAAGAATGTGATTCACTAGCTTCCTATGTTTCATTTTTGACTTAAAAATTTTTTATTGAAGTAGATTTATAATGTATTGATTTCTGCTATATAGCAAAGTGACTTCATTTCATATATATATACGCACATATAAAAATTCTTTTTCATATTCTTTTCCATTCTGGTTAATCACAGGATATTGAATATAGTTCCCTGTGCTACACAGTAAGTCTTTGCTGTTCATCGATCCTACATATGCTAGTTTGCATCTGCTAATCCCAAACTCTCAATCCTTCCCTTACTAGCTCCCTCTTTTTATAACTGTCAGCGCTGCATTCTGCCCTAGACTGAGTCCATCATAAGGAATATTTATTTCACATCCTATCACTTAAACATTCGGAAAAAATTCAGTATCAACAAAGAATAATACCAAATATACTTGGGCCACATACGTAACAAAACAAAGATAAGCCAATAGCTCACATAAGGATTTTCTCTAAAGATGCATTCTAGGCAACAAAAATTACAAAGAAATATTCCCCAAAAGGCTTTTTTTTCTGATATGCTTTGAACTCAAGGAGTCAGATTTATAGCTATACAAACTTATTTGTGAACTAAAGTATAACTGTTTAGACTGAACTACAGCAAAAATATATTATCTATGATGTGAAAGTTGTTCAGTCATATCCGACTCCTATGAACTGTACCCCACCAGGCATTACATTCCTCTGTCCATGGAATTCTCCAGGTAAGAATACTGGAGTGGGTAGCCATTCCCTTCCCCAGGAGATCTTTCTGACCCAGGGATCAAACCTAGATCTTCTGTATTGCAGGCAGATTCTTTACCATCTCAGCCACCAGGGAGCCAGCAAATAATAGGTGCTAAATGAACTTCCATTTTCCTGTGTATTGATCTGCTTTCAGGACTGTTTATCTAACATCCAAATGGACAATGTGAGTTCATTCTAACAGGAAACCCATCTCAAAATCCTCTACTCTTGGACCTGTGAAATTAAGAAAGGGACTGAATAGAGAGGACGCCCACCTGAGCCTGTGCGGTACAGCGCTGTCTGTGATCCCTGGAGCTCCACGGTTCCGTGGTTTGGGCTGCGGTACACTGGGCTATAATAGGTCCTCCCCTCATATATAGGAGTGATGTGCAAGTCGGGAGACACAGCTGAACGAAGGTCTTGTCCAAGTTGGCTGTGCTGACTAGCATAGGAACTCCGTAAGCCTACAGGCAGGAAAATTACATTAAGAAACTTGGAATGCTGTGGTGAGGTTAAAAGTATAACTCCTAATCAATATGACCAAATGCTGAGACTAAACACCAAACCCAGTGAGTTTTATAGGATACCATATACACTCTAAAAGTAAGACTTTCTCCTGGCAGCAGGATAAAAGTTAATTTTCTAAAATATACATGTATACACACACAATTATTAAACGGCTTGACATTCTGAAATCCATCCCCCAACTGTAAGTTATTTTATGATGGTAAGAGTACGCCACCATGTTCCACATCTCTTTAAATCCCAGTGCTTAAGATAACACTTACATAATAGTGTGTACAAATAGGCTGATATTCAAGAACTGTTCTGACCTTTGTCTCATGCAAATTTTTTACAGAAAAATGAAATTTTATGTTATAGAGTTTAAAAACCATCAGCAAACTAATAAGATATATAAAGCATTATTTTTTGTTATTGCAATTAAAAAAAAAAAAAAGACAAAACCAAGACAGGTATTTTTCCAGGAACCCACATACCAGATTCTTGTTTACCTTCTTTCTAGTATAAAGGAAAAGTACAAAGTTAGTGTATTAATATTAAGTTACTTCAACCACTCTTTCATTCAAACTGTTTATAATGCAGATTTCAAACCCAAACATTTTAATTTCTTTAAAAAGTGATGTAGTATCTTCTGTATTATGATGCTCAGAAATTTATGATTTGTCATCATTAGTAAGCAAAATTTGTCACTTTGTAAGAGTATCAACTGAGGTTATATTCCAAATATGAGGAAGAAAAAGCATAAACATATCTGAAGTCAGTCAGCATATATTTGCTTTTAAAAAGATTGCAAATAATCAACACAGTAACTAATTACAAAAAGATACAATCATTCACATCCTGTTAGCTCACATAATCACAGCATAACTAAAAACAAATGGGGCTGAATGTGAGTGATAATTATATGTTGCTTAGTGAGGAGTGGCAAGAGAGTTAATACATAAAGCTTCTAAAATGAATGATTATTACCTATCCCAGAGAACAATGTGACATGGGAAGAAATTAAATGAGCAAATGTGGGTTTTGGCCACTGGCTATCCACTTGCTGAAATAAAGATCACAAGTTTATATAATCTTGTAATTGGGAGATTATTCAGTCAAATCTTCCCATTTCAAAATTGAGGAAACAGAGCCGAAAAGGACAAGCAGTTCATCCTCTTCAGAGAGCTTTCGAGGAGGGCTGAGTGGAAGGCCTCTCTGTAACCTGTCACTGCACATTCAACACTGGACAAAAGTACTTCTCAAGGATCAGTGAGACAGTGTGAGAAATCCTGAACTAGATGGAGCCCTCCACAAACATGAGGTTAAAGAGGGAGGTTAGTTCACTAGGGGCTCATGGAAGCCCATGTAACTCTAAGAACGATATTATGATTGCTATTGCAAAGTTCTCATTTGAGGAGTTGAGCTTTGTATTTACTGGCAGATTTCTCACTCTTAGAGAGTAAAAACTCCATTTCTTTATAGAGCCCATGAGAATCCTGAACAAAACTGCCGGCACTGTTTGTTAACTATGACGTAAACTGGGAAGCAAAATGTACCTAGTCCTTGCAAATCTTATCAGTATGAGGTGCTATTTTCATATTCAGTAGAACACTTGATTTACTGTGAGAGTGAAGGTCACAAACACTTGGGCCAAGGCAAGTTGAGCCCTGGATGCTCCTAAAGCCCGCCAAGTCCTGCTGGCCCACTCCCACTGTGGTGTGAAATGAGACCAAAGCATTCTGTTCCATTCAAAATGTGACAGGCTCACTGTGCAAGGATCTGGCTGAGTCTTCAATGGAATTTAACTTTCGTTGCCATTTACTATGACTACGTAAGAAAGGACCCAAATGAGCATGTTAACAGTTAGAACTATAGAAAATGTCCAGTGAACATTCCCTGCTACAGGATTCCTAGTGAGATGAAATTACAGTATGTGACAGATTATAACAGGAAATAAAGAACTTAAGAATTACAGTGAGACAGCAATTTTTTGATATTAGAAATCTTTGTAATATTACGGTTAATATTTTTATTTACCAACTCATGCATTAAAACAAAAATACACAGTCTTAAAGATTAACATTTAAAAAGTTTCAAAATTATATAGCCCCAATAGATTAAGTTCAAACCTATCACATGGACCACAGCCTTAACTAACTCAATGAAACCATGAGCCATGCCATGTTGGGCCAGCCAAGGTGGACGGGTTATGGTGGAGAGTTCTGACAAAATGTGGTCCACTGGAGAAGGGAATGGCAAACCACTTCAGTTTTCTTGCCTTGAGAACCCCATGAACAATATGAAAAGGCAAAAAGATATGACACTGAAAAATGAACTCCCCAGGTTGGCAGATGCCCAATATGCTACTGCACAAGAGTGGAGAAATAACTTCAGAAAGAATGAAGAGATGGAGCCAAAGTGAAAACTACTCCCAGCTGTGGATGGGACTGGTGATGGAAGTAAAGTCTGATACTGTAAAGGGCAATATTGCATACGAACCTGGAGTGTCAGGTCCATGAATCAAGGCAAAGTGGAAGTGGTCAAACAGGAGATGGCAAGAGTGAACATCAATATTTTAGGGAGCAGTGAATTAAAATGGACTGGAATGGGCGAATTTAACTCAGATGACCACTGTATCTACTACTATGGGCAGGAATCTCTTAGAAGAAATGGAGTAGCCCTCACAGTCAACGAGTCCAAAATGCAGTTCTAGGGTGCAATCTCAAAAACAATAACATGAACTCTGTTCATTTCAAGGTAAACCATTCAATATCACATTCAATCCAGGTCTACACCCCAACCAGTAACGCTGAAGAGGCTGAAGTTGAACGTTCTATGAAGACCTATGAGACCTTCTAGAACTAACATCCAAAAGATGTCCTTTTCATTACAGGAGACTGGAATGCAAAAGTAGGAAGTCAAGAGATACTTGGAGTAACAGGAAAATGTGGCCTTGGAGTACAAAACGAAGCAGGGCAAAAGCTAAGAGAATTTTGCCAAGAGAATGCACTAGTCATAGCAAACACCCTCTTCCAACAACACAAGAGAAGACTACATATAGCCATCACCAGATGGTCAATACCAAAATCAGACTGATTATATTTTTGCAGCCAAAGATGGAGAAGCTCTCTACAGTCAGAAAAAGAAAACCAGGAGCTGACTGTGGCTCCAATCATGAACTCCTTATTGCAAAATTTTGACTTAAACTGAAGAAAGTAGGGAAAACCATTAGACCATTCAGGTATGACCTAGATAAAATTCCTTATGATTAAATAGTAGAAGTAACAAATAAATTCAAGGGATTAGAACTGATAGACAAGGGTGCCTGAAGAACTAAGGATGGAGGTTCATGACATTGTACAGGAGGCAGTGATCAAGACCATCTCCAAGAAAGAAATGCAAAAGGCAAAATGGTTATCTGAGGAGGCCTTACAAATAGCTATGAAAAGAAGAGAAGCTAAAGGCAAAGGAGAAAATAAAAGATACACCCATTTGAATGCAGAGTTCCAAAGAAGAGCAAGGAGATATAAGAAAATGTTTCTCAGTGACCAATGCAAAGAAATAGAGGAAAACAATAGAATGGGTAAGACTAGAGATCTCCTCAAGAAAATGGGAGATACCAAGGGAATATTTCATGCAAAGATGGGCACAATAAAGGACAGAAATCGTATGTACCTAACAGAAGCAGAAGATATTAAGAAGAGGTGGCAAGAATACACAGAAGAACTATACAAAAAAATCCTTCATGACCCAGATAACCATGATGGTGTGATCACTCACCTAGAGCCAGACATCCTGGAATGAGAAGTCAACTGGGCCTTAGAAAGCAACGCCACGAACAAAGTTAGTGGAGGTGATGGAATTCCAGCTGAGCTATTTCAGATCCTAAAAGATGATGCTATGCAAGTGCTGCACTCAATATGTCAGCAAATTTGGAAAACTCAGCAGCGGCCACAGGACTGGAAAGGTCAGTTTTCATTCCAATCCCAAAGAAAGGCAATGCCAAAGAATACTCAAACTACCACACAATTGTACTCATCTCGCACACTAGCAAAATAATGCTCAAAATTCTCCAAGCCAGGCTTCAACAGTACATAACTGTGAACTTCCATATGTTTAAGCTGGATTTAAAAAGGCAGAGGAACCAAATATCAAATTGCCAATATCTGCTGGATCATCGAAAAAGCAAGAGTTCCAGAAAAACATCTACTGCTTTATTGATTATGCCAAAGCCTTTGACTGTGTGGATGACAATGAACTGTGGAAAATTCTTTAAGAGATGGGAATACCAGACCACCTTACCTGACTCCTGAGAAATCTTATGCAGGTCAGGAAGCAACAGTTAATACTAGACATGGAACAACAGACTAGTTCCAAATCGGGAAAGGAGTACATCAAGGCTGTATATTGTCACCCTGCTTATTTAACTTATATGCCGAGTACATCATGAGAAATGCTGGGCTGGATGAAGCACAAGATGGAATCAAGATTGCTGGGAGAAATATCAATAACCTCAGATATGCAGACGGAGAAGGCAATGGCAACCCACTTCAGCACTCTTGCCTGGAAAATCCCATGGATGGAGGATCCTGGTAGGTTGCAGTCCAAGGGGTCGCGAAGAGTCGGACACGACTGAGTGACTTTACTTTCACTTTTCACTTTCATGCATTGAAGAAGGAAATGGCAACCCACTCCAGTGTTCTTGCCTGGAGAATCCCAGAGATGGCGGAGCCTGGTGGGCTGTGGTCTGTGGGGTCACAGAGTTGGACACGACTAAAGCGACTTAGCAGCAGCAGCAGATATGCAGATGACATCACCCTTATGGCAGAAAGTGAAGAAGAACTAAAGAGCCTCTTGATGAAAGGGAAAGAGGAGAGTGAAAAAGTTGGCTTAAAACTCAACATTCAGCAAACTAAGATCATGTCATCTGGTCCCATCACTTCATGGCACATAGATGGGGAAACAATGCAAACAGTGAGAGACTATTTTTTTTGGTCTACAAAATCACTGCAGATGGTGACTGCAGCCATGAAATTAAAAGATGCTAGCTTCTTGGAAGAAGAGTTATGACCAACCTAGACAGCATATTAAAAAGCAGAGACATTACTTTGCTACCACTTGTCCACAGAGTCAAAGCTATGGTTTCTCCAGTAGTCATGTATGGATGTGAGAGTTGGTCCATAAAGAAAGCTGAGTGCTGAAGAACTGATGCTTTTGGAAGACTCTTTGAGAGTCCCTTGGACTGCAAGGGAGATCCAACCAGTCCATCCTAAAGGAAACCAGTACTGACTATTCATTGGAAGGACTAATGCTGAAGCTGAAACTCCAATACTTTGGCCAACCGATGCGAAGACTGACTCATTTGAAAAGACCTCGATGGATGCTGGGGAAGATTGAAAGCAGGAGAAGAAGGGGGATGACAGAGGATGAGATGGTTGGGTGCCATCACCGAGTCAATGGTTATCAGTTTGAGCAAGCTCTGGGGGTTGGTGATGGACAGGGAAGTCTGCGTGCTGCAGTCCATGGGTTCACAAAGAATCAGATATGACTGAGTGACTGAACTGAACTGAATAGATTAAGTAAGGTGATTTTGTAGAAAGGCTACTATAATTCAGTACCTTTAAAGCAGAAGACAATTTGCTGCAATTCCACAAATACATATCAAGTTTACCTACCTCAATGATACATTCCTTGTGATTTAACACCTCTATATTTAAGTCAGTGAAAGCAAACATGTGAATTCTTTTTATTATCAAAACTTGCCCTAATATGCTATGGTTATATTATAATGAATGTGTTGGGGCAGACATATTTTTCTGTTGTAGGACATAATTTATACACATCATTTAAATTGCGATCACCAAATATTCAAGTGTCTGAATCTATTACAAAATACTGCTTTAGGCTTTTCAATTAACAGGTTCTTAAGTCTTTGAACTCAAGAACCATAGTAAATATGACAAGCACATCACTTTCTGGAATTAAAAAAGAAAGGAATTTACAAGTTAGGATCTACATTCAGAATAACTGGGCAGGTGGACAGATGATGGGAACCAAAGCCTCATTAGAATATTTTTAAGAAATCCTTTGCTTCTTTTGAACACTGTGGTATTCAGGGGAATAAAGAATCCATAGTAGGCTATAATTTTTCTTCCCCTGAAACATAAAGTTTAACTTCACCTGCAATGTGAAGAGAAGCAGGTTCATTAAACCACAAGAGTCCAGCCCTCAGGGTTAAACATGGAGACAGTCCTTTCTGTGCCCACTTTCTTTCCTGGTTTTCTCTGCACTCTCCTGCAAATACAGATTTCAGCTACTATTCATAAATAGGGAGGGGTGTAGGTAGGGGGAACAGGAATCCGCAGAACTGTTTCTCTCTTCAGGCTTCCTTTGGAGGAGGCGTGTCATCGATGATTCTTGCCTCACTCTGCTGCATGCTTTCCAGAGCCATGCCAGAAAATATCTAAGCCAGTGTACTCTTCTGATGGCCGAATGAAAAAGAGCTAGTTTCTCCATTAGCAATTTCCTTGAGCTCAAAATCAAGTTCAATATTTATTCTTTGTGCAAGATTATGCAATTAGAAAATCTCAAAAGGGCTTTATTTTTCCCAGAAGCCATAAGGAAAGGATATTAATTTTATCATACAAAATAAATATTAAAAAGTCTGTAAGAAATAACAAAAAAGTCAAAAGACAAATTATGAAATGAAAAATAATTGAGAAGCATATTACAAGGAATCAATTTATTTCAAGTATAAAAAGCATTTACAAATCTTAAAAAAACAGACAAAAGACCTGAACTTGCAGTTTGCAGTAAAGAATAAAATGGCTGATAAACATCAAATCATCAACCTCAGTCATTACTCAACACAGGCCACTTAAAAACAATGAGGTACAGACTGGCAAAGATGAAACACCTTGACAATATGCAGTGCTAGTGAAGGTGTAGGGAACAGGCACTCAAGCTACCAGTAGAAATAAAAATCTGTAATAAAGTTTAGTGTGGGCAATTTGATAGCATTTCATTAAGAAAACACAAATAACGTATTTTGATCCAGCAGTCCTAAGAAATGGATCTCACAGTTATCTTTGTAAGCTATGTGCAAATATGCAGGAAGAGTAATATATATTGTATGATTGTCTCTAAGAGCTAAAAATGAGGATATCTAAATGTCTGTTAATAGAGAAGTGATTAAACAAATTATGTCTATAAAATAAGGTCCTAGGCATCCCTTGAGAGAATGAGGTAGAACCCTCAGATACATTAAAAAAAAAAGGTATAGGAGATATACATAATAGAGCTCCAACAGCATAAAAATACAGTGTGTGCACATCTATACGTAATGTATATACTTACATATGTAATCAGTCTGGAAGACACATAAACTGGGGAGTGGGATGGGTGAGGGTAAGAGGGGGCTGAGACTTTCACTTCACAATTCTTATTTTCCTGCATAGTTTTAACTTTTTTTTTTACTAGCTAAAGATGAATATAATTTTAATCAAAAGTCTGTACATCCTGTAGTAAACCCACGATGAGAAAACTCTGAAAGAAACAGCTGTATTATCAGTGATCTGGTTGGTGTCTTTCTGACTTAATCCAAGTGGCATTTGAAGGCAATTCATAAGAACTTTGTGCATTTCCCATTGGGGTGCTAAAAATCAAAGCAGTAGGTGAGGAAATCCACATTCTAGCGGATTCTAATGCCTATACTAGTAAGGTATTTCTTTTAAAAATATTATATTTGAATAGACATTCTGATACCATCTTTTAACATAATTTAGGGTTTCGAGTATGGGTAGGCCTGCTGCTGCTGAGTTGCTTCAGTCGTGTATGACTCTGTGGAGACCCTATGGATGGCAGCCCACCAGTCTCCCCTATCCCTGGGATTCTCCAGGCAAGAACACTGGAGCGGGTTGCCATTTCCTTCTCCAATGGGTAGGCCTAGCTAGTGAAAAATATTTCACTATGAAAACTGCAACCAACAGTTTAGAATTCTAGCCAATTCTTCTAATATGCAAAAAGTCCCTACCTTTTATATCCTAGTTTTCTGAGGGATGAGGGAAATGTTTTCATTGCAAAAGAGGTCTGGTGATATAAATGTATACAATTTGATGCATTAAAAATATAAAACCTGAGAGAAAAGTCTGCCTGCAGTCTCTGGTACACTGCGGTACAAATTTTGAGATAAAAATATAAGGTTTTTCCATGGTATATGCTCTGTTTTAGCAACAGTTGCAAGGAACACTTTCCCCACTGGGCTTGTGTAGGGGTGTCAGCTTGTACTCACCTGTCAGGCTGTCTGGCCTAGGTGGAACCATCCTCTCATAAATTTCATACTGCTGCTGTCCAAATTGGTCCATGTCGTGAACAGTCCTTTGCAGTGAAGGTCCCAGATGCTGTGGTACGGCAGTCATCCCTGAGCGTTTGGGGGACGATGACCCCACCTGGCCTTGGGATGGGGAAGCTACTCGAGTCTGTGCATCCGTCAGCGCCAGTGGGGACCCCACTCTGGTGGTGGTTTGGTACTGAGGGGTTGGTCCGTTGGGATTGGAGGTCTGCCGGGAGGTGACCGACCCAATCCGACGTACAGCTGATGGGGAGGCGGGTCTCTGTGCAGAGTATGGAGAAGCTGCCCGCTGAGCAGGTAATGTGGTGGAGGAGTATGCACTGGGGTTCAGTGGTCGGGAGTCAGTCACAGAGGGAGAGCCAAATCCACTACCCAGAGAAGTTCTCAGTGACCCCCTTGAGGGAGACACGCCTGTGCTGATAACATAAGAAGGAGACTGTGCTCTAGATGGAACTGAACTAACCTCTTCTCATGGCCCGATTGGCCACTGATGGCTGAGGGAAGGGGGAGAGAAGAGAATGGTTTATCCAGGGTTGTGTATCCATGATCATTACAGAAAAGCATGCACATAGCTAACTACAGAAGGTGAACTCACTATTCATTTCAGGCGTTTCCTTTCCTTTTTGAGCTGTAGAGCTGAATCTTAATTTTTCCTTATTCTGTTTTTCTTGTTCTACTTTTTTTTTTTGGTGATTTAATCTCCACCTTTCCCTTTCAGAATACTAAAACCAACCCGTAAGGAGAGATACAAAGACATTTAACATTCCTTTTACTTTTGTCTTTATTTGATGTTACCCTCTGCCCATGCACTTTTCACAACACACGGTATATTGTATCTCAAGTGTGACAGGTCACTGGAATAGTGTACTTACTTTGTACCCTGTAAATCTAAGTTTGACTAAGGTAACACATTTGTGTAAAACAAAACATTTTCAATACGTTAGGTTAGAGCAGTACCTATAATTGTCTTTACATCTGTCTTTATGAGTTGACCTCATTTACAAAAGGAATAACTGAACATTTGGATAGGGTCTGGGGTCCAAAGGTCTCCTCTGTGAGCACTGTACAAGTGCCCTAGCCAGATTTGTCTTTTCTTTTAGCTTCCTTGTGGCTGCTAGTGATTTCAGCCATTTCCTTCTATCTCCTTTGATTTATAGGCTCTTGTCTTAAGCTGGTGGATTGAAAGACATACGCATAATCAGCCCTCAAATCTGTTGCAGCAGGAGGAATGCTCAAAATCTCCACTGGATTCTGGCCAGCTGGGAAACAAGGAACACTTCTGCCATGGCCAGTCCTATGAGTCCATAGACTCTTGCAAATATTGCATCTCAGATCCCTGTCTTCATGCAGGATGACAATAAAAAGGATAGTGGCTGGACTGGGGTGTTGGGTTACAAGCTCAGAACTGAGCTTTCTGTATCTCCTTAGAGATGAGTAGAGTTCACTTGTCATCAACCTCCTGTTACTTTTAATTGGGGCAATAAAGGAAGAAACAGGGATGACTCAAGGACTTTGTATATTCTTAGATGCTATAAGAGGAGATATGCTCTGTCTCCATGTATCACAAGCAACTGGTTGCATGAAACACGGGTCTGAGATCACTCAGGTGCTCAAACTCAAGAATTCTGTGAAGGCAATAGCCACAGAAAGGAGAAAGGTTTGGGGAGGGAAGGGGACTGTAAATAAACAATAAGGCAAGAAAGAGGTGGTTTAAAAATTAGTAGGCAGTTGAAAAATTAAAATCTGTACTTGGGGTTTATTAATTGTACTAAAGGTAATTTAAAAAGTCCCAAATATAAGTTGTTTACTATCAAAAAAGGATGACACTTGGCTCAGATGTCTACAATCTGTGTTTCCTGGAATACATACAAATTTAAAGACCCCTTTGCAACTTCCAGGAAGAAAATCAACTTACCTAAGTTAAAGAAAAAAAAATTAAAAAGTCAACAGACCACCCTTAGGGGCAAAATAGAAAATCTTTGTAATTATTATTCAGACATGTGACTTTAGACCTGCTGACATAGAGACTGACCTAAGCAGATAACATCTGTAAACATTTAGTGTAAAGCTTGTCAAACCATTCGCTCAGTGCAGCAGGGGAGTAAATGTATCGTCTGAGGAACGGGGGGTGGGCGTTGCAGCTGGAAGCAGTTGGCTATGGGCACAAGACTTCCTGTCATAGCTTAAAAATTCATGTACCGTATTTGTGTTTGTCTTAATACAGAAATGTTTCTTAATACTTAAAAGTTTCCCTTACATTGTTGAGCCAAAGTTGTATTGTATTTCTCCTTTGGCACTGGAGAAACTGGCCCACTGCTGTGTGTACCTTCAGGGCTTCCTGTATTGTATTAAGAGATTAGTGTTAGACTAACTTCTTTGATCATCGTGCCATTTTTCAGCTCCAGAGAAATCACTGGGGCACTTGGCCAGAAAGCCATCCTTACTGGTTACTGCCGCTTGGGACTCCTATAACTTCTACTAATTTTGGCATATGCTGGAAGACTGAATGAGTGAGGAGCTGAGGAGTTTTCATAAATACATATGCATTATTATTATTAATATCAAATAAGAAAATCCTAACTTAACAGAATGGTTATGCTTCTATACACTAGCTTTCTATACGCAGGAATATCTATATTCTAGCAAAGATACATGATTTCAGAGAAAAATTCCAATGATGAGGCAAAACCTTTTGTTAGAATGGACCAGTCCCATTTTATACAAGCGTGGGAACTATGCTCTGCCCCTCTAGGACTCTTCACAGCACATTTTAGCTCTAGTATTCTGAGGAACTCACAACTAGACTCGAATATACCACCCAGTTCTCTCACACTCTCCCTGGACTACTCTCCTGATGCCAAACTTGCTGCTTTCAGAAAAACTACTCTCCTATATCTAGAATTTATCAGATTTAATTAGTAGGAACTAATACAAAGTTTTCAAGTTTAAAATTTCATTAGCATCATGGTAAAATGATTTTGCTGCATCACCCATTCTAGAACTTCAAAATTGTACACATTGGGTTTACTTTTAATAAAGAATACTTAAATTAATAACACACAATCAATTAGGAGGGCATTTCTTTACAAAGTTCTTGACATGTTTGGCTTACCTGAACCAGTGTTTGCCCTTCAGCTCTTGAATTCCTCACCAGGTGGTTATTAGTTGATCCTACGAATGAATGCTGTGGTCTATTATCTGCCTTACTCAAGTTCTGGCTGTTGTGGAAACTCCCTGCTTCCTGGTATCCACTGTCGGAATAAGAATTCATTTGTGTTGAACTTCTTGAGTTACCCAAAGATCCTGCAGGAATGAAACCAGCAGGAAATGCCTTTATTTTATACTTCTGATGCTCATTTTCAAAATGGAAGCATTAAAAGCAAATCCTAATACTTAAAAGATAATACAACAGACCCTCACTTTCATGGAGAGACGTCTGTTCTGGTGAGTAGAGGGTCCCTGGTTCTGGCTCTGTCCTGATGAAATAGTTGTTGGGATGGACAGCGTCAGAAACTCTAGGTTTGTTTACACCAGTATTTGGCACATCTGTAAGAAGAGAAGTTTAATCAGCTAAAATGAATGACATTATATAAAAAGTTGCTAAAAAAAAAAAAGGCTCAGGTATTTGTCAGCAATGTTGGATAATCTTAATGCAAGACTATCAACTCAAGACTTCATACAAGTTAATAGACTATTTTCACCTTAAACCACAGTCATTTTGACTCTTTTCTATAGGAAAGTATTGCATATACTCAGTTTCTTACTATGTTTTGCTAAACTTCATGAGTGTTTTTCATCCTGATTACCAGCCACCAATTAACTCACATGCTGCATTTAATTAAAATCTGAAAACTGACCTTGTTCTCCTTGGAAAACTCACCTCCTGGGTGACTTCCTCCAAGAGGATCAACAAACTGAGTGAGAATGACGCTATCTAAACAAAAGATCTTCCATATGTCAAACTTTTGAAATGAAAACTTGCATGATGTCCACATTATTGAGCTTGGTGATGAAACTCTGGAAGGCAGGGCTAGCTTTTTATGTCTTATTTCATATGGACTAAAATCAAAAAAACTTTGCACAGTTTTCAGAACTGTCAACAGTGGAAATTTTAATTTCTTATCCATTTGCTTCTTTTATGCTTTTAGTCTTTCTCCAAATGAACACAGACAAATTGAACCTCATTACTGTTTTCTCTAGTCAAATCTCTTTTGCCTATTATCTTGTTTTATTTTCAACTATATCACTTTGCCATCTTGAACTTAAAAAAGAAAACTATTTATCTTCTTCTTCCCAATTCCAACTTCCTTTTTATGTTATAAATTTAGGTGGTGTAGATTAAACTGCATTTTATTCAACTCCATTTGAATATGTTCTTGTTTCTCTAGTATCTTTAAAATATATTTGCCCAAATTCTGATAAGTCTTTCTTTCTCAAATTTAACCCTCATGTTGCTAACATTTTTTTCAGAATGCTGCTTCACTCTCACTTTATAAATTGAATCTGTATCATATTCTGAGTTTAACACACAGTCCTAAGGAGGACTGAAATTTGTCCTTGGAAGAAAAGCTTTAACAAATGTAGACAGCATATTAAAAAGCAGAGACATTACTTTGCCGACAAAGATCCATACAGTCAAAGCTATGGTTTCTCCAGTAGTCATGTATGGATGTGAGAGCTGGACTATAAGGAAAGCTGAATGCCTAAGAACTGATGCTTTTGAACTGTGGTGCTGGAGGAGACTGTTGAGAGTCTGTTGGGCTGCAAGGAGATCAAACCAGTCCATCTTAAAGGAAATCAGTCCTGAATATTCACTGGAAGGACTGATGCTGAAGCTCCAGTACTCTGACTGCGTGATGTGAAGAGGTGCCTCACTGGCAAAGACCCTGGTGCTAGTAAAGGTTGAAGGCAGGAGGAGAAAGGGACGACTGAGGATGAGATAGTTGAATGGCATCACTGAGTTGGCGGACATGAGTTTTAGCAAGCTCTGGGAGTTGGTGATGGACAAGGAAGCCTGGCGTGCTGCAGTCCACGGAGTTGCAAAGAGTCAGACACGACGAAAGTGAACTGAAGAATGTGGCTGAGAAAAGACACAGTGTATGTGTATGTGTGCACGCACATATGTCTGTGTTACTGTCTAGAGTTAAGGACCTTAGGAGAAGTTTCCTAGAGGATGTAGTATCTAAGGAGTATCCACTTACCACAGGAGGTCAGCTTGTCCTTTCTTTATAGCACTTACCACCATCTCTCCCCACTAGAATAGAAGCTCACAGTGGGCAGGGACTTTTGTCTGAGTTGCTTACTGTTGTACCTCAGCGCCTAGGACAGGTGCATAGCACTCAGCAGGTGCTCAGTAAGTGCTTACTGAGCAAACATATTCCCAGAAAGAATAGCAGCTTCTCTTTAATGAGTACTGATTCACACCTGGCATTGTGCTGTAGCTTGTGTTCAACAAGGTTTATCTATGTAAAGCAAGGGCTTCCCTGGTGGCTCAGATGGTAAAGAATCTGCCTGCAGTGTCGGAGACCTGGGTTGGGAAGATCCCCTAGTGAAGAGAACGGCTACCCACTCCAGCATTCTGGCCTGGAGAATTCCATGGACGGAGATGCCTGGCAGACTACAGTCCATGGGGTCACAGAGAGTCAGACAGGACTGAGCACCTTTCACTCACTCCTGTAAAGCAAAGTGTAACTTTCAGGCACTGCTGAGCAAGCTAGTTTGAAAAGTAAAAACAGGGTTTATAGGCAAACTGGGAATCCTACATTCTAATCCTTTAACTTGCTGTCAGATTCAATCCAAGGTTTTGTTTCCTAGCCCCCAGGAAGATTTGCTGACATTTTTAATAATAGGTTTTTGATGAATGTGTCTCCAAATTTATTATTTGACAGTACACTTCTAGGCAGCAGAGCTCTGTGACAGTTCTGAATCCTCAAGTTTAAAATTTCAATATAGATTTCAGATTGCATGTGGTTCCCCCAGTACATACTGAAACATGCTCTCTATCAGGCTAATAAAACTGGAGAGTTATCTGCTTCAATTTGCAAGTCTTCTCTCTTCCCACAGTTCTAAACATTCTTCCACCACAGTTTCTGAAGGAGTTTTATGAGGAACAAGTAAAATACATAGTTTGCTGGGTTACAAGAATTTTACAGGGGAGAGGATGACTGCAGAAGCTAAATGAGAGATGACCTGAAATCAGAGCTATGCAGCAATCCACCTTTATTTTATCCACGAAAGGAACACCAGAAAGCCACACATGAAATGGCAACAAACTATAGATACGGAGGAATCACTGGGGTAGCTTCAAGACTTCACATACACTAGGAAATGCGCCATTTTAAACAAGAAAAAGGTGTTTAGATATTTTCTAGCTTTGGCTTTAGTAAAGTATAAGCAGGTTTTATATAAAACCTGTGATACCAAAACATTAAAGTTTTTGGCTTGGAAACACTAGGTGGCATGCAGTGTCAGAATGTGAAAAATTATCACCATGGAAACCAAAACCATTAGAGTTCTGTGTATGTCTCTATCTTTTTAACCATTAGGGGATATTATTTAAATAAGAAAAGAGTAGGAGACACCCTAAAAATCTATACCTCAGCAATTTGGTCTCTTTATCCTATGGAACATTTTATTGCAAACCAGGAGACAAGCAATTGTGCTTCTTTTCTAAAAGAAGATATTTAAAATAAATAATCTTAGAGGAATGGAGATGAAGGAGTAGGAAGATCCTGAGCTCAGTTCCTCCTGTGGATATACAAAAAGGCACCTACATTTAGAACAACCATGTTTGAGGATGATCTGAAAGCTAGCAAAACAGATTTTCTATAACTGAGGATATAAAGAAAAGTCCACACTGAGACAGGCAGGAGGGGCAGGGATGTGCTCTAGTCGGAACACAGAGTCTCAGTGCAGCCACCCACAGAGGGAGAGGCACTGCAACTGTGGAGGACCCCTGAGGAGCGAGGGGCTCAGGCCAGGCTTCCCAGCCCAGGGGCCCTGCACCAGGAAGATGAGCCCCCATAAGGCCTGGCTTTAAAAACTAGTGAAACTTACGTCTGGGAGAGCAGAGAGCTGTGGGAAACCAAGACTCTGCCCATAAAGAGCTCACACACAAACTCATTTTCTCCAAGTCCCAGGGCAGAAGCAGCAGCTTGAAAAACATTGAAGATATAAGAGAAGGAGATTCACTGACTAATTTGGGGACATTTGCCAGAGGGCAGGGGTCTGGTGGAACTGTCTCTGGGAATGAAAACACTGACAGATGTCATTTTTTTCTTTTCTTCCCCTGGGTGACCTGTTGCCGGCAGGTGTTATTTCTGTTACTGTGTTTTTCTACCTAACAAGCACTGTGAACCTTGCCCAGGTGTTCCTGAGGACCAGCCCTGATCAATCCAGCTGGCCCGACTGGCCCCTTTAAAGCGTTTCTCACTCTGCCCCCACAGTGGGTGACCCGAGCCAGCACGAGCACACCTCCAATGTGGCTCCCACTCCAGGGAACTAGCCCGGCATACCAGCGTGTCTGCAACAGCTCCAGCTGGGACCTACAGCCAGGTGTGGGCGGACCAGCCCCACCCACACATCAGTGTGCCTGCAGCAACTGAGGAAAAACCTCTCCACTAGCTGAACCAAGGAGTCACCAATCTACCAGAGTGCCCATAGCAATCGTGGTCTAACCACATGAAGTAAAGGCAGCCCACACAGAGGGTACTCCTGGAGATCCTGGCTCTTGTGACTAGGAGGGACTGAGCCATTGGACCTCAGAGGACACTTTCTATATGAGACCACTCTATTTCTCTAGGAGAAATAGTTGATAAACCTAATGCATAGTAACAAATAGAAGAGAGTTAGATAAAACAAGGAGACAAAGGAATAGCTTCTAAATGGAAAAAAAAAAAAGACAAAATCTCAGAAAAAAGCTAAACGAGATGGAGATAAACAACTTAATAGATAAAGAGTTCAAAATAATGGTCAAACATGCTCACCAAACTAGGATGAAGAATGAATAAATTCAGAGAGAACTTCAAAAAGATAGAGAAAATATAAAAAAAGAACCCACCAGAAGTGAAGAATAAAATGACTGATGTTAAAAACACACTAGAGAAAATCAGCAGATTAGAGGATGAAGAAGAATGTTATCAATGACCTGGAAGACAGGATGGTGAAAATCACTCAAAAAGAGAGTAAAAAGAAAAAAAGAATTTAAAAATGAAGACAGTTTAAGGAACCTATGCAACAACATTAAGTATACTAACATTCACATTACACAGGGGCGGCAGAAGAAGAGAGACAGAAAAGACTAGAAAAGCCATCTAAAGAAATAATGACTGAAAGTTCCCTAACCTGCAGAAGGAAACAAATATCCAGGTGCAGGGAGCACTAAGTCCCAAATAAGATGAACACAAAGAGATCCATACTAAGACATATCATGATTACATGGCAAAGATAAAGAAAGAAAAACAAAAAAAAATCACATACAAAGGTTAATATGCCATAAGGCTATTAGCTGATTTTTCAGCAGAAAGTTTACAGGCCAGAAAGGAGTGGCATGATATAGTTAAAATACTAAAAGGAAAAACTCACAAACAAGAATATACTACCTGGCAAGATTATCATTCAGAATTGAGAGATAAAGGGTTTCCTAAATAAGCCAAAGATAAAGAACTTCATGATCACCAAATTGTTTTTTTAAAGGACTTTTTAAATGGAAAAGAAAATGCTATAATTAGAAACAAAAACATAATGAAAGAAAAATTGCATTCGTAAAGGAAAACATATAGTAAAAGTAGTAGATCAATCAACTAAAATGTCAGTATGAAGGCTTTATAAAGGGCAAAAGTAGTAAAATCATCTATATCTAAAATAATGAGTTAAGTAAAACACAAAATAAAAATATGACCTCAGAAACAAAGTATTCAGGGGAGGGGAGTAAAAAAATGTAGCGCCTTTTAGAATATCCACAAACTGATGTGACCATCAACTTGTAACAGACCGCTATATTCACAGGTTGTTATATATAAAACTCATGGTAACCACAAAAACGAAAAACCCATAACACATACACAGAAAAGAAAGAAAAAGAAACATAAACATTACACTAAAGAAAGCCATCAAATCACAAGTGAGAATGAGAAGAAGGAAGGAACAGAGAACTACAAAAAACAACCAGAAAACAATCAACACAATGGATATAAATACATGCCTATCGATAATCACTTTTAATGGAAACAGACAAGAACAAAAGACACAGGGTGGCAGAATGGATAAAAAGCAAGATCCATATATATATGCTGCTAATAAGACACATGCTTCAGATCCAGAGACACACAAGTGAAGGGATGAAAAAGATATCCATGCAAACAGAAACGAAAAGGAAGCCAGGGTAGAAAAATAAACTTTAAAATACAAACTGTAACAAGAGAGAAAGAAGGGCATTACATAATGATAAAGGGGTCAATCCAACAAGAGGATATGTCACTTGTAAACATATGTGTACTCAACACAGGAGGACCTAATACATAAAGGGAGAATATTGACAGCAATATAATAAGTGACTTTAATACCACACTTATTTCAATGGACAGATGAACCAGACAGAAAACCAATAAGGGAAAGTGACTTTAAATAATACATTAGATCAGACAGACCTAATAAATATATATACAGAATAGTCCAGCACCCTAAAATGGAAGAATACATATTCTTTTCTAAGGCACACAGAACATTCTCCAGGATGGATCATGTTAGGCTGCAAAAAAGTCTCAATAAATTTAAGAAGATTGAAATCATATCAAGCATCTTTTTGACATGAAACTAGAAATCTAGCAAAAACACAAACACCTAAAGGCCAAACAACATGCAACTAAAAACCAACGGGTCAAAGAAGAAATCAAAGAAGAAATTAAAAATACTTCTGAGACAAAACAAAGTGGAAACAAAATACTCCAAACTTTACAGGACTAGGCAAAATCAGTTCTAAGAGGGAACATTCTCAAATAAATAATCTATCCTTACACCTAAAGGAACTGGAAAAAGAACAAAGCCTAGAAGTAAGCAGAAGGAAGGAAATAATAAAGATTGGAGCAGAAATAATAGAAAAAGCAATAGAAAAGATCAATGAAACTAAGAGCCGGTTCTTTGAAAAGACAAATGAAATGATAAACTTTTGGCTAGACTCACCAAGAAAAACAGAGAGGACTCAAATAAAATTAGAAATGAAATAGAAGTTACAACTGACATTATAGAAATTCAGAGGATTTTAAGAGATTACTACAAATAATTACATGGCAACAAATCAGACAAACAGGTGGCCAAAATAGCTCAGCTGGGAGAATGTTAGCCTAGAGATCTAAAGGTCCCTGGTTCAGTCCTAGTTTTTGACAACTATTTCTGACCCGTTGGGCTTCCCTGGTGGCTCAGATGGTAGTCTGCCTGCAGTGCGGGAGACCCAGGTTCGATCCCTGGGTTGGGAAGTTCCCCTGGAGAAGGAAATGGCAACCCACTCCAGTATTCTTGCCTGGGAAATCCCATGGACGGAAGAGCCTGGCAGGTTACAGTCCATGGGGTAGCAAAGAGTCAGACATGACCGGCAGGCTACAGTTCATAAATCAGACAAGCTAGAAGATGTGGATAAAAATCCCAGAAACACTAAATCTTCCAGGACTGAATCAGGAAGAAAAGAAATATGAACAGATTAATCACTAGTAATGAAATTAAATCAGTAATCAAAAACTCCCAACAAACAAAAGCCCAGGCCCAGACTGGCTTCACAGGTGAATTCTATCGAATACTTAAAGAAAAGTTAAGACCGATTCTTCTTAAACTACTCCAAAACCTTTGTGGTTATATGGTCAATTAATTTACTACAAAGGAGCCAAAAATATGCAGCAGGGGAAAGGCAGTCACTTCAATAAATGCTGTTAGAAAAACTAAACAATTACATGCAAAAGAATAAAACTGGGTCACTTGTTTTTTTAATAGCACATACAAAAATAAAGTCAAAATGGATTACAGACTTAAATGTAAGACCTGAAACCATCAAGCCCTAGAAGAAGACATAGGCACTCTTTGACAACAGTCTTATTAATATTTTTTGGATCAACCTTCCCAGGCAAAGACAACAAAAGCAAAAGTAAATAAGACTATATCAAACTAAAAGCTTTTATACATCACCAAAATAAAAAGCAGCCTACTGAATGGGAAAAAATATCTCCAAATGATATTATCTGTTAGGAGGTAAATATTCAAAATACATAAAGAACTCATACAAATGGACACCAAAATCCCCCATAATTCAATTTAAAAATGGGCAGAGGATCTGAATAAACATTTTTATAAGGAAGACATACAAATGATCAATAGACACATGAAAAGATGCTCAACTTCACTAATCATATGGAAATATAAATCAAAACTACAATGAGATATCATCTCATACCTTCAGAATAGTTATTATCAAAAAGACAAAAATCAGTGTTAACAATGATGTGGAAAAAAGGGAATCTTCATGTAGTGTTAGTGGGATTGTAAGTTGGTACAGCCATGATGCAGGCTTCTCAAAATAGTAAAAACAGAACTACCATATGAGCCAGCAATTCCACTTCTGAATATTTACCTGAAGACAGTGAAAACATTAATTTGTAAAAATACATACACTTGTATTTTCACTGCACCGTTATTTATAATAGCCAAGATATGCAAACAGCTTAAGTGTCCACCAATGGATGAATGACTAAAGATATGGCATACCACTGTGTATTGCCCATCCATTAAAAATGCAATTTTGTCATTTGCCACAACATGGATAGAGTATCATGCTAAGTGAAATAAGTTATAGAATAACAAATACCATATGATTTTACTTATATCTGGAATCTAAAATACAAAACAAAAATGGATTCATAGATACAGAGAAAAACTAGTTGTCAAGTGGTGAGGGCTTAGGGGGTAGCTGGCAAAACTTGTGAAAGGGCTTAAGAGATATAAACTTTCAGTTATAAAATAAATAAGTCATGAGGATGTCATGTACGACATAGAGAATATAATCAACAATATTCTGGTAACTATACAGTGACAGACGGTTACTAGACTTAAAATTACCCCCAAGTAATATAATCATCTACCCTCTAAATATTAGTATCTATCTTATATTTTTATTATTTACTTTCAGCCATTCAGGATCTTAGTTTCCTAACCAGGGATCAAACCCGTGCCCCTGAAGTGGAAACATGGAGTCTCAATCACTGGACTGCCAGGAAAGCCTGTTTCTTTCAAGTGAAATGCTTCAGAAAATAGATTATGGATAAGGACACAGATGTTAACCGTTGTTCAGTCTCTAAGTTGTGTCCAGCTCTTTGTGACTCCATGGACTGCAGCGTGCCCAGGTTCCTCTGTCCTCTACTGTCTCCCAGAGTTTGCTCAAATTCATGTCCATTGAGTCAGTGATGCTATCTAACCATCTCATCCTCTGCCACTCGCTTCTCCTTTTGCCTTCAATCTTTCCCAGCATCAGGGTCTTTCCCCAAAAGTCAGCTCTTTGCATCAAGTGGTCAAAGTACTGGAACATTAAAATATTAAATTCGTATATGCCAAAAATCTAATTTGAAGACCTAAATAACTGGGTTTAGGGCACAGCATACATACTCTGTGCTTTACATTTCAGTAAATATAAAACAAAATTCTACAAAATTGGTGAAACATTCATTTAATATGAATTGTAAAATAACCAAATTCTATACTATGAATAAGGTCTTCAGTCATTTTTCTACTTCTATAGTAGAGTCCAATTACAATGTATATCTGCGAAGAGAAAAATACACTGAAGTCTCTTCTGACTCATTAAAAGAAAATTAAAACTTTTTTCAAAATAGTTTTGCTATTATTTACTGCTTCTTTGAAAATTTATAATCCACCAATTACATATGGACACATAAATGTATTTACACACAACCACTATACCTCAGGTAAACAAAAGGGTCATTTCCAAATTACTAACTAAAGCATTCCTTACTGTTGTATGGCATGTCATAATGACTAATTATGCATTATTTACACAATCTTTGAAATGAATGTCTTTAAAAACATCTGCTATGTGGAATGGAAGCAGATACTAGTCAAATTTATCAGAGAAACCCACAGAGACTTACATGATGGGGTTAATCATTTCATGATTAATACTCTAAACTATAATTAAAAAGTTGGCATGTTGTGATTTAGTACAATCAGAACATGAAATTAAGACATTTTTATGAGTAAAAATGGCAAAGTATGAATGCTATTTCTTTAATCTGTGTAAACATGTGTTTACATCTGTGTAAACATGTGTTACCTTTTCTTAAAAAAAAAAATTATAAACATGTTTTCTGGAACACCAGAAATATACTACGGGACATTTTCAAGCATCAAATTAGCATCTTCCAAGAAAATGAATGTCTATAAATATAGAATTTGAAAAAGCTTCAAAGTAGAATGAAGTAATCTCCATCTGTGATTAAGATTAGGGGATTTGTGGAAGCATGGTCCTTCTTGCCTGCTACATTTCATCTGAATGCCTGAGTATTACTCAAAAAAGGGCAATTAATTAGAAAAAGTAGAAGGTTACAGCTAAGAAAAATATTTGTATTAAGGGACAATAATGTTGTGGGGCTATTGAAAATGTTATATTATCCACCCCATTAAGCTCAGAGTAGAAGATGAAACACTAAGTGAATTATTTCTTTTCTGTGATGTGTCTCCCTGATATATACTGAATACACATGAGAATATGCTCAGTAAAAAGTCTAAGACTTCTTTAAAGAACCTGAAATTCTTAAAATGCCTCTGCTTTGTTAATCTATGTGTCTGTTTATGTTATATGAGATGACAGAGGTCTATACTGTGTGTAAAATTACCATGGAAACAGAAACCTAGAATCAGTAGTAAGGAGACTCAGCACTTACAACCCTGTAATAGTCTTTCACAAACCAGCATGCTGTAACTTTATGCTAGATTCTCCTTGTCCTGGGCTGCCATAGCATCTACGCGTATGCCCTTTCATAAAAAGCAGTGTGGTGTGAGTTCTGGCAGGGCTCCGAGGACGGTAACAGCACGCAATGTTAAGGCAGATGATCCTTTCTTTGTTAAGGGAGTTGGGCATGTGACATTTTTTCCAGCTCTGGCCTAGGAGCCGATTACGGCTATTACACACAGGGGCAACACTGTGAAAAATGAGCAGAATATTTAGCCGTATGGGGACTCAACTTGCTATTTGGCATTGGACTCTCACTTTTTGTAGGATCAGAGGCTCAGGAGGGAGTCTACTTTCCAGAGAGCTGTTGCAGAAATAATATTCCAGTGCCTTCAACAGCTAAGAAGTAAAGCTCTCAGCCAAATTCTGGAAGGGCACATGGAAGATGGTCCCCCGAAGACTTGACCTTATCAGTAGCTTCCCTGATGGACAAGATTCACTTCTATAGAAGGCAGCCTTATTACTGGAGACAATGAGAACATTGGCAAATCCTGATTCAGCATGAATATGTAAATAGGGTGACGGAAGCATGAAGCATCAGAATGTTCTTTAATCCACATAAGACGTAGATGGATACTGACTGATATTTTAAGAATATTATACATATTTGGAGTTTGTTGACAACTATTATACACATATGATATCCTTTAAAAGTTGGGTTTTCATGTAAGTAAAAACTTAGAAGAATGAACAGAAGACCATGTTTCTCTTGAGTTCTCTTCTGTATATCTGGTTCTCTTGAGTATATCTAAATTCTTGAGTCTTATGCATGCTCATACTTTCTTTTAAATATTAGTAAGACAATGGCCCTAAAGTTTTTACTCATCCAGAAAACACTGTGTTAAAAGCCTTGGAAAACAGAAACCATATTAACAAAGTACCTTCTAGTTCACTTTAAACCTTGCTCTAAACATCAACTAGTCTGCCTTAAAATCCATTGTAAAAGCTCATCTACCTGAATTCAGTCTCATAGTTTAAGCAAACTTCATATCTATAAAAATTGGTATGAAGTACTCTGATTTCTACAATGACAAATCTGAAAAATAATTTTGCTTTGTATGTCATCAGAGAGCTCTTGTTCAAAAATACTTTAAAATTCCTGAATTCTGTCCAGGGACTCAAAATGATTAAAACTAATTTTTAGGAAAAAAAAATAGAGGAATTTCTACAAGTAATGGAAATTAAGATGAGTGTTTATTAAGTGGTTTTAGTCTTGAGTACTAACAAAAATAGTGTTACATCTATCATAAAGATTTATACTCTTTTATCTACAGAAGAAAAATTATAGAAACAGCAAGTTTAGAAATATAAAGATGAACAGAAACAGATCCCACTATGAAGTGTCCAAGTTTAACAGGTGATTGTTCATGAAAGGCCAGGGGGCTCACTTCCTAATGAGAAAAGTTGAGAAAAGAATAAGGGATTTGCTGTCGAGTAAAAAGTGTGGTGGTGGTAGTTTAGTTGCTAAGTGATTGACTCTTTGTGACCCATGGACTGTGGCCACTAGGCTCCTCTGTTCATTGGATTCTCCAGGCAAGAATACTGGAGTATCTATCAGCCTAGTGGAGTGGGATGGGGAGGGAGATGGGAAGGGGGTTCAAAAGGAAAGGGATATATCTATGCCTATGGCTGATTCACGTTGAGGTTTGACAGAAAACAGCAAAATTCTGTCAAGCAATTATCCTTCAATAAAAAATGAATTAATAAAAAACAACAACACTGGTAACAACCCAACTGCACATCAACAAGAAAAGGAATAAATTAACTGTGGCATATTCATGCAATTCAATGGTGAAAATGAGTGAACTGCAATTGATCAGCATGGATAAATAACAAAAATAATCTGAGCAATAAAGGCAAGTTAAAGAAGATCATAAAAAAAGAATACTGGAGTGGGTTGCCATTTCCTTCTCTAGGGAATCTTCCCCACCCAGGGACTGAACCCTGCTTGGCTGGCAGATTCTACCACTAAGCCACCTGGGAAGCTGTAAAGTGAAGTCTATGGAAAATAAGTGCTCAAAAATCACTAAAATAAATTTTCAAAGACAAATTTCATTCTTTTATGGGAAGAAAAGTTATCACATACATCAATAAAAATATTTGCTAATAGGAGATACAAGATAGACTTCTTCTATTAAAAAACCAAAAAGAATTTTTAAAATAATCCATATATATTCACCAGGAAAAGCAATGAATGGAGCTTGTGAAACTTTTTTCTGTACTTTTCTATTGGATTATCTATTTGGATGAAGATTATCAAGATAAAGCTAAAGGCAGGCTAACTTTGGTATAAAAATGAAATGTGGAGTTATAGATGGATGATAGCCTTTTTAATGTTTTACAAAGTAACAACTAAGCTTCCCCACTGGCTCAGTGGTAAAGAATCCGCCTGCAATGTAGGAGCCGCAGGAGATGTGGGTTCGATCCCTGAGCTGGGAAGACACCCTAGAGGAGGGCATGGCAACTCATTCCAGTATTCTTGCCTGGAGAAATCCATGGACAGAGGTGGTTGGTGGACTACAGTCCATGGGGTCACAATGAGTCAGACACGACTGAAGTGACTTAGCATGTGCACACACATACACACACCAAAGTAACAACTGTAAACTGAGGAAGAAATGCTGCTCAGTGTGTTGAGGAAGTGGTAATGGAAAAAGAGGAGCTTTCTGACTTGACAATTTCTATTTTATTTTAGCTAGCTAATAGAATATTTCTTCATATTATCACTAAAAGCATGAGAGAATTTAAATATGTATTTGACATGTTTGAATTAAACATAAAATGTTAAAGGCTAAAACTGGATATTTGATTTTTACATGAAGTACTAACTCAAAATATTTAAGCTTCTTAGAGATATGTTCATACATCATGAATAACTGGCTCGGAACATTCAGATATACACTGACTTAAGCAAAACGCTAATATTCTTATTTGGTGGCACAAACACCCATGCACAAATGTGGAGTTCTAAGCTGATGCCCTGCATGCTGGAGGTAATTGTGCCTAATGTTAGCAAAATCTCATCTATTTGGAAACTTAAAGTACCACCCACTGCCTAAGAGTGCATGTCACTGTCTCATAGTTGGTTTCGTTTCTATTAGAAGCTGCCTTCAGAGTATGGCAACACTTGGCAGGCTTTAACATGCGTCACTCTGATGTACAATTTAAAACCCCTTTGTTGACAGAATTTGTATTTAAATATTTTAGAAATAAACTTTTAAACACATATAAAAATAGAGAAAAGTATAATTAACCACCTCTCAGATTTAATAATTACATTATGCCACACTTTTCATGCTCCATTTATCTTTTCCCTTTCTTCTGTTAGAGAATTTTAAAACGGACCTCTCACATGAGATCATCAGAACTCTCAATATGTCCACTTGTAGCTCTATGACTTCAGAAAACTACTATTATTCCATAATGCCATATAATTAGTTCATATTCAAAATCTTTCTGCTGGCTCACAAATGTCTTTCTTCAGTGGCATGCACTAGTCAGGCTAAAACAAGGTTCACTGATTGCATTTGTGATTGTTCTTTAAAAGTCCTTTAAATCTAAAAAGGATTTCCCATTCCTTCATTTTCATTTTCTTGGTTCACTGCTGGAACCATAGCAATAAACTCATAGGATGTGCCACATGCTGAATTTGTTTGATGGATTTCTCACGGTATCATTTACACAACCTCGAACTACAATTTTTCTTGTCAGCAGAAATTTGGAGATAAAAAGCTTTCAGGTCAAGCTTCTGTGGGTTAGAGTACTTTATGAATATTTGCTCAGATCAATCAGCCAGTTCAAGTGGTGGCAGCCTGATGTTTGTATTTTCAAGTTTACCACCTTCCTTTCTTCTAATGCAAGGATTCTCAGCCTTGGTTGCACATCACACAACTTGGTTGCCTGGGGTGGAAGTATAGGGCGCAGAATTTAGAAACTACTGCTGACTGAGTCCCACATTCAGAGATGCCAAGTCACTCAGCCTAAGTTATGGTCTGAATATTAGGACTTTTAAAAAATTCACAAGGTAATTCTAAAATGCAGCTAGGATTAAGAACATAGAGGTTTTTGCATACATTAATAATCTTTGCTTGAATCAATGATTTCATTAAGGGTTGTAAATTGCTGATTTTCTAATTTTATTGATTTTTCTGTATTTATTACATTGTCTAGGGTTATTGGGTGATCCTGGGGAAAAATACATACAGGACAGGAAGGATAAAATTTTAATTCTTCTCTTTAATTACTGGTAAGTAAATTAACTTAATTATGAGTAAGGCAGTGATTCTCAAACAACAGAGTGGAATCACCTGCTGTTTAAAGGTGATCTTAAAGATCATTGATGTCTGGTTTGGGGCCCACACTTTAGGAATTGGTCATGTGTAGGGAGGCCTGGGAATAATATTTTAACAACTCCACAGGCAATTTTAATATGCACTAAAGTTTGGGAACCTCTGGAGTGAGGTTGTTACTCAAATTACCTCCAGTGGTGATAAACTTTTTTTTTTACTTGTTTTGATAGTGGTTGTTGCATTTTTGTTCACAGAAAACTGTATCAGATATATGAAAAGAGAAGAAAGTGAAGCTGACAGATAATGTAACAAAATTATTAAGTTTAAGATGAGGCATAACTCCAACTTTCATAAGAATTAATCAAATAATAGAGTGGTCAGTGGTATGCTAAAGTCTCCAGGCAATGTGATTTAATAAATATTTAATAATTATTTCTTTAAATAATTTACCCTCTTTAATCTGCAGATGAGGCTTAAAGAGAAATTGGAAACAATTTTCTTAAAAGCCTAATAAATAATTAAAAATTTAAATAATCATGATGATTTACACTTCAAATGTTACTAACCACTGGTAACATGGGAAGCATGGATAGGCGTAACAGTTGGTAAAGCTAGGAATATATGTTTGTGGGGATGAACTTGGACCTGGAGGGTCTGCATGAAGGTTATTCTAAACTAAAATATGTGAGATTCAACAGGTACCAGAAAGACGACTTCTTGTAGCTTCCCTTATTTCACTAAGAGCAGAAAACTTCTGGGAGGGAGGCTGCCATGGATTCCTTCTGGAGGAATTTTATGGAATTTAAAACAACAACAACAACAACAAAAATGGAGACACCACTTGCACCTCGTACCTGCATAAACAAACATCATCACAAACTGTCTTATCTCCTGTTGGTTCTCCTGGAAATCCATTTGTTCTTCCTACAGAAGCCTTTCCTACCTGCATCCTTTCCAGTAAGTTAGGTATATAACCCCCAACCCTAGTCATTTAGGGAACTACTATTTTTGTGAGCTTTATATGCATATGAATACTTCAGTTCAGTCGCTCAGTCGTGTCCAACTCTTTGCGATGTCCACCACCAACTCCCAGAGTTCACTCAGACTCACATCCATAGAGTCAGTGATGCCATATGAATATTTAGGGTTTTTATTATTCTTATTAATCTCTCTATTGTCAGTTAAATTCACAGGCCCCCAATTACTTAACCCAAGAGGGCAGAGGAAAAGTCTCCCCCTCCCACATCTCGCTAAGCATTTTCATGGGCAAACTGACACTATTTGCCAAAATAGAAATGTATACACCCTTGTCCAGGCAGTTACCCTAAAAATGTGATCAAGAGAGACACTCAGATATGCAGTGATAATTTTTACCATTGCTTGTCAAAGGGCAAAACTGGGAAAAACAAAAAAATGTTCACTAAAAAGGAACTGGTTATATAATTTTCTAAACAATAGACACCCATTCAACAGGAGGCAGATCTATATACATAGTGTTTTAGAAACACATGCATGGATTTACTATGTTGTTAAGGGAAAAAGTCAGTCACAGAACAATGTATGTTATCTTCACTGTAGTAAAAAGAAAACAAATGCAGATGTGTAGATATTTACACACACACACTCAACAGTTTGGTTTGTTTTCAGATTTCCTCTGTGTGTGTGTGTATAGGTGTGTGTGTGTGTGTATAGGTGTGTGTGTATAGGTGTGTGTGTATAGGTGTGTGTGTGTATAGGGATGTGTGTGTTTCTGGGTGTGTGTGTGTGTATAGGGGTGTGTGTGTGTGTGTGTGTAGGGGTGTGTGTGTGTAGGGGTGTGTGTGTATAGGGGTGTATGTGTGTGTGTAGGTGTTTGGCACAATGGTCATCATACGGGTAGTTGTGGGAATGAGGGTAATTTTTAGCTTTTACTCCAAATTCTTTTATTTATTTTAAGTAAGAAACAGTCCTCAAAGAAAAAAAAAAAGCATGCCTTTTGTAACAAAACATGAAAAAGCTAAGTAAACCTTCATAGTAGTGTTTAGGAAGCTACAACACTGCAATTGTGGTAAGAAGACTATAATGACTATGTTACTAAAAAGGCCTGAAAAATAGGCAAGGAAAAGCTTAGGACTCCAAGGCTGATATTAAGAGAAATTCATATTCCTCTTGGTATTTGGAAGAGAAGCAGAAACAAAATGTTGTCATTTATACAATTTATAGTCATAATAAATCATAAAATTCAAGCTCAATAATAGTCCTTTATACATGATTGCTAATCTAATATTCTGCTTATGAATATGTATAATATAACTTCCTACTATATCTCCTTTACAAACTCAGTACATTTCTACTGAGGCATAAAGTATTGTCGTTTAAGTTTGGTCTTGTCTCAGATGTGCTGATGCTTTTTTGTGTTGTAAATTACTTGCTCCAGATGGAGGAAAAAGAAAAATAAATTGACTAGGGCTAGTCTCTCAATTATCTTTTATCTTCAGTATTTATGGTGTTTTTTTTTAACCCATCCCAGTGGAAGAAAACTTGTGTCTGTTCAGAAGCAAAATTTAAATGTATAAAGAAAATGGTAAAAAAAAACCAAAAACTTTGAAAAACTCTCAAATTTACTTGTATATATTAAATAATATCTGTATATACCATACAATAATGGTTTAATGGATGGCATGTTAAAATTATGGCACTTCAGTACATATTCCACAATAAATAAATGTAGCACTAAGTTAAATAATCTGATCAGCTTAAAATTTTTAATTTACCACCATCTTTCTCCTTCTCTTTCACATGTATTGTCAAACATCAAATATATGAATGGAACGGAATCATTCTTAGTTTCTCTCCTTCTTATAGTGAAAGAGCCATCCAAGTTTATTAATCCCTTAATGCCTTTTGGTCAACCAGAAATTTACCCTACTTTTATGTTTCTATGTCTTTTATTTTTTTTTCACTTCATACTTCAGCAAATTAAAAAAAAATTCCTTGAATTACATGTCAATTTACAATCTTAATATCTTCAGTACAGCAAAATGACCCAGTTATACATATGTATAAAGGAGTACGTCAAGGCTGTATATTGTCACCCTGCTTATTTAACTTTTATGAAGAGTACATCATGAGAAACGCTGGACTGGAAGAAACACAAGCTGGAATCAAGATTGCCGGGAGAAATGTCAATAACCTCAGATATGCAGATGACACCACCCTTATGGCAGAAAGTGAAGAGGAACTAAAAAGCCTCTTGATGAAAATGAAAGAGGAAAGCGAAAAAGTTGGGTTAAAGCTCAACATTCAGAAAATGAAGATCATGGCATCCGGTCCCATCACTTCATGGGAAATAGATGGAGAAACAGTGGAAACAGTGTCAGACTTTATTTTTGGGGGCTCCAAAATCACTGCAGATGGTGACTGCAGCCATGAAATTAAAAGATGCTTACTCCTTGGAAGAAAAGTTATGACCAACCTAGATAGCATATTCAAAAGCAGAGACATTACTTTGCCGAATAAGGTCTGTCTAGTCAAGGCTATGGTTTTTCCTGTGGTCATATATGGATGTGAGAGTTGGACTGTGAAGAAGGCTGAGCGCCAAAGAATTGACGCTTTTGAACTGTGGTGTTGGAGAAGACTCTTGAGAGTCCCTTGAACTGCAAGGAGATCCAGCCAGTCCATTCTGGAAGGAGATCAACCCTGGGATTTCTTTGGAAGGAATGATGCTAAAGCTGAAACTCCAGTACTTTGGCCACTTCATGCGAAGAGTTGACTCACTGGAAAAGACTCTGATGCTGGGAGGGATTGGGGGCAGGAGGAGAAGGGGACGACCGAGGATGAGATGGCTGGATGGCATCACGGACTCGATGGACGTGACTCTGAACTCCGGGAGATGGTGATGAACAGGGAGGCCTGGCGTGCTGTGATTCATGGGGTCGCAAAGAGTCGGACACGACTGAGCGACTGAACTGAACTGATATTCCTTTTCATATTCTTTTCCATTCTGGTTTATCACAGGATAGTGAATAGTTTCCTGTGCTATACAATAGTACCTTGTTTACTCAACAGCCTTTCTTTCTGATGCAAAGAGTACACAGTGTTTGGTTATTTTTATGACTGAATTGGTGTGCTACTTCTTAAAAGAAGGAAAGGCCAAAGTTTATCCTTTAGAAGATACCTTCCATAATATAATATTTTCCATCACGAAATATAATTACTTGTAAATAAATTTGCATTCTCACTTTCTTCAGGTGTTTACCTATTATTCTAATATACTTTTTCTATGAATATGGATTTTTTTTCTATTGTATTATATGGGTTCTTAACAGCTACCTCAAATTTTGGTGGAACACAAGAGACTGTAGAAATACATACACTGGTATGAAGGTGTGAACAGTGGAAAAATGGCACATTAACAAAAGGGGAAGCAGGAGCACTGAGACAACATTCCCCCTTGCACTCCTTTTCAGCAGAATATACATAAACACATTCACAAAACCCATGGTCATAAGGAATGTAAGGCTATGGAACAGACAAAGCCAAACAGAAAATGATAAACTCTCCTCTGCATAAAAGAGAAGAGGAGGTGCATTTATATTTTTAGAGAGCAGATATATAATGCTGATAAGATAGAAAATACAGAATAATGAAGACAGAAGACAACAGAAATGCAAGATAACAGCACAGCATATATACTTAGAACAACTTTATAACATTCAGGGAGCTTCTCCTTAAGACTGCTTCCCAATCAATCTAGGAAAATAGAAGTGTTTTTGTAGAATGGGAGATTATTCCATATGCTTTGGGAAGTTCTCCCTCTGAGTATTCGAAGTTTTGGCTTTTGCTTTCCAAGAGCCTGCAATCCCTGGTACGAGTTACAAATCAACCAAACCAACCAACCAACCAAGAAAACAACAAGCAAGCTGATTATCCTGAACTGAGTCACAAATGGAAATCTTTTCTGCCTAGGGCCTCTTGAGCTCTTCCCTAGAAAATGACTCTACAGTAAGTTAGCTATTTAAAAACAAATTCAGCAGTTGGTCTCAATTTCTGGTAGGGATCAAATTATTGCCTTGCTATCAATTCACTTTGTTGCTGAAAATCTTTTCAAGTCAAATGTGTACTACCAAAAAGAGAAAAAGAAAGGGTAGAGAAATTGTCTTCAAGTAAATGTTCAAAATACTAAAGAAAAATGAGGAACAATGACAGACCTCCAATCCTAAATCCTTTCATGTGATCCTTTTTTATTTAGGAAACCAAGATAATTGCCAAGACCTAGCCAAAGACAAAACAGACCAAAGACTTTTAAAATATATTTTATATTTAAGCCATCTCTACCTCATTCTGGGCGGGACTGCCAAATTTTAAAACAAGATTATTTTCATATTACATTCAGTATTTTTGCATGCATACCGGTAAAGAGAAGATAACAGACTTTACAAGAGAAGTAGCAGCAAAACTGTCATTTCATCCCATTTACTCACAATCGAACTTAAGGGCATCTATAACTGCTGAGAAAAAGGATTATGAAACAAACCAGATATTTCTTTTATTTATATAATCAAATTTCAAATTTCTACTCTTATCATTATAGCTTATTGCCATGGTTACAACTGAAATGCCTTAAGAATGGCTGAAAAGTAGGCAAATTTAAGAAAACACACAAGTAACATTAATGTAGTTAAAATAATAGAGTGAAGTAAATAGCATTTGTGTTTGCTGTGTTTGAAGGTTATGTTTCCCTGAAGAAGGAGAGAGGGTAAGGAAATGTAATACCTCCATGTTGGAATATGAACTTGTGCAGGAGTATACTCTGATTTAAGTGAGGGATGAAGTATAGTTATCAGGTGTGAATTATGAATGTGGTGAAGACAGATGAATTACTGAAGCTGTATTTCCCTAAACACTAAAGTATTTGGTGAGCTAGTTGGCATATATATAAAAATAAAGATTATACAATATTTATGTATTAAATGAAACATAAATATAATGTTTTACAAATTATCTATAATATTTTATCTATCTCTATTTTATGCATTAGTAAATCATGAAGAAAGAAAGTGAAGTCGCTCAGTCGTGTCCAGCTCTTTGCAACCCTGTGGACTGTAGCCTACCAGGCTCCTCCATCCACAGGATTCTCCAGGCAAGAATACCGGAGTGAGTTGCCATTTCCTTCTCCTGGGGATCTTCCCAACCCAGGAATCAAACCCGAGTCTGGCATTGCAGACAGATGCTTTACGCTCTGAGCCACCAGGAAGAAGGTGGTCAAATGATTGAAACTGCGTAAACACACCAGCTGGGAGGAGAGGTAGAAAGGATGCTAAGGGATGGTCATTCCCTATTGGGTGTCTTCCTAATCTAAGCTCATTCTCTTTACGAGTACATCAATACAGTTACATGCTGTGCCTGCCTGGCTCTGGCAGTTAGAAATCTACAACTGCTCCCTCCAGCTTACTTCAGCCAGGATGTTTCTCTGGGTCTACTTTAGGAAGTAGACCTTCTCTGGGAAGGCTGTATCTCACTTGTGGTTCTAGCTAATGCCAGAAGACTGCCTTGCTCTACCTCCCACCACTGCTACAATTTGGTGGCAACCCACGCAGCGCTTGGTCCCTGCAGTCCTAGACATGGCAGCAGCTTCCAGGAACAGTAACCTCTTTGGGTGATTGGGCCCTGACTGATACAGCTATTTTCCTTGGGCTGCGAAGAACTTCCGCCTATCAAATGCTAGCATTCCAAGAGAATGGGGCAATGACAGGACATTGAAATATTTTGTAGCTAAAAATATAAAAATATAAACGATGACACTAATGAGGGAGTGAGAGGACTGACCTCATATGCCAAAAGGGAGGGGAGATGAATACAACTCTTCTAGGAAAACTCTTTAGATGGTTATACATCTAAAAAGCCTTGAAAATGTTCATATACTTTGAATAGTTTTCTTCCTTGGGAAAGCCTAGCCTAAAAGGTATATCAAAGCTGCAGGTATAATTTTATATACAAGGATGTTTACCATAACATTATCTATACCCATGAAAAATACCTGAATGTCCAAAAACAGAGCTATGGGTGAATATGATATATACTTATAGTTTTTCTTTAAAGAATTCCCCTCCCCAATTTTAAGTGTATAGAGCTATATAGCTCCATTAGACCTGAAACACTTAAGAGGGCAAGGATATTTGTTTTAAACAGTGACAACTATGTGCGAGCCAACTAGGCTCTCAAGAAATATTTTTGGAATAAATTAATGATGCAGTATTAAATATGAACTTACAGGAGAATTTTAGATTAAATGGTAGAGTTCTGCCATAGCTTAGTAGCAAATGCACTCTGTATTTTTCTTTAAACTGAAATCTTCACATCTCTTTTTAACAGTTCACAGCACTGCCACGTCTCCTGAGGAATGTTTAAATCGAACGACTTTTTGCTCAAAGGATTTCCAGTAGCTCCCCATGACCTGTAGGAAGTTCAAAGTCCCTGGCATTTACAGATCTCTATAATTTGGCCGAGTGTGGTCTTTGCCCATCTTATCATCTCCCAAACCAGTTTTAAATGTTCCCAGGAGACATTTTCGTCGTCTCTGCTGCTGCGACAGTGACAATCCTCTCTCCACAGCTGGTCTGCCAGCCAAGCCCCAGGCTCCAGGCTCACCCCTGCAAAGTTATCTCACAAACGGATTGTCCATTTGATGACGATGTTTCCTGCATAATACTTACTTGGCAGTTAACCACATATTATTTCATGCCATGTCTCTCCTACTATTAAACTGCTGTTTGTAAGTCTTATTGTTAAGTAGATTTTCACGTCTCTTCATCTTTGTGCTCAGTAGCTCGGTCATGTCCAACTCTTTGAGACCCTATGGATTGCAGCCTGCCAGGCTCCTCCTTCTGTCCATGGGATTTCTCAGGCAAGAATACTGGAGTGAGCTGCCCTTCCTACTCCAGGGGATCTTGCAACCCAGGGATCAAACCTGTGTCTTCTGCGTCTCCTGCATTGAAGGTGGATTCTTTGCAAACGTGCCACCTGTGAAGCCTCCATACTACACGTCATCTATGCTTTGAATAAAACACTACATTTCTTGGGAATAGCTTCTTTAGAAAATAGCAAAGAGCCTTGTATACACTATAAATAACACCAGAATCCTGGTATCAGGTTCAGATAAACTCAGATACCAGTCATTTAGTGATTTGTGAGGTGAGGTGAAGTTGCACAGTCGTGTCCGACTCTTTGCGACCCCGTGGACTGCAACCTACTAGGCTTCTCCGTCCATGGGATTCTCCAGGCAAGGATACTGGAGTGGATTGCCATTTCCTTCTCCAGGGGATCTTCCCAACCCAGGTATTGAACCCGGGTTTCCCGCACTGGAGGCAGTCTTACTGAATTCAACCTCTGTTTAAAGACTGTCGGAGTATTTGGATAGGCCTAATCTAGCATTTATAAATTGCTGGCACTGTCCCTCACATTACAAGCTCCATGAGAGGCAAGGTGCATGTGCGTGTGGAGTCCATCACCATCTAATGAGCAATGTGTATAGCATATGGTTCATGATGTGGCTGCTCAGTAAGCATTTAATGAGTGAAGACATCAAACATCTGTGAAAGTGGGAGACACTCTCCTTAATGTAATTCCACCTCTATATGAGGTGGACTTGAGGTAAAAGAACATATAGACTACATTAGAATCTTCCAGGCTACTTTAGAAGCTATCAGGTAGTCCACATTTGAGTACAAGAAAATGAACATTTCAGGCAACTCTTCTAATATGAAAAACAAAACAAAACAAAAAAACACCTGTGAAAGGAAAGACTTTGACTTAGATAAGTGGTTAGCCAACTTCCCAAGATTATACAAAAACCTGTATGTGAGGGCATTGCTTTATTTCTTTATGATAAGAAATTCAAATATTGAATTGACATTAAAAATATTGATGCTCAATCCTTTAATTTCTTTACAAGTGGCATATATAAATCTACTCAAACATGTTAAAAAAATAAGCATATTAAGAAGTAGTAACTTTAAGCAAAGTAGCTCAGTATTGTCACTATTAAAGTTTTGGCTTAACTGATCTCAAGAGACAGTAAATTTAGAGAGCAGACTTTGCTTGGGCAAAATGTAAGAAAGATTCTTTTATATGATTAAAAACTCATACCTGTTGATCTCCAAGGAAATGACTTCTCAGTTGAGCTAGAGAAAAAGAAGGAAAAAGAATGGAACATTTATTTCCTTTGCTGTAAACTTTAATTGTGGATCTGTTTTGTATATAAACATTTAATTTTCACATTTAATTATATAAAAGTACATTAAAACCTCAAACAAAATTTAAAGTGACTGTTCTAAATTAATTTTCAGAAGAATATTTAACACCCTATGTCAATCTGGGACAAATTTGTATTTCTTAGAACTTAAGGCAAATTATAAAAAGACATATGATTCTCCTTGAGTAAGACAAATACAATAGCACAGCTAACTGTGACCTTCATAGTACTTATATGACGGCCTATACTGCTTTATTGGAGAAGGCAATGGCAACCCACTCCAGCACTCTTGCCTGGAAAATGCCATGGGCGGAGGAGCCTGGTAGGCTGCAGTCCATGGGTCACACAGTGTCAGACACGACTGAAGCAACTTAGCAGCATCAGCAGGATGCTGCTTTATGTGGAATAATTTATATGAAAATTAAATATAAAACAACATATATCTCATACACTGTACAACATATACATTAAAAAGAACCAAAAAGGTTGTTAAGTTTATTCATTTTACTTATTTTCAAAAAAGCCTTAGATGCTGTAATAGACATATAAGTTAATGGGGTCAGTTTACTGAATGTTGCCTTATAAAATTTAAGTATCATAAATCTTTATATCAAAACACAAAGTTTTACAAATTAGGGGTCAATTTTAACTATTTTTCTTAGTTTATAGAGTGCTATGCTCAGTTGTGTCCAAGTCTCTGCAACCTCATGATTAGAGTTCGCCAGGCTCCTTGGTCAATGGGATTCTCAGCAAGAATATACTGGAGTGGGTTGCCAGGTCCTCCTCCAGAAGATCTTTCCCACCTAGGGAAAGAACCTGCATCTCCCGTGTCTCCTGCATTGGCAGGCGGATTCTTTGCCACTGAGGCACCTGAGAAGCCCAGTTTATAGAGTACCAATCTTAAAAATTAGTGCATAAAAACATATCTGAGACTCCCTGTCCACTCCCTCTCTTAAAATAATACAGGAAAGCATGGTTCTCAGGGGACAGTGTAGCAGAACAAAGCAATAAGAGAGGCTAAATTATTAGGCATTCATTAAATGTTAAAGTACCTCACATATATTATCTCCTGTATTTTATTCACAACAACCTGATGAAGAGGTACCTTATTATCTTTATTTCACAGATTGAAAAACTGGACAAAGTCTTATTCCATTAGTAAATGGAAGAATTGGGATTTAAATCAAGGATGGTTGGATTTCAAAGTCAGGGCTTCTTACCACTGTGCTATTTTGAACAGCTTGTGATTCCATTTTTGTATTAAACACATACACATGCATACATAGACACCCACAATATGCCTAAGAAGTATAGAAAAATAAATCAAAGTGCTAGCGGTTTTTTCTGTGGGTTACAACTAAAAGGATTTCTTTCTTTTTAAACATTTGTATTTTTTTAGAAATCAGAAACAAATATATACAACTATTTTGGAAGTATTTATTAAATTTAAGGAAAAGATACATGACTTTGCACTTAAGGAAACTCTAAAATAAAGAAAAGAACAATACTTTCAGAGCTGTAGTTGTAAGGTTTTAAGTCCATGTTAGTCCCTTGGTATTTCCCCAAGTAATTAAGTAGCTGATGAAACTCTTGCTGGTTAAAAACTCTAGATTCAGTAAGAACTCCCAAAGTTCAATTTTGCCTGTGATCCACGAGCAGCTCACATTCTGGGACCTTGAACTAGCTGTGACCAGGGGGACATGCTCCCAGTGAACAGAGTCAATCAGTTAATGCTCATCTTCAGCACTCCGATCGTGATTCTCCACCTGATGTACTTCTAACTAATTTCAAAAGGGACTGACGGGAAGAAAAAACAGATGAAAATTTGGTCAAATATCAATAAATGGCATACTTGTCTTGTTCCTGAAGATATTACCACATTCTCAAAAGTGGTTTCCAAAACTGAATTCCAGTTCTCTTGAATATTATCATTTAATCCTATCATCTAAACTAGCTTTCTAAGCACCAAAGTTGCTATTACCCAACTGTGTTTCTATCAACATATTCACATTTTTTGTCAATATTAAAATCATACTACCAACCAAAAATGTTTAATATACTTCAGGTGTCTTGGGAGTGGTAAAGTCTATTATCTTCTGGTTGAAATTTACATAAACCTTAATGAAATATCTTTACAAGTTTTTTTAATTTTGAAATTTTAGATCATAGATTATATGTCATCTTAACTCCTCAAACTGGGCAAGGGTTGAAGCTGTTTTGTGCATCTCTTTAGGTCAAGTGCACTGCATATTGCCTGGCACACAGATGTTTTGTGTGTGTGCACAGTCATGTCCAAATCTTTGCAAGCCCCTCTACTGTAGCCTGACAGACTCCTCCATCCATGGAATTTTCCAGGCAAAAATACTGGAGTGGGTTGCCATTTCCTACTCCAGGGGATCTTCCCAACCCAGAGAGTGAACCCTTGTGTCTTGTGTTTCCTGCCCTGGCTGGTGGATTCCTTACCACTGTACCATCTGGGAAGCCCCTAATATATACGGTTTTAACACAAATTGTGAAAAATGTATTAATAATACTGAGTTCTTCATTGTTCTGAGGGATCAGGTATATGTAAATTATTACTATTTTGTTCATAAGCTGGCTTGAAACTCAACATTAGAAAAACTAAAATCATGGTATCCAGTCCCATCACATCATGGCAAATAGAAAGGGGAAAAGTGGAAGCAGCGATAGTTTTATTTTCCTGGGCTCCAAAATCACTGTGGACAGTGACTATAGCGAAGAAATTAAAAGATGCTTGCCTCTTGGGAGGAAAGCTATGACAAACCCAGATGGCGTATTAAAAGTAGATACATCACTTTGCTCACAAAGGTGCAAAAAGCTATGGTTTTTCCACTAGTTATGTACGGAAGTGAGAGTTGGACCATACGAAGACTGAGCATCAAAGAATTGATGCTTTTGAATTGTGGTGCTGAAGAAGACTTCAGAAGGACAGAGAAGCCTGGTGTGCTGCAGTCCATGGGGTTGCAAAGAGTCAGACACGACTTAGCAACTGAACACCACCACTTTGTTCAAACAGGTCAAATTATTCTCCCCTACTCTAGGGAGGAAGTTCCAGTAGTCTAGTTGTGTAACAAGCAGGCAAGCAGCATTTCAAGTGCTGAAAAGACCTTTGGTCATCGAAATACAGTAAGGCATTCCAGTCCTAAAATATTCATTGAAGGACTGATGCTGAAGCTGAAACTCCAATACTTTGGCTACCTGATGCAAAGAACTGACTCATCTGAAAAGACCGTGAAGCTGGGAAAGACTGAAGGCAGGAGAAGGGGATAACAGAGGATGAGATGGTTGGACGGCATCACCGACTCGATGGACATGAGTTTGAGCAAACTCTGGGAGTGGGTGATAGACAGGGAGGTCTGGCTTGCTGCAGTCCATGGGATCGCAAAGAGTCAGACACGACTGAGTGACATGAACTGAACTAAGGTGAAGGCATGGGGAAGTCTGAGTTAAAATTACTTTTTCTCCTATCATATTCTAGACAAACAATAAAAAAAAAAATCACGGAGAAAATAAGTTAATATTGAAGACTAAAAATAAAAAATTCCATGGTATATTTTGAAGACTATATATTTATCCCAATTACTTTCACACTAATTCTACAGTCCTGGTCATTATATATTATTCTTAATAGTCCATTTCTTTCTGAACCACCATTCTGGGATTCAAGGATCAGGCAGTAAATACGTGAAGTTCTGAAATGCTGTTTCAAGTCACTTTTATTGGAACAATAAAACTAGAGGTAGCTCCACATGACACATAAGTGTATTCCTTACTCCCTCTCTCCCTCTAGCCACCTACTCCAAAAAAGATTTCCTCAACTTTTACTGAATGTCTACAACATGTCTCAGAGCATTGTGGCCACGGATGACTCCATTCCATTCCCTTTCACTTCTCATCTGAACATGCCAAGAACCTCCTCTGCAGTGTGAAAACATTTTAAAATACAAGAATGGGATCATCCATAAAAACTTTGTTTCAGTGGGAAGATGCATTCACAATTTCTAACAACTTAATTATCAACAACCTTCTAGAATGAAATCCGTTTATAATTTGCGACTGTTTGGTTAGACAGCAAACTACAGTTAAAAGCAAAATCATCAGCAAATTAATAAATCAAGGTAACTCATTTTAATGAGAAAAAAACTTAGCTTTAAGAAAGACACCATGTCTTCATCACAGTATTGATGAGAAAATGCAATAAATCACTATAAAATTCCGTGCACTTAAGAAATTATGTATTTTTTCATTCACAGACATAAATGGAGCCCCAAATACCTTTGCTGAATATTTACTGCAGTCTTTCAGTTCAGTTTAGTCATTCAGTTGTATCCAAATCTTTGCGACCCTATGGACTGTAGTGCACTAGGCCTCCCTGTCCATCACCCACTCTCAGAGCTTGCTCAAACTCATGTCCATCAAGTCAGTGATGCCATCCAACCATATCATCCTTTGTCGTCCCCTTCTCCTCCTGCCTTCAATCTTTCCCAGCATCAGAGTCTTTTCGAGTCAGTTCTTTGTATCAGGTGGCCAAAGTATTGGAGTTTCAGCTTCCAAAACAATCTTTCCAATGAATATTCAGGACTGATTTCCTTTAGGATGGACTGGTTGGATCTCTTTGCAGTCCAAGGGACTCTCAAGAGTCTTCTCCAACGCCACAATTCAAAAGCATCAATTCTTTGGTGCTCAGCCTTCTTTATGGTCCAGTTCTCACATCCGTACATGATGACTGGAAAAACCATAACTTTGACTAGACAGACCTTTGTCGGTAATGTCTCTGCTTTTAATATGCTGTCTAGATTGGTCATAGCTTTCCTTCCAAGGAGCAAGCGTCTTTTTAATTTAGTGGCTGAAGTCTCCATCTGTTGTAATTTTGGAGCCCAAGAAAATAAAATCTCTCACTGTTTGCATTGTTTCCCCATCTATTTGCCATGAAGTGATGGGACCAGATGCCATGGTCTTAGTTTTCAGAATGTTGAGTTTTTAAGTCAGCTTTTTAAACTCTCCTCTTTGCCTTCATCAAGACTCTCTTTAGTTTCTCTTTGCTTTCTGCCATCAGGTGGTGTCATCTGCATATCTGGGATTATGGATATTTCTCCCAGCAATCTTGATTCCAGCTTGTGCTTCACCCAGCCTGGCATTTCACATGATGTACTCTGCATATAAGTTAAATAAGCAGGGTGACGATCTACAGCCTTGACGTAGTCCTTTTCCAATTTGGAACCAGGCTGTTGTTCCATGTCTGGTTCTAACTGTTGCTTCTTGACCTGAATAAAGATTTTTCAGGAGGCAGGTAGCCCACCAGGCTCCTCTGTCCATGAGATTCTCTAGGCAAGAATGCTGAAGTGGGTTGCCATGTCCTCCTCCATAGGATCTTCACAACCCAGGGATCGAACCCAGGTCTCCTACATTGCAGGCGGATTCTTTACCATGTAAACCACCAGAGAAGCCCACAGCTGTCTTTGAAATCCCCTTATTGTGATGTTTTCCTATGTCATGAGTGAGAAAACCAGCTGCTCACAGTCCCTTGCAGCCAGAGAGCCGGTCAGTGACAGGGCCTAGGAGGCTGGTCAGTGTGGCAGTGGCGCAGCAGGGACCAGCAGGGGGCGCCAGCAGTGGCAGTGGGCACTGTCCCCATAATCCCCAACTCAGAAGCTGGCTCTCTGGCCTTCTCGGAGATTCTGAAAATTTGATACCTCACAGCTTCTGACAAGTTCTTTTCCAGCTTACACAGGCCAGAGGGGAGTCTACTGTTTGTAGCTGAAGGTTCTGACTGATGTTTATGACTGAGACCAAAATATAAACGGCCCTCTAACTCTTGACCTGTATTTCCAGCTGCATACTGGATATAATAAGTTTTGTACTTGACACACTGAAACCCTTTTTCCCCCAAATAAATTCCCATCTAATCACTGCCACCTAGTCACTCGCTGAAGAACATGGAGCTCTTTTACTGGTTGCCTACTGTCCTCGCACCCCCCTCATGAACAGCTCCACAAGGGCAGGGAAGTCTGCCTCGCTCACAGATTCACGCACAGAACCCACAGCAGCTTGCGGCACACGGCTGTCACTCAAAACATACCCTTCTGAATCCATCGCTACCACCAAGTACACAGTTCAGGCTTTCATCCTCTCATGGTCTCTTGGGTGGATCTTCTTTCAGGCTCTCTCCTAGCTGGTCTGCTTGGCTTTGATTTCTCATCCTTTTCAGGCTCTCTTCCAGGCTGTTGCTACGGTGATATTTCAAACACTCAAATCTGAAATTCTCCTGATGCTAACGCACAACAGATTCATACAGGATACATTTCAAGCATCCTGGTTAGTATGGCAGAGATTCAAACATCTTCAGATGCAGAAGGCCCTCCACCACCTGGTTCCTTCGAGTCTGCCCTTTCCCACACAAACCTACATTCTAGGCATTTCTAATTACTTGCAGTTTCCTCACATCTCAGGCTGCTTCACGCTTCTAGTGCTATTTTGGGGGTAGAATGTGTAGAACACAGTCTGGAAACTCAGAATTACACAAATTTCAGAATGGTATACGTGGTACAATGTTAACAATATATATGTCATACACACCCACAGATTGGAACACTCTAGGTTACTTTCACTTTTTAATCACTTAATAATAACAGGAATATCTTTGTAAAATGGTCAACATCAATAAGTCAGTACTCGATTTCCTCCTGGATTCTACTGTGTCTGATGTGAACTTCAGAGGACAGTAGTAGCAAACAGCAGGAGACGGAGGAGTGGAGAAAACTTGAAGCTACACAGTAACTTCATCACGGCATTTCCCTCACCTTCTCCCTGGTCTATCTAGCTGGGCCTCTATCATCACTAGTGAGGTACAGGCTACTGTCACTTTCTCGTCCAAAACATACTGAATTGGGATACAATCCAAGTTATTCCATTGTTTTATTTAGAAAAATAGCTGTTAAGAAATTTTATACTACACACAGAGACATATATGTGTATAAGTATATGTACAGCCCTTATTAATACCTCAAAAAGTTAAGCACAGCCAAAACTCAAGCTTCATTTGGTATCAGTGGACAGGAATTACTGGAAGGAATACATCACAAACTGTTTTACTTATGAACAGAGTATGGGCATGTACCATTGTCTAGACTACATACCCTCCATGACATTCTCTCTGGTAAGCACTAATCATTCTTCAAAAATTAGCACAATGAAAGTTGATCACTTCTTATTTATATTAACAATCTACCTTGATTCTTGATTTTCATATGATTGTAACTGCAATATTTGCTTATCTGTTTCCACTATCAGATTATGACTCTCTTGAGGATAAAGATTGTGGCTTAATTTTATTTGTATCCAACCACAATTGAGTAGAATGCTAAATAAATGATAGCTGATATTAATTTTTTGGTTGCTCATTATTAGGGCTAATCCTATGTTATTTTAGAATTGTTTCAATCATTCTACAAAGGAATTTTTGGCTTTTTCTACATCTTACAGAAAAGATGTCTACTGTAAATATTATATGAACCCATTCAATAAGTATTTGTTGATCATCTGCTGAGTGCCAGACATTGTTAGAGGCTGGGATATAATGGTGAAAAGAAGCAAACAATGATCAACATTGTTAATCAGGGAAATGCAAATTAAAGCCACAATAAAGATGTCACTTCATCCTCGTCAGATTGGCTATCATCAGTTCAGTTCAGTCGCTCAGCTGTGTCCAACTCTTTGTGACGCTATGAACCACAACACGCCAGGTCTTCCTGTCCACCACCAATTCCCAGAGTCTACCCACACATGTCCACTGAGTTGGTGATGCCATCCAACCATCTCATCCTGTTGTCCCCTTCTCCTCCCACCCTCAATCTTTCCCAACATCAGGGTCTTTTCAAATGAGTCAGCTCTTCGCATCAGGTGATCAAAGTACTAGAGTTTCAGCTTCAACACCAGTCCTTCCAATGAACACCCAGGACTGATCTCCTTTAGGAAGGACTGGCTGGATCTCCTTGCAGTCCAAGGGACTCTCAACAGTCTTCTCCAACACCATGGTTCAAAAGCATCAGTTCTTCGGCACTCAGCTTTCTTTATAGTCCAACTCTTACATCCACACATGACTACTGGAAAAACCATAGCCTTGACTAGACGGATCTTTGTTGACAAAGTAAAGAATATAAAAACCAAACGTTGGTGTGGATGTGGAGAAAAAGGAACTCTGTTCACTGCTGGTGCAAACGTAAATTAGTACAGCCAATGTACAAAACACTGTGGAAGTTTTTCAAGAAAAACGAAAAAATAGAACCATCATATGACCCAGGAATTTATCCTGGGTATATATCCAAATAACAAAAAGCACTAATTCTAAAAGATATGTTTATCCCCAATGTTCATAGCAGCATTCTTTATAATTGCCAAGATATGGAAGCAACCTAAGTATCCATTGACAGATGAGTAGACAGATGTTTTTGTGTGTGTACACACACACACACACACACACACACACACACACACCCTCAGAATACTAATCAGCCACAAAAAAGGAAAATTTTCCATTTTCAGTAACATGGATAGACTTGGAGGGTACAATCCTAAGTGAAATGTGTCAGAGATAGCAAAAATTATATTACTAATATGAGAATTCTAAAAAATAACACAAACTAGTAAATATAACAAAATGGAAACAGATTCACAGATATAGACAACAAACTAGTGGCTACCAGTAGGGAGAGGGATGAGGGGAATACCAAAATAGGGGCAGGGGATAAGAGGTACAAACTATGTATAAAATAAATAAGCTAAAAGGATATATTGTGCAGCACAGGGAATATGGGTAGTATGTTATAACGACTATAAATGGACTATAACTTTTAAACAGTGTGAATCACTGCACTGCATCAGTTCAGTCACTCAGTCTTTTCTGTCTCTTTGTGACCCCATGGACTGCAGCACACCAGGCTTCTGTGCCCATCACCAATTCCTCGAACTTACTCAAACTCATGTCCATCAAGTTGGTGGTGCCATCCAGCCATCTCATCCTCTGTCATCCCCTTTTCCTCCCACTTTCAATCTTTCCCAGCATCAGGGTCTTTTCAAAAGAGTAAGTTCTTCGCATCAGGTGGCCAAAGTACTGGAGTTTCAGCTTTAGCACCAGTCCTTCCAATGAACACCCAGGACTGATCTCCTTGTAGTCCAAGGGACTCTCACGAGTCTTCTCCAACATCACAGTTCAAAAGCATCAATCTTCAGCGCTCAGCTTTCTTTATAGTCCAACTCTCACATCCATACATGACTACTGGAAAAACCATAGCTTTGACTAGATGGACCTTTGTTGGCAAAGTAATGTCTCTGCTTTTGAATATGCCCTCTAGGTTGGACATAACTTTCCTCCCAAGGAGCAAGTGTCTTTTAATTTTATGGCTGCACTCATCATCTGCAGTGATTTTGGAGCCCCCAAAATAAAATCTCTCACTGTTTCCCCATCTATTTTCCATGAATTGATGAGACCGGATGCCATGATCTTAATTTTCTGAATGTTGGGTTTTAAGCCAACTTTTTCTCTCTCCTCTTTCACTTTCTTCAAGAGGCTCTTTAGTTCTTATTTGCTTTCTGCCATTAGGTTGATGTCATCTGCATATCTGAGGTTATTTATATTTCTCCTGCAATGTTGATTCCAGCTTGTGCGTCATCCTGCATTTTTCATGATGTACTCTGCATATAAGTTAAATAAACAGGGTGACAATATACAGCCTTGACATAATCCTTTCCCAGTTTGGAACCAGTCTGTTGTTCCATGTCCAGTTCTGTTGCTTCTTGACCTGCATACAGATTTCTCAGGAAACAAGCAAGGTGGTCTGGTATTCCCATCTCCTGAAGAATTTTTCATAGTTTGTTGTGATCCACACAGTCAAAGGCTTTGGCATAATCAATAAAGCATAAGTAGATGTTTTTCTAGAACTCTCATGCTTTTTCTATGATCCAGCAGACGTTGGCAATTTGGTCTCTGGTTCCTGTCTTTTCTAAATCCAGCTTGAATTTCCATCTGGAAGTTCGCAGTTCATGTACTGTTGAAGCCTGGCTTGGAGAATTTTGAGCATTACTTTGCTAGTGTGTGAGATGAGTGCAACTGTGTGGTAGTTTGAACATTCTTTATTACTGCCTTTCTTTGGGACTGGAATGAAAACTGACTTTTTCTAGCCTTGTGGCTGCTGAGGTTTCACAGCATCATCTTTTAGGATATGAAATAGCTCAGCTGGAATTCTATCACCTCCACTAGCTTTGTTCACAGTGATGCTTCCTAAGGACTACTTGAATTTGCATTCCAGGATATTTGGCTTTTGGTGAGTGATCACACCATTGCAGTTATCTGGGTGATGAAGATTTTTTTGTATAATTCTGTGCACAGGTATGCTACATTGTATACTTATAACATATAATATTGTACACAACTAAACTTCAATTCTAAAAAAGTTCTGTATTTTCTGTACATGTTAACTTCTGAATTCAAGAACCACTTCCTGTTCACTAAGATGAAATCTCAGTAGCTGGACTAAATTCCAAAATGCATTTTTCTCATTCTCTACCAATTCATTACCAACTGAAGTTATTCCATTAGCAAATGTGTAGGTGTTCTGGATACTAAATCCATTTTGAGAAAAATTTTGGCAACACATTCTTGGTTTGTTGTAATTACCTTTGTAATTCATTGCTCTAATATTTACAAGTCTACTTTTTACTTGATTCCAAGGTTTATTTCTCTCAGATAAAAGATGAAAGATCGGTTTGCCTTTTTATCTTAGGCAATTTACATTGAAATTATAGTAGTCATGTACAGATGTTGAGAGATGGACCATAAAAAGGCTGAGCTCTGAAGAACTCATGCTTTCAAATGGTAGTGCTGAAGAAGACTCTTCTAAGTCCCTTGGACAGTAAAGAGATGAAAACAGTCAATCTTAAAAGACATTAACCCTGAATATTCATTGGAAGGACTGATGCTGAAGCTGAAGCTCCAAATCTTTGGCCACATGATGCAAAGAGCTGACTCTTTGGAAAAGACCTGGATGCTGGGAAAGACTGAGGGCAGGAGGAGAAAGGGGCAACAGAAAATGAGATGGTTGGATGGCATCATCGACTCAATGGGCATGAGTTTGAGCAAACTCTGAGAGACAGTGAAGGACAGGGAAGCCTGGTGTGCTGCAGTCCATGGGGTTGCAAAGAGTTGTATATGACTAAGCAACTGAACAATAACAACAAATACCTTGCTATCCTCTAGGCATTACAAATTGCTTTTTAATAAATTGCTTCAGAATCTTCTTAGATATGAAACTGGGACTCCAGAGTTCTCAGGTAACTCCAGATTTCCTATTATGCACCTAGGATTTTCTCTGCCAGAATCTGGCAAAATAACTACTAATGAGTCTCAACTTTTAGTCTCTATTTGGAGTGTTACCAGATTAAACTTAAATAAATTCCCTTAACTGAGTAACCCAGTCTATCCAACACTTACATTTCTTTATTTTCACTGATTATAGGTAAAATTTCAACAATATGGCAATATCACACCATACTCTGAGTCTTCTAAAATTTCTATCTACTATTGCTTTGATTCCCTTTTAATTAGTACATTTAAAACTCTGTCAGTTCCTCTTAATGAATTGGTAAAATATTCCACTAGTTTTTTTGTGTGTGTGTGTGAGTTCTTAGCTGAGTAAAGCTCATTGTGTGCTTCAGCTTTCTTGAGTGCTCTTGAATTTATGGTTGAGAAAACCACTTTTTGAAGATAATGCCTGTGAAAGTACTAGGTCTTAAAGCATTCATCATGTAAGCAGGTAAAATTTTTCTTCACCTTGACCTCAACAAGAACATCTTTGAGTTCATTTTATACTCATCATTAGCAAGGTGAGAAGTGAGGTCTAGAAGCCAAAGATGGAATCAAAGGGCTCTCTAATATCATGAAGTATCTTCTGATGTTCCAAGAATGCATACCACCTACCAGTAGGTAACTGATAGGTTTTAACTAGTACTGTTTGTCTTATGTTTGTGAAATGTACCTCATCTCTCGCTTTTAGTTAGATAAGAATTAACTAGGAAATAAATACCTTACATTAAACAGAGACCTACCTTTTGTTTCCATGCCTGGACTAGAGCAGTAAGACAAAATTAAATAATACATCATGACTATTCTTCTCAAGATAGGTGTGCATAGCTATTTTTCCACTAGGCTATTTCAGTAAATTGAAGATAGGAAGACCAGTACGTAGACAATGAAGGTGAACTGCTTTGCCTGCTGAAGCAAAGGAGGGGAGCTGGGAGGCAGACAGCTATTGCAACTCACTGTTTTATTGTCCCTAAGGGGTTCTGAGGATCCTAGAATAACAAATCATTAGCCTTTAGACAATAAAGTTATCTTAGCAGTGATACTACAATTTTGGGAGCCTCTTCCAAATTTACTTATTGCCTATTCACAATCAATCTCAACAAACCAAAACCAAAAGTTCTCCCTTCAAATTCAGGATTTCTTTATTGTGTTATCAGACCCTAGAAAATTTTCTATTGGAAACTGATTTCCTTCTTCCTACCAAAGGACCACTTGATACCAGCAGTCAAAATAACTGAAACCAGGTCTTCCCTGGGCACAGTGGTAAAGAGCCAGCATTGCAGCAGACACGGGTTCAATCCCTGGTCCAGGAGGATCCCATATGCCACCTCTGGAGCTAAGCCCTTTCACCACAGCTATTGAGCCTATGTGCTAGGGCCTGGGAGCTACAACTACTGAGCCTATGTGCTGCAAAGCCTGCACTCTCAGCGTCCCTGCTCCGCAGCGAGTGAAGCCACCACAATGAGAAGCCTGCACGCCGCAACCAAAAGTAGCCTCCACTCGATACAACTAGAGAAAAGCCCACACAGCAACCAAGACCCAGCACAGCCAAAAATAAATAAATAAAATGACAATATGCTCCTACTTGTAGTTTATTATTAATTTTATGTGTTATGGTTAAATTGCCCCTGAAAATGGTATATGCCTATAATTTGAACTAAGCAAGAAATAAAAAAATAAGACAAGGCAAAGGATTTCTTTTCATAATTATCTGCATGTCTAAGGGTAACACTGAGGATTAAAAGAAAAGGCACTGGAATTAAAAATGATATCTTTCACATAGGATACAGCTGCTCCTGACCCATGAGCAACATGACAGTAGCCCTGAGTTCCCTTCCACGCCTGGTGATGGATTTCTGCCCAGCAACCTGAACTCACATCTGTCACCTGGGTGACCAACTGAAGGCACAAGCAAGATGGCTGCAGGAAGGCAGGCGTGATGCTTCATGGAATATGGGAAGGGTCAAAGGCTTACAGTCTGACCCATAGTCTCCCTCCCGCTCAGTGACACTTCGTCTGAAAAAACTGGCCTTGCTCTCAGAATATGCTTTTAAAACGTCAGTCTTCAAAAGAGCATAAGGAACAGCAAGGGGTGGGATAAAACTGCAGTCCTATTTTCCACAGGTTGCTCATGAGTTTTGAGTAAAATGCACAACTGAACACTGGGGTGAACGTTTTTGATCTCATACTGTCTCTATGTAGTTCTCACTCTTGTTTACTCAATTCTTTCTTCCACTCTTCTCTCATGCCACTTCACCATATTCTGGACCCTTATAACACCTGTCTGAAATACATTCCAGGAAAGGGTAAGGCAAAAAATAAATAATACTACAGTGAGTCTCTGAAAGAGAAAACTATGTACTTGGTGCACAGCAAAAACACATTAAAGGAACAGGAAATATCAGATTAGCCATTTAAACAATTCAAGTAACTTTCACGGGGACTGAAGGTGAACACACATTTGAGAAGATAAATATTCTTTGACAAAAGCAGTTTGTGTTAGTACTTTGAATCTATGAATAAAAGATCCAGAGGACCTCAGGGGAAGGGGAAGATCAAAAAGAATGCAGTACTAGACCAAAATGAGACAAACGGTTCCCTCTGGTATCTCCACAAATTACACAGGAAGCACGACTTCTGGTTGAGCCCATCCCACAACAAGTGTTTCGATCATAAAAGCAGAAATCGGAACAGAAAGGTTTTCTAACATTTTAGCTGACATTTGAAAGAATGAAAAAACTGAGATGAAAATAGTAAAATGACTGAACACAACACCAAACTCTCTTTCCTAAGTATTCTGCCATAATATCAGTTAAGTCGCTCAGTCATGTCTGACTCTTTGCGACCCCATGAATTGTAGACGCCAAGCCTCCCTGTCCATCACCAAATCCCAGAGTTCACCCAGACTCGCGTCCATCGAGTCAGTGATGCCATCCAGCCATCTCATCCTCTGTCGTCCCCTTCTCCTCCTGGCCCCAATCCCTCCCAGCATCAGAGTCTTTTCCAATGATGTAGGATGCTATTAATATTTAGGCAAAGGGTCAAGTCTCAGAATAGATGAGCTGCTGTGAATTTGTGTTGAGGTCTACAAAATGTTACTGTCTCCCTTATTTGTGTTCTGTTACATTCTTCCAAAGGCAAAGAAACAGAAAGGGAAAAGATTTTTTTAAATTTAAGATTTAAAAAACACACACACACAAGTAAACACTTTTAGAAAAATGTAAGACAATTCAAATGTTACATTTCAAAATAAAGGTGGCACTGGTATGCAACACAGCAAGGGTCCTGTTTTTTATTCCTTGCTCTACAGGAGGTGGAGCACATAGTTGATGTGGACTATCACTCCATGGGAAATAGACGGAGAAATAGTGGAAACAGTGTCAGACTTTATTTTTGGGGCTCTAAAATCACTGCAGATAGTGACTGCAGCCATAAAATTAAAAGATGCTTACTCCTTGGAAGAAAAGTTATGACCAACCTAGATAGCATATTCAAAAGCAGATACATTACTTTGCCGAATAAGGTCCATCTAGTCAAGGCTATGGTTTTTCCTGTGGTCATGTATGGATGTGAGAGTTGGACTGTGAAGAAGGTTGAGCGCCAAAGAATTGATGCTTTTGAACTGTGGTGTTGGAGACGACTCTTGAGAGTCCCTTGGACTGCAAGGAGATCCAGCCAGTCCATTCTGAAGGAGATCAGCCCTGGGATTTCTTTGGAAGGAATGATGCTAAAGCTGAAACTTCAGTACTTTGGCCACCTCATGTGAAGAGTTGACTCATTGGAAAAGACTCTGATGCTGGGAGGGATTGAGGGCAGGAGGAGAAGGGGACGACCGAAGATGAGATGGCTGGATGGCACCACTGACTCGATGGATGCGAGTCTCTGAGTGAACTACAGGAGTTGGTGATGGACAGGGAGGCCTGGCGTGCTGCGATTCATGGGGTCGCAAAGAGTCGGATACGACTGAGCGACTGAACTGAACTGAACTGAAGCTGTAGAGACCTGTAGTAAGAGATCTACTGGCCAGCATCCTAAACCCTTAAAATTCCTCATTATAAAGCCTACAATTTCATTTTGAATATTATTTAGGATATAAAGTACTTTGAAAGCCTATATAAAAATTCACTTAAAAGTAACTTTAAGATATCATAAACCTAAATGTCTTATTAAACGTGTACTGACCACTCTATTTATCCTGTTCTGGCATTCAAAAGCAAATGATGTATTTACATAAATTCTTTGATCTCATGTACAGACAGCATCAAATTTAGTATGTGTCTAAAGAATGATATTCACTTTCTAGCCACTGATTACCCAGAAGATTTTAATTAATTTTTTTAACCAGTCAAGTTTCTTAAATGTCTGAGGAAACTTTTATTTTCATTAAGAGTGTAAAAATACATAATATAACAGCATTTTCAGCCCTCAATTTATGGACAAGCACCATAAATAGCTGTTTTGAGTCCTCCTGTGGGGTAGATTACAGGCCTTGCATCATCAATAACTGCCCAGGAAGCAGAATGGACACATAAGGATACAGTCAACATTTGGCAGAGCATATCCCTGATAGCTCAGTTGGTAAAGAATCTGCCTGCAATGCAGGAGACACCAGTTCGATTCCTGGGTTGGGAAGATGCACTAGAGAAGGAATAGGTTACCCACTCCAGTATTCTTGGGCTTCCCTTGTGGCTCAGCTGGTAAAGAATCTGCCCACAATGCATGAGACCTGGGTTTGATCCCTGGGTTGGGAAGATTCCCTGGAGAAGGGAAAGGCTATCCACTCTGGTATGCTGGCCTAGAGAATTCCATGGACTGTATAGTCTACGGGGTCGCAAAGGCTCGGACAAGAGTGAGTGACTTTCATTCATGCTACTAGGTTTCTAGGTAGTAAGACTTAGGAGCCTAGCAAAGTAGTAATAGAATGCTTTAAAACTCCCCTGAAAGCGCTCACGGATCCCTAATTTGTCCCACATTCTCTTACACAATTACCCTGTTTCCTTCTCTTCTCTATTATCCCCCAACATGAGTGTGTAGGGTTTCCAAACTACTGAATGGGGGAATGAAATAGGAAAAAAAGTCCTGTTAGAAGGAATGAGAAGGAATGACTATAATGAAAATGGAAAATAAAGTCCTTTCGACCAGAATTCTTGATATATAATGGGTGAGCTAAAAACACTGCTCAGGCACCCTCCATGGCAAATGGACAAGTGGCTGGACATGACTGTTAAATTCCTAGTTTTAATACCCAGGATTCTTCTTTTAAGAAATATGAATGAAAAGAGGAAAGTGAAAGAGGAAGCAGTTGGTCTGTTTTATCTTTCTTTCTCCTCTTTGCTCCCTCTCCCATTCACTGCCACAGTGAGCCAATGTGATTGATGGAAAATGCATTACAGAATATGGTGGAACATACTGTGCTAATGCATAATCTAATTTAATTTTAATAAATACCCTTCATTTAAACTATTAAAGAAAGCACCCATCACTCAGATTTTGAGAAATATGACCTTTCTAGCTTTATAAAAATGAAAAGAAGTTTTAACCATAATTTTAGTCAGTGTGCCACAATGGAAACCCAGCACAGTCAAATATTTTTTAAAAAGAAGAGAAAATTAAGAGTTGGATCACTGAACATTTAAGCTTTTTGTTATACAACATTTAAAACACACATATACATGTATATATATATAAAAAAACAGTATAATGAAGCCTCTATAGATTCATCACCCAGCTTCAACAAATAAAAGGGAACATGTGCTCAATACTTTTCACCTATTTCCTTACCCATTATTTTCTCTGCATTACTAGATTACTTTGAACCAAGCCTCAGATATCTTATTACTTTAGATGTATCTTTAAATACAGACTTTTATAAGATTTCTCTTTGATGTGAACCATTTTTCAGAAAAGTCTTTATTCAAACAATATTGCTTCTGTCTTATGTTCTGGTTTTTTTTTGGCCCACGAGACACAGGGGATCTTAGCGCCATGATCAGGGATCAAATGCACACCCCTGCCTTGGAAGGTGAAATCTTAAGCACTGGACCACCAGAGCAGTCCTTAAACACAGAGACTTTAGAAAGATCGTAACCACAATGACATTATCATACATAAAAAATTACCAGTAAAATTCTTCATGTCAACAAATATCTAGTCAGTGTATTCAAAGTCCCTGTTTGAGTTTTTAAAAAACAGTTGTTTGAACTAACACCAAATCAAGGTCCACACATTGTATTTGGTTGCTCTGTCTCTAAAAATTTCCTTTCATGCAAAATTTCGCCCTCTCTCTTACTTTTTCTTTTTTTCCTGTTTCAACTGATTTCATTTGCTCTGCAAAATTCCTGACAGACTGGATCTAACTAATACATCAACACAGTGTTATTCACTCTGTTTCTCTGTCTCCAATTTCCTATGAATTGGTACTTAAATCCAGATAACTGAGAAATCCGAGGGCAAGAATATGTCATAGGTAATGGTATGCACTTCCCATTGCCTCTCATCAGAAGGCCAAAAGTTCTGTCTGTGCTCTGCTTTGTAGAACATAAGATCAATGAGTTCAGGTGCTGTCAGCCTGATCCATTTATTGTAAAGTTTCTCATCAATTTTCAGTTAATGATTTTAGCCAGTCACTGATGATCACTGATGAAGATACATTATTTTGTTAGTGGCTGCAAAAAAACCTCAGCCAAGATTTTAACTTTTAGACTTTAAGGTACTACTCTAGTCAATAGTAGTTTCTATCTTTGTATTTATATTCATAAGGAATACAAAAGTGCTTTACTTACTACTTCTAAATAAGTCTTTACTGAAAAGTATTTTGCTAATGCTGCTCAGAAAATAGATATAAATCTGTATTTTGTACTTCCAAAACACCAGTTCTTAGATGACGGTTGATAATTTTGCTTGACTTTTCTCTGTGGCTCAAATAGCCTCTTTATTGATAATGTAACTAAAGCTGAGTATAGATCAACCTTTAATTGATGTGTTCTGAAGCAGAAACAACACATCATAAGATCCTAGAATAACTGGCTGCTATTGTTTTTGGAAAAAAAAATAAATAAAAGGCTAGAAGAAATAAACACAGATGCACACCCTAAAGACATTCTTCCCTGGCCTCTATGCAATCCAATACTGCAAACCAATGCTGTATCTAAACTATGTGACAGTGGTTAAAATGCATAATTGTTTAATGTAAGATCTTTTTAGCTATGAAAATCTGTAGCCCGCAGGCTTTCTTTCTCTTCAGTTTTAGAGTGGTTTTCTCCCTGTTTAATTGGAGAGTAACACAACAGCAGAGCAGAAAAATCTATGCAAGAAACAGATTAGATTGATTTGTTATTAAATAGATTGTGAAGCCTCAGGGAGGAAAGCTATAATAACAATTTAGTCACTACAAAGTCTGGCAAACTTGTCAGTTGTTTCTCCTCGCCCTTGGCAGACATGCCATGCTCATTTTTATGGCAAGCTGATTAATTGCTGAAAATGCACTAATGAATGGCTCTCACTTTTAGGTGGATAATCACATTTCCAATTTCCTTTTCTATACATCATTGGCTACAGTGTATACAGTAGTTCCTCTCTGAAGGACTAAGGAAACATCCCATCACACACATCAGTCTTTCTCTGCTGTGTCCTTAACCTGCCAAATGAGAATGAGAATGTGAACTTAATACCAACCTTCCTTTAGCTCATCATGGAGAGTAAAAGGATTAGATGAAAGCATGGTTAGCTGCCCCTGTCCCTGCCAAATGAACTGCAGAGAGTACATTAGTGGCAACTTTTCTCAAGATTGTTGTACAGAATCTTTGAAATAATATCTACATGACTTCTTATAACATGCCTATGACCAACCAAGAATAGAAATAGCAGCCAATTCAAAGTTTCTGTGAAGGAGAGACAAAACAGTGGTAGTAACTAATTCTTGACAGCACAGTGGAAAACCAATAGAATAACATTATCTTTAAGAAAAAATATCTTAATGTTAAAATCAGGTTAACATTATTGTAATTGCATGTTATTACAATAATAATAAAAACCAAAGCAAACAAAACAAAACAAAGCAGAAACCCTTGAACAATAAGCAGATAATGAGTACAAAACATTAACTAGCACAAATATTTACTGTATCATTGGTGCTCAATGGCTATTGTTCTCTTCCCTCTAATATAATTACAAAGAAGTAATTTCACCTAAAGATATGAGAATCAAAAACCAAAGTAAGGTGTTTGCAAAGAGACAGGGCAATGTAATCTGATCAACACAGCACTCTTCAAAAATTAAAAATAATAATATAGACATACATTTCATGCTTCTTTAGCTTTGTCATATGGCTAATTAATTACACACAATGGTCCCTCCTAGTAGAGTGAAAATTTCAGGCTTCTGTATTTTGTATCTCTGTGATAAAGCAAAGGCATACTACTTATTGAATGAATTTAGAGAAGATATAATAAACATTTGCAGAAGAAAACAAATGCAATCACTAAAGAAAATACAGAAATAGAAAGGAATGTTAGTATCATCTGTTTGGGTCGATTTGGAGAATTTGGGATCCATTTTTATATATCACATATAGAGGGTGGTTTCTCCCCCATACTTGTCATAACACTAAGGATTTATATTCTAAAAATAGATTAATATGGTATTCTTTGTGTTGTGGTATACCAAGGCCTATACTATTTTAGATGTATATCCAGAGTTATTCCAGCTCAATAAGACTAATGATAGAAATGAAAAGAATAAACCAAATTCCTCATTAGAAAAATAGGCAAAGGATATGAATAGGAGAGGAAATGCAAATATTATCAAAAGGATGTGAAAAGATACTTAACCCTACCACCCATCAAGAAAATGCAAAGTAAAATGAGAAAACATTAGACTAAGCATGCCTAATATCAAATGTTGGCTAAAAAGATTAAAAAAGAGAGAAGGAAAGAGAACCTGGAACTTTTTCACATACTTCTTGAGAGGGTGCAATTGTTGTGGTAACCTGAGAAGGCAATTCAGCAAGATCTAGAAAAATGGAAAACATGCATTCATTATGTCCCAAGTATTCTACTTCTAATGATGCCTTTTCTAGAATCTCATATGTGTAAAACAGGACATATGTCTCCAAATGTTCACTATTGCATTTCTTAAATACTTAAAAGTGTAACATGAATGTTCTTCAATAGGGGAATGGAGAGTTTAATATCCTGTGACATAAATAAATAATAGTAGTTAAATAAACTAGATCTACACATATCAATATGAATAGATCTCAAACACCAAGTAATCAAGATGAATGACACACAGAGTATATCATGTGTATGTCAACAAAAAAGCACACAAAACATAGACCATGGATGTATATGATGTATGTATATTATATAAAAGTTCACAGAGAAAGACTATATCTTAGTTAATACCTATTGGGAAGGGCAAATGGGACAGAGATCTTGAATTTTATGTTCAGTATATTTTTATATAAAAAGCTAAAATGATGAATTATCAATGCTTTTCAATTCTAGAATGTACCTGAATTTTTGTTATATCATTCTCTGTAATTTTTAGTATTTTTCATATCTCTCAAGATGAAGAATAAAAAATGCAAAATAAGTAGTAAGAAAATACAGAATTAAAGTAATTATTATATTAATTCCTATAAGGTAGTAATCTTTCCAAAAAGCATCCTGATATACACTATATGGCTATTTAAATTACTTTATAATTAATCAATATATACACATGGCTTAAAAAAAAACCTAATGACTAAGAGTGGGGGCTAGTAATATAATTCTTGTATTGATTCAATAATTCATCACTGTTACCTATTTTAGGAACTGTAATTATAGAAATGAATTATGAAAAATTACAGAAAATGAAATGATGTTATTTTAATTAAATTAGTTCTTTAATAGATCATTAAATAATAGAATGGTACCTATATTTTAGATGCATGGGCTTCTGAATTTTAAAAAGTATTTTTCTCTTCATTAATTAGGAAAGTTGATACACGTGGGCTGCTTCTGTATTTAACCAAATGTATTAAAATAGTCTTAATCTGAAACTTTGATGCCAACTATAAACTAGATCTCTTCTTGTGGCTCCTTCTAACCATATAACCAACTTAACACTTTAAAATGCTCAGTTTAAGCAATAACTAATTCATTTGAAATATTTATTCACTATGATTACAGCATTTTGTTTAATGTTTCAGGTCCATAAAAGATTCTAATATTTATGATACTATTACTTGGCTTAAAATCCAAATTCTATGTGGTCACGTTTCTTAGATTAAAATAGGTCATCTTAATGAAACAGTGGTTGAAGTACCCTGAACTCATGCCCTACATGCTATGCTAAGTCGCCTTAGTCGTGTCCGACTCTGTGCGACTCTATGGACAGCAGCCCACCAGGCTCCTCTGTCCACGGGATTCTTCAGGTAAGAATACTGGAGTGGGTTGCCATTTCCTTCTTCACATGACCTACATAAGGACTTAGTTTATGGAGTTTAATTCAAATGTACAGAGATAGTTGCCACTTGGATCTGTATGTTCCAGATGAAACTGGCTTGCGATTGCAATGGCAATGTGAAGTATCAATTAAAAGGCCTTTTGAAAGAACTGTGCTTGAGCAATCTGCTCCAGAAAAGGGCTTATATAGAGCTGCAGTCAGCCACAAACTCATTTGTATCTTTTACTGTGTTAACACAGGAGAGTTGAATCATAAACATACCCTGTTACTAAATTTGCTAAGAAGAGCATCCATTTATTAAATATTCACTACAGCAATCCCAAAGAGGGTTTCTGATAATTACACTCAAATATCAAATAGTTTATTCTTCATTTAGTCTGAATTTTAAGTCAACATAGAAAGCTTTTATTTGTTTGACCATTAAGAGTCACCAGTGACCAAACACAAGGCGAAGAAAGAAAATATGGTGAACTATATGCTGACTGATGAACGCCAGAGAATTCCCAAACAGCTTACATACTACACACTTAAAACTAACTAAGTTAACTCAGCAACATACAACGGTTGACCATAACAGAGCATAGGGGAGAGAAAAGTAGGCAAGTCCTTTGGAGGGAGTAGGAGAGGCTCAGATGGAGGCTTAAATAGAGAGGCTCAGAGGGGAATCTTGACTACTCTCTGTGTCTCTCCCTGATGCCAAAGAAAGAATGCTGGGAGCAGACCCCTTGGGATGTTCTCCTCCTAAAACCTGAGACACAGCATTATTCTCAGTTGCTAAAAAGCCTGGAAACAATTAAAAAAACCCATTAGGTGATAAAAGAATAAACAAAATGTAGTATATCCATGTTGTTGTTCAGACACTAAGTTGTGCCTGACTCTTTGCAACCTCATGGACAGCATACCAGACTTCCCTGTCCTTCACTATCTCCCTGAGTTTGCTCAAACTCATGTCCATTGAGTTGATGATGTCATCCAACCGTATCATCCCTCTGTCACCCTCTTCTCCTCTTGCCCTCAATATTCCCCAGCATCAGAATGTTTTCCAAAGAGTTGGCTCTTTGCATCAGGTGGCCAAAGTATTGGAGCTTCAGCTTTAGCATCAGTCCTTCCAGCGAACACTCAGGACTGATTTCCTTTAGGAGTGACTGGCTTGCTCTCCTTACTGTCCAAGGGACTCTCAAGAGTCTTTTCTAGCACCATAGTTCAAAACCATCAGTTCTTCAGTGCTTAGCCTTCTTTATGGTCCAACTCTCACATCTAGTCTCAACTACTGCAAAAATCATAGCTTTGACTCTATGGACCTTTGTTGGCAAAGTGATGTCTCTGCTTTTTAATATGCTGTCCAGGTTTGTCATAGCTTTTCTATCAAGGGGCAAGCATCTTTTAATTTTGTGGCTGTAGTCATCATCTACAGTGATTTGGAACCCAAGAAAATAAAATCTGTCACTGTTTCCATTTTTTTCCCATCTATTTCCATGAAGTGATGGGAACTGAATATTCATTGGATGAACTGATGCTGAAGATGAAACTCCAATAGTTGGACCACCTGATGTGAAGAACTGATTCATTGGAAAAGACCCTGATGCTGGGAAAGATTGAAGGTGGGAGGAGAAGAGGACGACAGAGGATGAGATGGTTGGATGGTATCATCAACATGATGCACATGAGTTTGAGTAGGCTCTGAGAGTTGGTGACGGACAGGGAGGCCTGGCGTGCTGCAGTCCATGGGGTCGCAAAGAGTCGGCCATGACTGAGCGACTGAACTAAGTTGAACTGAACTGATGGGACCTGATGCCATGATCTTCGTTTTTGAATGTTGAGTTTTAAGTCAGCTTTTCACTCTCCTCTTTCACCTTCATCAAGAGGCTCTTTAGTTGCTCTTCACTTTTTGCCATTAAGGAGGTATCATCTGTTATTTGTATATCTGAGGCTGTTGATATTTCTCTTGGCAATCTTGATTCTAGTTTGTGAGTCACCCAGCCCAGGATTTTGCATGATATACTCTGTATAGAAGTTAAAAAAGCAAGGTGGCAATATATAGCTTTAATGTACTCTTTTCCCAATTTTGAACCAGACTGTTGTCCTATGTCCGATCCTAACTGCTGCTTCTTGACCTGTATACAGGTTTCTCAGGAAGACAGGTAATTGTGGTCTGGTACTCCCATTTCTTTAAGCATTTTCCAGTTTGTTGTAATCCACATAGTCAAAGGGTTTAGTATAGTCAATAAAGCAGAAATAGATGTTTCTTTTGGAATTCCCTTGCTTTTTCTATGTATGACCCACCAGATGTTGGCAAGTTGATCTCTGGTTCCTCTGCCTTTTCTAAATCCAGCTAGTAATCCATATATGTATATATGGTATATCCATATAGTAAAATATTATTTGGAGATAAAAAGGGATAAAGAACTGATATTTAAAACATGGATGAACCTTGAAATTACCATGGTAAGTGAAAGAAGCCAGTTACAAAGGCTATATATCATATGATGTCACATATAGGAAACATCCAGAATAGGCAAACCCAGAGAGACAGAAAATAGATTATTGGTTCCTAGAGCTAGGGGAAGGAAGATAGGGAAGGAGTGCTAATGAGTGTGTGTGGGTGTGTAAGTCGCTCAGTCATGTCTGATTCTTTGGGATCCCATGGACTGTAGCCTGCCAGGCTTCTGTCCATAGCATTTGCCAGGCAATACTACCAGAGTGGGCTGCCATTCCCTTCTCCAGGGGATCTTCCCAACCCAGGGATCGAACCTGTGTATCCCACATTGCAGGCATATTCTTTACCATCGAACCACCAGGGAAGGGTGCTAATGGGTAGCGGGTTTCTTTTTGGAATGGTGAAAATGTTCTTAAATTAAGACAGTGGTGATGACTGCACAGCTCTGTGAATATACTAAAAATTACTGAAGGTATTCATACAGCTAAAAGTATCAAGTTTATGATATATGAAATATATCTCAATAAAATTACTATTATAAAAATCCAGGTTTTGGCTTTCAGTAAGAGTACTGAAGGTCAAAGGGACAAACCTTTATCAAGCATCTTCCTCAAGCGGTACATTAAATAAGTAATAAGCTGTCAAACCATAAGCATTCAGTCTTTTCAAAGACTCTCCATTTGAGCAAGTGTATTTCACAATGACTTAAAAATATTTCCTGAAGAAAAGACCTGACCCATGAAAGAGCCTTTTCTGTGACTGTCAGCCCTAAGGCATTTTTAGAATTTTTAATAGTATCAATAGAAGCCTGATGGGCACTAGCAGATGATCCTATAAAGTATTAAAAAAAAAGTCTGAATGGCAGTGGGGAATCAAATCTTTTCATGAAAAAGTAACAGAGTCCTTTTCTTAAATGGTGGTAAGAAAACTATTTGTCAAGATTGTATGACCTTTTGAAACCATAAAGAATTCTATTCTAGCAAAGCTTTAACTAACTCAAAAGGGAGAGATAATCTTAGGATGAGAGGAAAGTTTTTTAATTTCAATAATGCCACCCATTTCCCCCTCATTCAGTTGATAGATATGGACAGGAGTTTTTACAGAGTCTAGAGTAACTTCCCAACACCAACGGCAGTCAGTTAAAGGACAGAGAATGCAAAGGAGCCAACTGCATCCAAATGACAAAAACAAATTTTAAAACAATGTGCAAAAAAAATAAAATCAAAGCAACAATTCTAAACTAAGCTTTAATTTCAAAAGTTGTCATTAGTATTTTCCACAATTAATAAAATATGCACTTTTTAACTATGTCTTTTGACTTCAATATAAATGAAAATTTAGTGCTTCATCTTAAGGAGCAGGCAAGCTATGATTTACTTAGAAGGTAAAATATGTGGAATCAACATGTCCCAAAGAAATAAATTTTCTCTTTATCAAGAAGTAAATGGGAAGTGAAATTTCCGTTTCTGGGCATTGCTAAGATTCTAAGACTACTATTAGAAATAGTTTTGGAATTGTGTACTATAAAATCTCAGAGATAATTTCTTGAATTGTGAGATCATATTTATATTTACTGACTTTTCATTTTGAACTGTATTTTCTTCTCCTTCCACAATTTTGTTACCCAGCAAGCTGACCACTAGTGTAATTTCTCTGCTTGGATAAAACATGCAATACAGACCATAACCTGAATACTGGAAGGCTGGATGTACCTTGCAGATGTTCCCCTGGCCAAGTTCTCTACCCCAAGTGCAGCTTGCCGTGGCAAGGCTGTAGTCATCTCTAACCACTGCTAAATTAGCATCCTTTGGGTGCAGCTCCAAGCACTTGTCTCCCTGAGAACTCCTCAGGCTGGTGGGAGCCACTGTAACTTAGAAGTGGCATATCAAAGTGGGGCTCTGGGAATAAGACAAGAAAGTTAGCTGGAGGGAACTATCTCAAACTTTTCTTGCAGAGAATGAAATGCAGCAGATTTTTAGAAGTGGATGCCTGTTTTGAAGGGTTAACATTTTATATATTGATCATGATGGTGGTTATACAACTAAATGATAAATTGCCAAAAACCATAGAACCATACGCTACCAAGGGTAAATTTTACTGTAAGTAAATTACACTTCAGTAAACTTGATCTAAAAAAGTGGTTCTCTCTGAATGGCAGAATTAAGGATTTTTCTCTTTATATTTTCTTGAACTTTACAAACTGGCTCAGTAACTCCACAATCAGTTAAAAAGAATGTAGCTTTGGACATCCTTGTCCCCCTCTATGCCCTTGGAAGTGTACGTAGGCAGAGTAAGTCTAAATTCCCTTACTAAATCGGCTGAGGTGAGAAAAACACCCTACTGATGATACTGCAAAGAGAAAAAGAATAAATCTTACATTCATGAAAATTTGGATTTGAAGGTGGTTGCTCAGTCCATGAGAAGCAGAAATTTTAAAGGGTATTATTTTCCTCTGAGGTGCCTGTGCTATGAGATTCTCGTGAGATGAGTTGTACACACCTCAGCATTCCCTGAGGACCATTTCTGTTGCTAAGGCATGAGCACCATGCACCTGCACAGTGATCTGCAACATGGACCTCTTACACCTTGGGAACCCAAGGCCACCCATGACGCTAAGAGGCTCTGCAGACAGAACATCACCGTGGCAGGCTGCCTGTGTGGAGGACCTGAAATTGACCCCTCCATCTACATATGCTGAATATCATTTCCCAACCAAACTGGAGTGACAGAATTGATCTCTTGGAGAATTACTTTAGCTAAGTTGCTTCCCTATCCATTCATAAACTCTTTAGCAACCAAAGGGAGAACTCTATGAGCCTGATATTGTATTGTAATTCAGAGAGAAAATACCAGGCATGCTGCCTGCCTCATCATGCAGAGGTCAAATAGTGATACACAAGAGAATCCTCTCAAGTCTCAGCCCCAGGAACAGTAAATCCTCCTGAGCAACCTGGTTTGTGTTTATCTTCCAGACACTCTAAATCACGTAATTCATTGACATTTCTTTCTTTAGCCTGGCAACCAGGACAGAGTCAAAGTGGCTCTCTACTTTGAGCCAGTGCATGGTATACTAATAAGAAACATTTTGTATACTATTTTAACCTTTTCTTCATCTTATTTTTCTAATTTTTATCTTTGCCCTAATTCCTTCATCCATTGCTGGTTTCTGAATTTTCCAAACGTGTCAAATACATAGAGGTAAAATATTGAGTAGTACATAGATAACTATATTGTACTCACTACAAATGCAGAAATAAACAGATTTTACAGCCTACTTTCTATAAGGTGAAATGCTGGATACATAGATAACTGTAGTATATGCAAAACAAATGTGGAAAATTGCTATCTTCTCTATTAACTGATTCCAAGGCCCACTTTAAATGAGGACAAAAATTAAACATATAAATAACTATATTATACTCAGTATAAATGCAGAAAAGGTATAATTTGCTTACTATTCTATAGCCTATCATTAATCAGGTAAAATATTAAAATAGATAACTGTTACATACACAGGTAACTATAGTATACTTGGTGCAAAGGCAGAAAGTCTCTTAACTTCTCTATTAACTAACCCTGTATCTCCCCTTCAAGATTTCTCAATTTGCAGTGATTATTTTTGGTCTGATATATCACCTTCGGATATAAGCACCATTAATTCCAGATTAAGGATGACTATATATTGATATTGCTGATGTTACTACTAGTGTTACTAATGTTTTTTGTAGTAAATAAAACAAATGAAAAGCCATACTGGAAACGGGAATTTATATTACTACCTTGTTTAGAAGACTACTACTTCCAAACAGTCATTACTAGAAAACCTAGCAATCACTGATAAACATTAAGAGTTTTCTAATGTTCTCAGCAAGGCATATTGCAAGAGAACTGCCAAAGGCAGCTGTCTATCTCACTTTTTAGGACACTTCCTAAATAACCACATGCAAAGGTCCAGTTTCCCTACTATAAAATGGACACACCTCATGGCAGGGTTCAAAATTCATCTTTGGTACTACAAGTGGGAGGAAACCAAATTGCTTGTCTTTACAGTCATGTGAGAGAGGGCTCCGCAGTATACTATTGAGCACAATATTAGAGTCATTTATTCAATAGGTGGGGCTTCCCTTGTAGCTCAGTTGGTAAAGAATCCGCCTGTAATGCAGGAGACCCCAGTTTGATTCCTGGGTCGGGAAGATCCACTGGAGAAGGGATAGGCTACCCACTCCAGTATTCTGGCCTGGAGAATTGCATGGATTACAGTCCATAGGGTCGAAAAGAGTGGGACACGACTGAGCAACTTATACTCACTCACTCATTCGATAGGCCCTCATGCCACTGCCTCCTTCTTGTTCACATGATGAGGCCAATATGGCAAGAACTTCAGACAACTGAAATAGTAAACTGAAGTATGCTTTTTGTTACCCTGTTAGATCATATCTGGACTTGGAAAAATAAAATCTTACAGATCACCTTACAAACTCTGACACAGGATCTAAATCAAACAATGTAGAAGACAACTGGTTTTCAAATCCACCATCCTGTTGAAAGCCTCCATCCTCCTCACTTCTAAGTAAGAAGGACTTGCATCCTGAAAGGAAGCGTCCTGGCTGGAAGCAGTGATGGCACTTTTAAGGTCCTTCAAGCAAATCAGAAATGGCTGACAGCAAAGAGGCTTTGGGTCTGAGAGCCATTTTCTTTATCTTTAGATTCTGGTGGGGACTGGCAGACAAAAGGGGGATCTCTCAAGTGATACAGTAAAGCCTATCTCCCTTCACTGACACTATTTTCTAAATGGCTCTTGCCAGTGTTAAACCTGGGCAAAGTAATTGTGTCAATAGTCTTCCTGAAGGTCCACCAAAAAGCACACTGAAAGGTGTGAAGAGCACAGGTATGAGAAGGGGTGAATATCAAGTAAGTGACCAACAGTAAAGCATGCCTACCTGAGGAACTTAAACCAAACTGACCTTCATTAAATAACATTATTCATTCAATGAACACTTAGCAGGGTGCCAGGACTGTGGGGGTGGGGCTGGGGTGGGCCTTACCACCTCATAGGAGGCTAATACATGCACAGAAGAACAGTTAGAAGAGTTTAGATGGAGAGGTGACTACCCGGAGAAATATGGGAAAGGCTCTAAGAGCTGATTAGCACTTAGTTTGGCATATCAAGAATACATAAGAATCCAACTGAGATGGGACCAGGACAATCAAAGTGGGTCAGTTATCATTCCAAGCAAAATTCACAGAATAAAGAAACCCACTTTCTTCTCAACCCCTATGGTTCCATAACAGATTCCTGTCCTGCTGCCTGGCCTCTCTTCATTCTGACCTCACCCTGCCCTATCAGAACAACTGCCTCTAACTGCAGCAACGTGTTTCAGCACGTCTCCTTGACAGGCCTAATGGCAGGTGACACTCATCTTCAACGGGTTCCCAGTTCTCCAGAACCAAAGGCCAGCTTTACTCTTCCACTCTCAAAAGCCACGAGGTGCTTTTAGGACACATCCTAGACACTACTGTGCCTCATGGGCCTCCAATACCGCAGTGTGACACAAACTTCTGTGCATACCTCCCCTCTTTCTTGGGTCAGCCAGGCTCCCATTTCTGCAGGACCCACTCATTCACCCAACATTCTCTGGCTGAGCTCCAGTGCTATGCCAGGCACCAAGCTGGGCACTGAGAATCAGACACAAAGCCACAAATCACTAACATGATTTTATGAACCAATTTCTAACAAACTTGTGGAATAACCTAATTCAAACTATATAACCCTAAAATTAGCTAATATTTTAAAACTTTTAGTACAGAAAAGTATCTAATCACCATGCATATACCAATAATCCCCTTGTTTAACCAATATTAATATTTTTGTTATGTTTATTTCAGATGGCAATCTTGAATAAAATGTTACAGATTTGGCTAAAGCTGAATTCCTAATAGTTCCCTCCTTCCCTTCCTCCCTAGATGAACCACTATCTTAAATTGGTATCATCTTGATATATTTTTTATAATTCTACTAGAGATACACTGATATACAAACAATATTAAACACTATTTAAATTCAGTATCACATATATTTTTAAATGTTCATAAGGATAATCTCATATCTATTCTTTTGTAACTTGTAGTTTTCACTCAAAAGTCTGTTTTCAAAGATGTCCATGTTGACACATGTAGTTATTTCATTTTAATGGATCTTGAGTTTACTTATTCACAGTGAACTTCCAGACCTCAAGATGGTTTTGGAAAAAGCAGAGGAATCAGAGATCAAATTGCCAACATCTGCTGGATCATCGAAAAAGCAAGAGAATTCCAGAAAAACATCTATTTCTGCTTTATTGACTATGCCAAAGCCTTTGACTGTGTGGATCACAATAAACTGTGAAAAATTCTGAAAGAGATGGGAATCCCAGACCACCTGACCTGTCTCTTGAGAAAACTATATGCAGGTCGGGAAGCAACAGTTAGAACTGGACATGGAACAACAGACTGGTTCCAAATAGGAAAAGGAGTACGTCAAGGCTGTATATTGTCACCCTGCTTATTTAACTTCTATGCAGAGTACATCATGAGAAACGCTGGGCTGGAAGAAGCACAAGCTGGAATCAAGACTGCCGGGAGAAATATCAATAACCTCAGATATGCAGATGACACCACCCTTATGGCAGAAAGTGAAGAGGAAACGAAAAAGCCTCTTGATGAAAGTGAAAGAGGAGAGTGAAAAAGTTGGCTTAAAGCTCAACACTCAGAAAATGAACATCATGGCATCCAGTCCCACCGCTTCATGGCAAATAGATGGGGAAACAGTGAAAACAGTGTCAGACTTTATTTTGGGGGCTCCAAAAAAACGGTGCAGATGGTGATTGCAGCCATGAAATTAAAAGACGCTTACTCCCTAGAAGGAAAGTTATGACCAACCTATATAGCATATTAAAAGCAGATTTATTACTTTGCCAACAAAGGTCCATCTAGTCAAGGCTATGGTTTTTCCAGTGGTCATGTATGGATGTTAGAGTTGGACTGTAAAGAAAGTTGAGTGCCGAAGAATTGATGCTTTTGAACTGTGGTGTTGGAGAAGACTCTTGAGAGTCCCTTGGACTGCAAGGAGATCCAACCAGTCCATCCTAAAGGAAACCAATCCTGGGTGTTCATTGGAAGGACTGATGCTGAGGCTGAAACTCCAATACTTTGGCCACATCATGTGAAGAGTTGACTCATTGGAAAAGACCCTGATGCTGGGAGGGATTGGGGGCAGGAGAAGAAGGGGACGACCGAGGATGAGATGGCTGGATGGCATCACCAACTCGATGGACATGGGTTTGGCTGGACTCCAGGAATTGGTGATGGACAGGGAGGCCTGGCATGCTGCGATTCACGAGGTCGCAAAGAATCGGAGATGACTGAGTGACTGAACTAAACTGAACTGATTCACAGTTTATTTCTCATATCTATCCTGATTCTAAGCTTTTACTTTGGAAACGTTACAGTAAGCATTTGTATTTGTCTTCCTGTGCATACCTAGCAGACTTTCTCCTATGATATTAAGTTCTTAGTTTTAAGTCCTACTCTCTGGCATGCTGATTCTTCTGATGGTTGAGTTTTTTTTTTTTTTTTAACTTGAGTTTTTAATTATCTGATTGTGAACTCATCTTTGGTGATATTAGTTTCTCAACTGGAGATTCTTAAACAATGCATATGGTTACATTTGGACTCTAAATTTACAGGAGTACAAGCCTGGGGTTGTCCAAGAGTGCATCTGAGGGCCATGGCTTATGTTTCCAAGTTCAAGTGTACCACCAGGAGCACACAAGGCCTCACTCTTTGGTCCCTGAAGGAGTATTCAACCCTAGGCTAGTGCTTTGTTGGGGACTTGACTATGCCCAGGCCTCCTGTACTGGCAGCTCAAATACTCGTGACCCTGGCTTCTGGTTCTGTATTTCTAGAGCCTGAGGATTTTCTTTGCTCCTTTACTATTTCCTCTAGTTATTGACCTGTATTATTGAATATCAAGTATTTCTAGAAGCTTACTGAGAAACTTTTATGTTCATTTTAGTTGACTAAATTGTCAGAATAAACATCTTAACTGAATTCTTTAAATATTGATTTAATTTTTCTAATAGTATAAATTATATTTGAAAAAAATCTGTTGGTTCATACTTTTTGGAAATGTTCAACACTACATTACTGAGCTTGTGAACTGCTCTTTTTGTGCTAAAGATACAGATAACCTTAAAAAAAGGGTAAAATTAAAACAAATTTTCGTTTTGACAATTTTAACTTTCCTAATAAATTATCTAATTGAGTTATATAAGTCAGAAATTTTTGATTTATAATTTTATACCTTGCTTATAATTTCTCATCCTATAAAAAACTGATGTTTTAAAATGTTCACATTATTTGAAATCCTGTGTTTAAAGTTTTCTTTATCTTATTTGCATGCTTCGTGCTGTACTAAACATACGTATGTGCATAACTGTTAAGGATCAAAAATGAAAAAATTCATGAGAATACAATTTATCTGTCTAGTAATTTTAAATGGATAGCAATCAGCTACAAACAGCATTCTACTCACCAAGAAGGACTTTATGGCTATGAATAATAGGAGATACAGAGAAGTACAACAATTGTGATGTTAGAAACAACTGAGAGACAAGTTACTACGAGCACACACCTACTTAGTAATAAACAAACTAAGCTTAAAAGGCAAGCAACAGAAGTATTCCATAGTAGGCTTTCTTGGAATATGTAAACACTAAGAAAGAAACCCAAAGATTGGATAAACAGTGATTCACCAGTTGGGAGTTGTGGCAGTAATTCATATTCTAATGATGTTTTAAAATAGCATAACAGGTTATTTAAATATAAAACAATACTTGTGATTAAATGTCCAGTAATATATTGGTTTTGTGCTGATTTGAATATACAATTATTTCAAATAGTAATCATTTCATATAGTATTTTTACAGAGTTCTAGAAAACTCAAGGTAAATGAGGGTATTTTTCAAAGCTAGCTAAATGCTATTACTTGGAAATACTTCTTAGTTAAAAGAAAAAAACAAAAAACCAATATCAGGTTTCCAAAATCTATTAGCTTTACCAAATAATTAGCAATTAATTGTTAAAACCATTCATTAACTTTGTCTACATATAATAAATCAAAATTTCTAAAGGCAGCTTAGTAGCTTTTGCTAGAGAACTGTACCAGTGCCGTATAAAACACTTCAAGCACAAAACTGAAGGATAATCAATATCTCAAGAGGTTTCTCAAAATTAGAATAAATTGACATTTTTGGTATCAAATTTAGGAAGACAAGTTAACAGTGACAACATTAAAAGCATCATTTGCTGCATCTAAGACAATTAATATGGCCTGTGACTTGAAGGCAGTTAGGAAGATAAAGGCATTTAAAAAGATAGAGCCACGGGTGTACACATGTTCCCCATCCTGAACACCCCTTCCACCTTCCTCTCCATACCATCCCTCTGGGTCATCCCAGCATACCAGCCCCGAGCACGTGTACAACCGTGTGGATTCATGTTGATGTATGGCAAAACCAATACAATATTGTAAGGTAATTAGCCTCCAATTAAAATAAAAAAATTTATATTAAAAAAATAAGCTTGCAAACTAAAAGAAAAAAGAAAAAAAGAAAGAGCCACTGGCCCTGTACCTGGTGCTGGCGATGCTTGGTGATTCTGCTCCAAGCCTACATCTTTCTAGCTGACTGGCAACAATCTGCCTTTCCACCTCCAGTTCTCGGGTGAGTCGCTGAAACTGAAGCTCCTGTGATTCAAGGAAATAAAAGGAACATAAAGCACCAGGTTTGCTCAGGCAGATACATGAATTCATGTGTGTCACAAGAAACACAGGAACATGCCCAAAACATAACACTATAGTGTGGCCTTACGAGAGCAGAGTTTTGGATGGAATTGTGGGCCTAAACAACCTACTGATTTGAAGCTCTTACAAACAAACTTAAAGGCACTAGAATTTCGGTCTTTGTTAGAAACTGAAAATATGTAAATCCTTATTTGGGCTTTTTTTTCCCCTATGGTTCTAATTGAGGTCTTCAAATAGTACTTATGCCACAGGGATGTAACGTAAGGGTTGCAGAGTCCTTACATTAGAGGACCACCAACCAATATAAATAATCTCTTCATCCTCAACAGCTAATGTTTTCATCTCTCATACTGCATGTTAGCTCAGCATTAAAAAAAAAAGTAAATTCCTGTGATGAGACTCACTTGACAGTATTAGATACAAAACCTTTCAATTGCTAAGAAAAAAAAAATCATTACAATCCCACAAAAAGTCTTGTTATATTTATCTATAATACAAACACATTTTTCCTATTGTCACAAATGCATTCATGTGTCACTGTATGAAGGGACAAGAGAAAAATAATGAAAAAGTCTGAGTCATAATATAGAACTTAAAATTGTATTAGAAAGATGGAAGATTGTCTATTCTAGGAGAAATGTTTTAACATTATTTGTACTTATCTCATTGTTCTCTTGACAGGATTTTAATATATAGAAAGCATGCCATGCTATAAACTATCTATAAATCATGTATACTCTAAGGCTTTAGGCCACAAATAACATCTCCAATAACACCTCAAGCTCCCCTGTGCCATATTAACTCCTTACAAGTCTACTTAAAGCAAATGCTGAACTGTAAGTGGTTTAACTGGACACTGACTATTGGTTCAAAATACCAGGGAGATGCACCTTAAGCAAAGGAACTAATCAGACATAGAACTACATTAGTTCTGTTAATAATAATACTATTGACAACATACTATCTATGACAGTAAAATACAATTCAACTGCAAAGTGAATTAACTCCCTGTGAGATTAGGCAAAGGTACAACTACTTGACAGCGCTGGCTGAGCAAATTCTATAAATTATTCTTAGAATCATTCTTAAGAAAACAGTCTGTGAACTCTTACTGCTTTCTGATATTGACAGTCCTTTTCTAACGAGCCCAGCTGGTGTGGGAGAATATACAGCAGTAATAACAGTTGTTACACACAAGAACTATACACAGAAGAACTGTACCAAAAAGATCTTCATGACCCAGATAATCATGATGGTGTGATCACTCACCTAGAGCCAGACATCCTAGAATGTGAAGTCCAGTGGGCCTTAGGAGCATCACTATGAACAAAGCTAGTGGAGGTGATGGAATTCCATTTAAGCTATTTCAAATCCTAAAAGATGATGCTGTGAAAGTGCTGCAATCAATATGCCAGCAAATCTGGAGAAATCAGCAGTGGCCACAGGATTGGAAAAGGTCAGTTTTCATTCCAATCCTAAAGAAAGGCAAAGCCAAAGAATGCTCAAACTACCACACAATTGTACTCATCTCACACACTAGCAAAGTAATGCTCAAAATTTTTCAAGCCAGGCTTCAGAAATAAGTGAACCGTGAACTTCCAGATGTTCAAGGCGGATTTAGAAAAGGCAGAGGAACCAGAGATCAAATTGCCAACATGTGCTGGATCATCAAAGAAGCAAGAGAGTTCCAGAAAAACATCTATTGCTGATTTATAGACTATGCTAAAGCCTTTGACTATGTGGATCACAATAATCTGTGGAAAATTCTGAAAGAGATGGGAATCCCAGACCACCTGACCTGCCTCTTGCAGGTCAGGAAGCAACAGTTAGAACTGGACATGGAACAACAGACTGGTTCCAAATAGGAAAAGGAGTACGTCAGGGCTGTATATTGTCACCCTGCTTGTTGAACTTCTATGCAGAGTACATCATGAGAAACACTGGGCTGGAAGAAGCACAAGCTGGAATCAAGATTGCCAGGAGAAATATCAATAACCTCAGATATGCAGACGACACCACTCTTATGGCAGAAAGTGAAGAGGAACTAAAGAGCCTCTTGATGAAAGTGAAAGAGGAGAGTGAAAACGTTGGCTTAAAGCTCAACATTCAGAAAACTAAGATCATGGCATCCAGTCCCATCACTTCATGGCAAATAGATGGGTAAACAGTGGAAACAGTGAGAGACTTTGTTTTTCTGGGCTCCAAAATCACTGCAGATGGTGACTGCAGCCATGAAATTAAAAGACGCTTTACTCCTTGGAAGGAAAGTTACGACCAGCCTAGACAGCATATTAAAAAGCAGAGCTATTACTTTGCCAACTAAGGTCTGTCTAGTGAGGCTACGGGTTTTCCAGTGGTAATGTATGGATGTGAGAGTTGGACCATAAAGAAAGCTGAGCACAGAAGAATTGATGCTTCGGATCTGTGGTGATGAAGCCTCTTGAGAGTCCCTTGGACTGCAAGGAGATCCAACCAGTCCATCCTAAAGGAGATCAGTCCTGGGTGTTCATTGGAAGGACTGATGTTGAAGCTGAAACTCCAATACTTTGGCCACCTCATGAGAAGAGCTGACTCATTTGAAAAGACCCTGATGCTGGGGAAGATTAAAGGTGGGAGGAGAAGGGGAAGACAGAGGATGAGATGGTTGGATGGCATCACCAACTCAATGGACATGAGTTTGGGTAAACTCCAGGAGTCGGTGATGGACAGGGAGGCCTGGCGTGCTGCAGTCCATGGGGTTGCAGAGAGTTGGCCATGACTGAGTGACTGAACTGAATTGCTGGCCCAACTTGCTGTAAAACAGGATCATAATGGGTAAGGGGAGGACACTGCCTACCTTTGCTTAACAATTCCTAGGTCCCAGGCTTCTGATCAATGTTTGGCCACAAAACACCACATAGATAATTAACTGCATAATATTCAGTACCAGGCTAAGATCACTGATTTTAAGGACAAATACTATTACATTTACTTTACAGTCTTTGTCCTTAAACAGCATCACAGCTTTTGTGATATACTTCCATTCTTTCAATTATTTTGTGTGTGTATATGCTCAGTTGTTCAGCCATGTCTGACTCTTTGTGACCCCAAGGAGTATAAGACCTAACTCTGTGTGACTCCATGGACTGTAGCCTGACAGGTTCCCCTGTCCATGGGATTTTTCAGGCGAGAATACTGGAGTGGGTTGCCATTTTCTTCTCTGGGGGATCTTCCTGATCCAGGAATCAATCTGAGTCTCGTGCACTGGCAGCTGGATTCTATACCACTGCAGACTGTTTATTATACACCTCTTTTCCTGGAAGACTGACTGCTTGTACCAAGCTGGGCCACAAAGGGCAATCTGTGCATCTCAAAATATCCCCCAACCCATTATATAACTTTTGAGTTCTCAGTTCAGTGGTTACTAGGGATTGAGGACTGGAGGGTTTCATTTGGGGATGGCCAAAAGTTACCAGGATAAGATTAAGGTATGTTAAACTAGAACAGTAAAACAATTTCCATTCATCGAAAAAAAAATCTATTTTAGTGGGTTTAAAAAAAAATTATGTCTATAACTGCCTATGGTCTTTTGAACATCCTTTCAAGGAAATATTTGGGAAATTTCCTTCTTGAAGGCAGACAATGGAACTTAATGTCCCATAATTCCTTCCCTCTGAAGCAGATATAGGGAACTTCAGCTCTGCCGAGAAGATGCCAGACTGTGACTAGGATGCTGAAACCAAGATGTTGACATCAGAAAACACGAAGCTTTCCTGTCTTCCTTTCACCTTCTTGCTGCACTTCCTGTAGTAGAAATTGAGGCCAAGTTTCTAACATGGATATAACCTCCACACAAACTATGTTTATACTTGACACACTATTCCTGAGAGCTCAGTCTCAGGTTTGTTCTCCAGCCCTGGCAACAAACATGGGAATTCACGAATAACCACTACTAAGTATCTTTTCCAGGCATAATTAGCCATGTTAGTCTCTTTTTTCTTGCAACTAGAAACTCTGACTGATAGACCTCTAGAAACCATTTACAGTTGTGAAGTTTACGAGAAGAGCCTCACTACTCACGATGCAGCTGATTTTTTTTTAGAAGTTGGGCAATTCCTGTAACACTCATTTGGGCTGAGTAAAGTCCACATTGTATCCCTCTTAGCTGCAGAGTCTATAATATTGAACATCACTGGCTACTTTTATCAAACCCACTTCACCCATTATTTGCCCACCCTTCTCACAAGTAGAACATAGTTAAAGCCTCCACAGCAGACTCTCAGGAAGCTGTAAAGCATGGAATCTGTTTGGGTTACCTAATACTTGTGAACATTTACAAGCAAAATATATGTATGCTTTATTGTAAAATTATTAATATATTAATTCCAAAGACTGTAAGTTGAACTCCCACATGTGACTGCCATCAAGATGAATATGATATAAACATTTGACAATTTTGTCTCCACTGGATTCTTAAGACTGATTGACAAGGAAGACAGTATTACACAGTCATATAAAAACACCTCTAATGATTTCAAAATAATACTCATCAAGAGGATTATGCTGTGATACCATCTATAAATTAAAAAATTTTTTTAATCCTCTAAACATAATGTGTTTGAAATCTGACCCTTACCACCACCTCCACAACTGGGCATCTAAATTATGGGAGGATCCTTTGAGAAGACAAGGAAATAATGTTTAAAGCATCTGCCAGTGATTTAGTACATGGCAACTTCCCCTTAAATTCTGTTAAACAAGACCATAATCAAGGTTAGAAAGAAAGTCAAGGCTACTGACATGCTATAAAAATGGAGTCAGTTCACATGTGTTTGGCAGCTTTTGCTTATATTTACTTCATCTCTCTCAGGTATGTATATCAAAAATCATTCTCTGAGAGTCAAGCAGACAGAAGAAAAATAAAGATTCACTTTCATGATCTTGTATGGTCGACAGAAATGTGTGGCTGAGGAGGCCCAAGGAAAGACTTGCTGCACCAGAGGTCATGCCTTCAGGGGTCCCTCAGCTGAAGAGAGCCTTCGTGACCCAGGAAGTTACATCCTTCTGGGCAGGCTGCGTGCAGCACTGAGATGAGAAGAGAAAAGCCAGGTTCAGACATGCTTTAGAGTTTGCCATCAGCTTAACTCCCTGGCATAGTATTTGGATCTCCCTGACCCTGGTGCTCAAGCCTGCTTTTTCTTCCCCTCTCCTCCATAAGAGCTGATCTATAATACACACTCTGCATGAAAACACCACTTCGGTGAGAACCCAACCTGAGACAGTATTGTTTTCAGATTCTTTTACAGAATGACAGGAAGTTTTCTCTCACTCCTAGTTTTTAAAATTGTGAGATTCTTTAAATGTACTGAAAAAGTAGAGACAATAACACAATGAGCTTTGGCAAATCTGACCTAGGTCTAGCAAATCTTACTTTTTGCTACATTTGCTTCAAGTTTTTGAGAAATAAAGTATTACAGACACAATGAAATCCCCAGGTTTCTCTTTCCTGGATCTTATTTCTCTCTCTCTCTCCTTTTCTCTCCAGAAGAAATCATTATCTTGAATTTGGTGTTTAATATTCACATGAATATTTTATTACTACTCCATATATACAGTACCATAAATAATACATAGTATCACTTTGCATATTCATACCATTTATATAAATGGTATACAGAACACCAGTGTTCTGCATGTTGCTTTTATTACAATATGATTTTGAGATTTATCAATATCAGTACACTTAGACCCAGTTCATTTATTTCCATTGCTCAATAATATTCTATTGTATGACTACGGCACAGTATATTTGTATGTTCTCATTATAATGAACCCTTGGGTTGTTTCCAATTTCATGCAATTATCAACATGCTGCAAAAGAAGCATCTTTGTATAAATCATCTATACACATGTGGCAAACAGTTCCAGTAGAGTCTTAGATATGGAATTGTTGAGCTGAAGGCTATGTACATCTTCAAATTTACTTGATAATGATTATTACGTTACCTTCCAAAGTGGTTGTACCAATTTACATTCCAGTCAGCACTGTATGAGAGTTGCAGTTTATGTACATTCTCACTGATGCCAATCTGCATGTGGGGGCTTAAATTTCTTTTCATTCTTTTCTTCTTTTGTAAAGGCAAGGAATGATAGGTATGGAATACTATCTTGCATTTATTTTAGTTTGTGTTTCCCTGCTAAACAACATGTTTTCATATGGTTATTGGCCATTAGGTACCCTCTTTTCGCACAGCTATCATACTCTGTCAGGTGGCCAGGTTTCTCAACACCCTTGCACTAATGCTTTAGATTTGGGCAAGGGATATCCCATTAGACTCCCCACAGCAGGCTGTCCTCAAAGGGCACACAGTGTAACATCCAGTGGCGTGCTCAAGACCACCTAGGCTTGACTTCAGGGTGGAAGCCAGGTTTACTGTTTACTTGGCTTAGGAGTCTCATTTTGGTTTTTGTTTCTATGAGTTCTTTACTTTCCTGGCACCTTAGCCTTGCTTTTGAAAAGACAATTTAAGCATTTTATTCAGTATACATATTTAGTTTCTTTTAAGGGAAGACTGGTTAGGGTATCGAATATACAAGAAATGGGAGTCTCCACAGCTTTTTCATATTTTCTCTGAATTTTTCTGAGCTTTATTCAGGGGAACTTAGTTTTTCTTTCAATTCACTATTTCCCTGTTTGCCTTGTTAAGGGTTTATGTCATCTGTTATACTTTTTTCCAATGGCAATATTTTCCATTTCTGAGACTTCTTGTTGGGTCTTTTTCTTACCCACCTGTTCCTGCTGCTCATTTCAAGTGAAATCTGTTCCTGCTGCTCACTTGGAGTGAAAGCTCTATCATTTCCCTTGCTATTCAGGTTTACCTTTACCTAAACTCCACGTACCTCAGTCCTAAGAGACTTTAGATTGTGATTCAGTGTTTATTTCAGACAGAAATAATACTGCATACCTAGTCATGTCTCCTGCCACTGGCTTCAAGAAGCCCAACAAGCATTAGGTTCTTCCGCTTTCACTTCCTTCAATAAGCAGGAAGAGCTCCAACCCAGACCTCAGTGTCAAGGACCCTGGAGGTGGCATTGAAAACAAGGTATTCTTCACCCTCCTGTGGCCCCAGGGCCTCTCTCAGCTTCATTCATTCCTCACTGATGGCCAGCAGTCACATATCTCATGACGCTTTCCAACTCTGCCCTATGGAAGCCTCACTCCAGTTTGCAAATTCTGTTTATAAACTTGTCATTTTTGACTCAGAATATTCTCCATCTCAAGGTTACTAAGAAGACTCTACCACTACAAGCTTTAACTGAAATGTAGTTCTTTCCTGAAAATACTGCTTCTTCTGACCTCTCTCTGGTGAAGATTATGCATTCTTCAAACATCACAGCTGAGGTGCCTGGAGCAGGAAGCTGGCCATCACTGGCTCATTACCTCTACTTACTAGCATGAAGTTGTAGACAGAATCCCTCATAGACCTCCTGTCAGCTGAATCCGTAATCATATTCCCTCTTACATTCTTGTATCATTAAGCCACGCTCTCTTTCCCCTTAATTGTTGGAGACCATTATTCCTCCCAAACGTGTGCAAAAGCTCACTGTTTGGGGGTCATGCCATCCAACCTCAGTTGCCCACTTGCATCACTAGATCTATTTACTTCAGGCTGTTCTAATTGATTCACTAATTCAAGAGTGGCTATAATAGTTACTAACACTGTGATGGTGACAATTAAGAAATAGCAGCAGGTATTCCTATCAGGCCATTAGTGATCCTGCCCCTAAATTTCCACTAGTTCTTTCTCTTCCAGGCTTGGTGGGGGCAGTGTCCCGTTCTTGTCTAAGGCCGGCCTCTCCATGCCCTCTTGCCTCTTCTAGGATCTTGCTTCTCTTTCCTGAATTGTCGGTGTTTCCTCTCAGTTTAACGCTTAAATCTTTCTCATTGGAAAACATCTTCTTAACCTCAGGACTCCTCAATCTGTTTCCTTCTCTTTGACCTGTACTTCCTTTAATTAAATATTTCTCTTTAAACTGACTCCTTTTAAAAACAGTATTATCTCAGTATTAAAATAATTGAAATTCTGATTTCTAACGCTTTTATATAATCATCTTAATATAAATTAAAATACATAATTTTAAAAGATGCATATCTGTGCATTAAAGCCCATTCACATCAGCAATACAGGTACACCACACCAGGGGATGACACACCTTTCCATGCCTACACAACTCAGCAGGAAAGTCTGAGTACTGCTTAGACTCAAAGACATGATCATCATTTGATGTAATCAGTGCTTAAGTGAGAGTATCTATATTTTAATTACTGTTGCCTAAAAATCTTACAATAATAATTTTTTTCTAATTTAGTATGGTGGAAGAGTTTTATATCACTTAAATATCAATTATCACTGCATAATAATAAGTTGGATTTTTAAGGCCCACAGGATTTCACAGGATACGTCCTAATCTCAGGGTTCCCAGGCAGCACTAGTAGTAAAGAATCTGCCTGCAATGCAGGAGACGCAGATACGGGTTTGATCCCTGGGTGGGGAAGATCTCTGGAGGAGGGCATGGCGACCCACTCCCATATTCTTGCCTGGAGAATTCCACGGACAGAGGAGCCTGGAGGGCTATGGGCCATTGAGTCGCAAAGAATCAGACACAACCGGAGTGAATTAGCATGCACACACATTCCATCTCAGGACATACTGACATTACAGCTTTTTTTCTCTTTTCCACATTAAAAAGACGAACAAATTATGGTCATGATGACATCTTTGAGGCTCTTGAGTCAGGCCTGGGGAGCTACTTTAAAAATGAATGTTTAAGAGCTAAAATATTCAAAACATCCCAGATACTGTTCCCTAATCTAGGCTGACACCAAAACCAAAGCAGTCATATTTTCAAAGCACCCCTAAACTTCTCAACCTTGAAATAACCATTCATTAGCATAGAGATGATCAAATGCTCTTTCTATCACAGTTAATTAATAACTGACAAGCCATTATTAAGTGTATTCGGTAGTCCCTAAAAATCATACATAATTAATTATAAAAATGCTAAGTATATGATATTTATATCATATACTTTTACTGACCAGACCCTTTTGTTAGAAAGAAACACTGCCTTTCTCAACCAAACTGTGTTCTCAGACAACAGAGTCCCACAGGTTTGCCCTTATTGGAAGGGGTTTAAACCTTCGAGGAAGTTTGAAAAATGCTGCCCAGAGGATTCCAAATCTTGGAGGTTCACATGACACTAGAATATAAAAAGTTCTCAGGTGTCTACCAGTAAGAAATTGCCTTGCCTTTGTATTACCTGGAGGTTTTTCTATTTATTGATATTAAACTCGATTTTCCAAAGAATAACTATTAACATCTCAAGGAACAATACTGCCTTGCAGAACACAACTTAGTCAACACTAAAAATGCATCTCATGTTTATTGTATTTTGAGATGACTGAATTAAGGGATACTGCCTTGTATTCTACACTTAAAAAAAAAGAAAACACTACCACCACCACCACCACCAACTCATATACTGGAAAACCCAATTTTTCATTACTTTGGTACAGGCTGAATATTTACAATGGGGAGGTCACCACAAATGGTTAACCTTCAGATGGAAATTCTTGACCTCACATCAGTCCAAAGACAGGAAGGGAATACATTATTAGGATATTTCTGATGGATCAGTTGCCCTAACCTATGCCCTATGCTTCCTACATTTAGATCTTTTCTAAGATAACAGAAAAATATGAGATATGACCACCAATCTGATTTCCTATTATACTAGTTAACATTCAATAGGAAATGATCAACATTCATATCTTTTTTGTTTTATCCTAGCAGCAAATCACATAGGATTATATCAGGTTTTAGCTTTGATATCTATCCTTCACTTTTAATGAAGCAGAGAGGAAATAGCAAAGCTTACCAGATGCTCTAAATTTATATTCTAAAGCTCAGGTTCTTATCTGTAACTGTCACCAAAGCTCCTTTATTAGGAAATCAAAATAAAGGAAGAGAGGTTTACACTGAAACACACTAATGAAAGCTTTGCTTAGAGCCACATGTGGATGAGAAGGTCAACCAAACAGGCAAAAGCTTGAGCTTTTCCTATAGCACCACTGATGGCTTTATAAATATCTGTCTGCCACCTCGAAAAGCTCATTGCCACTGGCTCTTAATCTCTTTTCTGGTGCCCTCTGACCACTGCATGGGCCTATGTACACCAGTGATATCCAAATCTACTACGTCTAATCAGATTCACACCAGTGTTTTCATTGGTAGTGAGCTAAGCAGCTCTACTAACAGACGGGCCATGCCCCACAACCAGCCTTACCACCTTGCCTTCTGTGTTTTCTATTTCTCCACTGCAGAGGTCCTCAAAGCAGGGGCTCTGAACCAGCAGTATCAGCATCACTTGGAAACTTACTTGAATCAGAGGGGTCAGGTCCAGCTTGAACAGGTCTTCTAGGAGATTTTCATGCACACTGACCTACTGGAACCACCATTCCTCTTTGAAAGTGAAAGTGAAGTTGCTCAGCCGTGTCCGACTCTTTGTGACCCCATGGACTATACCAAGCTTCTCTGTCCATGGGATTTTCCAGGCAGTAATACTGGAGTGGGGTGCCATTTCCTTCTGCAGGAGATCTTCCCAACCCAGGGATTGAACCTGGGTCTGCCGCATTGTTGGCAGATGCTTTACCGTCTGAGCCACCAGGGAAGTCACGTATTCCTCTTTACTTAGGCTCAAAAATGTTAAGTGTTTTCATCTTTTCGTCATTTCCCCTTTCTCTGACTTCTCATTCCTCACATATTAAATGGATTCCCAAACCCTGTCACCCAGCCTCTCTACCACTACTGAATCCATTCATTTCCTTGCCATACCTGCCACTACTATCCTAATTCAGAGTCACATTCACTCCAGATCATTGCAATGACGCTGCACTAAGTCTCCTCCCCACCCAATGGTGCTGAGGGGCCTGGCCTCGCTTTTCACATCTTTTCCAGATAAATCTGTTGAAGGTACAACATACTGATTAATAATCCTTTCCCAAGTGTTTCCTGTGCTCCAGGCTCTCTGCTAAGCTTTTAACATACATTACCTTGCTAACTTCCTAGTCAGCCTGCCAGGGAGTGAAAGTTAGCCTTGTTCACAGAGAGCTGACTTGTCTGAAGTCATCCAAATCCAGGATTTGAATCACATCAGTCTGACTCCTAACTCCATGGTGTTAACCATCGTGCATCATACCCCTTGCAGCCAACCTGTAATACAACTTACAGTTGACTCAGCCTTATTTTAAGACCCTCTGCAGTCTGCCCTAAACCTTTTTTTCCCCCAGGATCCTGTAATTTCCCTACTTGTACCTGAACAGAACTATTCATTTTTTTTTCATACATATCACTCAGAGCTTTTTCTCATGTGACTCCATCCACCTGAAAAATCACTTTCTTATGTGCCTAGACTCCTTTATCCAGCCCTTGGGTAAAGCACTTGACCATTACATGTGCTGGATTTACTAAGCTGGATTCCCCTTAAAGAAGAGTGAAATCTAGATTTGATTCATCTAACTTCATGGAAAACCAAGACAAGAAATCCCTGCTAATTTATTCACGGTGAATTTTACACAGTACACTTTATTTAGTATGTTATAATCGATCACATGAATTTTTAAACTGAATGATACTTAAAAGTCACAAAGAGATAAGAAGGCAGAGCTGCAATAAGAAACTTGGTTTCCCTAAATTTTGTTGACTGCTTTTTCAATTAATCAGCTCTATCAGAGATTTCTTTAATTTAAGTCTGATTTTGGCAATAAGGAGTTCATGATCTGAGCCACAGTCAGCTCCAGTCTTGTTTTTGCTGACTGTATAGAGCTTCTCCATCTTTGGCTGCAAAGAATATAATCAGTCTGATTTTGGTGTTGACCATCTGGTGATGTTCAAGTGTAGAGTCTTCTCCTGTGTTGTTGGAAGAGGGTATTTGCTATGAGCAGTGCGTTCTCTTGGCAAAACTCTACTAGCATTTGCCCTGCTTCATTCCCTATTCCAAGGCTAAATTTGCCTGTTACTCCAGGTGTTTCTTGACTTCCTACTTTTGCATTCCAGTCCCCTATAATGAAAAGGACATCTTTTTGGGTGTTAGTTCTAAAAGGTCTTGTAGATCTTCATAGAACCGTTCAGCTTCTTCAGCGTTACTACTTGGGGCACAGACTTGGATTACCATGATATTGAATGGTTTGCCTTGGAAACAAACAGAGATCATTCTGTTGTTTTTGAGATTGCATCCGTCCTAAAGGAGATCAGTCCTGGGTATTCTTTGGAAGGAACAATGCTAAAGCTGAAACTCTGGTACTTTGGCCACCTCATGTGAAGAGTTGACTCATTGGAAAAGACCCTGATGCTGGGAGGGAGGAAAAGGGATGACAGAGGATGAGATGGCTGGATGGCATCACCAACTCAATGGATGTGAGTTCAAGTGAACTCCGGGAGTTGGTGATGGACAGGGAAGCCTGGTGTGCTGCAATTCACGGGGTCGCAAAGAGTCGGACACGACTGAGCAACTGAACTGAACTGATCAGGGATTTCATATTATTCACGGTGGCATGGGCAAATAGGTTCTTTATAAAAAAATAATACGCATAATTTCAGTGGTGTAGTAGCTTCATGCCATTACTGACTTTCCCCATGTCACTTCTTCTCCTTCCCTCATTTATTTATACCTGTTTCCATCTGCCAAATTCCCTGAGTGCTCAGGCATCATATATATACCGCCTTTCAAAAAAATCAGGAATTTCCCAGCCTTGGCATGCCATTTCTGAAAACCTAACAGTCCAATGACACTTTAAGTTATTAAACTAGAAATGTGTTCTTTTATTTCCATTTATCTCATCTCCTAATAGTAGAAATATCAGCATCTGTGTATGAATATATTTGTGTGTAAATATAAATGCTGGTTAAATCTTCTATTGGTTGAAGTTTCACTAAATTATGTTTAATGTAATCAAACAAATAATAAAAGAGCAACAGCATGAAAAATTGATGCCTGTAGTCAGTGTCAGTTGCAGTTGTCAGTGACAACTCTTGCTGTCATTTTCCAACAAAATAGGCATTTGGTAGAATTAATGTCAAAACACAAAGGAGATTTTCTTTAAAGGTAATGTCTTGAATATCTGATTAGATGTTACTTTAACATTCATTAAGAAAATATAAAAAATAATAATGACTTAACATTAACAATTTATTTGGTTTTCTAGTACATAAATATTTCAAAATTAGTAAGACCAGTGATGCAAATCACCTAATGTCAGATGCTTATTTGAGAGCTAATTGACTGCGCAGATGATAATAATACATATAAATCATTATTGCTGAAATGGAAAAGTGAGAGGAATAAATGACCCACCTCCAACTTCCTGTCTGTGCACTAGTTGCTGCAAACACAGCAAAGAATGTGAAAGTGACAACAGAAACAAAAACAAGGGGAAATTTAATCTTCCTTTCTTTAGTAAGTCTAATAAATAGCACCAGGGAATAAGAGGCTAATTTTCAAAATGATCAATTTAAGGTTTGCTTAATAACTTAATGAAATGTAATGAAGAAAGAAAACAAATACCGTCTAGGGCAGGTAGCTCCTGTCTTATGATTCTACTTTTTAAATTACTAGGTTTCCTTCTACAGTGGTTCTTTCTGCCTTGCAGATATTTTAAGACCTAAGTGTGGGGAAGGGGAGATAACTGGACTAAGAATATACATTTATTAACTGTGCCCTAGTAAGTTCAATGGTTCCCTGAGAAATCTGTTACTCAGCTCAAGAGGTATAAGAGGTATTCAATTGTTTTCCTTTTTACCTTTTTAATTTTACATTTTATCTGTATGGCTTCTCTAACATTACCATTTGTTTCTAAACCTCCAGAAATTGTCCTGAGGTTCTTGAGAAAAAGGGTAAGAAAAATCAATGTATTATTGATAACCACAGGACCTCTCTAACGTACAGGAAACATAAAGGCCTTAGGACAGAACTGGGACATGTCAATGCATCTGCATTATCTCAGGCCCATCTCTATTTTCAGGTCCACAGTATCCCTCTGGTTTGCTCTGACTCTCCTGCTTTCCCCCAAAACTGTCCGTTCCTTCTATAGGTTAGCTATATAGAAAAGTAATGAAAATTTACACTTTTCTACCAATAACTGTATTTTCCTTACTTAGCTAAAAAAGCAGACAAGTTAAATAATGTTACTTTTTATTTGTGTTAGGTCTATATGGCTGTCGTAGAAAAAAAAGAAAAAAGTTTTTAGAAAAAAAGTGCCAGATTTCATGATATTATTTTTGCTGTTCAGACTAATTTACTTGCCTGAATTTTTCAGTTACCATATTTAGAATTCTTTTCTCTTTCACACAATATATACACTCATGCAATAACACATTTATGTTTAAAACATGTAATTTTATATTAAATATCTTCCTTTCTTTTCTTTTTTTGTTAAGTCCTAAAACTAGTGGTATTACTAAGTCCCAGTGAATGAAAGCCAACTGTGGTCAGGCACTTGACATATTTTTTTCCTCTAATCCTTACAAAAGTGCAGGCCACTGCTGAGTTGAGCAACTATAGGGTGGGATAGACAAAATAAATGACTTGCACAGGGTCACAAAATTAGTACGTGAAGTGCTGGGAATGGAATCCTAAATTCTTGCTTTTTCCATTACAGGAAGCTGAAAAACTACAGTTGTCTCATTTTCTATTCCTGAAGGTTATATTCTGAAAAAACTAAGGTTGTCTCATTTTCTATTCCTGAAGGCTATATTTAGAAGTATAATTGACTTTAGTGCTTCAAAACTTTTTTCCCGAATCGAATAAAGCCCTATAATGTAATAAAAATTAAAGACCCAGATGCTAGTATATATAGGAACTTACTAATTATGACAAAGGTAGAATTTCCTTCAATGGGAAAAGAACTGCGGGTATAATTAGAGAAAACAAAGCTAGATCACCACCTCAAGCCACCCACTGCCACATACAAGTTGTATAATAAATGTAAGGAAAAAAACCTACTATATAAAAATATGACCTAGGATACCGGTTCCTAAGCTTTTCAGCACCAGGGATCAGTTTCGTAAAAGACAATTTTTCCACAGACTGGGGATAGGGGAGGGGGTTGGTTTCAGGATTATTCAAGCACATTACATTTACTGTGTATTTTATTTCTGTTATTATTTACATCAGCTCCATCTCAGATCATCAGGAATTAGAATCTGGAGATTGGGGACCCCTGACCTCGGAGAATATGTTTAATATATTAAAAAATATTGAAGGATAGTTGATTTAGAATCTTGTGTTAATTTCTATTCCACAGCAAAATGATTCAGTTATACATATATATTCTTTTTAAAAATATTCACTGTGGTTCATCACAGGATACTAAAGAAATAGGTCTCTGTGCTACACGGTAGGACCTTGCTGTTTATCCGTTTTGTAATAAAAGCGCACATGTGCTAACTTCAACTTCCCATTCTGTCTCAGCCCTGACTGCCTCCCTGGGCAACCACAGGTCTGCCCTCTGCATCCCGAGCCCATTTCCATCTCACGGGCAGGTTCGTTTGTGTCACAATTTGGACTCTGCATTCAAGTGATATTATACGATTTGCCTTTGACTTCCTTCGTTTAGTATGATACTCTCTAGGTGCATCCATTTCGCTGCAAACAGCACTGTTTCATTCTTTGTGATGACTGAGTAGTACTTCATGGTATATGTGTACCATATCTTCTTTATTCATTTGTTTGTTGATGGATGTTGTGAGTAGTGCTGCTATGGATGTATCTTCTTGAATTAGAATTTTGTTTGGATATATGCCTAGGAGAGGACTGCTTGATCATATGATAATTCTATTTTTAGTTTTCTGAGGAAGCAATTTTGAGTTTTCCATAGTGGCTGCACCAACTTACATTCCCCCAACAATGTAGAAAATATAGGAGAATAATTTTATACTTGGGATGACAGAGACATCCTTAGAAACCCCCAAAACCATAAGCGGTAAATTAAGATATTCAAATACATAAAAATAAAACTTCATACTCTGAAAGATCAGGAAAACAAAGTCAAATGCAAAAAAAAAGAGAGAGAGAGAGAGAGAGTGAGAAATATCTGTAACTTCTAACATGTAACAGACATTTAAAAACACATAAAACAAATTTACACATAATAAAAATAGGCTACCAACAAGCAATCTATCTATGCTGAAATGTAATGCTAATTAAAATATCAGAAAAAAATGTTAAATTTCACGCATGAGGAGAAAGAAAACCAAATGACAAAATAACAATTTTCATCATATTGGCAAGTATTTCTCAAAGTGTCTCATCCAGGGATAGAAAAGGACATTTGGAGAAAAGGACACAGACATATATTGTTCTTGTTAGTGGGTTTCCTTATAATCTGGTAACTTCTATTACAATGAAAAATATCTATTCTGGACTTCCCTGGTGGTCCAATGGTTAAGACTCTGTCTGCCAATGCAGGGGCTACAGATTTGATCAATGGTCTGGGGACGATTCTACATCCTGTGGGGACAGTACGCCTGCTCACCAGAACCACTGAGCCTGTGCTCTAGGGCCCATTTGCTGCAACCACTGAAGCCTGCTTGCTCTAGAGCCCACATTCTACAACAAGAGAAGCCACTGCAAGGAGACATCTGTGCACCACAGCTAGAGAGTAGCCCATGCTCAGCCAACTAGAGAAAGCCCATGCCCAGCAATGAAGACCCAGGGCAGCCAAAAAATAAAAATAAATCAAATTTTAAAATGTGCATGTGTGTGTGTTTATTAATCATGACTTTGCAATTCCACTTCTGGATAGCTACTGTGCACAAAAAACCCCAATCATATACATAAAATCAATTGCAGCAGTTAGAAAAAAACTTGAAAATCTGTCTACATGGCAATATTTTAACAACATATTGAAATCTCCACACTATACATAATAATGATTATATACATGGTCATTAAAAGAATGAGCTAGATAGACCTTTATCTGTTGCTTCAGAAGGACCATTACATTCAATTAAGTGAAAAAGCCAGGTGAAGACCTTAGTAAAACACAACAAAACAATAAAATAAAAAACCTCTACGTAGGTTAGTTTGAGCATGGAAAAAATGTGATAAGGAGTACAGCAGAGCATAAGATTGGTTACATCTAAAGAAGGCAATCCAGAGAAGGCAATGGCACCCCCACTCCAGTATTCTTCGCTGGAAAATCCCATGCACACACAGAGGAGTCTGGTAAGCTGCAGTCAATGGGGTGGCGAAGAGTTGGACATGACTGAGCAACTTCACTTTCATTTTTCACTTTCATGCACTGGAAAAGGAAATGGCAACCCACTCCAGTGTTCTTGCCTGGAGAATCTCAGGGATGGGGGAGCCTGGTGGGCTGCCGTCTATGGGGTCACACAGAGTCAGACATGACTGAAGTGACTTGGTTGCAGCAGTGGCAGCAGAGAGTGGGAAAAAGGGAACAAGATACTATTTATGTTTATCTTCTTTTATTTATTTAATCTTTCTTTTTTATACTGCTTCACTTGTTGCAATAAGCGTAAGACTTCTTTAATTAAAGTAAAAGTCTGACTCTCTGCCATGTCTGACTCTCTGAGATCCCATGGACTATACAGTCCATAGAATTTCTCCAGGCCAGAATACTAGAGTGGGTAGATATTCCTCTCTCCGGAGATCTTCCCAATCCAGGGATAGAACCCAGGTCTCACGCACTGCAGGAAGATTCTTTACTGGCTGAGCCACAAGAGAAGCCCTAACCCAAAAAACTATTTAGAAAGAAAACAATGCAAGCACTAAAAATTACTGTTTAAATACTACAAGGACAGATCCTGCTTAGGAAACAATCCACTTTCTGGAAAACAGCATTCTCATTGAGAGAATAGATGTTTTCACCCTTTGGAAACTATTTTAGCACTCTAAAGGGGTTCATTATCTTCTTCTGTTAGTTCCATATTGTTTCTGTCCTTTATTGTGCCCATCTTTGCATGAAATGGTCCCTTGGTATCTCTCATTTTCTTGAAGAGATCTCTAGTCTTTCCCATTCTATTGTTCTCGTCTATTTCTTTGCATTGATCCCTTAGGAAGGCTTTCTCATCTCTCCTTGCTATTCTTTGGAACTCTGCATTCAGATGAGTATATCTTTCCTTTTCTCCTTTGCCTTTCACTTTTCTTTTCTCAGCTATTTGTAATGCCTTTTCAGACAACCATTTTGCCTTTTGCATTTCTTTTTTTTGGGGGATGGTCTTGATCACTGCCTCCTGTACAATGTTGCAAATCTCCAACCATAGCTCTTCACCTCAAATATATCACTTGAATCTACTGGTCACTTACACTGTATAATCGTAAGGGGATTTGATTTAGGTCATACCTGAATGGTATAGTGGTTTTCCCTACTTTTTTCAATTTAAGTCAGAATTCTGCAATAAGGAGTTCATGATTGGAACCACAGTCAGCTCCCGGTCTTGTTTCTGCTGACTGACTAGAGCTTCTCCATCTTCGGCTGCAAAGAATATAACCAATCTGATTTCGGTTTTGACCATCTGGTGATGTCCATGTGTGAGGTGTTTCTTGTGTTGTTGGAAGAGGCTGTGTATCTGCTTTGACCAGTGCGTTCTCTTGGCAAGACTCTGTTAGTCCTTGCCTTGCTTCATTTTGTACTCCAAAGCCAAACTTGCCTGTTTCTGCTGCTATCTCTTGATTTCCTACTTTTCCATTTCAGCTCCTTATGATGAAAAGGACATCTTTTTGTGTGTTAGTTCTAGAAGGTCTTGTAGGTCTTCATAGAACCATTCAACTTTGGCTTCTTCAGCATTAGTGGTTGGGGCATAAACACTGATCACTGTGATACTGAAGGTTTACCTTGGAAATGAACAGAGATATTCTGTCATTTTTGAGACTGCATCCAAGTTCTGCATTTTGGACTCTTTTGTAGACTATGAGGGCTTCTCCTTTGCCCTCCTTCATTTTGTACTCCAAGGCCTAACTTTCCTGTTATTCCAGATATCTCTTGACTTCCAGTAGTCACATATGGATGTGAGAACTGGACCACAAAGAAAGCTGAGTGTTGAAGAACTGATGCTTTTGAACTGTGGTGTTGGAGAAGACTCTTGAGAGTTCCTTGGACTGCAAGGAGATCCAAACAGTCAATCCTAAAGGAAATCAGTACTGAATATTCATTGGAAAGACTGATGCTGAAGCTGAAGCTCCAATACTTTGGCCACCTGATGCACAGAACTGACTCAGAAAACACCCTGATGCTGGGAAATATCGAAGGCAGGAAGAGAAAGGGATGACAAAGGATGACATGGTTGGATGGCATCACCGACTAGATGGGCGTGAGTTTGAGCAAGCGTTGGTAGCTGGTGATGTACAGGAAGCCTGGCTTGTTCCAGTTCATGAAGTCACAAACAGCTGGACGTGACTGAGTTACTGAACTGACGTGGAATGTAATTTGGTACAAACTCTTGGAAGGGCAATTTAATAATGCCTAAAAATAAAAGTGTACCAACCTACTGACCCATCAATTCTAATGCCAAGACTTCAGACATACTTGGAAAGGTACACAAAAGCAACCAATCAAATGTTAGGAAACAACTTAACATCAGTCAGCGAAGGACTGGTGAAATATATTTGCTATTGCTGTTGTTCAGTTGGTAAGTCTTGCCCAACTCTCTGTGACCCTATGGACTGCAGCATGGAAGGCTCCTCTGTCCTCCAAAATCTCTTTAAGTTTGCTCACATTCATGTCTATGTCCATTAAGTCAGTGATTCCATCTAATCATCTCATCCTCTGCTGCCCCCTTCTCCTTTTGCCTTCAATCTTTCCCAGCACTGGGGTCTTTTTCAATGAGTTGGCTCCTTGCATCAGGTGGCCAAAGTAATGGAGCTTCAATTTCAACAGCAGTCCTTCCAATGAATATTCAGGATTGATTTCCTTTAGGATTGATTGGTTCGATTTCTGTGCAGTTCAATAGACTCTTAAATATATTAGGGTATAATATAATAAACATATATGTATCTATATGATGGAACTCCATGTAATTGCTAGAAAGGGTTGAAGGAAATCCACATGTGCTGGTATAATCTATACCATTATTCCAAACATGTGTGGAATAACCAATAAGAAAGACTAGCCAGGAAAATAAAGCTCAGTAATTGTTTTTAAAAAGACATATGCTGAAGTGAGCATAATTTTTTTTTCTTAATATACTTAACCAGGTAAGGTTTAACCATTGGGAAAATGAACTAGATGTTTGTAGGGTAGGTTACTTGTTACTTTACACTTTTACAGTGAATACTTTCTTTTAACTTGTATATTCATCTGTTACTAATTTCTATAAATACAATATAATAAGAACTGCTGTTTCATTTAAAACCACACTAAGAACCTAATTTTTACTATTAGCTAAAGGCTCTAATTCTGACCTATTAAAAGAGCATATTTTAAGAATTAGTTTTCATAAAGGGCATGAAACACATGACACCAGTAATAAATGCTTTACTTGAAAATAAATGCTGTATAATGTATTGATAATGAGTTCTCCTGTATATATTTCTCTTCAAACTCTGCAGGACTCTTAATAAAGAATTGGTATTTTTAAGAAAAGTACTTCTCAGCTAGTTCTATAGTTTTAATGAATTTTCCAACAATTTGCCAACAATAGGGAACAACTTATGCTCAGTATAACCATAAAAATAAAATCCATGTACTTGTTCTTACAAATTCTATGTATCAACATACCTTCCAGAAAAAAATTATGGAAGAGAACCCCACACAAACGTTTAAAATTTTAATTTTAATAACACATTTATTTTAAATCATGTTAGAATAAAATATACATAACATGAAATTAAGCACTTTAATAATGTTTAAGTGTACAACTCATTGGCATTAAGGACATTCACACTGTGATGTAACTATACTACCACCTGCCTCTGAACTTTATCATTTCTCCCTCCACCCAGCCTGTGGTGACTATTGTTTTATTTTCTGCCTCTATGAATTTAACTATTCTAAGGACATCATATTGGAGAAGGCAATGGCACCCCACTCCAGTACTCTTACCTGGAAAATCCCATGGACAGAGGAGCCTGGAAGCCTGCAGTCCATGGGGTCGCTAAGAGTCAGGCATGGCTGAGCGACTTCACTTTCACTTTTCACTTTCATGCATTGGAGAAGGAAATGGCAACCCACTCCAGTGTTCTTGCCTGGAGAATCCCAGGGACAGGGGAGCCTGGTGGGCTGCCGTCTATGGGGTTGCACAGAGTCGGACACGACTAAAGCAACTTAGCAGCAGCAGGGACATCAAGTAAGTGGCATCACACAGTACTTCTCATTGGTGGCTGGCTTTCTCTCATAGCATGTCTTCAGGCCTCATCAGTGCTGTAGCTTGTGTCCAAATTTCCTTCCTTTAAAGGCTGAACAATATTCAACTGTTTGCATATACAACATTTTGTCTATATATTCACCCATTAGAAAGTACTTGGGTTTCTTCTATATATTTTATTAAAAAAGTAAAAATTTTGTATCAAAATTAAGTAAACATAAGATTTTGTTTATAAATACTGAAATTTGAACTTCATATAATTTTCTATTGTCATTAAATCTTCTGATTAAACCATTAGAAAAGTTTAAAAAAATATGTTTAGCTTACAGGCTACAAAAAACAGGTGGGGGCCAGATTTGGACTGTGGGCCAGTCTTTGCTCACCCATGTACTAGAGTTCAGTTCAGTTCAGTCGCTCAGTCGTGTCCAACTCTTTGCGACCCCATGAATCGCAGCACGCCAGGCATCCCTGTCCATCACCATCTCCCAGAGTTCACTCAAACTCATGTCCATCAAGCCGGTGATGCCATCCAGCCATCTCATCCTCTGTCGTGCCCTTTTCCTCCTGTCCCTGATCCCTCCCAGCATCAGTCTTTTCCAGTGAGTCAACTCTTCACATGAGGTGGCCAAAGTACTGGAGTTTCAGCTTTAGCATCATTCCTTCCAAAGAACACCCAGGGTTGATCTCCTTTAGAATGGACTGGTTGGATCTCCTTGCTGTCCAAGGGACTCTCAAGAGTCTTCTCCAACACCACAGTTCAAAAGCATCAATTCTTCGGTGCTCAGCTTTCTTCACAGTCCAACTCTCGCATCCATACATGACCACAGGAAAAACCATAGCCTTGACTAGATGGACCTTTGTTGCCAAGTAATGTCTCTGCTTTTCAATATGCTATTTAGGCTGGTCATAACTTTTCTTCCAAAGAGTAAGCGCCTTTTAATTTCATGGCTGCAGTCACTATCTGCAGTGATTTTGGAGCCCCCAAAATAAAGTCTGACACCATTTCCCCATGAAGTGATGGGACCAGATGCCATGATCTTTGTTTTCTGAATAAGAATCACTAAAAGTCTGTAGTTTGAAGCAGATTACAACAAATATGGAAGGACTGTAAGACCTGCACTGTCACTTACTAGCTAAATAATACAAGTCATTTGAACATCTCTAAACCCCAGTTTAACTGTTTATAAAACGGGAATAACACTCACATTACAGAGGAACTGTGTGAGGATGTGAATGAGATCCTAAATGCTGTATAAACCATATAGCTGTTTTTAGGGAACTGAGCACTATAAAGTAACAAATATACAATTTAAAAAGCACCATGTTTTTCCTTAAGGCGTTCACTTGCCAAAAATCAGGGGATCTATTTTTAATTCATAAGTGGAGGGAAAAATGAAGTAATTTGACTAAAGAGAGATGTTTTGAATTCCATTTTTAATAAGCTCTTAGTATTATACAATGCTAATATACTGTTCAGTTAAAAATTTACTTCTTTTACCTTCTGATCATATTCTGTCCTCACTAGTTCTGCTTCATCATTTTTGTCTTCTTGATCCTCATATAAAGAGGATCCAATCTTATATATCAAATCATAAGTAGTAGTGGCTGAAGTAGCACTTGTGACAAATGACTACAAAAAGAGTGGCTGTTTCCTGTTAGTGTCATATGCTCTATTTTCTATTTATTAAACTTCAAAGCAGGTAACTTCAGAAAATTTAAGGACATTCCAAAAATTAAAATGCATGATTTCTATAGTCAGTGTGACAATATCAAAATATGAATGTCAATGAATAATATGAAGATGGTGGATGAATGAGTTAAGCTGTTCTTTAATACTCAGATACTGATTTAACACATCCCCAAACCTTTTTCAATATTTCCCATCATCTTACTCTGTTCCTTAACTAGACCTATTGTGATCATTTCACGATATATACAAATAATGAATCATTATGTGGTATATCTGAAACTAATGCAGTGTTACACATCGATTTAGACATGATTTGAGCAAACTTCTGGAGGACAGAGAAGCCTTGCGTGCTACAGTCCATGGGGTCGCAAACAATCAGACAGGACTTAGCAACTGAACAACAACAACAACAACAAATGTATCAATTGCATCTCAATTAAAAAAAAAATCTTTCTGGGAATTCCTTGGAGGTCCAGTGGTCAGGACTCAGCAGTTTCACTGCTGTAGCCCCCTAGTTAGGGCCTTGGTCTGGGAAATGGGATCTCACAAGTCACATGGCATAGCCAAAAAAGTTTTAAAATCCCTTGTGTCTATTCTGTGAAAATACTGAAAAATAGCTTTTTCCTCTTGTTTTTTGAAGATATTCCGGTAAGTATTTTCACACCAACTACTCATACCTCCAGTTAACAGACGTGAAAAGATGGAGCTGAATTCTGCAACTCTTCTCTTCTAAAAGCAGTGAGCTGCTATGGGAAGGATGCTACCTCTGAACTGAATGCATGGAGCAGATAGGAAGCAGAGCACCCCACTCAGCCTGTGCACCTGTCCAGGGCCGAGGCTCAGGTAAGCAGAGGCTAGTCCACTGGTTTACACCCACTTCAGAGATACACCTGCCTCAGTGCCTGGGACCATGCCTGCCTGCTTGTGTGTGTGATGAAGAATGAGAACACTGGTTCCTCTGGGAAGGAAGGATAACACAGTTTGCCACAAAAAACCTTCTGAGTCCATCAGCAGAATGAATGAAAGGGTGTAGAGCCAAGTGGCAGGCTATGGCTCTCTCCCACTCCCCTCGAAACTAAACCTAAATGATCACTTTAAATACACACCTGTGACACTTACCTTTTAAAATAAACTAATGTATCTGTACTTAAAGCATTTTAACAGTATTATGTAACGAAAGTCAAGACTATCAAATGGCAGGTAAGAAGACATAATTTGGCAAAGACCAGCATTTTCTCATAGCACACAGTAAGTTGGTTTAAACAGCACAGAGATTTAGAAGAGCACATACTTAGCTGGATTTAACAATGACATGTTCACTGTAAAGGCTGCTGGGCCGATGACTCTAACCTGGCTGCCTTAGAATGAACGGCTTGGAAGTTTTCTGGCTCTCCACCCCATTTCATTCATATGAATATTATTTTTTTAATAGTTGAATACATCAAACTTTAACCATCCTCTTATACATCCTCATTTGTTTTTAATAAGCATCTAGCAAAGATTCACTTAAGGGATTATGATACTAGTATTACTAGCTATTATTTATTAGGTGCTTACTATGATCCAGATGGGTTTCCCTGGTAGCTCAGCGGTAAAGAATCTGCCTGCAATGCAGGAGGCCTTGGTTTGTTCCTGGGTCAAGAAGATCCCCTGGAGGAGGGCACGGCAACCTACTCCAGTACTCTTGCCTATAGAATCCCATGGACAGAGGAGCCTGGTGGGCTACAGTTCACAGGGTCACCTTGAGCTGGATATGACTGAAGCGACTAAGCAGCAGCATGCGCCAGATACTGTACTAACGCTTTCTATGCACATCAGACCTGGGGAGTACAACCAACAACTAATGAATGACTTCTACATGCTAGGCCTCTCTGGTTTTTACAACTGCTTCATGATTTAATGCATTGTTTCTCTCATTTTTGAGATGTCTAAGGGCACACACCTGGTAGATGGCAGAGCAGGGAGATGGAGCTAAGTGATATGACTCCAGAGTTGGTTCTATCATCGTCTTTCAGCTTCACACAGTGACCTACAGAATGTAGCAATGAAATTGACTTCTAGGTGAAGTGAGGGAGATGCTGCTGCTAAGTCACTTCAGTCGTGTCCGACTCTGTGCGACCCCGTAGAAGGCAGCCTACCAGGCTCCCCCCATCCCTGGGATTTTCCAGGCAAGAACACTGGAGTGGGTTGCCATTTCCTTCTCCAATGCATAAAAGTGAAAAATGAAAGTGAAAAGTGAAAGTGAAGTCACTCAGTTGTGTCCGACCCTCAGCGACCCCATGGACTGCAGGCTTCCAGGCTCCTCCGTCCATGGGATTTTCCAGGCAAGAGTACTTGAGTGGGGTGCCATTGCCTTCTCTGGAAGTAAGGGAGATAATACCTCTTAAAAACAATACAAGCCTAAGGGAATCCATCAAAGGTCTCTCTGCCTGGCTTATTATTTTACTCTGATGTGGCCATCTCCTTCAACTTAGTAACTGTGACTCATCAGTCCTTCTTGGGCATTATCTAAATAAGATGGCACTGTTAAGTAGCATCGTGATGGTCTCAAGTTCCAGGGAAGCAGCTGTGGGTGAAGAGAATCTAGTTTGCAGCTTTTAGAAATGATCTTCTCCACTGTTTCCCATCTGATAAACAGGGCCTTCTGTGATAGAGCTCACTTTACAGAGAGAGAGCAATGTCTTTAGTGGATCTTAAAACTCTTGGGATCACAAATAAGAACTCGAACGTGCAAGTAGGAAAATAAGTGCCATATTGCTTCATTTATCTGTCTGGATTTCTCCACTCTGAATTTTCTATATGGACTTCTGTTTTTAAGCTCCTTATTGTCAATATATCTGATTGAGAAAGAAGCTAAACAAGTCCCAGGTGAGACTGCACCATAGCAACAGGCCTGCCATGAATGCTCTGGAGAGCAGAATTTCACACAAGTATTTGATTGCCTATTCACACTCTTGATTATAGCACACCGAGCTGTTAAACTAAATTGTATGCCATTAGTATACGGATAAAAAATAAACCACCCTATGTGAAGATATTTTTCACACTACGTTCACATTGAGATGTGTTTAATTGCATGTAGCCCAGTTCCCTTTTATTTAGAAAACAAGAGAGACATTTTTAAACTATTTCAGAACTTGCCAATGTTACAGTGTAGTAATGTGATAAACTGGGCATTACTACCTTTTATCACAGGTAAATATTGAATCCTTATTCTGGTTCATAAACATTTGCTTAATTCTCCATTGTGATTGTGACAGAATATAAATGGACTGCCCTTAGAATTTGATCAGGAGTATTAAAGTATTGTACCTTGAGTTAAATAAACAATAACCACAATAACTATGGGGGGAACCCGAGGTTAAAACCACCTCAGGCTCATAGTAGATTACACTTGAGAGCACGCTAAGTCAGTGCAATCATGTTCAGCTCTTTGCAACCCTGTGGACTATAGCCCGCCAAGTTCCTCTGTCCGTGGGATTCTCCAGGCAAGAGTCCTGGAGTGTGTTACCATGCCCTCCTCCAGGGGGTTTTCCTGACCCAGGGATGGAACCTACGATCTCTTATGGCTCCTGCACTAACGGGTGGGTTCTTTATCACTAGCGCCACCTGGGAAGCCGTTTATACTTAGACTTGGTCTATTGCTCAGTTGGGATAGCATATTAATAACCAAAAAAGGTTACTGAGAAAAAAAAAAGTACTTCATGTCTGTGGATTATCACAAAACGGCAGCCGTTTTACAGATTATGTCATGGCCAAAAGTAAAGCCAGGTGAGAACACAGATGGCATGAGAAAATCCACCACAACCATCAGAAAGTCAACTCAAAGCAAATCCAAATTATTACCATCCATTTTCATGTCCAAATACATTTAACCAACTCTTCCCACATTTGCCTATAAAAGGTACTGGAGACAGAGTAAAACATTTCACAAATATTCAAAACAAAGGACAGAGGAATGTTCATGAAGAGTTATTTTTACACTACCAATTCTGTTATTTACGCTACTAGAAACACCCAGTGGTGTGGCTTTAATCCAAATTATTTACATTTGGCTTTGTAATGCATAGTACGATGTTTCTGCAGCAGATCTGCCTTTCTAATTACATTGTGCTCTACTATTTAAATCTGTTTACAGGCCCTAATATCTACTTGCTATAAGGGAAAGGTGGTGTCCCAGAAGTTTGCTGGCCAGGAGGACAGATGGCTCACAATTACAAATATACCAACAGACCCCAGAGGAGAAAGGACTGACTGAACATACTCAAACCTTAATTACTTTGTAAGCACTCAAAGTACTGAAGACTGTCCAGTTACACCCTTGGTATTCCCTCTCTCAGAGCACACTTACCCAACAATGAATCTTCTAATGTTAATGTCTTTGGTGATCTGGATAGGCTGTAAAATTTCCCAATTGTCAAGCTGTGGTTTGTTTTCACTTGAGAGTTCTTCCCTCAAGTTCTGTCTTTCTTCTTGCATTGTACTATAAGCAACAGGAGGAAACCAGGCTGTACCTTCAACACATCGCTTAGAAATCTATCAGCTAAATACCAAGTCCACTGCTTATACGTGCTCCACACAACTGAAGGAGACAATTCAGCCAAGTGTTCTCCTGCTATGTAACAAGGATCAATTTTCCTCTAGTTTCCAGTTATATATTCTTCATCCTCTGAGCTCTCACCAGTAGCACCTTTAATGTCCATATTTCTACTAACATTTAGCGTAAGGCAATCTAGGCTTCTTTTTATCACTACCTCAAAATTCTTCCAGCCTTTACCTGTTACCCAGTTCCAAAGCCACTTCCACATTTTAGGTATTTGTTACATCAGCACCTTATGTCCTGGTATCAAAACTTGTATTAATGTCCTCTGCCTCCTGTAATAGAAAGGCACACCCTCATAGTTACAGAGTTAGAAGTTTGAGGTTAGTTTCAGTTGACTAAAATCAAGGTTGTAAGCTGGGATATAGTACTCCTGGAGGTTGAAGGGAAGGATATGGCCCTTGCCTCTTACAGCTCCAGTGGTTGCTAGCATACGTAGGCTCGTGGCCACATCACTGCTGTTTCTGTCTCCATCTTCACCCTGCTTGCTCTTCTGAACATTTGTCAAATCTCCAACTGCCTCTTTATTCTGTGGACACTCGTGAAGGCACTCAGTGCTGGTCTGGGTAATCTCCCACACTCGAGGCCCTGAATTTTACTATATCCAAAAAGATCTCTTTCAACTAAAGTAACATTTACAAATTCCAGTTATTAGGATCTCATATCTTTGGTGAGAAGAACATTATTCTGCCCACTACAATCACAATATAAAAGAACAGCATATTAATTTACTACAAGTCTGTTACATCTATTAAGGGGAAAAAAAGCAATGAAACTGAATTTGGCTCTTTCAAAGTGACCATTTGTTACTTAATATTGCAATAAAAGGCCACAAAATTACTTTTCTAAAGCTATTATGCTAATATGAAATGCTTATTCTGATTTTTTTCACTTACAGATAAGTGTAATTAACTTTGCAAACATAACTTTAAAATGAGGTTGATAGTACAAATAAGTAGCATAAGCACTCGTAAATTAGCAAATATAAATAGTTGCAAAGACTAAAAAAATTTCCATGGAAAATCAAAAGATTTTAGGAAGAGATATGCCTATATTTTAGGAAACTACTCTTTAGGAAAATACTTTTTTCCCTCAGGAGTTAGGGTAAAGAAGTGGCTGACAACTCTCTTTTACAACTAAAGTTATATCCAGTTTATACTCGTACTCTTTGGGATAAAGAAGGGCCAAAGGTGATCAAATACCAGATGGAAGAATCCTGGCTGAGATGGTTTTGAGAGAACAGCAGGCAAGCTAAGTCCTTGCCAATTTGATCAATTATCCTGGAAATGGCTTTACAGCCAAGAAACTAGCTCGCCCACTTGCGTTTCTGCTACAGTAAAGGGAAGTAGAGAAGCACCAGTACTGCGGAAAAATTAACGCCTTTCCTCTAACTTAGAGGCAAACAGCTTGGAGTTGTCTGCAGCTTTAGTTGCCAAATAAAAACTGTGTCCTTGTTAATAGCTTTAATTGCTTTGGTAAAGTTAACCCAAAGACCACAGGCCTGGTGGGAATTTTAACACTAAGAAAGGAAATTGTTTTTTTCCATTTAAGCCTAGCAGGGAAACCAGAGTTACATTAGAGAATGGCCATTAATACTTAATAGTGAAAAGAATAATGAGACCTAAGTAACTGTATTTGCAAAATGTTATTCTAAAAAAAAAGTAAGGATAAATAAAAATGCTATCTAAAAAAAGGGTTCAAGAGGGAGGGAACATATGTATACTATGGCTGATTCATGCTGATGCATGGCAGAAACCAACACAGTATTATAAAGCAATTATCTTCCAATTAAAAACAATATTTAAAAAAGGGTTCATGCAAGTCACTTTGCATATATAGTTGTATTTTTTATTTAAAAAGGCATAAATAAGCAGCAAAGCAACCTAATCTGTTTTCTCTGTAATTCACATATTTAAAAGACCTGGCTGCCTAGACTGTGTAGGGCATCCCATTCATTTTCTGTAAGTTTTTCTAAGTTTTCTCTTAAAGTACTAATTTTGCAAGCCTAAACTAACAAAGTAGCAATAAATGTTGAATATGTAAAACATAATGATCACTCCTTCATAAACTTAAAAATCCACAACTATAGAATTTTAGCAACGAGAATGGCTGTGAACACTGTTTTTCACTAGAATGCAGAATGTCAGGGATTATCCTTTGAAACTGAGAAGCAGGAAGACTCCACTGCAAAGGTCTTCTATTGAAGAGGTAGTAAGCGGCCACCCTTGCACAGAGTGCAGCTCTGGAGATCACCCACCAGGGAGTCTCGGCCTTGAGGGCAAAGTGCTTGCTGTGTCCCCTGCTGTTTGTCCAGAGACTCACAGCCACCTTTTGAAAACCCTGTTAGAGAACATTTTCCAGGATGATGGAACTGTGTTGAAACCTTGACTATATTCATGTGTCAAAACTCACAGGACTACTCACTAAAAGCGTATATTTTATTGTATATAAACTATGCCTTAATAAACTGGCCTTCAGAAAATTAACACACATCGTCATAGTTTCTTTTTATTAGGTTATATTTTCACCCACGAGTGCCTTTCTTATAATTCTGGCAATAACGCTAAAAGGTTCACTCACTAATCCACCTTGATGTACAGTACAAATAGATTTCTATGTTTCAGCAACACTTTCCACATTAAGAGCCTGTACAATTTAACTTTCAATGTCAACAGAATACAATTTTTTTTCCCTGAGAGATCTATAAATGTAACTTCGTTTGGAGCGGAGCCACAGAGTCTCGGAAGAGTGTGTGCCTGACCCTTCTGGTGTTTTCTTGTCTAAGATGCTGGGATAACACCATTACCATTAGCCACATTCTGAGGGAGAATGCTATTTACATCAGGTTAAATCATTTTAGAAGCCTTTTTAAAACCACAACCATATGTATTAGGCATAACTATAAATATTTTACACAACATAGATGTTTTTATTTTCTATCAGTCCATACAGTTTTTAAAGTAATCACTTAAAGAAAATAATATTCATCAAAGTAAGCTACTGTATCTTCAATAAAAGTACTGGCAACCCATGGGAGGGAGTCTTCACTCTTGCGGAACAGTGAGCGTACAAACGGTGACTGCAGAATGACACTGAGACCAGACCACTGAAAGCTCTGATAGTAAGTTTATCAAGGAAATGGATCAAGTGGGAACCAATATACCTGAGGAGACATTTAGGTCATATAGCAATACACAGGTAGAGGTCAATTAGCCCTAACAAATCTTATGTAGGTCTATATGAATATCTTAGGAAGGTCTGTACCAAAAAGTCATACTGTTCAAAACTTCAAAACAGATTATTTGTACAGAGGCAAATGGCTACGCAAATGACCTTGCTAAGTAAGATCAAAGGTATCTATCTATATGTCGTCAAGGTGCAGAAATACACCAATCACAAAGTGCTGATATATTACGGTGTACAGCATAGTCTGTAAGGCAACCAAAGCTTTTGCTCCATCTTGAAAATCATGGTCCAGAGATACGAGTTAGGATATTTTATGCATATGAAGGACCTCTCAGTTCAGTTCAGTCGCTCAGTCATGTCCAACTCTTTGTGACCCCATGAATCAAAGCACGCCAGGCCTCCCTGTTCATCACCAACTCCCGGAGTTCACTCAGACTCACGACCATCGAGTAGGTGATGCCATCCAGCCATCTCATCCTCGGTCATCCTCTTCTCCTCCTGCCCCCAATCCTTCCCAGCATCAGAGTCTTTTCCAGTGAGTCAACTCTTCACATGAGGTGGCCAAAGTACTGGAGTTTCAGCTTTAGCATCATTCTTTCCAAAGAAATCCCAGGGTTGATCTCCTTCAGAATGGACTGGTTGGATCTCCTTGCAGTCCAAGGGACTCTCAAGAGTCTTCTCCAACACCACAGTTCAAAAGCATCAATTCTTCGGCGCTCAGCTTTCTTCACAGTGCAACTCTCACATCCATACACGACCACAGGAAAAACCATAGCCTTGACTAGACGGACCTTTGTTGGCAAAGTAATGTCTCTGCTTTTCAATATACTGTCTGGGTTGGTCATAACTTTTCTTCCAAGGAGTAATCGTCTTTTAATTTCATGGCTGCAGTCACCATCAAGTCTGACACTGTTTCCACTGTTTCCCCATCTATTTCCCATGAAGTGATGGGACCGGATGCCATGATCTTCATTTTCTGAATGTTGAGCTTTAAGCCAACGTTTCACTCTCCACTTTCACTTTCATCAAGAGGCGTTTTAGTTCCTCTTCACTTTCTGCCATAAGGGTGGTGTCATCTGCATGTCTGAGGTTACTGATATTTCTCCCAGCAATCTTGATTCCAGCTTGTGTTTCTTCCAGTCCAGCGTTTCTCATGATGTACTCTGCATATAAGTTAAATAAGCAGGGTGACAATATACAGCCTTGATGGACTCTTTTTCCTATTTGGAACCAGTCTGTTGTTCCATGTCCAGTTCTAACTGTTGCTTCCTGACCTGCATACAAATTTCTCAAGAGGCAGGTTAGGTGGTCCGGTATTCCCATCTCTTTCAGAATTTTTCACAGTTTATTGTGATCCACACAGTTCAAGGCTTTGGCATAGTCAATAAAGCAGAAAGAAATAGATGTTTTTCTGGAACTCTCTTGCTTTTCCCATGATCCAGAGGATGTTGGCAATTTGATCTCTGGTTCCTCTGCCTTTTCTAAAACCAGCTTGAACATCAGGGAGTTCACGGTTCATGTATTGCTGAAGCCTGGCTTGGAGAATTTTGAGCAGGGAAGGAAATTATACCTAAAATTTAGCTTACTCAAATTCATCTATGCACATTAAAAAGACGAGGGAGGAGAAAGTGGGAAAAGGCACATAACACTGGTTTGTCCCATTACTGTTAATCTTAACTTAGAGCACTTTATTTAGGTGGTGTGTATCATGTTTTTCCACTGTAAAATCACTTGGTTTCCTTTTGTAACTAATAATATCCTATAGGGAGATACTTTGAGACTATGTAAATAGATTATATAAATATCATGTTTCTCATCATCCTTATACACTAGTTTTAGCAGCCATTGGTGGTTCATATTCCAAACAATTACTACTATCAGTTCAGTTCAGTCACTCAGTCGTGCCTGACTCTTTACAACTGCAGGGACTGCAGCATGCCAGACTTTCTTGTCCATCATCAACTCCCAGAGCTTGCTCAAACTCATGTCCATCGAGTCGGTGATGCCATCCAACCATCTATGGTGGTTGCCAAAGGTGGGTTTTTTTCTCTCTTAATTCTATTTCAGGATTAATTTTGCACAAGTGTAATGGGCTCATGAAAAATAATGGATGATTCTGAGAAAGGCAATCTACTCACTAAACCCCAAGAATTCCTGATCTTTTTTCCTCAACTATTAATACTTGAGAGGAAGGCTGACCCAACCCCATAAAACCCTCTAACCAGGAGGAAGCAGTCCCATCTGCCAAAATACCACGGCTGGTGTGTATCAATTAAATACCAACTAACTGCAAACATTTCAGAGGTGGGGGTCAGTTTTCTTCTCTCTTCAAGACACATCTATGTCCAGTTATAAGAATACAATGTAAGTAATACAATGATGCATCCCCTGGATTAATAAGCATGTCTTGATCCAAACAAGCCCACAAGAGCAAATGCTTCCTGATGAGGCAAAGATGAGCCAATGAGTGAATAGGGTTAAGAGAAACAGGGATGGGGAATGGGGTTCAGGATGGAGGGGACACATGTATACATACGACTGATTCATACTGAAGTACGAAAAAACCATCACGATACTATAAAGTATTATCCTCCAATTAACATAAATTGGAGTAATTATCTTCCAATTAACGTAATTTTCCTTTTTTTATAAAAAGAAGGGAGCAGGGATGAAATATGGATGAACTTCAGAGGGCAGACTGCATCTAACTACTTGTAGGCCCAGCTATTCCCAGAGTGCTGAGTAAGCAAAGAATGCAGGAAGAAATCAAAATCAGGGGTGGGGTTAGCGGAGGGGTACAGATTCAACCCAATCACTCATCTCTTATGGGATGAAGCCTCAAGGCCACTAAGAACTTTCTCCCAAACTGTGAAATACACTGCAATAAAATTTTAAGGGACTGAAGCAGAACACACCGACTCAAGTTTATTTTTCAGACATGAAATAAAACATGATACTCCTCTGTAAAAATACCCTCTGGCAATGCTAGATACATAACGGAGTTGTATAACCTAAAGCAATTTCTTCAGTGTTAACATAAAGAAGCCAGATACAAATATTAAATTTTTTCCCACAGAGTTAAAGTTTTACTTATCCATCCAATTCTGTTTCTTCATAAGCAAACATGAATATAACTGTTTCAATCTTAAAATACTCCAGAAGTATAAGATGTTATTCCCATAATCCTGGTCCTCAAATAGATGAGTCAGGCTTGATTTTATTAAAACTACCAACACAGGCTCCTTATGTTATTCAATAAAATCGTTACCTATAAAGTACTCCACAGACAGTTAATCGTCTGAATCCCTGTCTGCCATCCCAAAGGCTTTATCTGTAATTCCAGTCATGGCAGATTACACTGCACACACTCTTCTCCAGCAGAAAAATAAATGTCAGGATGAACAAATCTAAACAAAAATTTTACATACAGCAGCTTCACCCAGCCTCAGCACAGATCTGAATTCTGGCCTTTGAGCCTCGCTGGCCGAACTCCAGGGAACTTCATTCTTCTACTCCCAGCCTATTAGGTTACCTTGTTTGTATATTTTACTCAAGGTATTGCTCAAAAATATTTGCACTGAGTACCGAGCTAAATTAAGGAGATTAAAAAAAAAACACAAAATTTTTACCAAAGAGCATGTGCTCTGCTGAAGCTCACGATCCTGTTTAAGACAAGTCACGTTTGGGTTTTTTAAAACATAATATTTTTTAAAGTGACCTTTGAGGTATAACTTTCATATAATAAAACCCAATTCAAAGATGCAGAGTTTGATGGGTTTCACTGAACATACACAATCATGAACTATAACTCCAATCAGATTTAGGATATCTCACTCTCCAAAAATTGCCTTAACTCCTTCTCATATGTCCTTCCCCCTACTCCTTGGCAACCATGGGTTTGCTTTCTGCTGTTGTAGGTGAATTTTGCCTGTTCTAAAATTTTACATAAATGAAACAATGTAGTATGAACTCTTCTGTGTTTGATTTCTTAAATTAGCATGTTTTTAGCTTTATCCATATTGTTGTGTGTATCAGTGGTTTCTTTCTTATTTAGTAGTATGAATAAAACAGAATTTGTTTATTCACCTGCATACAGACAGACAATTAAGCTGTTTCTAATTTGGGGGTACTGTAAACATCCACAAATGATGCTATAAACATTCATATGTAAGTTTTTGTGTGGACATTTTTATTTCATTCATCCCTGGGTTGTACTCAAGAGTGTTGGATCATGAGGTAAGTGTATGATTAATTTTACAACTGCCAAAATGTTTTCTAACATGGTTTTATCTATCTTACAGTCAAACAGGCAAAAAAATGTAAAAAACATCTTAAGTCACAGTCACAGGTCATATGAAAGTAGGAGATAGCCCAAATTTGGCTGTACTTTGCCGACTCCTGCTCTAAACTTTTTCTATATGTAAAATCATGTCTTCCCTGTAAAAACATAATTTTAATTTTCCTTTCCAATTTTTGTGCTGATTCTTGCCTTACTGTACTGGTTAAAATCTGGGAATATATTTAGTCTTTAATCATGAAATATAACACCAGCTTTAAGTTTTTCATAAATGCCCTTTATAGGGGCCTGATGAGAGACTTCATCATGAATGGGCAATGAAATTTTATCAAATGCTTTTTCTTTTTCCACTGAGATAATGATGTGAGTTTTCTTTCTTTTTTTCTATTAATCTGGTGAATTATACTGCAAAATTTTCAAATGCTACGCCAACCCTGCATTCTTGGGATAAACCATACTTGGTCATGATGATCTAAATTTTTACATATTGTTGAGATGGTCTCTGTAATATTTTATAAAAGATTTTTATATTTATATTCATGAGGGATACTAGTTTATAGTTTTTTTAATCATGTAATGTCTCTGCTGGTTTTGGTATAAATGTAATGTTATATATACTATCAAACACTGAGATTACTACAGCTTCTTCTTTCCTCTATTAGTCTACCTTTCCTCTTAAAAATGTGTAGAAGAATACAAATTTGCATTTCACAATGCAAAATTAATTCTTGAAACTTGATAAAATTCTTGAAACTTGATAAAATTCCTGAAACATACTTGCCATAGATAAGTTACCAGTCTGATTTAACACTTACATTAAAACTGAGTTCAAAGTTCAAACCAGACTGGTCAGACTCCAAATGCCACTCTCTGAACAGCTGCCATACTATCCCTGGCCACCTAATCAGTAGGGAAGCTGAAATGCTGTGAAGTCGTCTTTTCTAAAATCACTCAGTGTTCAGAGACAGAACGAACATTAAAAAAAAAAAAAAGTCTGACTTACTCTAGCTTTGTGCTGTGTGATTACAACTCATCTCTTACCTTTTACCACCTGAACGTTGGTACTTCAGCCATTCATGTATACAGGTCCAGCTTACTTTTCTCTCAGTCCATAAATGATATCCCACTGCTTTTTATTCATAATCTGGGCCTCAATGCTTCCCCTTGTTGTTTCTTTGTGGAGGTTGTTTTAATCTATTCACCAAGCTGAGCTGCTTGAGAGGGAGTCTTTTTCTCAAAAGTGAAATTAGGTTGAATTTGACACCTAACTGGGCTAATTACTGCTTACAATTTTTGGCTCATGCTCTATGCTTTTACTATCCCAACAAAAATATCACTTTTGTTTCTTGTTTACCGAGGTCAACTGAACTCCCAAGTATCTTGTGACTACTTAGAAAAGCAACATTCAAAAAAAGCATCGGTTTAAAATATACAATGCTTTTTGTTTATACCTCCTAACTATCTTTACCTAAGCATTTTCTGTTGCAGGTTTCAGTTCAGTTCAGTCGCTCAGTTGTGTCCAACTCTTTGCCACCCCATGAATCACAGCACGCCAGGCCTCCCTGTCCATCACCAACTACCAGAGTTTACTCAAACTCATGTCCATGGAGTCGGTGATGCCATCCAGCCATCTCATCCTCTGTCGTCCCCTTCTCCTCCTACCCCCAATCCCTCCCAGTATCAGAGTCTTTTCCAATGAGTCAGCTCTTTGCATGAGGTGGCCAAAGTACTGGAGTTTCAGCTTCAGCATCAGTCCTTCCAATGAACACCCAGGGCTGATCTCCTTTAGGATGGACTGGCTGGATCTCCTTGCAGTCCAAGGGACTCTCAAGAGTCTTCTCTAACACCATAGTTCAAAAGCATCAATTCTTCAGTGCTCAGCTTTCTTTACAGTCCAACTCTAACATCCATACATGACCACTGGAAAAACCATAGCCTTGACTAGACAGACTTTTGTTGGCAAAGTAATGTCTCTGCTTTTCAATATGTTATCTAGGTTTAGAGTGCAACAATAATGCAGTAATAATCTTTCAAGGAAAGTGAAGCAAAAATCTGAAGAAAAATTATGTTTGAACAACAACAACAAAAACCCCAAACTATATGAAAAAGTATATTGGGGAAAAGAACTTTACTAAATTCGTTGGTTAAAGGAATCTAAAAAGCAAGGCATTTGAAATCTTTTACTTATTCATTATATTTAATGTTATTTTAAGTATATCACATAAAATTCTCTACCTACAAAAATTCAATTCAAATAAATCCCAGAATAGTGTTACAAATTCAGGAAACATTTAAAAAATAATCTGACAGCCTAATGCAGAATTTGATGGGTAGAATCCAAATGTCAATGACTGAAGAGATACCAATTTAATCTGAGCTTACAATTCATTTACTTTCAAGATTAAACCCAGCAAGTATAATATAATCCAGTATCTCCCTCAACCATAAATATGCTTCCAATACTGAAGTGTTTTCAAAGGCATTGCATATAAACCTTTTTGATTGATCATGAGAGAAACTATATAGAGGAGAAACTGGGTCCTGAGAATTACATGAAAAAAGCAATCATAACTTTTGGCACAACTGATTGCCATGTGTACAGAACTTACATTCAAAGAATTTTTATAAACATTAAACTAATTAGATCATATTATACAATGCACTTATGAAATTTTGTCACAAGTTTACAAATAGGAAAAACTATGGTACCAGGTTAGAAACAAGCATGTCATTAGGTGGTAAATATGCAGACATATTACACACACACACATATTTATATATATTACATATATTTATATATATTTATATATATGAATGAACAGCTATAATTTTTCATGGATATAATGAATAACTACTGGAAGCAAGTTTAAATACGTGTGAAGATTATGAATTGAATGTAGGTATTATTAGAAAAATCCTAACTTCTACATCTGCTTAAATTCCATTATAGTTGTGCTTTGTTACTATAAAAAGCATTAAGTTCATGAGATTTTATTAATGCTTTGCGATGTATTAAAAGGGCACTTGCCCTCTAGCAGTTTACAACTTAGAAGAACAGACTTACCCATATCTCAAAAGTTTAAGCCTCTTTTCCCACTTCCCTTTCTTTGAACAAACAACAAGAGACAGTGCTTCGGTGGGGTTATAGGAGGAGCAAGAAAGAACAAAACTGAGGCTGCAGGAAGAGGAAACAGCTGGTAAAGTGAGAGTATACAGAGAAATAGAGGAGGCCCAGGCGTCTGGTGAGGAAGCTAGGCCTCTCAAAAGGGAAGCAAAGAAAGACTTCCTCCTGAGATAACCAAGCTAATCAGAATGAAAGCTCAACTTTCTAGTGCCCAGTAGCTCCCAACTAAATACGGAATTTAGGCTTGCTCTCTGCCATGCTCAGGACTCAAGACTACATGTTCTGGGTCTCTGGGTGCCCAATGACATGGACATGTGGAGAGAATGGAATCAAATCCTTGTCCTGTGACTGAGAGGCCTTTGAGGGTAAAAGGAGGAGTGAGTGAGTGAGTGTGTGTGTGTAGGGAGGAATGGAGGGTGGGAGAGGGTGGTTCATTCATTGAGCTCCAGCTTCCTTAAATGTCACTCCACGGTTACTACTCCCCATTTGCACCTGCACGTAAAGGGGTCTCTCATGACATAGTTCTGTGCTCTCCTAAAGTCTAGACAGATGAAGCATGTGAACTTATCCAACAGCCAGTTATATATGGTAACAGTTATGTGTAGACAGAGTTGGATGGATGACTGAATGAGAATAGAGGCCTTCTGGCTTCTGGTGGTATGTTCCATTTAGACCACATTCAATACTCAATGTCTTAAAACAAAACAAGTTCTTCATTACTATTGCTCACCAACACAACTTAACCCATTTACAACTCATTTCCCATGCATTTAAAATATTTACGATAATCTGCACAGTTCCTAGATCACAGAGCTATTGGGGGAACTTATTTAGAATACACACTGCCATCACCTGCACAGTGCCTGGCCCAAGTGCACAGCAAACACTAATTATCATCCTATTAACAAAATTCTACTTACCTCTCTGATAAGGATAACTAGGATGGCTAGAACTGGTCTAGTCCCTCAGTGCTCTTCTTCCTAGCTACAACCTTTTCATGCATTCCTTTCTAAAACTGGCTACATGGATTCTTTACACTACTTAATAATTTTTCATTTCTCTGTCATCTTTGAGTAAAGAGTTGCTTCATGGGATTAAAATTTCTGGATATCCAAAGCTAATCCTCCAAAAGGCAATTTATTTTCTGATTTCAAACACCCCTAAGAGGTTATGCTTTCTTCTGCTTTGTTAAATATAATATATGGAACACACACACTTTTCTTAATAATTAATCATAATCTTACTAATGAAACATGCACAACCACAACCATATGGTGGCATCACTAATGCCTGGGACCTGTCTTTTGAGTTGTTCTGTATCCTTCTGTGATACAAGAATGTCACTTGGTGCTGTCACAGTCCCTCTTCTAATTCTGATGTCCATCCTCCTTTCTTTTTCCTTCCCTCTATTCCCTTTCCTCACCTCCCCCTTCTCAACTCCTTGGCTAAATTTGCACACTCAGAACATAATCTACTGAAATACAAAGATAATCAAATTATATGCTGCAGACTAGATGGAATAAAGTTGAGAGTGAGGGCCTTATAAGGACATTTTCACAGCAATTTTCAGAATGTTTCGAAGGGGTGAAGTTGTCAGTGGCCTGGCTTCCAAACAAATGCATGTGTGTATATGCACATGGGAGTGCATACACCTGTGTGTGAGCAGGTGCTATATGTAAATATGTTGGTTGTTTAGGGAATAACTCCTGGTGGCTCAGAAGGTAAAGAATCTGCCTGTAAAGCAGGAGACCCAGGTTTGATCCCTGGGTAGGGAAAATTCTCTGGAGAAGGAAATGGCACCCCACTCCAGTATTCTTGCCTGTAGAATTTCATGGACAAAGAAGCCTGGCGGACTGTCGTCCATGGGGCCATAAATAGTGGGACGTGACTGAGTGAGTGATGCACACACATACACACACACACACAGGAGATAGTTACTGTAGTCAAAACACTTTAAGTGTATTCTTTTGCAATATTTTAAACTAAGCCTACAGACTAAAATGGATAATTTTTTTTTACCTTAAAAAGTTAAATATGATTTAGTCAACAAATATTGGAGTACTACAGTCATATGCTGAGTATTGTTCAAGGTACTGGGAATAAAAGTTGAAAAAGGATAGATAACTATCCTACTGTTAGGGATTAAAAAGTTTGAATTAGAAAATGTCTTTCATTTTCCTAAAAGAGTAATGTTTTGTGGAGATTATATTGTGAAATTTACTCATTTCTAGTTACAAACTGTAGAGGAAAAAAATTTCAGTATTATATGGGGAAAAAACTAACAGATGTAACTCTGGAGAGAGACCTGATAACATTATGAAAATATATTTAAAGTCAAGACCCTAGGGTAGTATAATTTTTCCAAATGCAGGAACAGAGAAGTAAAGAAATAGAAATGAAACATTAAGATATCATAGCATTTTAGTAATTTCCATTACTATGTTATAAAATGGCAAGAGTATGAAAAGTTTGATGATAGTTTTTAAAAAAATTTAAGTAATATTAGCAGGACTTCAAAAATCAGTATATTTAGGCTTAAAAGGGAAACAAAAGAGCATTTAAAAATAGAAACTTATTGAGAACGCAAGGAAATTAAACTCAACAACAACAAAACAATCTGATCGAAAAATGGGCAAAGATCTAAATAGACATTTCTTCAAAGAATACATACAAATGGCTAACAGGCACATGAAAAGATGCTTAAATCGCTATTAGAGAAACGTAAATCAAAACCACAAAGAGGTATCACCATGAGGCCATCATTTTAAAAATCTACAAATAAATGTTGGAGAGGGTGTGAAGAGAACCCTCATACATCTGCTGATGGGAACGGAAATGGCGCAGACAATATGGAAAACATATGAAGTGAAATGAAAGTCACTTAGTCATGTCCACTCTCTGTGACCACATGGACTATACAAGCCATGAATTCTCTATAATTCTCCATAAAACAGAATTCTCCAGGCCAGAATACTGGAGTGGGTAGCCTTTCCCTTTTCCAGGGGATCTTCCCAATGCAGGGATAGAACCCAGGTCTCCTGCATTGCAGGCAGATTCTTTATCAGTTGAGCCACAAGGGAAGCCTGGGAAACAGTATGGAGGTTCCTTAAAAGACTAGAGTCATGTGATTCATCAATCTCACTTCTGGGCATATATCCAGAGAAAACTGTAATTCAAAAAGATACTAGCACCTCTGTAAACAGCAGCACTATTCACAACAGCCAAGACACAGAAACAATCTAAATGTCCACTGACAGATGAACAGACAAAGATGTGGTAAGTATACACAATGGAATACTACTCAGCCATAAAAGAGAGCGAAATAATGCCATTTATAGCAACATGGACTGACCCAGAGATGATCATACTAAGTGAAGTAAGTCAGAAAGAGAAAGACAAATACCATATGATAACCACTGATACACAGAATCCAAAAAATAGTAAAAAAAAGAACATATTTACAAAACAGAAACAGACTCAGACATAAGAGATTTGTGGTTGGCAAGGGGTGAGGGTTGAAGGGGAGGGATGGATTGGGAGTTTGGGATTAGCAGATGTAAACTAGTATATACAGCACACGGAACTATCAATATATTCAATATCTTGTGATAAACCATAATGCAAAAAAATAGGAAAATTATATATATAACTGAATCACTTTGCTGTATAGCAGAAATTAATACAATGTTGTAAGCCAACTACACTCTAATAAAATAAATTCTAAAAACTAAACACAAGGAAATCAAATTTTAGTCTATCCTCCACAGCATCTCACTTACAAATGTTAAACAGAGAATATAAAAATCAGTGTAATGATTCTGACCTTTGCTGAGCCACAGTGAGCACCCAGTACAGCTCAACCCCGCCCAGCACTAATCAAGAAGGTAGAGTAAGCCAGAGAGAAAAGAGGGCAGAAGAGGAACAAGGCCCATAGACCAGGGCACCCACACTTGTGCCAAGTGGACTGTGGGAACAACTGTCAGTTGCTGATCATCGTTGTACCTGAATTCAGCTGGAGCCTGCAGTCCCAGCTTTGGAGACTGCTTGCTGTGGCCATATGATCCACTTCACCCACTTCCATGCCTGAGAGGAATGAGCCTCTCTAGACCATGCCCTCCGAAAGGAACATGTCTGTTCCCCTGATTCTTCACCCTTGCCTCCTGAGAGAACCTGATGAGAACTGGGAGCTGTCTCACGCTGACAGCAACCATGCGGCAAAGCTGCCTTGGCAGCTCTGGACCACTTCTCTCTGGAATGTTCTGCGACAGAAGCATATTTCTATCTTGTTTATTTAAGCCATGATATTTTGAGGTCTCATTTTTCAGAGCAGCTAAACCTGAAGCCCAATTAACACATATTTACGGCAGAGTTGACTGTTTTAATGCCTAACTGCCTCAACTCGTATTCTGAAGCTTAGCAAGTATATTCTGAACATCTTTACTGGGTTTTAAGCATCTTTCATTGGATTATGCATCTAGAGGGCGGGGATCATGTCCTCTGTTTCTTGAAACTGTCTAAGAGAGGGCTGATTAAGGGAAAGGAGGGACAGAAAAACGCAGATTTAAGCTACAGGCTTTAGTGTCTGAGAGTCCCCTGGAATTGAATCCTTTGTCAATTCCTGAATTCTAATCAGATGTGTGAACTTTAGAAGTTCAGTAAGTAATCCAACAAACATCAGTTGAGCATCTATTTGCAGCAGGCCTCATTCTAGGAACAAGGGTTTCTGCTATGGATGACAGTGTCTACATTCCGATAGATTTAAGTTTTACAAACTCATTAAGCCTCAGCTACTTCAGCTGTAAAATAGGACTAATAATAGTGACTGATTTTAGGACTGTGTGAGGATGACATGAGGCGATACAAAGTGCTTCGGAGAGTCAGTGTCATGCACACTGGTACTCAATAAATGTCAACAGTAACTGCTGCTGCTGCTAAAGTCGCTTCAGTTGTGTCCGACTCTGTGCAATCCCAGAGACGGCAGCCCACCTGGCTCTTCTGTCCCTGGGATTCTCCCGGCAAGAACACTGGAGTGGGTTGCCATTTCCTTCTCCAAAGCATGAGAGTGAAAAGTGAAAGTGAAGTCGCTCAGTCCTGTCCGACTCGTCACGATCCCATGGACTGCAGCCCACCAGGCTCCTCCGTCCATGGGATTTTCCAGGCAAGAGTACTGGAGTGGGGTGGCATTGCCTTCTCCCCGACAGTAACTAAGAGCTGTCAATAATTTGTGCTTGGTGTACAGATACACACTAACTGTCACAACATCGGAGCACTGTTTCTTAGCATCTAGTAAGAAAAGGAAGTTGGAGGTTACTATTTCCTATCTGAGTCTCATCTATGTTGTCAGTTTGATAGGAATTCTAGACATGTCCTACAGATAAATAAGGGCTTACTAAATGCAATATATCACAGAGCATGTGGGATATATTTAAAATTGAAAAATTAAAAATATTCAAGAAATAATCCCTTTTTCTAAACTGATTTAAGGAAATGGGTGGATTCTTTGCAATATGATCATCTGGAAACAGCCTTCAAGGGCTTGGGGCCCAAACCATGGCACTGCCCACCTCCCTGTGGCAGCCACAGGGTCTGAAGCACACCGGATGCTTCAGCATATCTCCTGCACCGAGTCAGAATCTGCCACTTCCACCAGCTAGGGTTCACAATCTCAAAACAATTAATGGTTTCTTGGATCCAGCAGAGAGCTCTTTCAGAATAATCCTATGACATTATTTTGGACTGCAGAATGTTTAAATCCATTTTAGGCAAACGAAGAGTCCTAAGGCAGGTTTTAACAAGAAACAAGGGGTTGGAGTGGGATTTTTTTCAATTCACCAAACAAAACTGAAGGACTGGGAAATAAAGATTTCCAGTAGATGAAAATGAAAACTAAATGCTCTGTAGGAAACAAAGAGCAACAGGGTAAACAATACTCTACACTTGTGGGTGGCTTCATTTTGCAAAAGCAATTTCAGGAGCAATTAGAGCTGAATGCCAGTTTTATTACTAAACCCCAAAGAGAGAAAACTTCAATATTCATGAAATACCTGACAGCTCTGCTTCTAGACAGGGGCTTGACCACCTATTAAGTACCAAGCACTTTACTGGCATTTAAAATATATACCCTATAATCTGCAAACTGGGCATTGTTGTAATTTCACAGAGCAAAGAGGCTATGAAAGGTTAAGGAACTTGAATAGCATAAAGCTACTTGTGGGAGTTTGGATTTGAATCCTGACATCAATGTCTGCATGCTTCCGATTCTACTAAGAAATGACTGAATTCTCTGTAAGGATACAGTGAAACTCTATAAGAGTTCATTGATGAGTCAGGATGATCAGATTATTAGTATAAATAAGAACAAGGCTAACATTTAAAATGGAGAAGGAAATGGCAACCCACTCCAGTATACTTGCCTGGAGAATTCCAGGGACGGGGGAGCTTGGTAGGCTGCCATCTATGGGGTTGCAGTTGGACATGACTGAAGCGACTTAGCAACAGCAGCATTTAAAAATATTCCCTATGGTACAGTGATGTCCTCAGGACAAACTGACAAGCCCCCTCCCACCCTCTGCCTCAGCTCAGGGCTCCATGGGCCTCTTCTACAGGCTCCCAGGAATGACTAGCTTGCCCAGTAGCCAGCAGCACCCTCCAAAGTGTCCTACTGAAGACTGAGGGAGAGAGCTATTCTTTTGGCTCAGTTCTCGTTTAGTAACCTCCCCGCCCCTCACAACCTGGCTCTCAGGTGGCCATCTGACATTTTTCTAAGCTGTCAAGGTGGAATGACCTTCGAACCTGCCAGTACTACTCTGCTGTGGGAATCAAAATCTGAATTGGGGAACATGGTTTCCTCAAGATGTTTAAAAATCTATTTTGGGCAGTCAAAATGCTACCTAAAACTGCCACAGACTATAAACTGGACCTTGTGCTATGCAATACTCTGTGGCCAATCTACTCTATTTCGTTGTATATTTCTAGTCTGCCTGGTTTGCTAAAGGATTTTGAAGCTGGGATGTTATTTTCCAAATATAAGAACTGTATTGGAAAAGGCTCCTTTTTTTTTTTTTGTATAGTTCTAGTCATAAAAGAAGACAGTCCTAATTACTACAGTTACTTTCTTCTGTGTAGGAATATATCATAAGGGAACATTTAGAGTCTACCCATGTGAGTTCTGCCAGTTCGAATAAATCAGTCAGAGTGGATACAATTGGGTTTGGATTGCATCCAGGGTATGGAAGGCAAGAATAGATTAGAGGTATGAGCCATTCCAGCAGTGACAAACTCTCAACTTCTCTGTAAAAGCACCAGTGTTTCTTCAGGCTTAGACATGACTCACTAAGGCCACATTTTCAATGAAATACTGCTGGAAGCACTTAAAAGCTGGAAAATACAATCATGTCAGAACAGATGCCTCACTCCCTACCCCCAATGAGTGACATCATTTTGAGAAGTAGTCAGTCTGCTGTCACCAGGCAGTGGGATTGGAGAAGCAGATGTTTGCAAAAGCAGAGGAAGCTCAAGGGTAGTGTGGTCCTGAACAAGAAGCGAGGAACACCATTCCACTTTAGAAACGAACATTCATTTTTGAACAAATCTCTCATGACTATCATTTTTAGGCAGACTTGATTTTTATAATGGAAGGGAATAAAATATCAGGTATAAATTTTTGGACACACGTGACGAGGAAACTTTTATTTTCCTTTTGGATATATAACCTCCCTCCTACTACATTTTTGGGAAGGAGCTTCTTCCACCCTCACTATTCCCAGTCATTCCTAGGGAACGACTGCTTCATGAAGTGACTCTGAGGTCTGCTACTATGTTTATGATTTGATCCCTACCTATTTTCCATGAACACACAGACATTTTCAATAAATATATATTCAACAAGTATGGAAAACTGCTTAGCATCAGACACTACTCTAAGCTCTGAAATACAGTGGAAAGCATCCTTGGAGTTATATCCTTGAGTCGAGTACTCCAAAAATATGGGTATTTGGTACACTTCTCTACATCTTCCTTTTCTGACTTAATGATTTTTTGTAGAAAAGCCCTCCAAGGCAACTGGTAAAGATATAGCTGAGGAATCTCATAATGAGATTTCTGAATATACTGTGTAAAGGTATCTACAAATAACTGGATATGCAGAATTGTTTGAAGATGATACAACCCCTGTCTCTATGGGTGCAGAAAGATGTTGACTCTTCTCATCAGCTTCATCAGCATGATGCCACAGGGGCCCCAAGGCATGCAACCTCTGCCTGGCCCTCTGGACAGAACCCCTTCCATGGGCCAAGTCTCAGCCTGGACCCATGCCTTTGAACATTCTTCAGTTTGGATGCAGGTGCTTACTAAATGGCTCTGGGCTAGAACTTGCTGCTTCCACAACCTTCCATCATACCATCTCAAGGGTAACAACTGTATCCTTGAATGCCAGTGAACACACAGGAGCCTGTAAGTAACCTGCTCAAAGTCACACTGCATAGCCAAGGGTAGAAGTGGGAGCTGCTGCTCCTAATCACTGTGCTATGACACCCTCTGGGTCTTAAGCCTGCCATCACAGTGATGCTAAATTTTCCATTTAAACCATGATTTATCTGACATATTTTCCACAACTTGCAATCTATATACACTTACTTCTTTTATTTTCATCTCTGTCAACTTAATTTATGGTAACCTTTGCTGTCAATCCTAAAGAAAATCAATCTTGAATATTCACTGGAAGGATTGGTGCTGAAGCTCCAATACTTTGGCACCTGATGCGAAGAGCTGACTCATTAGAAACACTCTGATGCTTGGTAAAGTTGCAGGCAGAAGGAGAAGGGGACGAAAGAGGACAGGATGGTTGGATGGCATCACTGACTCGATGGACATGAGTTTGAGCAAGCTCCGCAAGTTGGTGATGGACAGGGAAGCCTGGCGTGCTGCAGTCCATGGGGTCGCAAAGAGTAGGACACAACTGAGTGACTGAACTGAACTGAACCTTTACTATCTTTTTGAAAACTTCAGTCATATTATTTTATGGCTTCAGAATTTTTATTAAGCATTACATGATTTTTGTAAGGAAATTTGGAAAATACAAAGGAAAAAGCCTGAAGATACTCAGTATTTAGAAGTGATTGTTTTATTAGTGATTGCACATGTGTGTGTGTATACACACATATATACACACACTGTATACATTCATGTGCATTTCTATAGCAAATTTTTACCTGTATGGTTAGATGCTTCATTTGTACTATGAGTTTTTCCTGTTAGTAAAAATTCTTTAGAAATGTGATTTTTAAATGCTGTGTAAAGCCTTTCATACTCAAGTACTGTTACGTATTCATTCCATTTTATTAGACAATCAAGCTGTTGCCAATTTTTAGATATCATAATCACTATGACTAATATTTTTGTGTTAACACTTAGTACTTCCTTAGACTAGATACATAGAATTGGAATTATTGGACCAAAGATATAACCATTCTTAAGGCTTTTATTACACATATCATTAAAGTGCTTTCCAACATGGTTGCCAAAATTGCTAACATCACTGTACTCACAGTTTTTCACTCTTTAACTGTTACCAATATGAAAGGCAGACATATTTTCATTATTTTAATATGTATTTCTATAATTACTAGTGTGGTAAAAATATTATTTCACATTCATGTTAGTTATTTATATCCCTTCTTTTGTTAATTGTCCCTTAATGTCAAATACCTCGCTCGTTAGGGTAGTTACTGTATTTTTCTTTCTCATTTGTAATTACTCAGCACAGATTGCATTCATTTTATTCACTCATCTGATAGGTAACTGCTGAATTCCTTTAACCTATCTGTCCTGTGCTAAGGACACAGTTCTATTCCTCATAGTCTAGAATACCTTCGGGAATTTCCTTATAAGACTTTTTCCAACTAAAAACATATCTTAACATACCTAAGATGATACCATTGACACTGATGTTTTACATACTGTTAAAGTCTGCATAGATCCAAGGAAGATAAAAACATGTACAGAAATTTGTTCCCAGCTCAAACTGAAGATTTTTTTTTCTTTTATGTCTCTGCAAATTCAATAAGCCAACAGACCATGACTCAGAGCATTCAATACAAGCTTATAGGATGCAAAACATCTTAAGTGCTGTGATAATGAAAAGTGCCACCAAATGTCTAAATGATACCCTACACTGACTAGGCATTCTTCCTGTGGAGTATCTAAAATACATATGCAGTTTACCTACTATTATCAAGAGTGAATCAGAATAGTACCAATGGCTAACAGGGACAGTCACCAGAGAGAGAAATATATTCATCTGAACTATGTGAAGCAGAATATAGTTTGGGGACCATAAGAAGCAGGAAAGCACTGGTGAAAAACTGCAAAATCTAACTAATAACATATAATAACCCTAGAATCCTGGTTTGGAATCTTAATCAAGTAAGAGATGATGTCCTAGCTATTTCATACCATAAATTTCTCATTTTTCAGTCTTATATTTGGTTATTCTCTGAAGGGAGCACATCTTCAACTATTAAAGGATGGGCACAAGAGTGAATCCATTTCATGATTTCTTAAATGTTTCAAAGTATATTTTTCATTCTTCATACACTGAAGACATTCTAGCTGGGTATAAAACTCCTGGACTATAAGCATTTTCCCCACCTCAATACTCTAAACACATTGCCCCACACTAAGTTATATGTCAGTCTGATCTTATTTTCTATAAACTATTTATATGGATTCTTCTAGAACCCCTTTCTTCTTTATCTTTGTATAATTTAAAACTTTGTCGAAATTACTCCTGGACAGGTCCCTTTTCCACATGTAATGCCTGGAATGTGCTGACCACTTCAAATCTGTATACTCACAGCTATACTGTCTGCTTAGAAAAACTCCCAAAATTATATTTAAGTATTATTTCTGCTCTACTTATTCTAATGTCTTTTCAAGAACATCCACAATACTTATGTTAGATTATTCTCTTTGACTTCCATGTCTAGGGACATCTGTATCTTTTTTGTTCTTTTCTTCCATATTCCAAGATAACTTCTCAAATAATATTTATCAACCACAGTGATTCAGTTTGCTTCTGTATCTATTTTTCCTTTATTACCTCTACTGTAGATGTTAATTCTTTACTATGCATCTCTAGAGTCTAACTGTCTGGATATGAATACTAGGTTTCCTACTGATTAACTGTGTAAGCTTGGACACATTATTCAACTTTACCAGAGTTTCAATTTTCCCATCTGTAAATACCAGTAATAATAGTAACTATCTGTATGATTCTAGGTTTTTAGTTACAAGCAACTGAAAACATCCTGGCTAATTTAAAGATTAAAAACAATTTATTGGAACAACTTACTTGTACAGCTCAAGGCTATATATTTTCTCACTCAGTCTATTCAGGTGGAAAAATGCAAAGAACAACAAATTTGGACCACATGTTCAGTGGCCAAAAACCTGACAGATTTTCACAACTCATAAAGTTAACGATAAATAACAGAGGAAATTCTTCATGTAAAGTAAAGCACTTAGCACAATGCCTGGCACACAGCTTAAGTAATGATAATTGTTAGATATTAGTTTCCTAATGGATTTCTGTTCCACAGAGTTTATTGCCTTTTATATCTCACTAATGGTGATAAGATATAATGGTCATCTGAGTTAAATTCACCCATTCCAGTCCATTTTAGTTCGCTGATTCCTAGAATGTCGATGTTCACTCTTGGCATCTCTTGTTGGACCACTTCCAATTTGCCTTGATTCATAGACCTGACATTCCAGGTTCCTATGCAATATTGCTCTTTACAGCATCGGACCTTGCTTCTATCACCAGTCACATCCACAGCTGGGAATTATTTTTGCTTTGGCTCCATCCCTTCATTCTTTCTGGAGCAATTTCTCCATTGATCTCCAGTAGCGTGTTGGGCACCTACTGACCTGGGGAGTTCCTCTTTCAGTGACCTGCCTCTTGAGAAATCTGTATGCAAGTCAGGAAGCAACAGTTAGAACTGGACATGGAACAACAGACTGGTTCCAAATAGGAAAAGCAGTACGTCAAGGCTGTATATTGTCACCCTGCTTATTGAACTTACATGCAGAGTACATCATGAGAAACGCTGGACTGGAAGAAACACAAGCTGGAATCAAGATTGCTGGGAAAAGTATCAATAACCTCAGATACACAGATGACACTACCCTTATGGCAGAAAGTGAAGAGGAACTAAAAGCCTCTTGATGAAAGTGAAAGTGGAGAGTGAAAACATTGGCTTAAAGCTCAACATTCAGAAAACGAAGATCATGGCATCCGGTCCCATCACTTCATGGGAAATAGATGGGGAAACAGTGGAAACAGTGTCAGACTTAATTTTTTGGGGCTCCAAAATCACTGCAGATGGTGACTGCAGCCATGAAATTAAAAGACACTTACTCCTTGGAAGAAAAGTTATGACCAACCTAGATAGCATATTCAGCAGAGACATTACTTTGCCGACTAAGGTCCATCTAGTCAAGGCTATGGTTTTTCCAGTAATCATGTATGGATGTGAGAGTTGGACTGTGAAGGAGGCTGAGTGCCGAAGAATTGATGCTTTTGAACTGTGGTGTTGGAGAAGACTCTTGAGAGTCCCTTGGACTGCAAAGAGATCCAACCAGTCCATTCTGAAGGAGATCAGCCCTGGGATTTCTTTGGAAGGAATGATGCTAAAGCTGAAACCCCAGTACTTTGGCCACCTCATGCGAAGAGGTGACTCATTGGAAAAGACTCTGATGCTGGGAAGGATTGGGGGCAGGAGGAGAAGGGGACAACAGAGAATGAGATGGCTGGATGGCATCACTAACTTGATGGACATGAGTGTGAGTGAACTCCAGGAGTTGGTAATGGACAGGGAGGCCTGGCGTGCTGCGATTCATGGAGTCGCAAAGAGTCAGACACAACTGAGCAACTGAACTGAACTGAACAGTGATAAGATCTTTTCTTAAAATTTTTACTTGTTTCCTATGGTAGTAGTGGTGATGATGGTGGCAGAAAGAGAAGAGACAGCAATTTGACTGTACTGAAAAGCAGGGAAGCCAGATAAAGCAATGTAGGGTCTCTGTAACTTACAAGGGCAGATCTAACATAAATGATCTGCTAACCATTCTTCTCAATTTTGTTCTATTGTCCTTATAGTAGAACACCTCTCCAACTCTGACAATAGGGTGGGTGTCTTCACAGTTTTTAATGGGAAATCAAGAGAAGTTTTTAAATGGTATGATATTTTAAAAAAGAAATCAAATTAAATAAAAGTTCTGCCTGAATAAAAATGTTTTCCCTATTCTATAGTGCAGATCAAATAAGTTAAGTGAAACAGCATTCTGTTCAGTATCCATATCTATATAAGTTTCATATTCTTACCTACAGATCATCAAATCTTCTAATCAGTTGGGAATAATGCCAACAGCAGCAATTACTAAGATGTATTTTTCCACAAAATAATTTAGTAACAATTCACTTTTTCATTATATTTTGCTAACTAAAAGAAAAATCAAGATCCTGCTGTTAACTGCTTACATTATAAGAAAAAAACCAATATTCATCTTTCTAAGAAACAACTGAGAAAACTGGGACAATGGGGAAAATTCAGTAAGCTTGCCCTCTTTCAACAACTGTCTCTTTTAAGCAAGAAACATAGAAGGTAGATAAGGTCATGAGTGAAAAAAAGGTGCCAATTTATTCTACACTTGTACAAGACGTTTACTCTTTTATTAATAAAACAACTTATGAAAATATTTTGCAAAGGGAAAAAAATGATGGTTTATGTCAACTTTTGATGGAAAGGAATTTCTAAAGGAAAACAGAATGCTGAGGAAAGTGTAAGAACTGATTCCACCAGAACAGATTAGAAGGCCATATATGCAGTGGCTGAGGACCTTTATCTTGATTTAGGCTTTAGGAATCATTTTAGGAAAATGTATTACTTGGATCTATTCATATCAGAGTAGATAATACCACATGATTAATATTATTCTGATATCATGTTGGTTTATAGGAATTTTCACATGTAAATGCGTACAAATTGAAATTCAAATTTGAAATGCCTAGAACTCCAATTTCAAAAGGAAAATTAAAATTTCCTTCAAAAGCCAAAAGATTTCAATTCAAAGAAAACTATCTCTCAACGGTGAAAACATGAAAGCATTTCCTCTTAGATCAGGAACAAGACGAGAGTGTCCACTCTCAACTACTATTATTCAACATAGTCTTGGAAATCCTAGCTAAGGCAGTCAGAGAAGAAGAAAAATAAAATAAATCAGATCAGAAAAGTAGTAGTAAAGCTCTCATTGTTTGTAGATGACATGATACTATGCAAAGAAAACCCTAAAGGTACTATCAGAGAATTACTAGAACTAATCAGTGAATTTAGCAAAGTTCCGGGATACAAAATCAATACAAAGAAATAACTTGCATTCCTATATACTAACAATGAAAAATCAGAAAGAGAAATTAAGGAATTAATCTCATTCACCACTGCAACAAAAAGAGCAGAAATATCTAGGAAGAAACCTACTTGAGGAGACAAAAGAACTGTATACAGAAAAACTATGATACTGATGAAAGAAGTCAAAGACAACATAAAAGGTTGGAGAGATAGTCCATGTTCCTGGGTTGGAAGAATCAATATTATGAAAATGCAATCTGCAGATTCAATGCAATCCCTGTCAAACTACCTGGCATTTTTCACAGAGGTAGAACAAAAAAATTTCACAACTCATATGGAAACACAAAATAACTCGAATAGCCAAAACAGTCTTGAGAAAAAGAATGGAGCTGGAGGAATCAACCTTCTTGACTTTAGATTATATTACAAAGCTACAGTTATCAAGACAGTATGGCACAAAAGAAATATAGACCAATGGAACAAGTTAGGGAGCCCAGAAATAAACCCACACACCTATGGGTACCTTATTTTTGACAAAGGAGGCAAGAATATACAATGGGGCAAAACAGCCTCCTCAATAAGTGGTACTGGGAAAACTGGACAGCTACATGTAAAAGAATGAAATTTGAATACTTCCTAACACCACACGCAAAGATAAATGCAAAATGGATTCAAGAGCTAGATGTAAGACCAGAAACTATAAAACTCTTGGAGGAAAAACATAAGCAGAACACTCGATGACACAAACCAAAGCAAGATCCTCTATGACCCACCTTCTAGAGTAATGGAAAATACAGAAATAAACAAGTGGGATCTAATTAAACTTGCAAAGCTTCTGCTCAGCAAAGGAAACTATAAACAGGTGAAAAGACAACCCTCAGAATGGGAGACAATACTAACAAATGAAACAATTGACAAAGGATTAATTTCCAAATATACCAAGCAGCACATACAAGTCAATACTAGAAAAACAAACAGCCCAATTAAAAAGTGGGAAAATGACTGAAAGAGACCTTTCTCCAAAGAAGACATACAGATGGCTAACGAACACATGAAAAGGTGCCCAACATGGCTCATTATTAGAGAAATTCATATCAAAACTACAATGAGATATCACCTCACACTGGTCAGAATGGCCATCATCAAAAGTCTACAAACAACAAATGCTGGAGAGGGTGTGAAGAAAAGGGAACCCTCTTGCACTGTTGGTGGGAATCTAAATTGACACAGCCCCCATGGAAGATGGATGGTATGAAGATTCATTAAAAACTAGGAATAAAAACACCATGCTACCCAGAAACCCCACTCCTAGGCATATACCCTGAGGAAACCAAAACTGAAAAAGACATGTGTACCCCGATGTTCACTGCAGCTCTATTCACTGCAGCTAGAACACGGAGGCAACCTAGATGCCGATCAACAGGGGAATGGGTAAAGAAAGTGTGGTACGCATCTACAATGGAATACTACTCAGCCATAAAAAGGAACACACCTGAGTCAGTGCTAATGAGGTGGATGATCCTAGAGCCTATTATACAGAGTGAGGTAAGAAAGAGAAAGATAAATATTGTATACTAACACATATATATGGATAGATGGTACCAAAGACTTTATTTTCAGGGCAATGGAGAAACAGACATAGAGAATAGACTTAGGGACTCAGGTTTAGGGAGGGGAGTGGGTGGCGGGAGAAGCAGAGGGTGAGATGTATGGAGAAAGCAACATGGAAACTTACATTACCATATGTAAAATAGAAAGCCAATGAGAATTTGCTTCATGACTTGGGGAACTGAAACAGGGGCTCTGAATCAACCTAGAGCAGTGGGATGGGGAGAGAGATGGGAGGGAGATTCAGGAGGGAGGGCACATATGTATACCTATGACTGATTCATGCTGATGTTTGACAAAAAACAACAAAATTCTGTAAAGCAACTATCCTTCAATTAAAAAATAAACTGTCTTCCAGTTTATGATAGCCATTTTCATACCTGAAATATGATTTATATGAAATTTAATTTTATAACATGATTTATCTTTATGTTTCAATAATGTGTTCTTTCAATTTGCTTGTAGAATTTTTCTGTTATTTTAAATCTCTATATTATGAAGGTTTCAGTACATAAAAACTAAGATTTTATAAGCTAAGACACAAATTTGTCTTTGCATTACTTGAAATCAACTTTACGTTTTAAATGATTTTTCTTAGGAGTGCCTTGAACAAAATCCTCAAAGCCTAAATTACTTTGCTGAGGTGCAAGCAGATCTGATCACTTTGGAAAGAATACACACATAAAATAAAAACAGACACAGTAACGCCGTATGGACCCCTTTCTGCAAAAGTGACAAAAACTACAATTTAGATATGAAGAACACAAACATACAGACAGACTGTTCTGTGATAGCTGTGGAATAACTTCAAGGTTATATCTGCAGGGGAAAAAGTATGTTTCTGAAATAATTTTCTCTCCAGAAGTGATTCTGCAAAGAAAAACAATCAAGCAGCACAAAGAATTTAATGCTGAATGATCCTGTCATCCATTTAATCTCACCAACTCAGCAGTCATTCATTTCACATTTAATATCATAAAGTTTGCATGTACAGGGTAAAAATTATTCCATATAGCCATAATTTAACTCTGAACAGGAATTGTGAACTGAAGTCATTCAACTGAAAAGGAAATTATCATTTTAAATATGCAAAGGCAAGGTTGACTTTAACTGTTAACAAAGGAAAAATATTCTATTACTTTCAAATGTAAACCAAAGGTACAGCTAATTCAATGATAAAAATTAAATAATTTTGCCTAATAGTTAATAATAATAATGCTAAGATAACAAATTTACATAAAACTGGCATAATACAATATATATCTATAGCCTGATTAACTAAAAAAGGGGGACAAATTCTTGGATTTTGTGGTTCCAGTGAATGAATATTTATTATGTGCCAATTACCACAAATAAAAATATACAATATGGTTTATAACTCTGTATTCTTCTGAGGGCAGAAATTGTATTAAACAGAACACCTTTATAGGTCTCCTCACCATCCCTCCCATCTCTTTCCTGGACAGTCTTTGCTCACAGTAGGTTATATATTATATATATATATATATATATATATATATATTTACCTAGTTAAAAGCAAGTGTAAATGAACTACAGTGGGATAGTGAGCTTTTTTACATTCTTAGTTCATTTACCCAATAAATATCTGGGGGTCTTCTACTATGTAGTCCATGTCTGCAAGTGTAATTCAGCTGTGGATAAAGAGCCAGACAGAAGCTGTTCAAACTCCTGGAAGTTAAGAGCTTGTCAAACAAAACAAAGTAAAACAAAACAACCATCTATTGTGTCAATACATCTAAAAAGATGTCTCCAAGGGAATCAAATAGAACAAAAAAATCAGTTATTCAAAATGTATGCCTCAGACAGAAAGAGTTAGGAACTGTGCTCACAGGTCCAGCTGATCATTTATCAGACTACTGGAAAACATGGGCAGATGTAAAAATTTACCTGTTGTTGTTAGCTAACTTGGAAATCTAAGGACAGCTTTTTTTTTTTTTTGGTACACTCAAACACATGAATAAATAAACCTGTTAACTATACTCTTTTGTATTATTTAACCACGGAGATACTCGAACTGGGGGTACCCTACATCATTAACACATGGAAGAGAAATGTTAAATTTTCACTGTATCATATGCAATTTAAGAGGACTGATCTCCTAAGAACCAATGATCAGCATTCAGAATTCTTTAATCCAGGCCAAAGACTGTGGCAAGACATCTACCACTTGACCCCATTTTGAACCTCAATTCCATACTATTAAAGAGAAAAAGCTGTAAAATTTGATGATCCCACAGAAGTCACTCAGAAAAGATCCAGTCTTACCTTGTGTTTGATGATGCAGTTCAGGCACAGAAGACATTCCTATATTACATAATTACAATTGCCAAGATCATTCAGTTACCAAGAGAAAAAATTACTAAGTTACTAAAAGGGAAAGTGTGAAGTTTTCAGTGTTGTACTTACAGTACAATGCTTTTAGCTAGTCTACAAACTATGCTTGTTTACAGCCGAAGTAAAAATTCTGTCTTCTGCATGGGGCTGAGGTGTGTCAGGGAGAACTATTTCATTGTAAATAAATCTAGGGGCCAAATAAAAGGAAGTTGCAAAAGCAGGTGTACAGCAGTTGAGTTGTTTCAGTTTCAGAGAAATAAAGTAAATAATTGTACTGGAATTTGTTCAGTTCTGGGCATTCTGCCATACAGGAAAGGGTGTGTAATTACTGAAGCTAACACATCCATGTAAAAATGAAGTAATATCAATAGAACACAGTTGGGATCTAAATTTCCTTTTTATCTTCAAAAATTAAGGATCTCTATAATGACTCTCATTTCACTCTTTGATATTTAAATATCACTTAAGTTAATATGAACACATGAAGGCAGAATCATAATTTTCACAAAGTCAGAAAATATTATCTTTAAAGGTGGTATTATTCTCTTTGAAAGCCTCACAAATGAAGAACATTTCAATTTTCACTCATCAGAGATAACAAAAGTATACCCAATACCTCACTTAGGACTTCACCAGAGTAAGAGAGGTACAAATAATATTAGCATGTTTTACCAAATCTATTCTTTGCTTACCATTTCATGCTATCTGGATTGAACTCAGTCTTAAACCTGGATTCCAAACTTCTTAAATCATAAACCCAAAATTAGAGGGTGTGGTTTGTGGGAGAACAATGGAAGTTAGAGCACCTAGGGAGTCAGGCCAAGTTCAAAAAGAGATCTCAATTATTCAAGAAACTTTATGACAGAAGATGAAAGGGTGTAATAAATATTACATGTGTGATTTTACAGAATGTAAATCAACTTGCACCTTAAACAGAGCTATGAAAAATATTTAACACTATTCAGGATTGGCCATATGATTTTTTAAAGAGTATTTCTACAATCTAGTATGAGATTCTACCAATTATAAAAGTTCAATATACTCCCCCAATGATAATAAGAGTCTGCTCCTGGCTCACTGCTTCCTGAGCCTGTGACGTTACGATGCTGACATTTCTAAGTTGCAGGGATGGCAGTGAATTTCTGAATGAGTCAGTATCTTACCAGATTCCAATTCCTTTCCATCCAAAGGCATGCTGTCGATTTCAAGGATGAATCAATCAGTTTAGTCTATGATTTTCACAGGAAGTGGCAAGGCTCTCTGAGGGCACTGCATTTGACCATATTTCTTTACCTGACCACATATAAGCTAGGCACTCGATCATTCTTGGGTAAGCCTGAAAACTATCAGGATACAAAATAGTTTGTTTCCAACATCTACATTCACTTTGGGAATCTTGTATTCTCAGCAGGAGTTGAACTGAACAGTAGAAACTGCCAAATGATGATCCTGATTGTATAAACCCAACAGCCAACTGGTGGCTTAAGCTCAACTGACACTTTCTGTAATTTTAGACTGGAGTCCAAGGATAACATTACTTTGCTATTCCTATGGGCTGACTTCTTCCTTCTCTTGAAGGATGATCCTTAACTGGAAGACATTTCTTTTGCGATTAATTGGTTTACATGATGATGGTGGATATTTTGTGACATCACCAAGATAAACCGCATCCTTTCATTCCCTACACTTCATTTGCAGCTAAGTTGGACAGATGGAAGATGAAATATAAATTTCTTCCATATTTTTAAAAGACTTACACCATTATTTGACCATCTATGTGAAATAAAATTTAAGTTTGTTCCACGCAGAGATCAGATTTAACTTCTAGATCAATATGGATATAGTGCAACTCAAATTGTCTTAAAGATAAGAATGTACAGCTGAGTAACTAGTTTTCTAGGTGCTGTCTTGAGATTCCCTTGCTTAGTAATGTTTCTATGAATGTGGCAACAGATTCCATTATCCTTATAGAATAGCCAGTTGGTGACAAAGTGATCTGATAGCATTATTTATTTACTTCCTCTTTAAACAATCATTCATGCAGCTCTAGTATATTCAAGCCCTTCGGACTTCCCTGGTGGCTCAGATGGTAAAGAGTCTGCCTGCAGTACAGGAGACCTGGGTTCAGTCCCTGGGTTGGGAAGATCCCCTGGAGAAGGGAAAGGCTTCTCCACTCTACTACTCTGGCCTGGAGAATTCCATGGACTGTACAGTCCATGGGGTTGCAAAGAGTCGGACATGACTAAGTAACTTTCATTTTCATCCTCCAGTAGCTTTTAATTATATCATCCAAAGGAGCATGTGATGAGTCAGAGAAGTGGTATAAAGTGCTAGGAAAATCAGCAGAGAGCCGACTTCAGGCTGGGGTGAACTTCATGGTTGGCTTCATGAAAGAGGTAACACTTGAACAGAAGTGAGTTCCTTCTTTCTATCTGCAAAAAGCAAGGACCTTTTCTATAAAGGCACATGCACACATCTATGGGACTGACATCAACATGAAAGGTCATGGCTTCATAAAAGAGAGAGAATGTGAATCTCTGTATTTTGTCAAGAATAAGGAGCAGCTTCTGGCATGGGAGGATCTTAAGAAAGAGAGGCCCAGTAGAGGAAGATTTCAGTGTTCCTATGACTCCCTAAATCCAATTTTAGGTATTAACAGACTAATGATTTGTTAACAAGATGGCTACTGGTTGCCTGTCATTTTCTTCCCTGCTACTTATCATGAAATTCCAGGGGAAATTCACATGAGGAATGTAGTGGCTTGGATATAATTTATAAGAACCCAGATTCTTCCTCTCAAAATGCAGGTGCATCTTCAAAGATATTACTTTCTAATTCTTTAACCAAGTGCTTTGACATGATGTTTGGGTTTGAACTATGTCAGCATGTTAATAAAATTTATTTTCACTATTCTACTTCTTATAATAAATACATAAAGCTGTTTTAATCGGTGAGATCAACATGGTGAAGTTTTGGAAGCTTAATGCCATGTCGAAGTATATACCATCACAGCATAAACATGGCTCAGTATTCAGAAAAGTTTTTTGTCTTCATATCAGTGGCCTGAAAAAAGTTTCTCAGTCCCAACAGACACATATTGAAAAGCAGAACCACCAGCTTCTCTTAGGGAGGGCATTTTCTTCTTATGTACAGATGATGATGGTAATAGTAATATTAGCCTTTACTATGAGCATTTACCAAGTGTAAGGGAGTATAAAAACTTTACATAGGTTAATTCAATGTTTCAATAACTATTATTATCTTCATTCTACAAATGAGAAACTGAGGCAGAAAGAGGTTAACAATCTTGGCAAGATGACACAGTAAGTAGTGGAGCCATGATGGGAACCCAGCCATTTCCCCCTCGCACTGAAGGAATCTCTGCATCCCAATGAAACATTCGTTCTGAGACACATCCACCATCAAACAAGGTCTGTTCTTTGAGATCCCATCACTCCAAGCCTATAAAAATGAGGCACCTTTTCCCCGCTATAATTTTATATCCTATCCAGTAATACTGCTCTTTGATACAATACATGACCAAGGACATAATCGAAAATTATTTCATTTGAGTCTAACACAACTACAAATGTGACATTCTGACTAGTACTTTAGAATCAAATATATAAGGAAAATAGTAATTAGTTTTGTTATTCTTTAGCTAACTTTTCTGTGCTCTGTTTCATTTGGCAGACAAAGGCAAGTGACATATTTCAGCAAAGTCTAAGAAATTTTTACTCTAATTACAGAGAAATTTGAGTATCTTGCTTTGTACCACACAAATCCTATGGGAACTAGAGTTAGCTATTTAAAGTCAGGCAAGTATCTTGGAACAAGAGATAGATATGGTGTCTTGGGTTGAATGACTGATGCACTGAGTAATGAGCACTGACAATCTTAAAAGAAATAAGAATGAAAACTGTAAATGTATATTAATGGACTCAGATTCTTAAGAACAAGAATAGAAGTGTATTTTCCCACTAACTAAAGTGGGAGACATATGATAATTCTAATAAATAACAAATATCTGTATATTTTTTGCCTAACCCAAGAAAACAGAACTCTTTTGCTTTCTCTCACAAAACATCCATTCAAAATACTATTCATTGCCAAAAGATAAAATTTTGAAGTCATTTGAGGCCATCAAGGAATTATAGGGCAAAAATTCTGATAGGTTTCCAATTTATTCTATATGCAGCATTATCTAGTTTAAAGGTACAAACACAAAGGTTCCTATTGTTATGCTTACTGAGCACAGTTTCTGGTTTTAAGTTAGTTCTGAGCACTTTGATAAATTTACTGTCCTATTTCACCAAAATGCAGTATACACTAAGAGTCACAAATAAATCAGAGCCTTCTCATTTCACAGCTTCTGGGGTCAGATCTCAGCAAGTAAAAAGAAAGAGTCCTTTTTCCTCCCTAAAGGTGATAGAAACTTAGATAATCTACAGTTTGGGAGAAAATGAAAATAGTACTGACTCTAATTTTCCTGTGTCTTCCCAAATTCTTAGTTTGCGAAATGTTTAAAAACTTCAAATTTCTGTGATAAGTGAAAAATATTTTGACATCTTGCTACTAGGGTAAGTCGTGAAATCATTTTTTCTTGAAAATACAGCTCTAATGGCAAGATACATCTCCTAGTTTTAGAGCAATCTTTTATATACACACCCATCTTTAAGTCACAGCAAAAATAAAATAAGGAAGTTTTAAACATCCTTTCACTCTTTGTCATCATTAGTCATGGGAGTTGTTGACACTGATTTTTCAAAGAATTCCAGCCTACATACAACATTTAAGCTTGTTATCTCTTGAGGAAAAAAAGACTAGTCAATTAAATCATAAGATTTAAAAAGACAATTACACTATTAGATTATCTCCAACAAAATAACCCTCACAGAGGGCATATACTTTTTGGTTGCTTGTGTATTTTTTGAGGGAGGAGGGCAGAAAAGAAAAGTCTCCCTGGAGGTTTATACTCACATTCACCTTATTAAGCGTCTAAATCTTAAGCAATTAAAATTTCTCTAAGCCCACCAGGTCAAAATCTAATTTAGAAGGCTACCTGAATCTGAAGGATAACAGTATTAAGTGCCTTTAAAAATCAACATAAACATGACATTTAAGCAAACTGGCACAGTGTGACAAGTTTTAGAACAGTAGCTCACAAGATGAGTATACTCTGATTAAGACAAACACAACAAATAGAACCTTTAATCCAAAAAAATCACGGAGACAACCCTATGTAATACCTATGTTAAAACGTTCAACAGATCTAAGGCTATCACAGGCCTCAAGTTGCCAAAGTCCTGACAGAAAAGTCAGCGATGTGAAACACGCTTTACAAAGCTGGGCGTGCATGCACACACTCTGCAAGGGGAGCGAGACAGAGACACCGATCACCACTGATATTGTCCTTACTTGCAGACGCACAAGTATCCTGCATGTTCCGATTCTGACTGGCACCTGGAGCGGCTCTACCTGCCAGTCATCCCAATGTACTCAGGGATGTAAACACCTTATAATTAGAAAACGTGAAGGCGTCAAGGACGTTAGACAAATTGAAAACACATCCAAAGATTAATTTTTAAAGGCATTGAAGAAATAATTAATTGCAAAGTCTAAAATCAGAGGAGGTACCTGCTCCTTCACGGAAGCTAGAATAGTGGTGGCTGTGGTCTCGGGTTCCATGCCGGGGCCAGTGGAGGCAGCTTCCTGGCGGGTCTGTGGTTGCCCCTCCTCCACCAACGAGGCCTGTTCAGGAGCTGGCATTCCTCCTGCAACCAAGCAGGCAAAGGGTTAACACTTTCATCTGCTCCTGTGCAAGAACAGGCAGGGGCTGCATGCTTACACAGGGTTTCCAGGAAATACTACAGACTTCTACACACCCTGATCACAATGCCATACGGGTATATGATGTCTAAAAGGCAACACCCAGGGTCAAGGTAGAACTAGTACTACCAAATACTAACAACAACAACAACAACAACAAAAACCAACAACAGAATAATAATGACAATAAAAACACTGAGAAAATATTTAAACATCATAGTCTAAAAATGATGTGGAAAGTGTTAAGGAAGAGGATGCAAAAATATACCAAGAACAATAAAGCTGTTAGATGCTATAAAATTGCTGAATTTTCTAAACAGTTTACCATTAAGTAAATATGATTACCTTGTCATGAGCAAAATAGTAACAAATACTCTAGACTGCTATAAGGGTCAGTTTTCAAAGAAGTACTCGAGTAAGAAGACATTTACAACTGTCAACGCTTTATGACTGCAGAAGAGGCTTATGCATTAGAAGAAAAGAGGAAGTAAAACTTACAAAAGGCTTGAAAAAATAGGCAAAATTCTGCGGTATTTAAAAAATCAAGGCTGCTGGTGGAGTAGTATAGCTAGCTTGGTTTCCTTAGAGGAATCTGTTTATGCAAAGATGACAATGACTATGGTGATGGTGTTGAAAGAGAATTTATTTTTCAAGATCATAGACTGTGACAGAAAAATGGGTTCTTGCCAAGTGAATAGTGCCTCTCCTACATAACACATATTGAGAGTGGTGTGTTTGCTGGGAAACTTACTGATTTGATATGGATTTTTATATAAATTTGCAAAAGATTGGCAAAAGGTACCCACATAAAATGTTGTAAATATTGTAATAACTTGCTTACCTGTCAGTCTCTCTGTCTGTCTCCTCCAGAATAGAGTTTATTGTACCATAAGACCAGCCTAGAACCTGGCATATATAATATTCAATTAATCTTCACCAAATAAATGAATACATGAAGGAAGGACTGACTGTCTCTTCCATGTCTCCTAACAGTCACTAGGCAAATCTGACCACAGGGGCTCTGGTGCTCCTGAGATCCTACCTGCTTAATACATTACTGTGTACTTGTATTTGAGACCACAAATGCTATTTTTGACATTCTTCATAGTTTTCTCCTAAAAATGACTCTATTCTCGTATTTTGATTTCTCTTCAACTTCAACAATGTTCATTTCTGTAGGATGATCTGGGGTGGGGGGGACGGGGGAGAAGGTCCCCATTCCCTCAAATGTCAGTATCAGCTTGCGGTTTATTTCCAAACTCATAATCTATAAGACAAGGGAAAACGAACAGACCACCTGCGCCTCTACCTCCTTCCTCGCTCTCCTGACTTGCACGTTGGTGAAGCTGGGGTTAGGTTCCAGGGTGCTGTCAATGCTGCTTTATTGCTGCCATATTAATGGGCAGAAATGGAAAATGGGTCTGATGAGCATGTGTACTCCCCCTAACAGGGCTCTCCATGAGGAGTTCTCCTGGTTGCTCTACAGGTAAGCTCTTTGTTGTCAGTCTCTGTGAAGCCCCAGGCTAAGTGCAGCCTCAACTGCAAACAGGAGGCCGTCCAGTCCCAGCGGGAGGAGGGCCTCCGGGCGTAAAGCATGTAGGCCCAGGGCCACAGCCTAAGGCCCTGAGCAAGAGCCACCACTTCCTCACTTACAAAAAGAGCTTACTGCTTCTTCCCATAACACCATGGGATAATTTTTATGACAATCTTTATTTTTTTTTAGTAGGTATGTTAATATTGATATATAAAATAGTGCACTCAAATATCATTGTTGTTGTTAGTTGCTCAGTTGTGTCCAATTCTTTGTGGCCCCATGGACTGTAGCCCACCAGGCTCCTCAGTCCATGAGATTCTCCAGGCAAGAATACTGAAGTGGATTGCCATTCCCTTCTCCAGGGGAAAGTATCATTAACTGGATAAAATAATGTATTTCTGTATTTAGCCAGGGCTCATTATAGATAAGATTGAAAGTCTATTAAAAAAAAAAGCCACACATAACAATCCTAGACTTGCACTTAAGGCTAGTAAAGATATGAAAATATTCTATGCCATCAAAAACTACACACCTTAAAATAAGCAGATGGTTGCAAAGAACAAAAATGTTACTATGCAACAGTGAAACAAATAATGCCAAGAAACAAGAATTTTAAATGTCAAGAGTATAATACCCTGAAATAACCAATGTATAAGAAAAAGAGAAGCAAATTTTCAGTGAACAAAGAGAATTTGGAAAAGAAAGAAACGTCATTGGGGAAGTAATTACTCTTGACTAAAAATAGGAGGATCCTTGCTATTTAAAGAAAGATACTGAAAAATACTGTTGTAATTGCATTACATCACTGTGAGCGCACCATACTTAATTTCATGATATTTATTTTCTGATGACTGTCCAGATCTATGGTATCAGATGAACATCTTCTGAATACCACTTTGCCCAAGTAACAACATGCAGGGTGATACAGGAGTACAGGCGTAAAGAAAGGTCACTGACCATTAGTGGCTCATCATCTAGCTGAGGCAGCAAAATATGAGTCAGACCAAGACAGAGGCAGGAGGCAAGTGATGCAGTAACAACACTGAAATCAACAGGAAGAGGTGATGAAAAAGAAACTATTATTTGGCAAGAGAGGAGACTTGCATAGGTAGGCATGATTTCTACTCTCAGATTCCTCAAAGACTAGGAGACACTGCAGGCAATCACTAACACTCACAGGATAGACGATGATGACCAGGGAACCCAGGCATAACTGAGTGTGAGACACTTCTCTACACCTCATCTCTGAACAGTCCCCAAATACCATCACCAAGATGGGGCAAAGAAGGGATGCCATAATACTGACAAGCTGTACACCTAGTAAAGTAATCTGTTCATTTACATAGCTCTCCTAACAATTTTAGAAGTTGGAAGGAATCAAGCTAAGACTAAAGTTATAGAATATTACTTCTCCCCATTAGCAAAGCAAAAAAAGCAACGACTATTTATATGGCAAAGAGAATGTGAGAAATTAAGCTTTGTGATTCCCTCAATTATCTCAACTGGCCTGATTGGGCAATTACATTTTAGGGACCTGAGTACACTTACAAATAAGTTGCTGGACCATTTTGGCTCTTTGGAAAATCACAGAGAATGGAAAAGGTGCTAGAAAACTGGAAACAGGAAAATGCCATTGCTGTTTTTGGAAAGAAGAAACTAGACTCTCTTCACGTTACAAACTAGAGAGCTAGACACAGATGTTGGGTGAGATTCTTACAAGGATTTTATCCAAGAGATGACTGTGAGAACCAAAAGGGGCACGGCAAAGAAAAGTCATGTTAAGCTCATCTAATTTCTCTTTGGCACTGTAACCACGGAAGTGCAATGTGTCTAGACTCATTGAGGCATGATGATGTTAGAAGTCCCCCATGGTATTATAATCAGCATAGAAATAGGGCAGGCACAAGGGCAACTGCTGCCTCTGACATTCTGTAAATAGCTGAACAAAATATATCAAACTACAGAGGTTTCCAATGTAATGCTACAGAGCTCTGATCTTGGTCCAGCCCTAATGAAAAACTTTAACCATAATGTAATAATAATATGCAGGGATGCTCAAATTCTTCAAGGAGTAAGAATACTGAATTTACCAGGTGATGATATTCAAATATAAAAATAGCTGATACACTGCAATAACGAGTTGCTTCTAATGAGATGTAAAAAAAAACAAAAACACCAAGCATAAACATAGGATCTTGTATTTAGGTTAGCTCTGATAGCTCAGATGATCAAGAATCTGCCTGCAGTGCAGGAGACCTAGGTTTGATCCCTGGGTCCGGAAGATCCCCTGGAGAAGGAAATGGCAATCCACTCTAGTATTCTTTCTTGCCTAGAGAATCTTATGGACAGAGGAGCCTGGTGGGCTACAGTCCATGGGGTCACAAAGAGTCGGACACGCCTAAGTGACTAACACAACACACAACACAACAACAGCAGCACACAGGGGAAAGATTTAGTAGGCCCTTTAAGTTCAAGAGCACAATGAGTGAATCAAGAATGAAGAGAGGCTTCCACAAAGCCAAGGTGTTGCTGTTGTAGTGATACCAGCATTTAAGGAGATAGAAATAAAGGGACAAGGGAATGTACACCTCTTCTTCAGGTCCGTGTCCACCTCCAGCGACAGGAGACACATTAACAGGAATGGACACAGGTGTATTCATTCGAGAGGATGAGTAGGATGGTGAAAGGATTCCATCATTATTTCCAGGCACAAGGACAAAATTAATGATGAGCTTGTAGCTTAGCTGAGAACACAGAAAGAACACTTGATGGAACAAGGAAAAGAAAAATCTGACCTGGACAAGAAAAGGACCATGCAGACAAGCAAAGGTCTATGAATCTCTTTAGGACTGCCAAGCACAAACAAGGTCAGAATTTTTGGTCCCAAGAGCTAGACCAAAAACTAATGCTTTTGTAGCAAATTTGTATTAACCTAAACTACTACTGTCTTTATACTCTGAATCAAATTTGGTAACAGTTATGATTTATTATGTTTATATATAAAATTAAAGGTTGGCACTATGAGGGCAAGCTCAGGAAGTGCTTTCCTGTCGGAGTAAACAGCCAGATGTCCAAAATTTCAAGAACTAAAACCCCAGAGGTGGTACATTCCCCATCGCTGGAGGTCTTTAACCACAGTGCAGAAGATCAAGCAGCAAGGCACACAAGGAATCCTGCACTGGGTGTGTGTCAGAGACAGGAGACAAAGTGCTCTGAATCTTAAGGCAGAGACCAAGACATGAGAACATCTATGTTCTGAACTGACGTGAATGCTCCTCAGGGGTTTTCAGAGTGTTGTCTACCATATCACACCTCTCTGTAAAAAAGCATCTGAAGCCAGGACACTGTGTTTTTCCTGAGAGAATGATGGTGACTGGAAGTCTTACTGCTGACTGTTTCTGTTTAGTTGCACAAGAAGCTCAGAAGAGTTTGTGATCAATTCTTATAACTGCATTCTCATTTTATTCCAGCCTTTCATTACTTTTTTATTACTTCATTTTATTTCATTACTTTTTATCATTCTCTTGAACAGCATTCTTTTGAGCCTTGTGAAATACTTTTTGGAAAGCTATGAACTGCTATGTTTTCACTACTACCTTTATTGAAGACAAATTTTTACATAAAACTGTTGGTATAACATTGTGTGTGTTTCTCACAGTGAACTCACAAATTAACAAGAAATTTTCTGTTCAGGTTGCAGGCCAAGTACATTCTAGGGTGATTATAAAAGGCTTTCTTTGCAGGCTGTGGATGTAATATACAGGAATAACTTAAGACTCAACAATAACCCCCTTTACCTAGGGATGACAGTAACCCACAAAATCATCTCCACTAACTCAATGAGATAGAAGATCAACTAGATACTGGATTTTCCTCTATTTACCCAGTTCTACTCTCCTTACAAATTTGGAAATTTGGAAAACTCAGCAGTGGCCACAGGACTGGAAAAGGTCAGTTTTCATTCCAATCCCAGAGAAAGGCAATGCCAAAGAATGCTCACATTACCACACAATTGCACTCATCTCACACACTAGCAAAATAATGCTCAGAATTCTTCAAGTCAGGCTTCAGCAGTATCTGAACTGTGAACTTCCAGATGTTCAAGCTGGTTTTAGAAAAGGCAGAAAAACCAGAGATCAAATTGCCAACATCCGCTGGATCATGAAAAAAGCAAGGGAGTTCCAGAAAAACATCTACTTCTGCTTTACTGACTATGCCAAAGCCTTTGACTGTGTGGATCACAATAAACCGTGGAAAATTCTGAAAGAGATGGGAATATCAGACCACCTGACCTGCCTTGAGAAACCTATATGCAGGTCAGGAAGCAACAGTTAGAACTGGACATGGAACAACAGACTGGTTCCAAATAGGAAAAGGAGTACGTCAAGGCTGTATATTGTCACCCTGCTTATTTAACTTCTATGCAGAGTACATCATGAGAAATGCTGGGCTGGAAAAAGTACAAGCTGGAATCAAGACTGCCAGGAGAAATATCAATAACCTCAGATACGCAGATGGCAGAAAGTGAAGAGGAACTAAAAGCCTCTTGATGAAAGTGAAAGAGGAGAGTGAAAAAGTTGGCTTAAAGCTCAACATTCGGAAAATTAAGATCATGGCATCCAGTCCCATCACTTCATGGCAAATAGATGGGGAAACAGTGGAAACAGTGTCAGACTTTATTTTGGGGGGCGCCAAAATCACTGCAAGATGATGACTGCAGCCATGAAATTAAAAGATGCTTACTCCTTGAAGGAAAAGTTATGACCAACTTCAGTTCAGTTCAGTTCAATCACTTGGTCATGTCCAACTCTTTGCGACCTGATGAATCACAGCACGCCAGGCCTCCCCGTCCATCATCAACTCCCGGAATTCACTCAGACTCGTATCCATTGAGTCAGTGATGCCATCCAGCCATCTCATTCTCTGTCGTCCCCTTCTCCTCCTGCCCTCAATCCCTCCCAGCATCAGAGTCTTTTCCAATGAGTCAACACTTCCCATGAAGTGGCCAAAGTACTAGAGTTTCAGCTTCAACATCATTCCCTCCAAAGAAATCCCAAGGCTGATCTCCTTCTGAATGGACTGGTTGGATCTCCTTGCAGTCCAAGGGACTCTCAAGAGTCTTCTCCAACACCACAGTTCAAAAGCATCAATTCTTCAGTGCTCAGCCTTCTTCACAGTCCAACTCTTGCACCCATACATGACCACTGGAAAAACCATAGCCTTGACTAGACAGACCTTTGTTGGCAAAGTAATATCTCTGCTTTTCAATATGCTATCTAGGTTGGTCATAACTTTTCTTCCAAGAAGCTAGCATCTTTTAATTTCATGGCTGCAGTTACCATCTGCAGTGATTTTGGAGCCCCTAAAATTAAAGTCTGACACTGTTTCGACTGTTTCCCCATCTATTTCCCATGAAGTGATGGGACTGGATGCCATGATCTTCATTTTCTGAATACTGAGCTTTAAGCCAACTTTTTTCACCCTCTTCCTTCACTTTCATTAAGAGGCTTTTTAGTTCCTCTTCACTTTCTGCCATAAGGGTGGTGTCATCTGCATATCTGAAGTTATTGATATTTCTCCCGGCAATCTTGATTCCAGCTTGTGCTTCTTCTAGCCCAGGTTTCTCATGATGTACTCTGCATATAAGTTAAATTGCCAACATCCACTGGATCATGGAAAAAGCAAGGGAGTTCCAGAAAAACATCTATTTCTGCTTTATTGACTATGCAAAAGCCTTTGACTGTGTGGATCATGATAAACTGTAAAAAAATCTGAAGGAGATGGTAATACCAGATCACCTGACCTGCCTCTTGAGAAACCTGTATGCAGGTCAGGAAGCAACAGTTAGAACTGGACATGGAACAAAAGACTGGTTGAAAAGGAGTACGTCAAGGCTGTACATTGTCACCCTGCTTATTTAACTTCTATGCAGAATACATCATGACCAACTTAGATAGCATATTGAAAAGAAGAGACATTACTTTGCCAACAAAGGTCCGTCTAGTCAAGGCTATGGTTTTTCCAGTGGTCATGTATAGATGTGAGAGTTGGACTGTGAAGAAGGCTTAGTGCTGAAGAATTGATGCTTTTGAACTGTGGTGTTGGAGAAGACTCTTGAAAGTCCCTTGGACTGCAAGGAGATCCAACCAGTCCATTCTAAAGGAGATCAGTCCTGGGTGTTCATTGGAAGGACTGATGCTAAAGCTGAAACTCCAATACTTTGGCCACCTCATGGGAAGAGTTGACTCATTGAAAAAGACTCTGATGCTAGAGGGATTGGGGGCAGGAGGAGAAGGGGAGGACAGAGGACAAGCTGGCTGGATGGCATCACTAACTGAATGGACATGAGTGTGAGTAAACTCTGGGAGTTGGTGATGGACAGGGAGGCCTGGCGTGCTGCGATTCATGGGGTTGCAAAGAGTCAGAGATGACTGAGCAACTGAACTGAATTCTCCTTACTGACAAATTTTGTCAAAGTATTATAATACCCTTTATTTTGTCTTATCCAGTGAAATACATCGGATTTTGTAATTTTTTCCCCATTCTTTTGCATTAGCAAACTGAAGTATTAATAGAACGACTCACACCTTGAGATGGCCACTTACACTGTGTGCCCCTTTGTCAGACTGTTAATAAAAACTAAAGATGCTATATTGGATAAACATAGACTGCATTTTGGTATTTTCAACCTTTCTAAAAAAACATTTCCTATGGGGAGCAAAAAAGAAAAAAGGGAAATCTTTTTGGAAAATACTGTAGATTCAGTCTTTTGTTGTTGTTTGTTATAGGATTTGGGATCCTTTAAAGCACACAGCTGTCTGACATGTGAAAGGGTATAAAAAAGATAGGATGGGGATAACCAACAGGATAAGAATGTAACTCTGAGGGAGGATGACTGGATTGAGAGGTGAGATGAGCATACATTTCTGCTATTTTCCAACTCACAACACCATGAAATAACGGAAAAAGCATTTTCTCTTTTTAGGATAAGAAAATTAGCCAGTCTAAGAATTCAAAAAATGCCATCAGTGTGCCAAAATATTAGAAAAATACTGGTTGCAGAGCTCTGGCAAAATAACCAGAAGCAACCAAACCACACACACACATAAGCATGATGAGTGGCTGGAGCAGTAGGTGAGGGAGCTCAGAGTCAGAGGATCTTGGGGTTCTTGGACCTGGGCCACGATCAGATGATCAAGAGGGAACCAATGCCACTAGGTGGGTGGTTGGCCCCTGCCCTGCACATGCTGAAGCGGCAGTCACAGGCCAAGATGGAGAGAACCATAGCAGGGCCGCAGTCAGTACTGATGCCCAGAAGGGACAAAATTCCCTAAACATAAAGAGCGAAGTGGTAAACTAACATCTTTAGCGTTTAAATTGAAAACTGTGTGTGTGTGAAAGAGAAACACAGCCAAAGACCTTAAAATGAGTCATAATAGGATAAAACCAAAAATCTCTATCAATGCAATGAACAGCAGAGTTAATTTCTGTAAAAGAATATTTCATAAGAGGATGTAAAGGATTCGATCTGAGCACCACACCCCACTCCCTACCTGAAGAGAGAGAAAAAAAAGATAAGAGTCGTTTGGAGACTTGAGACTAGATCCAGGAGTTATGTTTATTTACCACGAGTACGAAAAAGAAAGGGGAAAAGGAGGCTACTAACACAAGTAAGAAATGGAAATTTCTGAGCTGAAAACTAATACTTAAAATGGGCCAGTAAGTAAACAAAATGAATGAAACAGATTACATCTAAACCCAATCCACTGAAATTTCTTGGTTCCAAGGATAAAGAAAAGATTGTAGATGTTACCATGCAGGAAAAATAAACTGCGTACAAAGGAATGAGAATCAGTTTCATATAAGCCTGATGGTTACAGTGATAATTTCTAAGTACTAACCAAAAATCATTATCCAAATATGAAGAAAAATAAAGGCATTTTAGGACATACCAGGACCCAAGAAAATGTGGCTTCAATACTCTTCAAAGGAAGCTCTGCAACCAAATAACAAATATGATCAAAGAAGGGTTAGTACACAAGAAACAGTGCTAAGCAAATAACTCAGGAAATTGAAGGTCAAGTCTAAAGAAACTCCACATGCTACCAACAGAAGTGTGAGGAAGTCAAGAAAGTAAACTGTACTAATGTTCCTATTTAGCCTAGTGGGATGAAGGGCACTCACAGGACTCCACGGAACGGTGCCATTGCTGCTCCTCGGAGAAAGAGGCAGAGCCTACTGGCAACCCCTTGAACATGGAGATGGCCTCTTGTGTCTCAGAATGTGGCTGAAGTGACTGCGTACGTACAACATCCAAGGCTAAATCTTAAAAAGGCTGTGCAGCTTCTTCAGAAACTTTGAAATCACTATGCTGTGAAAAGAGCTCGAGATTAAAAGATACTATGAAGACACAGGCCCAGCAAAGCCAGCCAAGATCTTGGAATATGTAAGACAGGCCACGTTAGAAAGCTCTACCCTGACCAGGTCAGCAGCTGACTGCAGCCACCTGAGTGAAGTGAACCCAGGTAAGACTATCAGAACCTCCTTATCAATCCAGAATTATGAGAAATTTAAAAACTGTTGTTTGAGCCATTGAGATTTCAGATGACTTGTTACACGGTAAGAGATACTAACTGATACAACCATCAAGACAAGAAATGAGGATACAGGGGTATTTTAACTTATCAGTGTTATTTTTAAAGTATTATAAGATTAAAAAATTAAATTTTACATGCTGAATTATCTTCTAAAGATAAAGCTTATTTAATACATTATTGCTCTTCGACTTACTAAATAAGATACTATAAACTAGGTGTAACTGAAAATATAAAGATGAATGAGACCGCCTATTCAATTTACAGCTTATATGGAAAGACAAGGTAAATAAACATCCACAATAAAATACATCTCGAGATAAATGGAGTACTAAGAGCTCAAATACAGGAAGCTCAAAGAAGGGCTTCAACAGCATGTATAAATAAGAACACTATACTAGGTATAGTGAAAGTGCAGCAAAAAAGTGCAAAGTGAAGAGGAGAGTGAAAAAGCTGGCTTCAAGCTCAATATTCAGAAAACTAAGATCATGGCATCCAGTCCCATCAGTTCAGGTCAGTTCAGTTGCTCAGTTGTGTCTGACTCTTTGCAACCCCATGAAATGCAGCACGCCAAGCCTCCCTGTCCATCATCAACTCCCGGAGTTCATCCAAACTCATGTCCATCGAGTTGGTGATGACATCCAGCCATCTCATCCTCTGTCGTCCCCTTTATCTCATGGCAAATAGATGGGGAAACAGTGGAAACAGTGGCTGACTTTATTTTGGGGGCTCCAAAATCACTGCAGATGGTGACTGCAGCCATGAAATTAAAAGACGCTACTCCCTGGAAGCAAAGTTATCCAACCTAGACAGCGCATTAAAAAGCAGAGACATTACTTTGCCAACAAAGGTCCATCCAGTCAAGGCTATGGTTTTTCCAGTGGTCATGTATGGATATGAGAGTTGGACCATAAAGAAAGCTGAGCACCAAAGAATTGATGCTTTTGAACTGTGGTGTTGGAGAAGACTCTTGAGAGTCCCTTAGACTGCAAGGAGATCCAACCAGTCCATCCTAAAGGAAATCAGTCCTGAATGTTCACTGGAAGGACTGATGTTGAAGCTGAAACTCCAATACTCTGGCCACATGATGTGAAGAGCTGACTCATTTTAAAAGACCCTGATGCTGGGAAAGATTGAAGGCAGGAGAAGGGGAAGACAGGATGAGATGGCTGGATGGCATCACTGACTCGACGGACTGGAGTTTCGGTAAACTCCGGGAGTTGGTGATGAACCGGGAGGCCTGTGTGCTGCGGTCAAATGGGGTCACAGTGCTGGACACGACTGAGCGACTGAACTGAACACCAGGTGCAGCAGAAGGACACAGGTAGGGAGAAGCCTAGCTATAATGCATTCATTTTATTAAGCTATTATATGTAAAAATTTGCTTCAGGTTTAATAGATTTCTCAAAATCTTCCCTAGACTCTTGTTTTAGATGTAATCAAGGGTATGACAAGCCATATCAAATCTAAAGCTGTTTAAATAAAAATTTGTTTTTATCATTAGTTTTCCATATCAAATGCTAGTGTTAAGGATTAAAGACTAATAAAACCACTAGCACAGCACATATGGGGATTCAGAAATATGGTAATTTGTAAGTGAATAACCAGAGGCAATAAAAACAAAGTAAAATTGTTTAATTAACGACTTGGGCATTTAATAACATTTATAAGATCTATTTTGAAAAGAAGTATACAGTCTACTAACAACCAGTTATCTTATGCAGTGTTTATCTTTTTAGTTTATGACAGTGATTTTTTTTTAACATGGACTCTTTAAATGACTTCTGAGTGTCTTGTGATTTACACCAGGCTTTCTAGCTGATAATAATCTACAAGTTCTGTATTAGATGTCTCACAAGTGTTATATCAGACTTCTTTTTAAATTATAAATTTATTTATAATTTGAAAGATTCAATTTAAAATTTAAAATTCTCAAAATATGCTCCATGGACCACTTCTAGTACATCAGAAACAATGTTTCCAAAGTTGGAAAGTATAAGTGTGAAAAATGCTTCCTCTTGAAGATTCTTAAAATCGTTATTTAAAGTGAGACCTGTGGGCCAGCTACTGGCAGCCCTGTAGAGCTTGGAAGTAACTCACAATTTCAGGCCTCACCCCAGACCTGCTGAATCAATCTTCATGTGAAAAACATCACCAGAGTTTTGTACACATGTTCAAGATTCAGAAGCAGTGGAATAGAGCATTTAAAGACTGAGAAATCTCAAAGTAAATGAACCTGTTTAATCTCATCCATCTCAGTATCTCACACTTATCTGACCCACAGTTGTTTTCAGGGCCACCTATTAACATTCCGAGGAACATGCTTTGGGAAATCCCACAAGATAATAATTACTATTAATGAGCAAATAAAGCTAGAAAGAGGTACTTCTCCATCCTTCACAATTAAAATTTGGCTCTCTTGGCTTTTCCAATAATGTCAGCGTATTATAAGAAAAACCTTAAGTACTTTAAAGAAAATAGTACAGAAAAATTACAGTTCTCTTCAATAAAGGCTCCTGCCAACAAAATTAAGCATGCAGTGTGTTCTGGCTGTTAAGGTGGGTAACAATTTCTTGGAAAATGTCATTTCTGAATGAAAGAATAAAACAGTTTTCCAGAAAAAGAATTCAACCTGCTCCAGGCCAGGTGTGAACTTTAATTATATTTTCCATGCTTGTCTCATGAACATTTACGTGGAAATAGACATGGTATATGGTACACACTGGTACTGTGGTTGGGAAGATCAACCCCCTATCCAAGACATACAACAATTTGCCTGAAACAAGTCCAGTTCAATATAGATATTAACCTAGAAGGTGCTTTCCTAAAAGCACAGGTAAAGAAGGAAAGCTGATAGTTTTGATTTGGAGTATTATCAAAAACTGGAGAAGGCAATGGCACCCCACTCCAGTACTCTTGCCTGGAAAATCCCATGGATGGTGGAGCCTGGTAGGCTGCAGTCCATGGGGTCACTAGGAGTTGGACACAACTGAGTGACTTCACTTTCACTTTTCACTTTCATGCATTGGAGAAGAAAATGGCAACCCATTCCAGTGTTCTTGCCTGGAGAATCCCAGGGACAGGGGAGCCTTATTGGATGCCGTCTATGGGGCTGCACAGAGTCGGACACGACTGAAGCAACTTAGCAGCAGCAGCAGCAACATTATCCAAAATATTGATCTTATACATGCTTGAAGTCACTTTTAATAATACCGGTTCAAGTAATAATGTATGTAATGATTCCAAATTTTCAAGTAGCTCTGGAAAATCCTACACCTAAAAAGGCATCAAAAATGGAAATATGGTAGATTAACATAATAACAATCCTTTTGTCCCTGTCTTCAGCAAGTTGAAGTCAGAGAAATGATACTTGTATTTCAGCCTCCTTTAATTAATTTAATTAGGGCTTCCCAGGTGGCTCAGATGGTAAAGCGTCTGCCCACAATGGGTTCAGTCCCTGGGATGGGAAGATCCCCTGGAGAAGGAAATGGCAACCCACTCCAGTATTGTTGCCTGGAAAATCCCATGTACAGAGGACCCTGGTAGGCTACAGTCCATGGGGTCACAAAGAGTTGGATACAACTGAGCGACTTCACCTTCTGTCTTTAATTAGTTTAGATTTTGTGCACTTAATACTATATTTTCCAGAAGACACACACATTTCCACACCTAACAGCTCCAAACAGCTTTTTTGAAAAAGCACAAGAAAAAAAATTACAAAGCTTCTAGCATTTTGTTTATCACAGATGGAGCATGCAGTGAACTAGACTGAATTTCCTATTCACTGTTCTGTATCTACCAATCATACACTCTAGATTCAGTGAGACCAGGGACTCTTTTCATCTAAATCACCACGGTATTCTCAGCACCAATAAAATGCCTGAAACATAGTAGGTGTTCAATAGAGTTTGTTGAGTGAAAGAAGGAAACAATGAGATGAAGACTGAGGGGAAGAACAACAATGTATCTTCACTTTTATCAAAGACATATTTATGTGCCAAGCAGTGTCAGGCTTCAGAATCATCAAGATGCTGAAGGAGCTCACATTCTAACAGGAGAGAAAGGAATAAAAATAGTGTGATAAATGCAACAGTAAAGATAATAAAATATGCCACAATAGGAGGGACATCCAGGAACATGAGAGTCACTACAAAGAGACAAAGCATCACAATGTGCTGTGTTCAGAGGATGCCAACAGATTAACATTAGGGTGGAGAGGAGGAGAAGAAAAGGAGAGAGAACACTCTGGATATGAAAAGGTGAAGGAACCGTTGTTGTTGCTTAGCTGCTCAGTTATGTCAGAGTCTTTGCGACCCCATGAACTGCAGTCTGCCAGGCTCCTCTGTCCATAGGATTGTACAGGCAAGAATACTGGAGTGGGTTGCCATTCCCTTTTCCTGGAGATCTCCCCGACCTACGGATTAAACGCATATCCTGCACCAGTAGGCGAATGTTTTACTGCTAGCGCCACCTGGGAAGCCCTGGGAAACAAACTAAGAACCAGTAAATGCATTCCCCTCAAGAACTTTATAAAATTTATAATCAGGAACGCTTCCCTGGTGGCTCAGAGGTTAAAGCGCCTGCTTCGATGCAGGAGACCCGGGTTCAGTCCCTGGGTCGGGAAGATCCCCTGAGAAGGAAATGGCAATCCACTCCAGTATTCTTGCCTGGAGAATCCCATGGACAGAGAAGCCTAGTAGGTTACAGTCACGGGGTCGCAAAGAGTCGGACACGACTGAGCGACTTGACCTGACCTGACCTGATAATCAGGAAAAGACTACATAAAACACAGACGTGATTGTGCCCCATCGCATGTAATTAACATCAGAATTGGAAGAAGGGACACTGTGAGTGTGAAGAATGGGAGAGGAAAATCTAGATTGTGGCCCTGTCTGGGGAAGTCAAATCTATGAGGCTACTAGAAAGATCTCTGTAAGCTCTTTAAGGGAAGAGATGGTCCTGAAACGAGACCTCTCTTGAAACTCTCCTCATCTTGGACAGGATTCTAGGCTCAACACTGCAGCAGTTACCAGGGTGCCAGAAGGGAGAAGCCTACTCAACAGCCACGAACACTCTGGCAATTAAGAATTCATAAGTTAATAAATGAGTGCTCTGGTTTACAGGTTAGTTCTGGTTCCTAGAAGTGCAGAACTGAGGACAGGCTCAGCACTGTGGTGACCTCAGAACTCAGGATGGGTTTGAGGGAGGTCTGGCCTCTGCCACTAGTTGTTCCCCCCAAAAAAGTCTAGCTGAGGAGTGGTTCACCTCAATTCAGAAATGTAAGAAAGGGTTAACACAAAACAAATGAAAAGATAAGTTAACACAAGTAACTGATGTCCATTAGTCACTCAGGAACATGATAAAAACAAACAGCTACATCCTTACCAAGCTGCCCATGAGAGCTGTACGTGGGGCCCTATCCACAGTCCACCACTTCTGTTTATCTGCTGTGCTCCTATGCTGCGTGACCACCGTATGCACAGCAATGAAACTTGGTTCTTTCAACATTCACTAGTTTAAGTCAACTTTTGCAGAACCATGCCTTAATTCTAGGTTATCATTTATATCTAAAACCTGTTTTTAAATTCTGCTTTCGAAAACCAGTGTATTTACTCATCTAAAGTGCAAACAATTTCAATACCAAGAACCAGGATAGCATGGTTCTGTATTCCACATGTGACATCCAGAAAGCACCCAGGAGGGTTTTCTCTATTTTATACATCTTAAGAATAAAGCCTGTAGTCATTAAAGTTCACAGTATTTGTCTATTTCTCATCTGGTCTCCCTGGGAGCACAAAATGCATACAAAAGACTATGCAATAATACAGAACTGTCTTTAACTTTGCAATAAGCAACCAGAAAAACTTCTCTCCAACAAGGTGTTATCAAAACATATAAAAAAATTAAGATACAATTCATAACATACCATTTGTACTGGCTTTACTTCTATCCATTTTTATGACTAAATATATTTTCGTTGAGATTTTTTTATTAAACATACTAGGGGACTGACTCAGAGAGATTACCTATTATGAATAGTTTGTGTTTACATATTCTATTTCACACATAACATTTTAAATGGCATGCCACAGTCAAAGGAAAGGTCAACAAATGTTTTCTGGATGAAAGCTTGAATGCAAATAAAATTGGACAACAGAAATGTTTCACTCTGCAAATGTCTTCCTAACTGGTCTTAGTGTGTCTGTCTGCCTGTGTCTCTCTCTAATAAAATTCAGTACTGCTTTCCAGAAGGAATTTCAGTCAGGTAACACAGTTAACCAAGCAAATATTATTCATCAGATAAACAGTACATTAAATATTTTGAATTTATAGCAAACTCTTCCCCTCCAAAGGGCAGAATATTTGTTTGTTTTGAAGTACAGCTAAGTTTCAGCATACAAATAAAATTTATCTCAAAATAACTAAAAAGCACAATTTTGATCAATGTATACAATATGTATGGAAAACTGAAACCACTGACTTCAAGGATTTGAGAAAATGTTCTATGAAGATCAGTATCACAGTAGAAGCCTCTAACATGGGCTTTTAGGCCTTTGCCTGTTTCCTCTCCCCCTCAACCCAGATGGGCTCACAGAAGTCTCCCGACCACTGTGGTCTTCCGGAACAAGAGGAGTTGAGCAGCCTTTTCAAGGATGAAGAGTGGTGGATGGTGGAAATTTATACAGCAGTACAGACCACCACAGAAATCAGAGGCAAAAGTCAGGCAGAAATCTGGAAGGGACCCCCTGCATCTGCCTGTCCCCAAACCCAAACTGTGGGCATCCTTGCACGCAGTAGCTCCCTCAACACAAAGCCTCTCTCTTTGGTGCTAATCCCAGGCCTGAGATCTGCTGTGAGGTTGCTGCTGCTGCTGCTAAGTTGCTTCAGTCGTGTCTGACTCTGTGCAACCCCAGAGATGGCAGCCCACCAGGCTCCGCCATCCCTGGGATTCTCCAGGCAAGAACACTGGAGTGGGCTGCCATTTCCTTCTCCAATGCATGAATGTGAAAAGTGAAAGTGAAGTCGCTCAGCTGTCAGACTCTTTGCAACCCCATGGACTGCAGCCCACCAGGCTCCTCCGCCCATGGGATTTTCCAGGCAAGAGTGCTGGAGTGGGGTGCCATTGCCTTGGCTGAGTGGCATCACAGCCTCTCCCTCCCCCCTCACAGAGCTCTATCTCTGGACTGTCTTGCTGCTTCCTGAGAGTAGCTACTCCACCTCCTGTTATGTCAAATTCCACAAGCAAGCATAAAACCAAGCTCATTGCCTTCTGCCTCACCAAACTGCTTCTTCCTTCGACAAAGAGTTTGTACGTGCCTCCTTCTTAGGAAGGCATTTCTCAACGTGCTCTGGAAATGCTTTTTTTCTTTTTTGATGACTCACTCCTCTGGTCCAACTAATCTAGAGTAGAGTCTTAACCAGCACACAATATTAATTTTCACCTACTTGTATCTGTCCTATAAATGTTCTCTCATCTATGTAGACTTACGTTGATTGAAACCAGGACCCTTGTCTTAGACATGTCTTTCCTTTGGTGTCTAACACATGTGTTAGGGCATTTCATAAAGTGCTTGCTGACAGAACAGGTTTTACTATGTGAGGAGCTGAAAACAGAAAGTGGCATTCTACTGCTGTGCTTACTGAAAAATGTTTACTATATTAGATGGCTCATAGTAAAAAGCCACTGAATAAACTGCTTCCCTAAAGAAGTCTTTTGTTCAGTAGCTGGCACTAAAAATGTCAGAAAGAGTCTGATTTCATTTTCAATCTTCCTACTTGGGTAACCTGTTTCTTTTTAGGGTGAGGGTTTTGTCTTTATTAAAGGAAGAACTTAGGAAAATAGCCACAAGTCAAGGAAGCTGCATTCCATTAGCAGGAGATAACACAACCTTTGTTACAATGTGGTCACACTAGTATTTCTAAATTCTCAGCTGCAGATCTAGCGTATAATTAAACTGTACTTTTAATGAAACCCTATACATCAGAGTTATGATTCCCACAATAATCCAGAAAGCTGTTACCAAAGTCTTGATTATGTTTCAATATATCGAAACATCACCAGTTCCAATTAAATGTGCAGAAAAATAAAAGGACTGAATTGAATTATTCCATACTTTATTATTCCATACTGTTATGGATTATTATTCCATACTGTTTTTTATTGCTGCTAATAAAAACATAGATATATCTGCTGTGACTTAATGAATAGGTCAAAAACAGCATTTAGTGATTCTAAAATTGTGTTAAAATACCTCAAAGATTAACCATGTTTTATATATACCCCTGATACATTTTTTTTTTGCTTAAAACTTCATTATTCAGAGTGCAAAGATAACTTTAGACTATCAAATTCATCACAAATTCATAATCTATCAGAATATAAATTGGCACGACACAACTAGATCTCAAAAGGTATGACTTTTGGGTTTAAACTATTGTGCCCTAGATGCATTTTTATATTATTTTAATTTGGGGGATAGAGGGGGAAGCTTGCCTTTATTAATCTGAAGATCATAAACTGATTCGAAGTTCACTGATAGGTTGATAGGGCTATGCTCATGTCTCTTGAATACTGCAGAAAACCTATCTAACGCCCTCTGAAAGGTAGGACATTCACCAATAAAGTATGGCATTACAGAGTATGAATAAGTAATGTTGATAAATATTTAGAACCCTGGCAGTACAAAGAAAGAGAACACATGTCAGATGACTTTCCACAGCTGCCCCACAATCTCTCTACAGTTAAGGTAATAGTGTAAATATAAAATTTTGATGCCCAATCAGCATACCAGGATTAAAAAGGCTATGACAAAAGTACCATCTGTCTACACGAAAGTATGTGCCCTTACACCCTGTAAGAATTACAGCAACATATGTAATTTTGAACATCACAGGCATCATAAATATGACTAATTTAAAATGTTTGGTGAAGATGGAGCAGACTGGTATTTTGATAGGATAGAAAAAGACACTGAAACGGCAATCTGCTCACTTTATAGCTCAACAAGTCTCTCCTCTTTCTGAGTCACTACACTCCTACTCTTAGAGCGGCTGGATCTCTTAGTATCAATTTCCTACCTATATATCAATTATAAACTATCAGTGAGAATGAGGAATTGCCTAGGATACAAAGTGGTTCCTAATTTTCCCTCACTGGCATCTTTCTTTCTCTTTTCAATTTCTTACACAGAATGTCTAAAGGATAAAATGTTCCTGGGCGGGGAAAATTGGACATACCTATGGAAGGAGAAAGTCAACAGTCACTCTGTGGTAGAACCACAACGAGCAGAGATGGAGGATGGAGGAAGCCTACCCCTGGGGGCAGACCCAGGAATGCTTCAGTTGTGAACAAAAGCCCACCACGAAGGGCCTGGGTGCACATCACCCTGCATCCAACTGGCAAGAAAAGTTTAGAGGGCTTTCAGGTAGCAGTCTGCTGCTGCTAAGTCGCTTCAGTCGTGTCTGACTCTGTGCGACCCCAAAGACGGCAGCCCACCAGGCTCCCCCATCCCTGGGATTCTCCAGGCAAGACACTGGAGTGGGTTGTCATTTCCTTCTCCAATGCACGAAAGTGAAAAGTGAAAGTGAAGTTGCTCAGTCGTGTCTGACTCTTCGCGACCCCATGGACTGCAGCCCACCAGGCTCCTCCGTCCATGGGATTTTCCAGGCAAGAGTGCTGGAGTGGGGGTGCCATTGCCTTCTCCAAGCAGTCTACATTCCAGCAATTCTATGAACCGTAAGACCCCAAACATCACTTTCATATCCCTTGCTTAATAGAATGTGTTTTCTCTACTCTTCTGCTACTGTGAGAGAGACAAAAGAAGTTTGAGCAAGACATCAATGTTAACCTTAATAATCTGATGATCCAAACGAACCAAAAATATTAAAGTAACCAGGAAGTCAAAAGTCTGTTTCCCTGTCAAGACCTGCAGTTCATTCTCCTGAGCAAGTCAAGCTTTCAAATGGAGCAAGTACAGCAAGGGACAGAGCTGGGAAAGTGTCAGATGAAACACATCTGAGACTTGCTTGGGACAGTCTCATGTTGCCATAAGTGAGTCCCAGTTTCAAGTACTCTGTTGATCTTCACCACCAAGACACCTAAACCAGCTGGCTTTCAGTTTACTTTCGACTCACAGCTGCCATGAGCAGCTCCTGAAATTACATCACAACAAAGCCATTCCATTAACAGCATAAGCTCATCCTCACACATCATAGAGGTTTAGTCACACAGGTCTCTCTCCAAACTTGTATACAACCATTCAGTAAGTGATAGCAATCATTTCTGGATCAGTTCATCTGTACCACTGCCAAATAAACATATTATGATAAATGTACAGAATATGAAAATACCCAAGTAATGGGCATGCCACCTTGGCCTTCAAAGGGAAAGAAAGAACAGAACAGATTATGGCTGGATGGAACAGGCTTTAGGTTGCCCAAAGGATTACTTCACTATTTCCCACCCCTGACTTTCCATAATTCCTCAGTTATTCGTAAGAGATAAAGTAGTGGCAGTGCCTCATAGGACTGTGTCCTCTACGCACAGCCATGGCCATTGCCCATAAACTAAATACGGCACTTGAGAAAACATTTAGCAGTTCTCTTATTAACCTAATCACGTCTGATTTATCTTCTCTAGTCAAAAACAAAAAAATCTTAACCGCCTGTTCCATTCCTTCCAAAAGCACACAAGGTGAAATTACATTTATAGGAATGTCTTGGCAACATTTCATGTGAGCATTTTAGTCAGAGGGAATAGGGAAAAGTTCCACTCTAACCATTCCCTATTCTCTTCAGAGTTTTAGAATATTTTAATTTATAAAGTTTTACTAAAAGCTTAAAAGCAAATAGACATAAGAATAAATTTTGAAGAGATAATTACATCAATTATTGATCAGATTTCAGAAGTAATCATAAAACAAATAGTATCAAACGCAGTAGCAACTCTTATTGCTAAAGGATGTCCTTGTGTCAACAACACAATTAGTCACACTTCTTTCAGAAACTTCTGAGGTTACCAACACAAATCTAAATGTTTTTGCAGCTCAATTATGTGGTAGCAATATATACTTGAAGACAAATAAAAACAGCAGCTTCACAGAACTCTGGAAAAAAAAATGAGCCTTGAAGACCATCTAGTTGAGTGGTTTTTCAAATTCCTTATTCTCAACCCTTCTAAATACACTCAAGATAATACCAATAAGAAAGAAAGAAAAAGAAAAGCAGGAGCTATTCTTGACTGACTGTTTTCTCTCCTCAACTACAGCCAGTCAGGAGGCTCCCTGAGGAAGGTCACTTCACCTCAAGGCTTGCACTTCAGAGATTCCTGGAAGCTCATTAGCCGAATCTTGCTAAGGGGTCTGCCGGTTCTCAAAGGCAGTGAGCAACTAAAGCAGTATAGTCCTAGAAGAAACGCAAGTCTATCACATCCAACTCAAAAGTACTTCCTTCTTACTACGCAACCTTTTTAAAATTCAAATTTCACATATAGCTTTGAGGAAAAAGTTCAGAGGTACTATCTTCCAAATGTTTTTGTGTTTCAGAATGAGAACAGCGCAAACTCACAGTTGAAGGCATGCCTGCTGAGAACTGCAGAGCCCTTCTGCACCAGAGTGGAGGCTGGCAGAGGTGGGCCTCAGCCCGGTCCAGGCTCCTTGACCCACACCTGCACTTGCGGAACTCGGCACTCTGCCCCTTTCTCTAACTGCCCCTGCACCTGCTGGGCCAGGCCCTGGCATGCTCCCATTCCAGCTCTACGTCCCTTATCTCATACTGCTGAGGCACTTGAGCTGAGTCAATCCTCACCTTAAGTGGACCTCACCAACACCCTCCCCCCCACCGTCATTCCACGCCTTTCTTTTCTTTCCTTTCATCCACCCTGCTATTTTTCATATTAACACTCATCACTGCCTGATCTCATCGTCCCTTGCTTCGAATAGAAGCAGAATGAGTACAGTAGAGACTGTGTTCACTAGTTTATTACAAATAGCAGCAGGGTGCAGGAGGAAGAGCTTTGGCCTCAGCAAAGCCCTCCTTGTATGACTGTGCTGCGCTTAGTCACTCGGTCATGCCAGACTCTTCAGCATGTCATTTCCCTTACGACTAGAACTCAGTTTTTTGAGTCCTGATTCCTCCTAAGCCCCAGGAGTTCCCAAGGTGTTTGGTTTTCCAAACAAGATCTATTTGAAGGGAAAGGGGACTGGGGGAGGTAAAACCTTAGTGATCACTTTTAGGATAACCACTAAAAATATGATCTGGAACTCTAAGCTCAATTTCAATTTTCATGTTTCCTGATCATCAACAGGGTATTCTTCCAGACACTCAAAAACTCTGCATGCCCAGAGCTGAGCTTGTCATCTTCCTAAACTCAAAAAGTTTATGGAGCGCCCTTCTTATCAGGATTGTAATAGTTATCTAATTCATTCTTATGATTTCCTCATGAACCAAGCAGCAACATTTTTACAGAAATGTTTTATAAGCTAGAGTCTATGAAACAATAGCATCAGATCAGGACAGGAATGAACATTTCTCTTACTTTCCACGTGAAAACACCATTAAGCTCTTTTGTCCATTTTCTCATATGGAAGAAGCATCTTGGCCAAACTGTTATGGGCAGACTGTTTGGTAATCTACAGTGACTCCATCTGTCATAATCAACAGGAGAGTCATCAAAAACGAAGCTAAAGCATCATTGAAATTGCACTGAAGTAACTGGAAAATGTAACATTACATAGATACTCAATGTTCTCAACATTTTGGGAGCTATCACGGTAAACATGGCTAGTAGATAGTGAAAGTTGCTCAGTCCTGTCTGACTCTGCAACCCCATGGAATTCTCCAGGCCATAATACTGAAGTGGGTAGCCATTCCCTTCTCCAGGGTATCTTCCCAACTGAGGGACTGAGCCCAGGTCTCCTGCGTTGCAGATGGATTATTTACCAACTGAGCAATGAGAGAAGCCCTAACCGTGATTAGAAAGTAATAATGATAAAGAATTGGAGCTACTTCCCTGGTGGTCCAGTGGGTAAGAATCCACCTGCCAATGCAGGGGATGTAGGTTCCAGTCCTGGACCGGGAAGATCCCACATGCCATGGAGCAGCTAAGCCCGTGCAACACAACCACTGAGCCTGTGCTCTAGAGCCCATCCGCAAGACACAGAGTCGCCCACACGCTGCAACTAGAGAAAGCCCGCACGCTGCCATGAAGAGGCAGCACAGCCCTGAAGAAGCAAAAAAAAATCAATGTTTTAAAAAGAATCGGAAACTCCAGTGAATTTGGAAGATGCATATCAAAATAACACCTAACTTGCTATACACTTACATTCCAGATTAGCTAATAAAGTTTTCCGAAAACATATAAGAAGAAGATTCTAAGACCAGCTTGAATAATGAACCCAAATCATCCCTTTTTAAAAAGCTAATACACCTATTCCAATAATTATTACTAACAATTAAAAGAAGAGTAAAAGCTTACTTTTATGTTTAACTTGCTTCCCACTTTTGACAGTAGATGCATTAAATTATCAGTGAGACAACCATCCCTCAGGAACACAAGTATGAGAAGCAACGGTTATAAAAACTGCAAAGTCAATAAACCAGATAACTCTCTGATATTCACAGTTGGATCAGTTATTTTCAAGGAATAACTACATGATGCTAAGGCAAGATGAACTGCTATATAAATCATTTGTTCAACATTTACTGAATGTCCCCTTTATGAAACCTGGAACTGGGCATGTACTTTACAGAAACCTATTTATACTGAGTTCCTAGTTCTGACACAAAGTTAATAGTATAGAAGTCATTGCAAAGCTCCATTCACCATCTCTCAAATTATTAATGAAAACTAGCAAATGTACATGTGGTCATTTCCCAAGAAATACCACACTGTCAGCACTATACACATTTAATCAAAATAAGTAAAATGCAATATTCTCAGAATAGCAAAAAAAAGGGAATATGGCAACTTAAGGGAAAAACTTAAGGGCAAAAAGGGGAAAAAGCAACTTAAATATAAGTTTGGGAAACATATAAACTCCAGTAAACAATTCTTACCCTTCCTTTGTTCTCTTATACCTCAATTCATTGTATCTGAAAATCACAATAGATCACTGCTTTCTTGATTTCCCAACCAGTAGTGCTGAAAGCGCAGTCTCGCAGGGCCAACAACACCCCAACCTGCTGAATCAGACTCTGGGAGTAAGCATGGCTACTTGTTTTTAACAAGCTCTCTGGGTGGTCCTGATACACACTTAAGGCTGAGAAAACCCAAAACAACAAATTAGAGAGTACATATACACAAAGATGAAAGTATAGAAACACTTATAATAAAAATGTTAAAGATCATAATTTTTTAACTATAGGGATAATGTTGTACTTTTAGAATGTTAATAATGAACTCAAAATATTTCATTTACTGGACTTGGAATTAAAAACAGTGCTGAGTAAATGGTTATGAACTATGCCCAGCTGCTAAAATTTCCTATTAAAAAATAAAAGGAGGTGTTTAAAATATTTGGAATGTTCAAATTTTCAACATAAAATTTCAGTGAGATATGTAAGATCTTAAATTTAAGGCATAATTTTAAAAATTGCAATTATATCCCCACTAAGAAAATAATTTGATGAAATATTAATTTTTATATAAGCATACAGTCTCACTTTACAAAAATATTCTTTCCTTTATAAAATTACTTAATGGGACTTCATTTTAATAGCTATTTCCCTTAGGGCTTCCCAGGTGGTTCAGAGGTTAAAGCATCTGCCTGCAATGCGGGAGACCTGGGTTCGATCCCTGGGTTGAGAAGATCCCCTGGAGAAGGAAATGGCAACCCACTCCAGTATTCTTGCCTGGAGAATCCCATGGGCGGAGGAGCCTGATGCACTACAGCCCACGGGGTGGCAAAGAGTTGGACATGACTGAGCGACTTCACTTCCCTTAGTCTGCTATTGAACTATCTGTTTATAAGTTACCACAATATTTTTGAATCCTTAGAGAAGGAGGAAATTAGAGGTAAAAGGAGAATCAAGAGGATCTATACTAAAGTGTTAAACAGCTCCCGATTAAACTATGAAACAAGTTAAAAATAAAGCATCACCGAAACTCCTGGTGACATATCTTCTACATGAGTAGACGTACATCTAAGAAATACCAGAAACACAGCAACTACGGCTAACAACTTGAACACTGCTTATAGCATCTGACAAATGTCACTTCCAGGAGCGCTTCCAATTCCTTCACATGTGTTATGGCTCAAAGTTTTAATTAGGCTGAAGAATCCCTGCGAGGGGAGGTTCTAACTGAATTTATGCAAAACAGATGTGGGTAGCATGGCTAAGAAAAGTATGAGGAGGCCTGAAGCCTTCTTACTGAGAATTCTCATAGCATTCTTAAAGGTATAAATAGAAGGCCAGAGAGCAGAAAGTCTAGAGAATTGTGCCAAAAGTTTATTTTAAAACAGGGAGAGCTTACTATCCTTTGCTTTTATGAATGTCTAACTGTTAATCTTACAGAACCCATCTCTAACACACTGTAGAGCTGTACCACAAGTGCACATTCTGAGTCACCATCAGCACCTGTTAGCATATATGAGTTAACTTTGTGAACCCCCTTTCTCTCTCACTGCACCAGGGCATCTGCGTATTCTCTAAAGGGAGCAGTGCCTTGGAAACATTTTATACTCGACATGGGACTAGCTGGGCCGAGGGGCCGCAGAAGTCCAGCGGCAGCAGGGTTTCAACTGAAGTGACAGCAGTGGTCCACAAGGAAGGTGAGCGGTGATGGGAAAACACTTCAGCCGCAGACCTGATGAGACATGCAGACAGGTTAGGATGTCAGGGAAAGAGCAGTGGCAGGAACTGAAGGAGAAGCATCATGTCAAGGAATCTTAAAGCTCAAATGGACTTGAGAGATGACAGAAATTAAGATTTTCGGCCCAGGGCACTAGTTGGGAATGAGAGATCTAGCGTCTATGAAAGCTTTGGGGGAGCCCCACAAGAGGAATAGGAAGATATACCTCAGAAGATATCAGAACCAGAGTTTGTATGGACCCTAAGCTACAAAGGCAGGAATCTGGGTTCTAATGGACCTGGAGGTCACTAATGTGTCTAATATCTTATTTCCAGGAACTATCAAGATATTCCAAAGTTTACATCACCCAACCCAGATTATCCCAGTTCCTAAAATATAACTGCTCTGACATACTAAGAACTTGAGGTTTCATGATCAGTCTTCTGAATTCATACGGAGGGTCATGAATGTAGCAAAGCAAACTCATTAATAGCCTCCATTTTACTTTACTAAGTGCTTTCAGCTTTCAGAAAATCTGAGTGAGAATGTATGAACTAGTGTGCTTTATAAATATTGTCCTGAAGCTCCCTACTGCCAACAACCATGCTTCCGAATTAACATATCTGGAGAAGCCCCAGGGTGACCTTAAAGACACTAGGTGTCTTAAAGATACTACAGATTCCACAGTACAAGGGAAGATCAAGGTCACAACCTGCTTTAGGCAAGGAAAAAACCTCTCCTAGTAAACAATGCTACAGGAGAAGGCAATGGTGATACTGCACATGTGCTTGAGAAGAAAATATGAACGTGAATCAAAACCAACACACTTTAGAGAGACTGAAAAGTTATGCACCTTTCACAAAGCTATGAAACTTGGTTCTACCCTTTTTGAAATGTTTAAATCTGCTTTTTCAACAAAACACTGAACATCAGATAGTAAGACTGGAGTGGCAAAGTCCTGGAGCGTAGCCAGTTCACCAGTACTGAAGCCCTGTTCACTCCCGTTTAGCTCTGTTGGATGGACATGTGCTGTGGATGGATGTCAGCAGGGTGTGTGAGCAGCTGCTATGCAAGAACCTCAAGCAGGGAGGCTGTGCAGGGCAGGGAGGGAGAAATCTGTGAAGACACTCTAAAGCACAGCTTTCAGTAATGTGGCATCCGTGGAACGCTGAGAAACCGAAGCACGTAAAACAACCTGGTGTGTAGCAATTAGAAGTAAAATGATTCCTTTAGGCCACATCAGTGGATACCCAGAAAGGCCAAAAGGCAGAGTTTCAAGGCAATAACAAATGGGATTTTGGTTGCACTGGCTGTTGTCCTATGAAGTGAGAGGTTATCATTGGTAATGATAGCCTTTTTGGTAATACACCTCAGAAGTCAAACAGCCTACTCAAGGTCATAGCCCAGGAGGCAGCAGAGCAGGAAAAGCCTGCCCCAGGGAGCACAGTGTTTGCAGAGCACTGCTGAGCCAGTACCCTTGTCCATTTGAAGTTCAATCTAAAACCTCTCTGTGCCCAGGTCTAGCAGCTAAATTCTCCTAGATTTCTGAGTTCTCAGACAAAGCAATAGCTCTACAAGATGGCCAGCAGCGAAGGGCAGCCTTCAAGCAGCAGAGTACATGCAGGGAGGCTGGGCATTCAGATTCGGGGTCCGTCACAATTCTCTGGTATCCATTCTGCCCAAAACAGACCTGCAGGCCAGAATGACTGGATTGGCCCTAAAGGCACACCTGTCACAGTTGCTCAGAATACACATTATACGAACACACACACATTTTCATTAGTCCATGCCCTCTCCCAGATGCCTACATTTCTCTGCATTTTTTTCTCTAGTATTAGAGTTTAAAATGTTCTCTTAGAGAAAACCTTTTCTAATAAACAGAAGAATAGATATCATTTCTTATGGTAGTCAACCCTTATGATTTCTTCAACACACAAACTCCCATGGCTTGTTAGAAAACTAAAAAATGCATTTAATGTATCTTTTCATATTGATTTATGTATTTAGACCACAAAGCACAGAAAGGTAGGTGTGTCTCTGTTCTGTTTCTATAATGCTATCTTTCCCTGCTTAAAGACCGAACATAATTAAATGTTACCATAAAATCCTCTTAAACTGGCTAACACAGAGATGAAGGAATTAACTTTTATTAAAACTGGCCAAGGACTGGTTTTTTGGCATTAATTTCTGCACAGTTTACAAAGGGATTTTGTAGAGAATGAAACACAGACAAGTGGGAATCTTAACAATCAAAATCTGGATCCATTTATTGATTTATGTGTGGGACACCATGCCTCGTACCATGGAGAATAGGATGGTGAATCAGAAAATAACTGACCACAAAGAAATTAAGTTCAGAAGTAAATAATGGGACACACAGCTATATAAACACATTGTTAAAAAGTTATCTGAGGTATTTCGGCACAAGGGAACTGGTAAATGGCATGCACGCGCATGTGTGTATGTATACGTGTAGGGGGAAGGAGGGTGTCAGGGTCAGAACATCTTTGTGGAAGAAATACTTGAGAAGGGTCTTGTAGATGTTAAGTCCTTGGACAGTGAGTGACAAATGGGAAGAAGAAGAATGGGGGCAGCATACTGTAGCCTGTGTGTAGAGCTGATGATCACTCTGGTCTGGCTGAATGGCACTGTGCTTGAAGGAGACAGTGGTGAATCCTAGGAAATGAAGGATGGCTGGTATTACAGATGAGGTCTCATCTGCATGGTAGGCATTAGGGCTCCAGTGGAAATATCTGAGCAGGAGAGTGATGCTATCACCTGTGTGCTTCAGGAAGACCATGTGAGGCTGACTGGAAAGAAGAACAGAAAGGAGGCCTTTCTGGGAGCTATCCCAACAGTTCAGGCAGGAGGAAACTTGGAAGGAGGCATTGAGCTGAGACCATAGGTTAGAGAAATACTACAGAAATAATTCATCAAACAATTAAGTCAGTAAGACTTGATAACTGACTGGACATGCGGGCAGAAGAGAGAGAGAGGAATCAAAGATGAGCTAAGGTCTGAGGTCTGGTACCATGAATGAAACTAGGGAAAATGAGAGAAGAGTCCAGGACAGGTGCTCAGTCTGGACATATGGGATTCACAGACCTGCTGGGTCACTGTGATGGAGAAGGCCACAGAAAAACAGCAAGGACCTAAGCTGGAACCGCAACTTCATCAGCTACCAGCTGGCTTTGCTTAGTCCAGGCTCAGGTCTCAAAGTGGGCAACTCTACAAGCAGAGCTGAACAGACCAGAGGGCCCTGGGCCACAACACATGAGGGCTAGCTCGATTGCACACATGCTGTCATGGACCCCAGGCTGAAGTTAAGCCTAGACCTGGGGGTTATCTCTGTGGAAAAAATGGAGGCCACACCATCTGCAGGCTCCTATTTTCCCAAAGCACTGCCACTAAGTTAAACAAGGACTGCATTTTCTGTCGCCCAGGAAACAAAACATCTATAAATGCTGCTGCACCTTTTCTTGATAGAACTCAGATTTCAGTAAGGATGAGTTATCTTTACTTTTTGCTATTATGCATGTTTATCAAAGAACAAAAATATATTTGTAAGGCAAAAACAAAAATTTCTGCGTGCTTAATAATAGACCTTGGCTGGTATAAGCAATAAGGCTGTCACTGGCAGTTCTCGGGATGACTGCTTTCTCTACAGAAGCCACTGAGCTGACTAGGGCCTTCACCTCTGCCACTGCACCATGAATACGTGCATGCCACTGCATTTGGGTGTTTCAGTAGAAAGAGACATGATTGGAGTGCTAAAAATAGAGCAATTAGGGAACAAACATGCAAGATCAGTCTGCTCTGATTATCTGTGGATGTAAAACACACTAAATTAACTCACATACTGTACATAAAAGTGCCAACAAATTGCTACTGAAGATGACTTTCTTGACTGCTTTCTTTAGCAACAGACAATAATTAGAACTTCCTAACATGTCTGGGAGAATACCATCTAACTTTCTGATACATGTTACTGTGCATAATAATAGAATCAGATACTGCAAATTAAAGTTTGGGAGGTGAGGCTTTGATCAATTCATGCATCTTACCCTCTAAACCCAGACTCTCTATACTCTCTATACTTCAATAACTTCATTTTATTCCAGAAGCCCGAGACAAATCTACAGGCAAGGGCTTTTTTCCCCCGCCAGCTTGGTGCAAGTGTTACCCACTTTTTTCCCAGAAATAACTGACCTCATTTTTAGCTAAGTGGATGAGTAGGTACTAGGACGATGGCATGATTGATAACACACTGTCATGAAGTCAGGCCACCTAGTTTTCAAAATGTAGTAAGGATCAGTGGTGCTCTCTTTGGCTCCCCAAACAAATACAAATTTCTCTCCAGGCCAGTGGACACATGGCCAATCATCCTTAGGATTATCAGAACACTGACCTCTGCTATTCTAACTTAAAATGCAGATACATGCTAAACATTATTTGGCCAAAACTCAGTGACTGTATAGTTTCTCTAGGGCTAGACACACAATGAGGTCACAGAACAAGAATAGGCCGGGAAACTGAGCAAGGTGGGTACTGGGATGCTTTGCAGACCGAGGGATCCAGCTGGGGCATGGTGCTCAGCAAGAGGGCTGTGGAACCTGGTCGGGTTCAGAGTGGGGGCCCACTGGAACATTACCCTCTGAGGTTGGCGACTGTGCACCTTAGGCAATGTTCATATCTACAGTGCTGATGTCAGAGGGGTCCATTTTTTAATTAAACAAGAGCCCAATTGGACATTTAGCCTAATGCATTTAAAATTAAGTTTCACAAGCTGTCCTCATTAGCCACCATCAGAAACAGCTCCAACACGCAGGGACTCTAAAGTGATTGCTATTTTGGACCCCTGAAGGCAACCCCATGGCAGCTTTTCATGTGGAGTGTTTTACTGCTCTTACTGTACAAGCTTCCACACTTATTTTGGATTCGGGAGCTGAACTGATGCACTAGCCCAAGGGGCTCAATCTCTTGGGGAGGCGGGGAGCTCTGCTCTCTTCTGTGGCCACAAGCTGTGATGTGACTGTTACCCACTGCGGCAGAGAAAGCCACTCATGGTCAGGAGAGGCAGGGCACCTGGCTTTCCCCAAATCTCCCATCTTTGTAGAAAAAGGCATTTACAACCTTCCTGCTGGAGGTACAGGGCAACAGCAAGTGTCTGAACTAAAGGATCAGAAGTGTTCAGAGGAGCAAAGCAGAGAGGAACAAGTTCTGGAAGGGCCTCAGACTTCTGCCCTACCAACTTGTCTCCCAAGGTTCAACACTGCAGAATCTCCAGATACTATAAAGAAGCATCCTGGGGAAGATGGCTATATGGTCAATATCAGCATAATAAGCTAGATTTCCAATGGTCCGTACCACTGAAGAAATGTTGTAAAAAGAAAATGAAGCTCAAAATTACATTTCACAACACAATTAATATTTGGGAACACTATATAAAACTCATAATATGGCAAAGTTCTGAGACAAAGTACCAAAAATACAGGGTTTATCATGAGAATGTAGTGAAGACTGTAAAAATGCTTTTATTATATCTGGATATGGTTTTTGTAAATTTTAATTATATTCATATTCATTTAAAAATGTGTGAAAAGCTGCACAGTAAACTTACGAGTCCTTTCCCCTCCCATTCTTTGCCCATGCTCACATTGCCTCAAGGAAGTTATCCCGTCATCATTTATCTTTTTATTTAGTTGGAGAATCCCGTGGACAGAGGAACCTGGTGGGCTATAGCTCATGGGATCGCAAGAGTCAGGCATGACTTAGCGACCAAACCACCACCACCAAGACTTGTTTATTCCCCCTTTCCCCACAGTCCTTTCCTCATTCTCCATCTGCTGTGCTTCATATCAAAGTTCATAATACTTCCGAAACAACAGCTGTAAAACAGCTGTACCTCCGCACTTCTGCCTTATCCGTTGGTTTGGGTTTTGAATCTACAGTGAGTAGGCAACATTTACTGGGATTTTAACACTGACACAGTACTTGAAATAAGATGTCTGGCCTCCATTTCATCTCTGGAAAGTTAATGTGATCATTTGTTGAATACTTCTTATGAGTCAGCTGAGCACTTTACAAACATTTTATCATTTAATCTTCAAGGTAAAACTGAGTTACATATTATCCCTGTTTTGCTGTTGAGAATACAGAAGCCAAATAAGTTAACAACTTGCATAAGGTCACACACTGAGCAGGTGACACAGTCTGGATTCAAGCCAGGGTCTAATCGACTCCTAAACTCTCAACCCTCTATGTTTCCAGAAAAAAATAGCAGACCATTTTATACAGCCACACTTTAAAGAACTGGAAGATAATTTTTTAAGATAAGATAACTTCTCCTCAATCAGTATTAATTTTCTTCATGTGATTCATACCTAGCACTGGGCAAGCAAAAGCAAAGGCACTCAAGAGTAGGAAAAGGAGGCAAAAGGGAAAGGATCATAGAGCTATAAACTAGGCAGAACCAAACAAGAAGGAAGGCACTCAAAAACGCATAAATACAAATGCAGCCCAACATGGACTAGAAAAAGTCAGCGTATCACTGTAGTCATTTTTAAAAAGGTTTAAATTGATATACATTTACTTAAATAAAGGTTAAAAATATGCACATACACCTCTCCTTTATTTTTTGAAACACACAGGTATTGGCTTTACAGAAGTCTTTAATGGCTATGGGCTTCCCCCATGACTTGTCAGGTAAAGAATCTGCCTGCAGTGTAGGTGATGCAAGAGACACGGGTTCAATCCCTGGATCCAGAAATCCCCTGGAGGAGGGCATGGCAACCCACTCCAGTATTTTTGCCTGGAGAATCCCCATGGACACAGGAGCCTGGTGGGCTATAAACCATGGGGTCGCAAAGAGTTTAAACTGACTGAGTGACTAACACTTTATTGGCTATACAGAAGTCTCTTGTATGATGTATTTGCTTAATATTTTTTATTCCTGTTTTTTTAATTGACATATAGTTGGTTTATAATGTATTAATTTCTGCTATATAGCAAAGTGATTGTTATATATATATACACACACCTTTTACATTCTTTTTGATTACAGTTTATCACAGGATACTGAGTACAGGTCCCTGTGCTGTACAGTAGAATCTTGTTCATCCATCCTACATATCATAGCTTGCATCTGCTAATCCCGAATCCCCACTCCATTCATCCCCCAGCTCCTCTCTCCCTCAGCTTAATATGTACATGTATAGTTTTTAATCCTCTAAACAACCCAGCAGTCTGTCTACCTGAGTGATTCCTGCCTCACAGTGCATCAGAAGCTGTGGACAAGATGTTCTTTCTGGATTTCTGAGGGCTGTTGATGCCCAGTGCCAACTTCCTCTATCGAAGACTTGTAGCAAGGTGAGCCAGTGCCACTGATCCTTGTTGACACAAGGTTCTATTGTTCTTTTCAGTCTTGTATCAGTCTCAAAAATGGTACCATATTGTTTTAATAGTTTCATTTATAATTAAAAAGGGAAGAACTAAAATACAGAATGGCCATTTAGTTCATCTCATTGAATTTTAAGAAACCCTACAGGTATGAATTATCTTGATAATTCCTTATCTTCATTGATAAGGAAATAGGCTCAAAGCAGTTAAAATATTTGCTCAAATTTAAGGACTAGTAAATAGCCAAACTAAAGTCAGCCAAACTGACTTTTAGTCAGTTTTAAAAGCTCATAACTGTTTATTCCCAAATTAAAATAAATATTAAATGTATTTTATCTACAATGAAAGCATTTCATATCTCAAAAAGTCTTTACAATTCATCTAGACATTTTCATATTAAAAAACCTAAATAAACTGAATAATGAAAGCAATCTACCATCATATTTAAAGTGTTTTTACTATCTGTGATTGCCTCGTTCAAATATTTTATTCCAAAATAAATCATCTTTAATGTTATTAATCATCACTTCAGATATATCAGGTTCATAATTTGCTCATCTACCTTCAAATAACTAAGCCATATTTTAAGTCACTTATTCACACTTGCAAATAACTTTCTAGTTCACAGAATGTTTTTGGCACAGTTGATATTTCAAATGGACTTCAGGTAAGACTGTATAAAGGTCACTTTTTTGCTACTAAAAGTCTTTCTGTTTTAAATAGAACTCATTTCCCATTCCATAATTAATAAAAAAAAATTTATTGCTGCCATGAAATGATTTTTACAATGCACATAATGAAAACATAATCTCTTGTCCTAGACTGCTGAAAACAGAGCAAAATGCCTAAAGTCATGTAAGGGATGAGGATCTTGAGTTGTATAATGAGAAATACACTAAGTGCAAACAACTCTTGCCCCTTCATCAGTGAATCATTTAAAGATCCTAAATTTTAAAAAGAAAATAACCCACTTTTTGATAATAGTAAGAATCTACTTCCCGAAGTCAACCTCATTTTAAATAAATCTTGCCCCTGGATTCTACTTCTTTCTTCCTGCCTGCCCCCCTCCCCCAAAAAAGTTAGCAGTACAATAATCAATTATCACACAGGAGAATGAAGGAGATTCAGAGAAGGGATCTCCAGAGGGCAGGGAGAGGGGAAGTGGGAAAGAGGAAACCAATGGCCAGACCAAGACCAGCATTCCTGAGAGGTAAAAAGCATGCTGACAAATGAGCAGGCACAAACACATCAGAAGGCTGGGCTGAGCCATGCTCACTGTCAGCAGCAAGTACTTGACACCTAGACACCAGAGGCTTCCTGAGACCCTTCTCAAATGCCCAAATTTGCTAACATCATTGTATCAATGAATTTCTCTCTCAGCATGCCTTTTTGTCAGGGATTCCTTCAGTCCCTTGATGAAGGTTATCCTGGTGCAATGGATGTTGTGAAGTAGCCCTGCAAAGCAACTAGCAGAGTCTGGAGCAGGAAGACAGAAGGGCTGGCCAGAATAGGGTGGGTCAAAAGAAAAAAAGTGAAACACAATTATTATCTGTTAGACTAACCACCACATGGAAAGTGGTACTAAGAGGCAGAAGGAGAGTATGGGAAGATTCAGCCATAGAGCAAAAACAGAATTAAGGAAATGGAAAAATGAGGCAAGTTTTTCCACTGGAGGATAAATACAAAAAAGAAAGATTACTGATTCATCCATGAATCAAAATAATGGTGAGTCAAAATAATACAAACAATTAACAGTGATTTAATTGTACCAATGTTTTCTTAGGACAGTCTCTCAAGGGAATAGAGGGCCTCTCAGGTGGTGCTAGTGGTAAAGAACCCAGCTGCCAATGCAGGAGATGTAAGAGACCTGGGTTCAGTCCCTAGGTTGGGAAGATCTGTGGAGCAGGAAATGGCAACCCACTCCAGTATTCTTGCCTGGAGAATCCCATGGAGAGAGGAGACTGGTGGGCTACAGTCCATAGGGTCATAAGAGTTGGACATGACTGAAGTGACTCACCATGCTTAAGGGAACAGAAACAAAAGCAAAAATAAATAAATGGGGCCAAATCAAACTTACAATCTTTTGCACAGCCAAGGAAAATCATACATAAAATGAAAAAAGAACCTTTCAGAATGGAAGAAGGTATTTTCAAACAATGTGACTGACAAGGGCTTAATTTCCAAAATATACAAATAGCTCATAAAGCTCAGCAACAAAAAAACAAACAACCCAGTTGGAAAAATGGGCAGAAGATCTAAACAGACATTTCTCCAAAGAAACCATACTGATGGTCAATACACATAATAAAAAAGATGCTTGAAATGCAAATAAAAACTACAATGAGGTACCACCTCACACTGGGCAAAATGGCCATCATTAAAAGGTCTACAAATAACAAATGCTGAATAGAGTGTGGAGAAAAGGGAACCCTCATACCCTGCTGGTAGAAATGTAAACTGGTGGGCAACTATGGACACCATGGACAACAGGATGGAGGTTCCACAAAAGCGAGAGTTGTCATACGATCCAGCAATCCTGCTCCTGGCCATATACCTGGACAAACTGTAACTGGAAAAGATACACATGGATGGACCTAGGGAATATAATAATAAATGAAGTCATAAAGAGAAAGACAAATACATACTGTATTTAAAATATGCCACAAATGAACTTATCTACAAAACAGGGACAGTCTCACAGACAAGGAGAACTGATTTGTGGTTGCCAAGGGGATAGGATGGTGGAGGGATGGAGTAGGAGTTTGGGATTAGTGATGCAAACTAGTATATACAGGACAGATAAACAGTAAGGTCATATTTATAGCACTGGGAACTATATTCAATATCCTGTGATAAACCATAATAAAAAAGAATATAATATTGTGTGTGTGTGTACATAACTCAATCGCTCTGCTGTACAGCAGAAATTAACACAACATTATAAATCAACTATATTTCAACTAAAAAAGAAAACAGTGATTCAATTTTAAAAGACTGAAAGTATTAAGAAAATGAAGAGGAAAGAGAAAAGTGAAAGTTGTGTCCAACTCTTTGCCACACCATGGCAGAATAGTGGAGTGGGTAGCTTATCTCCAGCAGATCTTCATGACCCAGAAATCAAACCAGGGTCTCCTGCTGCATTGCAGGAGGATTCTTTACCAACTGAGCTATCAGGGAAGCCCAAGGAAAGAGAAGGCAGGCAGAAATTTTCACTTACAAAATAATAAGTAGATAGATACTGTCTAATGTTGATGATTCAAGAAACATTACAACCATGCTGTTTAGAATTTGAGAGAAAACTATCAGAAAAAAAAAGCTAACATAATTAAAAGTCCATGCCTCTGGGAAAAAGAATGAAGTAAGGTGACTATTGTTAAGTTATTATATGCCTTTTCGTATTTGGTTCAGTTCAGTTGCTCAGTCGTGTCCGACTCTTGCGACCCCATGAATCGCAGCACGCCAGGCCTCCCTTCCATCACCAACTCCCAGAGTTCACTCAGACTCACGGCCATCCAGTCCGTGATGCCATCCAGCCAGCTCATCCTCTGTCATCCCCTTTTCCTCCTGCCCCCAATCCCTCCCACCATCAGAGTCTTTTCCAATGAGTCAACTCTTTGCATGAGGTGGCCAAAGTATTGGAGTTTCAGCTTTAGCATCATTCCTTTCAAAGAACATCCAGGGCTGATCTCCTTTAGAATGGACTGGTTGGATCTCCTTGCAGTGCAAGGGACTCTCAAGAGTCTTCTCCAACACCACAGACTCTAACTATATGCTCATTAATTTAAAAGAAATTTTAAAACTGAGACAGTAACCAAAATTGAAACAGTTTAGTAAACATGTTGCGGGAAAAGGGACCCCTTCCAGGGCCCCAAATTGGGCTCTTGTGTGTCTAACAGTCGGAAATGAATTGTCCAAGGAGACACATGTGCTGACAAAGCAAGAAATTTTATTGGGAAAGGGTGCCTGGGTGGAGAGCAGTAGGGTAAGGGAACCCAGGAGAACAGCTCTGCCACGTGGCTCACAGTCTTGGGTTTTATGGTGATGGGGTTAGTTTCCGGGTTGTCTTTAGTCATTCTGACTCAGAGTCCTTCCTGGTGGTGCACACCTTGTGCAGCGAAGATGGATGCCAGCAAGAAGGATTCTGGGAGGTGGTCGGACATGTGGTGTCTCCTTTTGACCTTTCCTGAACTCTTTCGGTTGGTGGTGGCTTATTAGTTCTGTGTTCCTTACCAGGACCGCCTGTCGTAAAACAGCTCATGCAAATGGTTGCTATGGTGCCTGGCCAGGGTGGAACTTGCAGTCAGCATGCTTCCTCTAACAAACGCATATGATTAGGCAGAGAGGAAATAGAGGCTATGGATATCTAAAGACTGCATAGGCAGCGTGATCCCATTTTTCAGAAAGAATCAAAAAAATCTGAAATGCTATTTCTAGTGAGATTTTAAATACTCTACCTTTTTTTTTTTAAACTATTCCATATTTTCTACTGGAAACAAGCATAACACTTTTACAAGAAGGGGGAAAAAGGTACTGGAAATGAGACTAAAGAAACAAAAGTCAAAGATAAAAGGAGACAGCAAAAAAGAGGGTCCTAATAGGCAAGAAGAAAAGAAACTTCACTAAGGAGTGGCCATCGATGGACTACTTGCTGCTGGGAAGACCTCCACTAGGACAGCAAGAGTATCTTCCCCAGCAGAGCAGGGGGAGAACAGGACCCGGGGACTGAGGAAGATGAGAGTGCATCCCAGCATCAGGTACCAGACTGAAAAGGCAGCAGGGAGCCCAGGACAGCTCACAGGTGGCAAAGCAGGTTTCTAGCGGTTAACATCTGGGGAGAGCGATGTTTAAGGAAAGTAAGCCAGAGGAGAGGAAGCGACTGAGGATAAGAGATAAGGTGATTTCTCAGTTAAAAAAAGGGGGGGACAATTTAACTTTCAAAAAAATTGACTCTTTTGGCTCCTAAGTTTTTACAAAGCTTAGGTCCTACCGAGTACTTGACTATATTCTGCTGTTTGGTACAACAGAAACAAAGTTCCCACAATGATATTGGCCATCCAGTAGGAATTTTGACACTCTGAATCTTAATTTAAAAAGGGAAGAATTTTATACTACTACTAACAAGTCAAAAGTTACCATTATTCCTAGGAATAGTTAATCCATCTAAAATAACTACTCTATAATGCTAATCAAATGCTTAACAAGGCTGGCAGACTTGAGAACATTTTCAAAATAAATGGAGTTTTATTAATAAACTTTAAACCAAAGGGAGGATTTTTTATTTTATTTTTTAATTTTATTGTAGTTGATTCAGAATATTGTGGTAATTTCTGCTATTCTAAATCTTGCAAAGCAAGATGCTGAACAGTACATGACCCATTTTTTTTATTTTTTTATGTTTAAAAGTGTTGTAAAAGTATTTACAACATCGGCTGCATATTAGAATCACCTTCTATCAAAAATACCAATGCCTGGGTCCCACTCCCAGTGATTCTGGTTTATTTGGTCTGGAACATGGCCTGGCATTGGGATTTCTGACATCCCTCCCCAGACTTCTACTCAAATAATTCTATATATAATAAAGAGGAAGAACAGTATTTTGAAAGGGCTGGGATTTAAAATTTATCATTCCCTACTTTGCACACTTTTGTATTATTTTACTTCTGAAGTAATGAGAAGGTCTTTACAATTTAAATAAAAGTATTTCAATTTAAAAAGATCAAGAAGAGGAAAGTCTTTTTCTAGACTCGAAAATGATTTAAACAGGAAAAATATGTTTTCAATTATGTAACAATGCTCACTTTACCGTTAGGGGATGTTTGCAGACGACGTGATATTCTCTATGCCTGAGGTCCAAAGATGAGTATACTCAAGTCTATAGTGCAAACACATCTGACTGGAAGTAACACATTCACAGAAGGAAAACTGAGACAGATGTCGAGAGGCTTCATACACTCTCTGGGTGCTCTGACTTCACTCTATAGGTAACTTGGGCTACCTGAAGTTTTTTATTTTTTTGGCTGCACTGCTTGGCATTTGGGATCTTACTTTCCTGAACAGGGATCAAACCTGTGCTCCTTGCGGTGAAAGCACAGACTCTTAACTACTGGACCATGAGAGAAGGCCCCGCTTGGGGGCTTTGGATCACAGAAGTGAGATACAATGGGAACTCCAGGTGGAAGAAAGCTGAACTGGGAAAGCTAAAACTGCAAAGTTAAAAGAAAATGTTGTAGAGCATCTTTAAACTATAGTAGGGAAGTACTTAAATCTACAAGCCGTTAAGTAAGAAAAAGTTTTTTGAAAACACATTTAAGAGTATCTTTTTCATGAATAAAGTTTACAGATAGATGAAAAATCAGAAGATTTTTGTTTAGCCCTCAATTCAACATAAGATGGGAATCCCAACAGAAAAATGGCCAAAAACTATCCACAAAAAATTAGTAGAAAAGGATACTGCCCTTCCCCAAATGACAAGCTGATGAAAACATGATGAAGTTCACAGACAAAGAAATATAAACTAAGAATGAGATGTTTTATACCTGACACCTTGGAAAAAGTATTTGAAAGCTGTACCATGTTGAGTGTTGGTGGGGTATGAGGATATATAGATGGATGCAGTCATTGCCAGAGACCATCAGGTATGAATTATGCAAATTAAATGCAGTCACCAGGCAACCAACTCCAGTATTGTTGCCTAGAGAATCCCATGGACAGAGAAGCCTGGGGGGCAGAGTTGGACACGAATGAGGTGTCTTAGCAGGCATGTATCAGTCATAGTTCCCAGAGAAACTATCAGACAGGTCCCAAGAGACATGCAGCCCACTCTGTGATGATGGGGATGTGGAAGCAATCTGGATTCCAGTCACAGGAGTAGAGGAACAAAACTGGATGAATGTACATCACAAAATATCCAATGGCAGTCAGAATCCACAAGCTAATATTCACAGAGGACCAGGGACAGAACTTTAAATTAAACCACGGAGTGAAAATATTAACTGGAGGAGAATAATACCAATTATGTAACAGTTTACATAATATAAAATACAGAGTATATAGAGTATATACAAACAAACAAACCCCCCCATACTACCACACTAGACTAGTGTGCATGGTGATGGGGGTTGGGGGTATATGTAGTGGATGGTAATAACAAGGAATTAATAAAACACAGGCTTGGCCCAGACCAGTGGTGTCAATGGGCCACCAACCAAGATGCATGAAAAACTCAACCATCACTGAAGTCCAACTAGAAGCTTTCTATAAAATAAAAATTAGCAATGTGAAGCAAACAAAGGCTGTTTTGTCAGTCTTTTAGAGTGCTCACTACTGAAAATCTAGACACTCATGCCCCTTTCAAGAATGATTGAATAGATGTTTAAAACTATCCCCTGCACTGACTCGGAAGGAGCGCTGCAATTTGTACTTCTTCCTCCAGAAAAATACCTCCTTATTCCAACTTGCTATTTCCCACTTCCAAACTTCAAGTCTCTATTGACAAATCAGCTATTATCTCCATTTCAAGCCCAACAGCAATTTTTAAAAGCAGCCATTAAAAGTGGAAATCTGTTACAGGTGTTTTTGAAACTATACAAAAATATATATACTTTACTTATGTATGCTTTAGCCCCTCAAAACATTTTAGTAAATATGTTTGTCTGCAGATACCATATTTGCTTTCCCTTCAAAGCGTTTTTTTTCCCCTCCCCGTATTTGATTTGGTAACCAGGTCCATTATCACAGAGGTGCCAGAATCCTAGCAGGAAAGAAAGGTGGGCCACTAATGCCCCACCTCCCCTTGCATCGCGATCTGCACAGTGGCACCAACCGATCTGCTGGCACAGAAACTGTTCATAAGCTAAATTCACGCATGCCGGCTACAAAGATCCCAATTTCACCCTTCAAAAACCTTAGGCAGATGCCATCTTGTACTAATGATCTGCACACCTTTAAACTGACCAAAAATATTTTAAGTAAATCCAACTGTGATCTAATATTTTTATGCATCTATTTAAAAATGCAATTTGAGATGTTTCCTAAATGTTGATCCTTCATAATGACCAAGAGCTGAAGAAAGATGATTCATATTGTTAGGTGTTTTCTCAAAGAAGACGGGGCTAGGGGTTAGGATAAAACAGTGACAAGAGATATATAACTCAGCACAGGAGCTTTACATCCTCCTCGTATATCTGGTTGATGTTTTCCTAAACATCATTTTATTTTTACCATATCTACTTTTGTCTTATTGATAAATATAGCTTTAAAAGGATTTTCACTGATTCCCAAAGACAGGAAAATTCTGTAAATCACATGGGCTTAAACGGGCTTCCCTGGTGGCTCAGACGGTAAGGAATCTGCCTGCAATGCAGAGACTGGGGTTCTATCCCTGGGTCGGGAAGATACCCTGGGGAAGGGAATGGCTACGCACTCCAGTATTCTTGCCTGGAGAATTTCGTGGACAGAGGAGCCCTGTGGACTACAGTCCATAGGGTTGCAGAGTTGGACATGACTGACTAACACACACACATGGGCTTGAAGGAAATTAGTAGAATTTAGTTTCTGAAACACTGACATTGAAAAGAAACTGTTAATAAACCACAGAGCCCTGAGTGGGAAGAGGCTCAGAAAAGAGAGATCATGGCAGAAAAAGAAAAAAAAGCCATTTGCCTGTGTCCAGTTAACAGCAGGTGGCCAGAGGGTCGTGGGAACCTCATCAGTATTTCACATGCCACTATTAGATACCAGCAACCTTTAGAGCTCAGAAAACGGTTTCAGGCACATCATGCCAGCTCCTCAGGAGGAACAAAGTACATGCAGTGTACAGAAAGGGACACGTATCATTTTCCCAGAGCAAGTCATTTTCAGCATCAGAAACCTTTTGACTTGTCAGGAACACAAACTCAAAAAGATTAATATAGTGTGACCACATTCAAATTGCCTTCACAACTATAAAAAGTATATCTCTAGGAAGTTACTGTAAACAGTAACTCAATAAAAGAGACACCCAGATATGCTAATATCCAGAGAAATAATATCAGAATATTTAAGATGGTATATAAATTTCACATCTACAGCATAAGGTTTCTGAAAGAAATAATTAACTTGCTCAGATAAGATTTTGTTGTTGTTGTTGTAAATTAAACATCCTTATCAAAAAGCAAAATATTAAATATCTGGATGTAGAGAATGTGGACCGAAGACATCTAGCACAATTCTAATTTTGAACTCCAGCCATTGTAGAAATGAGAAAATAATGGCTCAGAGAGATGCAATACCTCTTCCAAGACCAGAGGCAGCCAATAGAAGTGGAGACATCTTCTACTGAAGGTACAATGCCTGGCTCTCCTGTTTCTGTCTGTTTCCAGATATCAACACCTTTTGGATAGCTCTTTTAAACAGTCAGAGGCCTTGTCCTTTCCCCTGACTCAGAGGCCAATTCTAAGTTCTTCCAGCACAAAGCTGTCAAGGATCATGATACTGGTAATATTGCTATTCCTGGAAATGACATTCTATCACCCTATAGGAATATTCTATTTAATAGAAGTGAATATTAGACCCTGCTCAAGAGAAAGGTAGGAATTCTAGAAAGTAGGGATCATAGAAGGCTATCTTATGAGCTGTCTACCATATCCTACCACATATTGGATATCTGGGTATCAGTGAGACAGGAAGCAGCAAAGTTAAGACAGAGTCAGGGGTGATCCCTTCTTCATGTGGATGCTTCCTCACATACGTGGGACAATGTAAGTGGTAAAGAAAGGTGAAAAAAATAAGGAAAGTGCACATGGTATATAAGTGAGTCCAGCAAGGTACCAGCTCTGCAGAAGCCTCAGTTGTCAGAAAGTGAAGTGGCTCAGTCGTGTCCATCTCCTAACAACCCCATGGACTGCAGCCTACCAGGCTCCTCCACCCATGGGATTTTCCAGGCAAGAGTACTGGAGTGGGGTGCCAGTGCCTTCTCTGTCAGTTGTCAGAGGAAAAACAAAAGAAGAGTCATCTCTGAAGAAGATGCAGTAAGTGCTGAGGAGAAGGTGAAGGAATCTGAGCTAGGATAATGTGTGTTACTGAGTGCTAAAGAGGATGCCCCAAGCACATCATAGGGTCAACAAATATTTGTTACACTTTTATACATTTTTAAAGTTCATATCCTATCTGTATCTTACAGCTCTCCCTCAAAAATATTTTATAATCCGTTTTCATGAGAAGGTAAAATCTGATAGTAGTGTATGTGTGCAGGAATCTACTGTATGCAGACAATGGTTAGGAATGATTTAGTGAGCTTTAGTGATGAATTTGCAGGTATAAAGGGGAGAAATTGAAAAATGTGCAGGGTCTACCTAGAAGATGATCTAATCCTGTGGAATGAATTCATAAGTGAATAATTCCCAAACTGAAGAAACAAGTCCTCCTTTTCATTTATGACTTAGGCACATCTCTGGAGTTTTCTACTTAATTTATCAGACATGTTATATTTCATCACTAGTTATTTACAAGACACAAACATCAGCCAAATCTGTTTTTCATTCATTCCTTTGACATCATTGAGTCTCTCTGATCTAGGATTGTGCCTGGCAGTAGGAAAGTGCAATGTCTACTTAGCAAACAAAAGTGTATGAAGAAAAAAAAAGTGTAGAACAGTATTTGCAGAAGTTATCCCAACACCCAAGTTCTGTTAGCACAAATCTGCCCAAATTTAACTTGAATGATTACATAACACCACACCTGAACAAAACATAACTCTAAACCCATAGGAGCCTTCTACATAGGACATGACCCACATTAACTCACAACAGCTGCATGGTCAAATAGAGGCCTTTTCTCTTTACATTAGAAAACTAAGGTTTGAATTCCCATTATACCACGCACTAGCTGCAAGATTCTAGGCAAGTCATAGATAGACTTCTTTCAGTCAGCTTCCTGGTGTACAGAACACACATAATTATAACACTGTATACTTACAAAGATGATGGTAAAGACAACTGGTATTGTGTGGATCACAATACACTGTGGAAAATTCTGAAAGTGATGGGAATACCAGACCACCTGACCTGCCTCTTGAGAAACCTATAAGCAGGTCAGGAAGCAACAGTTAGAACTAGACATGGAACAACAGACTGGTTCCAAATAGGAAAAGGAGTACGTCAAGGCTGTATATTGTCACCCTGCTTATTTAACTTCTATGCAGAGTACATCATGAGAAATGCTGGACTGGAAGAAACACAAGCTGGAATCAAGATTGTCGGGAAAAGTATCAATAACCTCAGATATGCAGATGACACCACCCTTATGGCAGAAAGTGAAGAGGAACTAAAAAGCCTCTTGATGAAAGTAAAAGTGGAGAGTGAAAAAACTGGCTTAAAGCTCAACATTCAGAAAACTGAGATCATGGCATCTAGTCCCATCACTTTATGGGAAATAGATGGGGAAACAGTGTCAGACTTTATTTTGGGGGCTCCAAAATCATTGCAGATGGTGATTGCAGCCATGAAATTAAAAGACGCTTTCTCCTTGGAAGGAAAGTTATGAACAACTTAGATAGCATATTACAAAGCAGAGACATTACTTTGCCAACAAAGGTCTATCTAGTCAAGGCTATGGTTTTTCCTGTGGTTATGTATGGGTGTGAAAGTTGGACTGTGAAGAAAGCTGAGCGCCAAAGAATTGAAGTTTTTGAACTGTGGTGTCGGAGAAGACTCTTGAGAGTCCCTTGGACTGTAAGGAGATCCAACCAGTCCATTATGAAGATGATCAGCCCTGGGATTTCTTTGGAGGGAATGATGCTCAAGCTGAAACTCCAGTACTTTGGCCACCTCATGGGAAGAGTTGACTCACTGGAACAGACTCTGATGCTGGGAGGGATTGGGGGCAGGAGGAAAAGGGGACAACAGAGGATGAGATGGCTGGATGGTATCACTGATTCGATGGACATGAGTTTGCGTGAACTCCGGGAGTTGGTGATGGACAGGAGGCCTTGTGTGCTGCAATTCATGGGGTTGCAAAGAGTCAGACACAACGGAGTGACTGAACTGAACTGAAATGATAAAATATACAGAAGCATTATATAGTTTACAAAATGCACTTTTATAAAGGCTTCATGCTAGTTTAAAATGTCCTGTTTATGACCTTTAAGGTTCCACTAGTACTTTGGCCACCTCATGCAGAGTTGACTCATTGGAAAAGACTCTGCTGGGGGCAGGAGGAGAAGGGGATGACAGAGGATGAGATGGCTGGATGGCATCACTGACTCAATGGACGTGAGACTGAGTGAACTCCGGGAGTTGGTGATGGAGAGGGAGGCCTGGTGTACTGAGATTCATGGGGTCGCAAAGAGTCAGACACGACTGAGCAACTGAACTGAACTGTACTGATGTCACCTGTAATTGCTTTTATCTGTTTACACAAAGCTGACATGTTCGGGTAGTCATGACTACTATTAGGTTGAACCATTGTGTGATAAACTCCATGTTCTGATCACTTCTCTGTATTCTCTTTGTTTACAGTTATACCATATATAAGGCTGTTGATACAACATTTCTTAAGGCATGTATCAAAGGGCTGGAAACAGATACATGACCATAAAGTTATATACAAATTCCATGGAAGATACTTTTCTCTGCATTTAAAATGTTACCGTAATTTTGACACTAAGTATTCTCTGCATACACAGCTATAACTGAAATGACCAGTGCCCATATAGCTGTACTCAACCTTTAGGTACTGTCCCTGGATTCACACACTGTATATGATCCATCCTCAAGCTTTACACATTCAAGAGGGACCATCCCAAGCAAACAGAATGGCCTTCAACCATTGTTATTCTACATACTTCATGACAATGACATGTTGCTGGTAACATAAAGGATACATCTTTCAAGTGTATTTCTAGACTGCTTCCCAAAATCACTTTGCCATGTAACAGGTACTAATTTATTACACCTTAATTGATACTCTGCCCTGTGGTTTAGTTGAGAAGAGCTGGATTTGGAATGGAGACCACTTTGTTCTAAACCCCAACCTTAGAGGACCACCCACAGCTCTCTGTAAGTTCCAACAATGCACAAAAACTGGATGAGATCTGTAGGCCTCAAGGATCTCATAGTCATTCAAAATTCTGTGCTTTAAATTTTTAGTTTCACCTAAAACTAAGCTCTACATTGCTACTAAACAAGTAGCTCTCAAAACATCCACTACAAGTAACGGAAAATGCTCAGTCATATTTTGTTTAAATTTCTTGACTTCACCATGATTTATTACTTTAATATTATCAAAGGAAAAAACATTCTGCTTTTTCATGCCACAATTAACAATTAATAATGTCTCTGTACTTCATACAACTTAATAAAATTTTCTTTTTATATCATATCAAACATATATTCAAATAGCAAGAAACTAGTTTAATTATAACCTATCACAAAAGTAAAAGTTTGGAAACTGAGCTAGCTGCCAAGCATCTTCAAAATAAGTTTACTACGATTATTAATTAAATGCCAAAAAAAAAATTATCCTTATCAAATTCCATTTTTTGTAATGCTTTTAGTTTGAACTTCACTCTTAATGATTACATAGATTTAATTAGAAATAAAAAATTCAATGTGGCCCAAATCAGAATATGTGTTTTCTTTTGATAACAAAATATGAATGCTGCTAAAAAGTTTTAAATAAATTAACAAATTATTATAAACATAACTTTAATTAGATTACATATGCCAGTGTATTTTAATTATTGACATAATGGATGGGTGTTACTGAACATAAGCTAATTAATACCTGTTCTCATACTTTGTGATCAAAACAAGACTACAAAAACAAATCTCGAAGCATTATGAAGTTACACATTTTTGTATTAGAATTCAACTTGCTTTATTGAAATTTCAGTATCATTCCCTGATTTTACAAATGACAATGAACTAAAGGATTAAATATTTTGGCTTCTAAAAGGTTCCGGTCTCATGTTCAAGCTCAGTGATGAGTCATGTCAAACCACTTTCACTTATTCCTTCAACAAACATATACCAACTACCTATTACATGTCAAAATGGTAAAGCGGGGAAAGGACCCAGTTTTCCTTCACAGAACTTACAACTTTCTTACTGGGGAAAGAGACTTCAATTGAACAGTCCTACAAATAAATGCAAAACTCTGAACAACGGTGTTATGGGTTATACTCAGAGCCTAACTCAGGCAGTAGAGCACAGGTTATGAGTACGGGGGATCTAGATTAACTGCCCTGAATTGAAACTCCAGGCTTGTCACTTCCAAGCCATCTATCTCTTGATGACATACTTCACTATTTTGTTTTCCTACGTTCTTCTCTGTAAGATAGAGCTAATAACACCTGGTTCATAGGGTTGTTGTGAGAGGTAGATGAATTAACTCACAAAAAATAGTTAGGAATAGTTCCTTCCATATACTGATTCTAAGTAATTGATTATAAGTCATAAACAATGACTATTGTTTTAGAAAAGCTGGAAATTTGGACTTGTATACAGGCCAAGCTGCCGGTTGAGAACTTCTGCTGAGAGAGAAAGGTGGTCAGGTGAGGCCCTGTGGATCATGTTCAAGTTTTCCGTCTTCATCTCAGAACAATGGTAAGACATTTAAGTATGGAAACAACCTAATCAAACAGCACTTGAGTTTTTCTTTTTAAAAATCTGTCACTTGAGGACAACTGAATAAAATGATTCCAGACCAGCATCGCCCATTCAATGCAAATGTATTTGTGGTGTCCTGTGTGTCAGCCACTAGCCATTAAAGGCAATCAAGCACCTGAAATGTGGCAAGTGTGACTGAGGAACTGAGTTTTTAATTTTAATTAAGTTTAAATTTAAACTTGCACAGCTAAACGTGGCTTGTGGATATGTATTAGACAAGACAGTTAAAGAAGTTATGATCCCAGTTGACAAATATGCAAACTTTATCAATTACTATTCTCTAAGGAGAATACAATGAAATATAGCTAACATTTACAACGTTTTAAAATCTGACACTAAAGCTGTAAACTAAGTTGGTACATTTCAACAATACATATAGATGAGCAATGTTAATTAGTACAACCAGTTTCACTGTTTTTGTGTGTTATGTGATAGTCAATTCTTCATGCATTTTACCCATACATTATAATTCATTCCTACAAAATTTTCTTCCCCTAAAGGTAATCACAATACTTGTAATAAATGTACTTGAAATAAGCAAATCAAAAAATAGGCAAGTGAATAGATACTTTTCTAAAGACAGACAAATAGCCAATAAGTACATGAAAATGGGCTCCAGTGAGCTTTCTTGGTGGCTCAGATGGTAAAGAATCTGCCTGCAAGGCCAGGGACCTGGTTTTGATCCCTGTGTCAGGAAGACGCCTTGGAAAAGGGAATGGCAACTCACTCCAATATTCTTGCCTGGAGAATCTCATGGGCAGAGGATACAGTCCATAGGGTCAAGAGTCAGACACAACTGAGCAACTAACACAACACTTCATGGGTATTTATTACATTACTCTCTATATTTTTTGTATTTGAAATATTGCATAAAAACTCTAAACAGTCTCATTATCACTGTGATCATCAGTTTCTAGTTATCCCAAAAGTTCAAATTATGTTTTTCTTTTTATTAAGGTATAACTGACTTATAATACTATATTAGTTTCAGGTTTACAACATGGTGATTTAGTATTTGTACATATTGTGAAATGAGCACCACAGTAAGTCTAGTTAACATCCATCACCACACAGTTACAAAACCTTTTTTCTTGTGATGAGAATTTCTAAGCTCTACTCTTTTAGCAACTTTCATTTATGCAATGTGGTATTATTAACTATAGTCATCATGCTTTACATTACATCCTCTTGGGTTATTTCTTTTATAATTAGAAATGTGTATCTTTTGATCCCCTTCACCCATCACACTTCAAATTATGTTTCTGAACAACTACTAAAATATTATGTAGTTAATTAACATTTCGTCTGTACTTCACTCTGTTGATTCAGGTTTAAACCCTTACTAATACCTTAGGTGATTCAGTTAAAAAATGTATAAAGCTATTTAATAGAAAAATTGAGAAGAGGTGGACAGAAGACAGATGACACATGCTTGCTAATGATTCCATTTATCTTGATTAGGATCTAGTACACTTCTTAAATGGGTACCTTTCAGTACAAAGAATTTAAAGACCACATTGTCAACATAGTCCAAAGTGCTTATTAAACTTTGAAAATCAAAATCATAGCAAGTCACCTGCCTACGAGCATCTCATCTTACAATATTCTAACGCACTGCATGGCAGAAACAAAGCACACTCCATAATGTGATTACTTTTAAGGCACAGAATATAGTGAATGCTTCCCTAATTAAAAACATAATAAACTAAGTAATGATTATGTCTTTATAATCTGGGATAAAGCTAACATTCCTCCTATTCAACCTCACATCTTATACCTAACAAGAGGCCAAGCTTCAAATCACACCCTTTCAAAAGCAAAACTGCAAATTTAAGATCTCTAGACTTTGCCAGTGTATTTCAGAAAACACTGAAAACGTTTTTCTGCCCGAATCAGAAGTTTCTCTCTAGGAGCTGAGACTATAAACTTTGTTCCTGGCTTATCAGTTACATACATGAGGCATTATAATAGTTATCACAGTGTTATTTGCATACCTCAGAAGCTGGTTCCTACAGCTTAGCTGGCATGGGGCTTTAGTCATTTTTTTAAATCAGGATATTGTTATCAGGAGATTGAACCTTGGCCTAATCCCAGTTGATCAATAGTATAGAATTCCAGGGAATGCTGCTGTAAGACTGATATTTCACTGCTCTTCACAGAGTCTGTCCCTTGCTGCTTGGCTTCTAGAGAGTCAGGCCATAATTAATATTTCAATGGCACAAGAGCTGATACTTACGCTGCAGTAAAGTAGTTCATTCCCTGTGGCAAGCTTTTCCTCCAATTCCTTATTTGCTGAAGGCACACCTCCAGGTTAGTTGGCCTAGATCATTTCCTGTTTTTAAAAAAATTTTCTGTGGGGGAGGGAGAGAGGGGATTAGAGATCTGAATTCTCATCTGCAAGGTTTCCCAGGCTGCTGGATTCGACCCTACTGGCCTTGCAGTTTTGAGGCTCCCTGTGGCTGTGAGACAGCTGGGCCACCATCGACTGCTGTCAAGTCTTCTTGTCTCCTTGGTGCACACTGCTTCCTCTCCTTGGAGGCAGACTGTATATTAAAGGCCTATGGAATGCACCGAGTTCCCATGTGTGACTTCCCTATCAGGTCTAGCTCTGTGCATGTAGACATCTAAGGATCTGAAGCAGTTCTGGCCAAACCATGAGGTCAGCTTCAGACTCCAGACCTAAAGATCTGGCCATTTCCAGTGCTGCAAAGTCAGAGATAACATAACCAGCACTTAGGATGTCTATAATTACTGATGATAGTTTTACTGCTTTACTTTGAGATAATGACTAATGGATACCAACTGGCTCCTATCCTGAATTTGTTTCTGATCACCAACAAATTTAGGACAGAAAAAAGTCTGGTACCTACAAAGGAAAGGCTTTATGTACTGGGCAAGTGCCTCACAACTATATAAATTTGCATAATGTGAATTCACATACAAAAAAATGTATACACAACCAAATGTACTGACAGCCAAACTCCTGGATTTTGTGGCTGGCTATTTATGTGTACACAGACTCTGGTGACTTCATCAACCGTGCCATGATTCACCTCCATGTTTCTAGGACTGAATTTTTTGTATCCCACTAACACTATCATGGCAGGGTTTGACTGTGGCCCTTTGGAGACTGTAAAGCAACTAGCTAGGGAGCATGAACAGGCCTTTCCCACCCACTGTGAGTTTCTTAGATTTGAGTAAAATGACCTCAAGACATGATACTTGAAGCAACAAGCAATATGTACTATACCAACAAAAGACAAATCCTGATGCAGATTTCTTTTGCCTATCATCCAGTCACCTCACTAATTTCTTTTAGGACCTAAGACTTTGTTCAATAATATCTTTAGTTTGAAGTGAAGTGAAGTTGCTCAGTTGTGTCCAACTCTTTGCGACCCTATGGACTGTGCCCTACCAGGATCCTCCGTCCATGGCATTTTGCAGGCAAGAATATTGGAGTGGGTTGCCATTTCCTTCTCCAGGAGATCTCCCTGACCCAGGGATTGAACCCAGATCTCCCGCATTGTAGGTGGACGCTTTACCATCTGAGCTACCAGGGAAGTCCACCATCTTTAGTTTAGCCTCTCATATTTACTTGTCCATATCACAATGTACCACTAGACCAAAGCTTCAAGTACTAAGGCCAGGTATTTAACGTGAAGCAGAAAGATTTTCCTGGATTAGGCCACTTCATCATCATGAGAAACGCTGGACTGGAAGAAACACAAGCTGGAATCAAGATTGCCGGGAGAAATATCAATAACCTCAGATATGCAGATGACACCACCCTTATGGCAGAAAGTGAAGAGGAGCTAAAAAGCCTCTTGATGAAAGTGAAAGAGGAGAGTGAAAAAGTTGGCTTAAAGCTCAACATTCAGAAAACGAAGATCATCGCTTCTGGTCCTATCACTTCATGGGAAATAGATGGGGAAACAGTGGAAACAGTGTCAGACTTTATTTTGAGGGGCTCCAAAATCACTGCAGATGGTGACTACAGCCATGAAATGAGACGATGCTTACTCCTTGGAAGAAAAGTTATGACCAACCTAGATAGTATATTCAAAAGCAGAGACATTACTTTGCCGAATAAGGTCTGTCTAGTCAAGGCTAGGTTTTTCCTGTGGTCATGTAAGGATGTGAGAGTTGGACTGTGAAGAAGGCTGAGCACCGAAGAACTGATGCTTTTGAACTGTGGTGCTGGAGAAGACTCTTGAGAGTCCCTTGGACTGCAAGGAGATCCAACCAGTTTCTTTGGAAGGAATGATGCTAAGGCTGAAACTGCAGAACTTTGGCCATCTCATGCGAAGAGTTGACTCAATGGAAAAGACTCTGATGCTGGGAGGGATTGGGGGCAGGAGGAGAAGGGGACGACCAAGGATGAGATGGCTGGATGGCATCACGGACTCGATGGAGATAAGTCTGAGTGAACTCCGAGAGATGGTAATGAACAGGGAGGCCTGGCGTGCTGCAATTCATGGGGTCACAAAGAGTCGGACATGACTGAGCGACTGAACTGATCAAGATAACAAATCTAAGAGTAGATATGAGGGGGCCATCTGAATGTCTCGGTGACACGGTGAGAATGAATGATTCAGGGACCGACAACTTGATTCATCTCACTGAACATTTGAGTCATTCAAGAAAAGTGTGTATCTTGTATTTACTTTTTAGAAAAAGGTACATTTTGAATAAGTGGAACAGTTTGATTTCATTTTTTAAAAAGACATTTGAATGTCAAATCTGGGGCTATATCTGGATTCCTTAACACTTGTGTGTATGTGTGTGTGTTTGAGTACTTTCTAAAATTTTAATGCATAAAGCAGCAATCATTATACAAAGATAAAAAGAACTCATACAACCTAAAATCTAAATACAAACACAAAATTAATTCATGAAATGACCAGTAAGAGATGCTAGCTCTCAAAAAGATCAACATATCTTTTATGGCCGGGCTAATAATTTGGGGATATTAACATGTTATTTCGCTTAGGCTTCAGGTCATGACTGAGGTCTGTTTTCTTCTTCAAGACTTAAACCTGCCTTGGAGACTGGATGACCAAAATGATGTCGGTAACACAAATTCCAAAGATGCTGCACACATGCCATTGTTTCCTGCCACCCAACTGAAGGCAAGTCTTCCAAGTAACTCTACCAGAGGAACCCAAGTAGAGGAAACCGCTGGAGCAGCAAATTTGATAACCCTTAAGAAATAAAGCAGAGATGTGGCCTACAGAAAACAATCTGGCATCCATCAAGGGAAGGACTCAATGAGATTTGGAGAGGCTCAGACAGCAGAGGCTATTTCCACAAGGATAACCAGACTGTAGACACACACAGATACAACCCCTGAGGAAGTGCCTCCATCTCCTGATCTAGGTATGTACTTGAACCTGAGTGACGACCTCTTCAGACCTCTGGTTTTCCACCTATTAAAGGAAGGGACTGCACAGTGTGATTCCATAAACCCTAACCTTGTCAGCAGTGTTACTGTCAAACAAGTGTGATTCTATCTATGGCTTAATTTTAACACAGTCATACATTTTAAAAGGAATTTGACTATTTATTACAAAATGCTTATAGTGATCACCTCTGGATGCAGGGAAATAAAGGTAGGTTTTACTTTCCTCTTTCATGGTTTTCTGAATTTAAAGATTTTTCTATAAAAGTAGGGATCACGTTTATAATTAGCAAAACATCTATTCTAAAAGCGAATTTTCCTGTATTAAAAATAGCAGTTCTCTGATCCAAATGTTATGCTATTTTAATTCAATTAAGCCTTCAGAGGATGAGCTCCCAATTTAAACTGAGGAAAAGATGTTAAAATGTGACATCATAGTACATTTTGCTGCGCATGTGGATGATAACCAATAACATAAAGTTAAACCTGAAATCATACCTTTAAATTCCAGTTGAGATGTGCCCACATGTGCACCTGATGCTTAGTAATTTCCTGATCACATCTAAAAAGATTCAGTGTTCCAGCCCTCTGAAAGGGAAAGAACTGCTCTAAAGTCTTAAGCTAAAGGGAAAAAAATTTTTTTTTCTTTTCCTTTATTGCAATTATCCTATCTTTGGAGTGGAGAAGCAAAGAACCATTTGAAAATCTGTTGAAAGCTGTAATTCTTCTCAAAAAAAGACAAAAAAAAGGCTGCATTAAATCTTGATTTTGTTGATTGTTTCCAATATACAGAACTTCAACCATCTGAGTATCTATGTGCATTGTAACTGTATTGAATTAGGAATTCCCCCAAATCAAACCCAAGACAAGGGCTGGAAATCAAGCAACTGACAGGAGGTAGACAAGTGAAGTAGGGAAGGATGTAGTAAGGGGTACATTAGTGAGACAATGCTCTGAATAAATGGATCTCCTGTCTGCTGGAACCTCAGGAGGCCTGCAGATGGCAGGACCCAGGGATGTCTCAACTAAGAGGCTAAGAAGTTAGGCAACTAGTTCAGCTCCCATTGATTGATAGTTGGACTACCTCCTGCATTTCTGACTTGACCCAACACTGGTGGCACAGCCTTCAGGCTAAAAGTCCCAGGGGCCTGCAGCAGAAAGCTAAAAGATAATGAACTGGTTTTAAGAGCCATGGCAAGTGGGCAGGGCACAGACAGAATATGCTGTTACCATTAAGTATAAGAAAAAAAGTGCCTTTATTTAGATTAAAATGCAAACCAGTGTCTATAGTTATTGAGTGCCCATTCTGCGTCAGGCACAGTTTTATGATTTCTAGTCAACCGTCTAGTGGCAAGACAGCACGTAGATAGGTCTCTGAAAAATTAAAAGCTCTAATAAAAAGATTTAAGAAGTGGGGCCAGGGGTTCTTTACACTGGGAGTGGATATACTGAGCTTCATCAAAGTGGCTGAAAAGGCATATAACCCAGGAGAAAAAAAAAAAGAGCAGAGATCCTTCCCTCATGACGGCCACAACACCACCACAGTCTGCCAACTCACAATTTCCATCAGCTCATCTGAGGGGAGAAACCTCAGCATAACCTGCTAACCTGAAATTAAGGAAGGAGAGGCACCTCCAAGGAGATGGACCTGTCTACCTGGGGTGATGCTGGTGGAGGCTGCCAAGGAGAAATGAGCTAGAGTTTTCAGCAAACTGATAAAGGCTGAATGAGGGCAAGCAAGAAATACAGAACTCTGCAGGGTCACAGATAGGAGGGTCACAGACAGGAGGTGAACCCACAATCAGGTTCTTTCACGTGGACCTCCGCAGGTACCAACGTAAGACTCTGGCCAGAGTCCAGAGCTTACCTCCCACTAGGTGCAGGCCTGGGGAGGAGAACAACAGCTGCCTTGGGAGAGGCACGAAATCCTACCTGGATCTTTCTCTTCTATCTCTTCTATTGAACTGCTGAGGGAAGGGCAAAACCCTGTCTTCCTTGGAACACTGGTGAAAGCCCACTGTAGCTGGGAATTCATCAGTATAGTGCGGTCATCCTGTTCTATGAACAGTCTAACTCAAAAGCAGCTTCAGGACCCTGGTCCCACCTTCAGCCAGCCTGCCAACCTATGCCCCTTATCAGCAAATACTGTGAAGCCACCCAGGGCAGAGGAACCTCTTTCTCAGGGCCTTGGAGGTGAAGAAGACAAAGTTATGTCCCAACAGGGGGCTTCTTTGACAGAAGAAAAGCTGTAAAAATGAAGATATGAGCCTGGTTGTGGATGGGGCTTACTCCTTGGAGGGAAAGTTATGACCAACCTAGATAGCATATTAAAAAGCAGTGACATTACTTTGCCATATTAAAAAGCAGAGATATTACTTTGCCAATAAAGGTCAAGGCTATGGTTTTTCCAGTGGTCATGTATGGATGTGAGAGGTGAGAGTTGGACTATAAAGAAAGCTGAGTGCTGAAGAATTGATGCTTTTGAACTGTGGTATTGGAAAAGACTCTTGAGAGTCCCTTGGACTGCAAGGAGATCCAACTAGCCCATCCTAAAGGAGATCAGTCCTGGGTGTTCACTGGAAGGACTGATTTTAAAGCTGAAACTCTAATCCTTTGGCCACCTGAGGCAAAGAGCTGACTCATTTGAAAAGACCCTGATGCTGGGAAAGATTGAGGGCAGGAGGAGAAGGGGACAACAGAGGATGAGATGGTTGGATGGCATCACCAACTCGATGGACATGGGTTTGGGTGGACTCCAGGAGTTGGTGATGGACAGAGAGGTCTGGCGTGCTGCGGTTCATGGGGTCGCAAAGAGTCAGACACGATTAAGTGACTGAACTCAACTGAATGGATGGGGCCAGAAAAGTCAAAGAGTAGGATTAATAACAATCAGGGAGTAAGGAGGATGGGTTATAAATCACTTAGCATGAAGTTTCTTCTGAATGTTACATCCATTTAGTTGCTTAGACATGCAAGTTTAATTTTTGTTTGATATAAGGGAGAAAATCCTACATGAAAAGATTCTGGATTAAATTTAGTATCAGATTTAATTTTTACAGTCAAGAACAATTAAATTGTCCACTCAAATTTTCTGGATCACAAGAGCTATTCACACTGAAACGTCTAATGTTCTGCTCATTGTCAAAAAAAGCCTTCAAGTGCTGACGCAAAAAATTGTGCTTTATTTCAAACTGTGCACATCACTGCAGTAACAGAAGCTCATCATACGTATGAGAGAAGACACACTGGAAGTAAGATTCATCTTTTCTTCTAGTTGATCTGACATAAGCAGTAGCTTCCAACCTAAATATCAATGAATGCCTGTTTTAATATTTCTCCGATCTTATTCATAGTTACAAAATCAAGATAATTTCCTTCTTCTATTAACTGCCATTTATCGAACTAAGCATTATTTCAAAGAAATACAGAGCTAGTCATTGAAAAATAATTCCATTTCAGAATCCATATTAAACTTAACAAAGGCATTTAAACATTTCTGACTACTGAAAGATTAAACACGGTTAAGCTATTCAGTCTCATTCTACAGCTAGTCCAAACTTAAATCTTATCATATGGCTTCTTAAAGATATAGAGTGAAAATATATTCTCCAGCTCTTCTCTCTTCCAAAAAGCTTTAAGAAACTCAGTACAAAACTGAAAATTAAAATGAATCCCAAAATGGTGAATGAAAACTTATCTTCAGACTGACTCCATCAGTTCTAATGTCTTTACAAGCAAACTGAGTGAGACACACAGAAGGGAGCTGCATGCTAGTTACAGCCCATTCTCTCCCTATGAGGCTCAATCACCTAGCTTCTTAAAAGCAGTGAAAAATGAGAATATAGGATAGAGTATAGATTACAGTCCATGGGGTCACAAAGAAACAGACATGACTTAGTGACTGAACAATGACAATAACGAATACTAAAACATGAAACGTCAAGATACATTTAAGTAATTCAAACTGTACATCAGGATTTTTTTTTTTTGCTCTGAAGCTAGTTCATCAAAATTTAATAATCAGCTAAAATTTCTGTCTTAGATCAGCACAAAAAGAAAAAAATAAGGAAGTGGGAGGGGTCTGCTTGGCTTTCCTGTGATTGTGAAGCAAGGTGATACTCTACACACTAAATTAATTCTATTCAGCAGGCTTTTTAACTTACTTTGCATACCCACACTTCAGTGTGTTTCAGGCAGTATTTAATTTTTCAAGCAAAACTACAAATCAAAGCTGTTTAGAACAACTATCCCTTTCTTTTATTCCCAGAATTGTGGACAAGCTCCTTGAAGACAGGCACTCGGTTTTATACCTTTGCTGCCCTGACAGGTCTCAGCCTGCAGACAGAATGCAGGAGAGGGAAAGGCTCCGGCAGACCTGAAGTTCCACACTGATGAAGACAGTCGAGCCTCTCTGCAGTCAGTAAAGATGCTTCTGGCTTTGCTGAGGCTCACCTGCTACTTTACTATCACTTCTAAGAGTGAATGCCCTGAATGTAGGACATAAACAAAGGGACAAGGCCTTTTGTGCATCATTTCTGTACCGTTTCCCAAGGCCCCTTCCCATACCAAGCACTGAGCCTCTGTATTAAATGGCTCTTGACTAGAACTCCATGAATTCTACTGAAAATTTCAAAAGATAAGCCCAATAGAATTTCTTTAACCTCATGAAATTTTAAGTGAAGAAAAAAATAAGTTCACACATTCTTGTAAATCAAATGCTTTCTATAATTCAGTAATCAAATATTAACACTAAATAACAACTATCTTGTTTTATGAAGAACTGAACCACAAACTGAACTTATAATTTTGATATTCTTTCTATTCCTGTGACTAATAATTTCCTTGCTCATGAAATGAAAGTAGAAAATCACCTATTTTTACAGAGTTATTAGAAGGATTGCTACTGCTGCTGCTGCTGCTAAGTCACTTCAGTCGTGTCCAACTCTATGCGACCCCACAGACAGGAGCCCACCAGGCTCCCCCATCCCTGGGATTCTCCAGGCAAAAACACTGGAGTGGGTTGCCATTTCCTTCTCCAATGCATGAAAGTGAAAAGCGAAAGTGAAGTCGCTCAGTCGTGTCTGACTCTTCATGACCCCATCGACTGCAGCCCACCAGGCTCCTCCATCCATGGGATTTTCTAGGCAAGTGTACTGCAGTGGGGTGCCATTGCCTTCTCCATTAGAAGGATCAGATAGATATTAATAGAAATGCTTTAGAAACTGTAAAGTTATGTCATACTGCTTTGTTAATTAAAAAGCATTTAATATTTTATTTATAATTGGTCCCAGTTACACTCTATACCAGCTCCAACAGAATGTTTTGCAATGACAAAAATGTTCTGTATCTGCCTATTATTATAGCACTTACCCTATGTGGCTGTTCAACACTTAAAATGTGGCTAGTGAGGATAAGAAACTGAATTTTTGATTTAAATAGTCCATATGGTCAGTGGTTATCAGACTGGACATCATGGTAGCTTTGGAAACATAATCTTTTCATTGTCAAAAAAAAAAAGTTCAAGAGATAAACCTTTGTTTTCTCAGCCACAGTACACACTCTTTTCAACATGGGACAGTACTATATAAAAAATAGAGACAACACCTTACAGAAGCAAAATCCCCACTTAATACAGCTTATTTGGTAAACAGATCTTTAGAAGCAAACATCAGAACTTCATTTTGATGTAGCTTATTTGACAGCTGAGCTCTCCAAACCATTTAAATGGCATACACCAAAGACTGGCATGTGCTAGGTGCTTTGCAAATAACTATTAATGAAAGAAGGATATGAGAGACTGTTAATATACATCTCAGTAATCCGAAATTAAAGGTTGACCCTGTCCACCAACATCACCAAACGCACTAACTACCTCGACTTTCTGAGAGAGCTCTACCTGAAATGTATCACTTGAAAAGTGAAGTCACTCAGTCGTGTCTGACTCTTTTCCACCCCATGGACTGTAGCCTACCAGGCTCCCCAGTCCACAGAATTTTCCAGGCAAGAGTACTGGAGTGGGTTGCCATTTCCTTCTCCAGGTAGACAGCAAATGTACAAGACAAGGGTTCGTCCTCAAAAGTTAGTCAATTTGGAGGAAAGAGATAAGAGACAAGTTAACCAGCAGATGTTAACAGCCCCAACAAAACAACAGAAAAACCAACAGGGCAGAGTTTAGCATTAAAACCCACAGAAAAGAGGCATTTGGAGAAGGAAAGATGACCACCAGCCAGAATAGCTGAACAAGGTTTTGGAGGACCGTAAAGATTAAAAGAGAGAGCTCAGGGAGGCAAGGAATAGTGAGTAGAAGCCAGTTCTGCTGATGCAGAAGGTTCAGGAAAGAGAATAATTAAGGTTTGCTTGTGAAGGGCCTCCAGTGGTAGGCAAGTTGGAGTCTGAAGCGATCCTACAGAGTGGGGAATCACTTAAGGTTAGAGGGGAGAAGGACTACTAAGGGGTTATAAACAAAGTATTTCATTATTCATTCACCCAAAGCAGGCATCTGGTGCTTAAAGAATATTCTGCCAGGCACACCGATAGATGAGGGTTACAGTGAGAGCTGTGACACACTGCCGACCGGGACAGCATTCCAAACAGCCAGGGACACAGACGCAGGAAAAACCTGACCACCAGAAGACACCTATTTGTAGCAGAATTACACGCACAGTGCTAAGAAGCACAGGTGGGAAGGCTTCAGTTGGAGAGAAGAGCTAGGAGGCTTCACCAAGGAGAGGATATTAAGTTAGACTAAGGAAAAGAAACTGCAGGCTCACCAGAGAGGCGCATACTAGTTACTTACAAAAAGCCTTCAGGAAATATACAGTTTGTTGGAAAGATCATATTTCTGTGAAATTAAAGGGTGCTGAGGTCATATTATTCAAACATAGAGAAACGATCAAATCCTTAAAAGCACAGTGTTGAAGAAGAATATAACCGGATAAGCTGTTTTAGGACTAAGTGTAGTCATCACTTCTCAGCTTTGATTTCAGAAGACTGTGAATGTAAAGGCATTGATAAAAACCTTAGAATAAATATAAACAATACAGAACAAGATATATGATTTGATGGTATTTTAACTATGAAAAGAAACACATCCGACATTCGAGGCACAAAAGGACAAATAAAAACAAATCAAATTATCAACTGTGATAATTTTATAGACCAGACACAATTTCAATGTTTTTCTCTGGCAGAAATTGTATGCAAAAAGCTGGGGGGTTAAGGGGTAGAAATTGGGGAGAGATGGAAAATGAAAAAGTTATCCTTTAGAAAACATCTTCTTTTCTAGGGAAAGAAGTAGACTCCTTGCCTTTAAAAGTTTCAGTTATGCTTGCTGGCTTCCACCTGACAACTGAATGCATTCCAGTCACACACAAATATACTGTCTTCTTTTTAAATTCCTAGTTGGCCTGTTAGGATGGTACATAATAAACTTTTGTTTTGCAAGAATGTTACCTACAATTGTTTACATCAAATATAGGTGAAATTTTGAAAGAACTTATATTAACAAATACATTTTGAAATACAGTATTGTTATTGGAAATATATTTGCTATCTAAAACAAAACAAAATATAATAAAAAAACAAACCCTGAGGTTAAGCTACAGAGTAACTTTATGAATTCCATTTTAAATCAATGATGAGACCAATGTTTACAGCATTATTTACAACTGCCAAGACATGGAAGCAATCTAAGTGCCCATCAACAGGCGAATAGATAACGAAAATGTGGTATATATATCCAATGGACTACTACACAGCTATGAAAAATGAAATACTGCCATTTGCAGAAACATGGATGGATTTAGAGGGCATTATGCTAAGTGAAACAAGCCAGAGAAAGACAAATACTATATGATATCACATACACATGGAACCTAAAAAATACAACAAACTAGTGGATATGAAAAGAATAAGACTCACAGATATAGAGAACAAATTAGTTCTCATTCTCTATATTCAATAGGGAAAGGGAAGAGGGGAGGAAATTTATAAAGGTAGGGGATTTTTGAAGTACAAGCTATTACATGTAAGTTACAAAGATGTACCATACAACTGAGGGAATGTAGCCAATATTTTATAATAAGTGAAAATGGAGTATAACCTTTAAAAATTAGGAATCACTATATACTGTACCACATAATACCTGTATACAGGTCAAGAAGCAACAGTTAGAACCCTGTATGGAACAACTGATTGGTTCAGGATTGAGAAAGGAGTATGACAGGGCTGTCAGTTGTTACCCTGTTTATTTAACTTATATACTGAGCACATCATGAGAAATGCTAGGCTGCTGCTACTGCCAAGTCACTTCAGTCGTGTCCGACTCTGTGCAACCCCACAGATGGCAGCTCACCAGGTTCCCCTGTCCCTGGGATTCTCCAGGCAAGAACACTGGAGTGGGTTGCCATTCCCTTCTCCAATGCATGAAAGTGAAAAGTGAAAATGAAGTGGCTCAGTTGTATCCAACTCCTGGAGACCCCATGGACTGCAGCCCACCAGGCTCCACCGTCCATGGGATTTTCCAGGCAAGAGGACTGGAGTGGGTTGCCATTGCCTTCTCCAATGCTAGGCTAGATGAGTTATAAGCTGGAATTAAGATAGGTGAGGGAAACATCAACAGCCTCAGATATGCAGATGATACCATTCTAATGGCAGAAAGTGAAGAGGAACTAAAGCACCTCTTGATGAGAGTGAAGGAAGAGAGTGAGAAAACTGGCTCAAAAATCAATATTAAAAAAACTAAGATCATGGCATCTGGCCCCTTTACTTCATGGCAAACAGAAGGGGGAAAGGTGGGAGCAGTGACAGATTTCCTTTTCTTGGGTTCTACAATCACTGCAGATGGTGACTGCTGCCGTGAAATCAGAAGATGACTGCTTCTTGGCAGGGAAGCTATGACAAACCTAGACAGTGTGTTGAAAAGCAGAAACATTACTCTATTGACAAAGGTCCATATAGTCAAGGCTATGGTCTTCCCAGTGGTCACATATGGTTATCAAGCTGGACTGTAAAGAAGGCAGAGCACCAAAGAACTGACGCCTTGGAACTGTGGCTCTGAGACTCCCTTGGACAGCAAAGATATCAAACCAGTCGATCTAAAAAAAAAAAAATCAATCCTGAATATTCTTAGAAGGACTGATGCTGAAGCTGAATTTTGGTCACCTAATTTGGTCTCCTAATTTTGGTCACCTGATATGAAGAGCCAACTCACTGGAAAAGTCTATGAAGGTGGGAAAGATTGAGGGCAGAAGGAGAAGAGGGGGTCAAAGAATGAGACAGCTGGATGGCATCACTGATGGGATGGACGTGAACTTGGAAAACTCCAGGAGATGGTGAAGGACAGGGAGGCCTGGCATGCTGTAGTCCTTAGAGTGGCAAAGAGTTGGACACAACTGGGCAGCTGAACAACAAATATATCGTACACCTGTAACTTACGTAACACTGTCCATCAACTATACTTCAGTAAAATAATTAAATAAAACCGATGATGGGGCTTTGCTAAAAACAAGGTAAACTCATAAAAGGCAGTATTTGTGGTAGAAAAAAAAATGAAAGACTTGACTTTACAGACAAGTTTTTGTAATTTAACAAAGCTATAAATCTAACTTTTAAATGACTGAGGTCACATGTAATTTAGTGTATAATTATAGAAAGGAAGCTTTAAAAATTATAATTTAACCCAGTAATTGCATTCCTGGACATCTCTCCCAGAGAAATATAAACTTATGGAAACATGAAAACCTGTACAGATAATTCTAGCAGCTCTGTAAATTAAAAAATAAATTCAGATGTTCTTCAAAGTGTGAGTGGTTAAACTCTAGTATATTCTTATTATAGAATACTACTCAGCAACAGAACAGGAGAGAACACTGATACATGTTAACAACCTGCTTGAATTTCTAAAATATTATGCTGAGTAGAAACAAAAAACTCTCAAATTACATACTGTATGATTTCATTTATGTAATATTCTTAAAATGATGAAATTATTGAAATTACACAACTAATATATTTCTATAATACATAGAAAGAGGACAATTAGTGGTTCCTAGGAATTAAGGAGGGGATGAGGTGGAAGAGAAGTGGAAGTGTGATTTCAAAAGGGCCACATAAGGGTCCCTGGGAGTGATGGAAATGTCCTGTATCTTGACTGCATTGATGTCAAGATACAGGATGTAATACTGTACTATAGTTCTGCAAGATGTTACCATTGGAGAAATGTGCAATGGGCACATAGGATGTGCGTACTGTTCCTTATAGGTGCCTGTGAGTTCATAATCATATCACAATTAAACATTTAAGTTTTAAATTATAACTTATTCAAATTTTATCACAGTGATTACTTGAGGTAGGGAAGGAACCACCAAAATGTTTAAGAGTATTTCTAATTACACTGTCAAAACCAAATAAAGATTTGCTATACCCACTAGGTCACAACAAGCTGTGAAATTCCCTGTTTTTTTCCCTGATTATAAATGTGTATTTAATTTTACAGTTTTAATTATACTTGTATTATTTTAGTAACTTTTTCCTTTGAAAGACTCCATGTGCTTAGAAATGCATCTACTTTTCTTTTTACTTCATCAACTCAATATACAAAAGGTATTACTAATTCACAAAAGGTAAGGAAGGACATAGAAAGTTTGCTCAACATCATATAGCCAAAGCCTGACCAAACTGGAGTTGGTGCTCTGTAGCTACATATTAATGGCCTGAGAAGGAGAGCAGTATAGTATGTAAACTCATCTCACCAGTTATAAGCCATGCAATAATAACTATGAACCAGTCTGTTTAAAGGTTTCTAATGTTTTTAGCAAGTAATTTGATATAAAGAATTATTTATTTACCAAGTTGCAGTATAATGGTAATTGTTTAGATAAGGCAGAATGCATTTTTCCATTGAAACATGAACAATAAATAGTTTTGAGCATCTAAGACCAAAACAATTTCATAAAAGTAGTAAATAAAAGTAAGTTCAGTTCAGTCGCTCAGTTGTGTCCAACTCTTTGAGACCTCAAGAACCCCAGCACACCAGGCCTCCCTGTCCATCACCAACTCCCAGAGTTCACCCAGACCCATGTCCATTGAGTCAATGATGCCATCCAACCATCTCATCCTCTGTTGTCCCCTTCTCCTCCTGCCCTCAATCTTTCCCAGCATCAGGGTCTTTTCAAATGAGTCAGCTCTTCACATCAGGTGGCCAAAGTAAAGAGGGCTGCTAACAGATTTATCCAAGAGTAGTAGGTGAGGGTATGCCAAGGCTGGAATTAAAAACCCATTAATTCTATTGAGGTATCTAGAAAGACTGGAAGTCAAGATTAATTCATGCAAAAACAGAGTCTCTGCCCTCAAGTAGCTCAGGGAAGCAGAAGAACCAAAGGAACTTGGAACTGATATTCTTTGGTGTTGCTTCTATGGAAAAGTGTATTCAGAGTTCTGATGAAGTAAACTCATAGAGAATATTTTGGAAGATTGATACCTGCCAATACACCATCCAGAGATATCAAACTGACATATTTTTCCTGTATGGACAGTCTGAGTTAGACACTTAACAACTGAGTTGCTTACTGCAGGTCTCAAAATAATAGTTCTTGTGAAAGTCCAATTGCATTTTCCGATTACTTTTGTGGTGTTTTAAAAACTGAGTTTTCTGCTTATTCAGTCATTGACAAATTGACAATAAGTGGTAAATTCCCATCACTGCATCAGTCTGAGATTCAAGGTATGATTCAATGAGATCATTTATTCTAGCAGATGTCACGAGATTTTCAAAACATTCTGCTAGTTATTCATAACAAAAGGGAGTATTTTCAATAACAGATAATAAGTTTGGACTTATAAAGGCACACAAATTGCCTAAAGAATAAAAAAATACAATAAACCAAAGTAATGCAATATGAAGATAAGAACTTACCTAAAATGGTTGTTCTTAAGGCATGAATTATGTTTCTTCATATATAATGAATTTTCATTGATTAAAATCTTTTCTGAAATCACTATTTTATTATTGGTAGGGAGCACTTTTTCAAATTCAAGTTTTTTCCAAAGAAAGCCACTGATAGTGCTTAATGCAGCTGTCTATCTAGACTCTGGTAACGTATCACATAACACACACCTAAAAAGTAGGTTTAGCTAAAACCTAGTTAATACAAAGTCATTTTACAGCTCATCCTTAACACTTACAGAACAATTCTGCATGTTTATTTATATATCAAAGTTTTCTAGGACAATTTTTTTCCAGTTCATTATGTCTTATCTTTCCCAACTAGATTGTGAAATTAATTACTGCTTCCTCAAAGATGCAGACTCTGAATAGTGAATCCAACACAGATGACAAAACTCCCCAGGAAAAATCATTTTTTGGCCATGAGGTCTAGCACTGAGTCCGATACAGAGCAGGGGACAGATAAATCTTAACTGAATGGAACCAAAATGAATCATGTATCTTTTTAAAATAAGAGGTATATAACACAGAACACGTCTCTTCACACACAGTAGACCTTCAGCAAATACCTGAACTGCTACTTGTATTCAGTCCCCTCACGTGGACCTCTGGTGGTACTTAGGACAAGTAACTTCTAAATAGTTTAGCCCGTTTCCCATTCAATCGAGGGTGCAAAGTATCAGACAGAATGATGAACTTCACTGCAAAGTGGTTATTACTAGTTTTCACATTGAATGTTTATAATTCTCTTGAAGGTATAGAAACTTACAAGTGGGTTCAAGTGTGTACTTTGATCACAATGAGAATTCAATCAATATTGCCTTATTAGCAATATAATTGATTCTTTTTGGAAAATAATGTATTAGCAAAGGAAACAGCCAATCTCAATAAATTTTTAAAGAACTGTATATGAGTGTATATGTCTGTAAGTTCTATAGAAATTTCCCCCTTTGTGGGAGAGAGCAGGATTCATGTCAAAATCTCTTCACTTGATTTTTTAATTGCTTTTTACAAAAACAACACAGATCCCAGAGCACAAATTTAAGTAAAGTATCATCCTGCTGAACTACACTACAACTTCTAAACACTGGTTGGTTATGTGCTAAAAAATTACAGTTAAATGAAAGTACCTATATTCTATGATGAGAGGTGGATGAATGAGCTTCATTCATGGAAAAGCAACAGTTTCTCCAGAGGAGCAACTCTCAGTTGTTTAATTTCTTTGAAGACAAATCAAACCTCTGAGGATAAATAAGACCAAAACAAATGATAAGTGAGTCTTTATCATTTTAACAAGACCAGTTCCATCTAACCACCACTTAAATTCTCTTCTGTTTCTATCCAACTTCCAGAAAATTTAGTCTCAACAAGAGGTTAAGTGTCAAATGTGTACAGTAAACTGGCTGTTTGTTAACAAATGAGTCCAAGAAGGTAGCCACTAACTCAGCCATTATGGGGACAAATGTTTGTCTGGCTGCAACATTTATATTTTTAGGAGTTGAGCATTTCAGATGTATAACTTCAATCTTCTCCCCTTATCCCAGAGGGTAAATTGTAATAAATTCTTGAGAAGACAGTACATTCTTGCCAAGGAAAAAAAATGCAACAGAATGAGAATGCTTGCTGTGCTAAAGTGAAATATAAGTACCAGAAGGGCTCTAGAGAGCATCTGGTCCAACATCTTCATTCTATAAGATGAGAAAACCAGAGCCCAGAGGAGTTAAATGACTTGTTCATGGGACACATACCAGCTTAGTAACATGGCCAGGTCTAGGACTAGAGACTCTATTAAATTACTGTCTGTTGGTTTACATCAAGTATCTTCCAAACTTTTCTTCTAGTCTGTCTTGCTTTTGTAGTTTCCTGCCAATTTCAAATGTGAATTTCAGACAGAAAAGGCAGAAAAGAGTTTATTTACAAAGTGCATTTTAGTTCATAAATGATTACACGAGCATTTTCTTCATACGTTGACTAGCAAAGATGCTGAACATAATGACCACAGTTAGAATTACAAATAGCATAGTAGTATACACATTTAAAGGTATGCTTTACATTTTCAAGTGCATAATACTATCAGTTTTTACCTTTTAAACATAACAGTTTATTAAGCTGTTTACCCAAACCTCCTACACATGATGGTTAGTGGTGTTTACATGCCTCAAGTACTGCATGCCTAAGGAAGGTCCAACTTCCCTATTTTAAAAATACCCTTAGTTGACTGATTTTGATCAACTCTCTTCTTAAAGGCAATCTCTTGCAAACCATCCAGTTCATAATCTTGTTTGGTAGTTTTCTTTCCTGAAATATCCTATTCAGATCCATAATCATATTGACTAAGATCACAGAAAACAAGCCAATAATTTGCCTAGGACATAGCAGATGCTACAGAAAGCATCATTAAGTATCACAACATAAGAATAAATGACTTGATGTATTAAAGCCAGCTCTATGCCAGGCCTTGTTTTAAGTGCTCTACATATATTAGCCCATTTAGTCCTCAAAACCACCATATGAGGTGGATAGTTTTGTCATTCTGTTTTACAGATGAGCAGAACAAGATCCAGAGAGGTTAGATAATTTACCAAGTTAGACACCTTGCAAACAGAAGAGCCAGAATTGAACTATGACACTCTGGCTGCTAATTACGATACCCCACTGCCTTATAAGGATACTTTCCAAGGGCTTTTACTCAGTGTGTGGGTGAAATCCCAAAGGCTTTCCCCTGGCCTAAACTACACTGGTTCACCTTGAACTAGAGTAGGGGTAAATAGGTACCTTAAAAACATTATATGGTCTATTCCCTTCCACCTCACTTTCCAAAATTAAACTGTTAAAGAAAACAGTTATTTAAGATGAACATGAAGGAGAATCAAGAGTCTCAAAAGAGAACCCAAATCTCCTGTTGTTATGATTTGAGATAGAAGGGAAAACGGGACTGATTATATACAGGAATGCTTTTGAAACCATTTTGTTTTCTTAAAAAACAAACCAAAAACTCTGAGAACTCTGAGAACCCTGAGTTGAAATATATCTTAGATCAATGCAATCCAAACCCTGTACCTTTAAAAGTAGGAAGCTGTAACCCAAATATTAAATGGCTTGTCAAGGTTATGTGGTTTAATGGCAGATCTTCTAATTCCTAGCTTAGGGTGCTTTTCACCTCCTTTTCATGTTTGCTTTTCACCTCCTTTTCATGTTTGCAATTAAAAGAGAGAGCTTATAGTGGACCAGAATTTCAGATAACACCTATCCAGTGTTTTAAAAAGTTTATTTGTAATGGGCTGTGCGTGCCCATAAAACACTGTATTCAAAGTTCTAGGCCAGCCCCCAAAGCCTGCACAGTATGCTGATAGCCCACCTTCAACCTCACATTTTACCTTTTGTATTCATATATAATATCATTTTTATGACAAAAATGCACATCTGCTCTAAATTCAACCTACAACACTAGGCGCCAATTTCTACATTCTATATAAGTAGCTCTTGAAAGGGGGCTTTTTCTGGCTCCCCAAGCAGGCAAATGCATTGGTGCTGGTGGTGGTGGTGGTATGTGTGTTGTGCGGAGAAAGGACAGGGAGGCAGGTTAGGGAAGAGCAGAATAAACATCCTTGGATATTTGTAACTCACTAAATTCATATTGAACAAAGCAACAATTACTGAAGTTAAACATGCTTTGCTTGTTGATGAAAAAAAGGGTTACTGATTCCTCTGATCCTTTCCTCTCCACACTTAATTTGTGAGTTCTGGCCTCTGTGAGGGCTATATGATATACTGTCCTCCAGAAAATGGCATCTAACCAATCCTCAAGCATTATTCGCTTCATAAAAATTGCTTCACCATGACATGACTTAAAATAATTCAAATACTTCCATATTTTAATTTATATATTTTATAGTATTAAAGATTTAGTATAATTTCTAATGATATTTTATCACTTGAAATGAATCACTATATCACTATATATGAGTCATAATAAACTATAATATTATTAAAACTAAGAAAAATGAAATGATCAGCAGTATAGCCAAAACTTACTGGTATATCAAATAAAAGTAAATCTAAATTATAAAAAAACAAAAACCCTCAGACCAATGACAAATGGAATGTCTGTAGCATTCTAAATTTAAACGAAGAACACCATCATGTAATGTCCCCAATTTAGTTTTCGCAACATAGCCTCCAAAAGATGAACATAATTCCATTGAATTATTGAAGTGACAGAGGTAGCAACTTTTGAATGACATATATACAACTTCTCAACTGTAACCAGCAAGCACATGAATCATTGCTGTTTGTGACTCAAGGCCTGATCTCCTTACCCTAAAAGAAACTTGTTATTTTCCACTGCTGGGCATCAAACTGATTTGCTAACTGTTATAATCACTTATTGGCAGTATCCCAAGTCTCATACCCAGGTATACTTAAAGTTTTACTTTGTCTGTCTGTCTTATCTCTCTGTTTGCAGTTATTTATAGTTACAGTTTGGGCATGAAATAGTTACTGGATACTGCCAACATATCCAGTTCATTGGTGTTATGAATTAGATTTTTTTCCCCCTCTTCATTGCAGGAAAGGCACTACAAAACCATTCACATTAAGGAAGTAATTATCTCCCAGTACACTGAAGGTGTGAAGGTAACTTCCCAAAGTGACATACAATTCCAAGAATGCTTGAATAACCTCTACTTTATCTTTCACTTAAAAAGGAAGCAATAATATCCACTTTAGAATGAAGCAAATTAGGGACATCCCTCTTGACTGAAAAAAAAGCTTATGGAGCAATCTCAAAATACCTGAATATTTCAAAGCTGTAAGGTGAAGCACTGGATGTAAATGGTTGGCATCATCCAGGGTATGGAAATTCTCTATTTAAATCAACCCCTGGTCAACAACAAGGAAATAACTCAGTTTGAAAACTGACAATAATTGGATTTTTTTAAAAATTAAGCAAATTCAAGAGCTTTAAACTAAAATCCCTTTCCCAATTTGTATAGAAAGGAAAGAAAATTGTAACTCTGACTTAATATAGACAATCCGAAAAGTCAAGATTATAAAATTGCTAAAGTTCCTGTTGAATTGAGTTTGGTAGTAATTTCCTGAAATTCAAATGATGTCAGAACCACTAATAGAATTAGATTTAGTTTATTCAGCTTGTAAATGGAGCAGTAGCCTTTTTCCCTCTCCTGGATGAATGCCAGCTGCTCCTACTTTCTGCTTACCTTCTCTTACTCGTGCTTTCCATCACTACCTTGGTCCTCTATTTCCTTCCAAAAACAACATGGGTAAGAATTAAGATAACTGAACATTTGTCCCCCAATTTAGAATCTTCTATGTAACATATAAGACATGAAATACAGCACTTTCTCTTATGTAATAGTGGGAGTTGGGGAGGGAATGATTGAAATAGTTTATTTAACTGTGAAAGATAACCAATTTTAAAACGTCTTCTCTTCAAATATCAATAACAAATAGACGATTATTCTAACTCAAAGACTAGCTTGAAGAATGTAAAACTATTTTTACAGCCAATCATATGTATCAATGTATGTAAACATTTTCTATATGCCTGAATGGGCTACTTCAATTTCTAATGCAGTAGAAAAACTAAATGTGCTTTTACTTTCTAATATTCATATCACATCAAATATGCACGTGTTAAACTCTGCTGTGAGGAGTGTGTTACATAATAAGTTTCCTGTTCACATCTCCAAACACTTCTTGATATCTAACACAGTGTTATTAATTGGCACACTTACTGTGAACATATCTGTAAAACAATGTAGCAACCAAAAGACACAACTTTATCCATCACAAAGTTTCTTTTCTCTTTTTCCTTTTCCGTTGGCTCCTTAACCAAATAAAAGGCTCTCATTTTATACTTTTCAATGCCCTTGATCCCTACACAGAAGGCCGTTGGTAGACAGCTGGACAATCAACTATGTTCCTGAACCTGATACAAAATAGCCAAGCATGGAGAGGCTTATAGTAAATTCAACCTCCAAAGCAAACTGTGTCAAATAAAAGCACATATAGATACTTTACCAAATCCAGAAATACTTATTTTGGACATCAACTGTTCTCATGTTGATGAGAATGAGAGAATGGTACTATTTTCCATAACTGTTTCACTGGTAAGAGAAAGGAAATTAAATACTTTCTACAGCAATACACTACATTCAAAAAGAGAAGTGGTCTTCTACTTTACCTTTTAAAATAACACAGTCTAAGCCCTGTTCTAGCAAAGCAACTTCTGTCAAAAATTTGCTTTTCTGCATTAAGGAAAATAAATTTTGACCAAAACTATATACATTTTGGATTTTACACATAAACAACCATTCTTTAAAAGTCGTAGACCTGTATTTTTATTTTACGTTCAAACTCGGTGCCAAAAAAAGAGAAAGAACTGCGACCTCAACTAATAAATTACATCTTGAAATGTACATCATCTGTAGTACCCCATTACTTCCAATGGTAACCGACACGCCCCGAATTTAACTGTACCAGACAGTCCTATCTGTCCCATCGCTGACCAAACACTGCTTCTCTGTTTCTATTCATTATGGATTGTAAGAGGTCTAAACACAGCCCAGTATGCGAGAAAATAATTACAATTTTCGAGAAAAAATTACAATTTTTATGACAGTAAAGTGATGCATTCAAGTTATCTCCTGAAGAACATCCCTGTCCGTGAGCATTAAGACATTTTTTTGATAGAGCCAAAATACGTTGGCTGCAAGCTCATTACTCAAAGACCCTTAGGCACCCTTTCCTGCAGATCAAAAAAAAAAAAACCTCGTAAAATCCAGGCACTATTGAAACCTGGTAAACCAAAGTTGCCAAGAACCTTGTGCAATTATCAATAACCTTGGCTATACCGCCATCGGCACGAAATTCACGGTCCTGGAGACCAATGCAGCAAAATCCCAGACGAAGAGACGAGCTGAAGCCCAACAGAACTGCCGCGCTTCCCCTCCGCCGCCCTCTGCCGCATGGAGAAAAGCCAGGGGAGGAGAGGAGTGGAGAGAGGCTCACCAGCTCCGAAGATGCTCCGGTGACCTCTGACTGCTCAGCGAGAGCTGGGCTAGGGAAGGCTCTAGTTCTGCCGCGGCGGGCCGCGTGGACTATGCTCCCGGTGCATTCCTCGCATTCCTGCACAATCTGTCGCCAGCCGAAGAGCCCGCGGTACGCGTCCCCCCGGACACACACACCTGCTTACTGCTGCGCCCCGCGCGGCCACGGCCGCCGCGGCGCCTCTACTGCCCGCTCTCGCTGTTTGTCGCACTCAGCCAACACGCAGCCAAATTTCGGCCCAACCGCTCATCCCCTCGCTTCCCGGGTAGAGGGGGAAAGAGAGAGGGGTGGGCAGCGCCAGCGGCGGGCAGGGACACTCTATCCGCCCGGGGGTGCCGCAGCTCCTCTTCAACTCCTGGCAGGGAGAAGAAGGAAGCGGCCGCCCAAGAGGGCAGCCGGGGAAGCTTGCGGCTGGAGAACCGGGAGGGGTGGAGCGTGAGGATACGCGGCGAGGAGAGAGAGGGGCGCACTGGACAGGGTGGGTGGGCAGGACCAGCTAGAAGCGCGGGACTCCGGGCAAACGCAAGACAGCACCAGCAGAAGGGACGTGGGAGGAAGGGGGGCGGGGCAAGGTGCAGGAGTTAGGGCTGGAGGGAAGGACGGACCGCCTCGAGGGTTCGGGAAGACGGGCGCCCAGGGGTGTTGGGGGCGCGAGGCGGCGTACCAGGCGGGCAGGAGAGGGAAGCCTCCCGGCAGACGTCCAGGAGGGCTCGGCGTGGCGCTCAAGTTTGAGGCTGCGGGCCCTAGATCCAAAAAGGCCAATGCGGGGGTGGGGTCGTGCGCTGCATGTAGGGGAGACCAGGGGAAGAGTAATCGCCGGGAAAAGCAAATGGAGGGTGAAACTTGTGCGCCTACCGGGGGAGGGGAGCAGGCAGGCGAGTGCGGGCAGGAACACGAGGCGGGGCAGGAAAGCCGAGGCGGCCGCGAGGCGGGTGGGGACAGAGTAACGGGAGGGAGGCGCCCGTCCCCGTCCCTCCCCGCGCCCCTCGCAGGCAAGTCTTGTCTCCGGCCCGAGGGGGCGAGGGCCGGGGGTCTTGTGAGCCGGAGTCTCTGCGCCTTCCCGCGAGCCCGCACACTTACTTTCCAGGTTAGGCAGCAGCCGCCGTCGCTCCGGGGATCAGGAACATCGGCGCGGTGGGGTCGCCGCTGCGGCACTCGAAAAAATTAAAAAGTGCCGCGGCCGAGCGGCTGCCCGCCCCTCCCTCCCCCACCCGCCCCCTACCCCGAAGCGGCTCTCCCACCACCCCTGGCGGCGGCGGTGGCCAACTTGCCCCGCTACCCCTTGCCCATGGTGCCGCCTCCGCGGCCGGCGTCGACGCGGACTCAGCCCCGGAGCCCCCTCTACTGCCCAGAGGCCGCCGCCGCCCGCCCAGCACTCAGCCCGCCTGCCCAGCCAGCACCAGGCTCCCGGGAACGTCAGCACGCCGCCGTCTCCGGACCTGCTCCCTGCCTACCCTATTGGTCGGAAGGAGAAGGCTGGCTCTTCCCATTGGACCGACCCTCATATTGAACTGACCAATGGGAACTGAGGTTTCAGGTCGCCATAGAGACCGATGCTGTTAAGAGCGAAAGGGCCTGGAGAAGGTGGGGAGTGAGGACGAAGGTGTCTCTGGCTTTGGGTGCGGGAGGGGTGGAGGAAAGAGCTACCGAGGGATTCCTGAGTGCTGATTGAAATTGGGACAGCTTTCGCTTTGTCTCCCTGTCAAATCCAGTTGTGCATGGAAGGGTTAGTCCGTCGCGTCAAAGGCAGGGACAGCTGAGCCCCTAGAGGAATCCTCGAGAACCTGGGAGTGGGCATTTCACTTTTTCTGCGATTAGGGAGTCCCTTGGCCTCTGCCCTTTGGCCTTTGACACGTGTGCACCTTCTGCTTCTCCAGGTGAGTTTGCACCCCATCCCTTAAATCACTGCTTCTTCCTGACGTCACTGACCCACATCAAATCTACTTTTAATTCCCAAACACTCCCCCTTCCCTGGGGTGGATCTTGCATCAAAATTTTGGGTCTAAAGACTTAAAGGAGACTAAACATCATTCAAAGACTTCCTTTGGATGATATTTTAATGAGAAAACAGGCTGACGTATTGTATGATGGATGTCATCTAGTCAGTGCATGAGATGTGTTCCCTGCTTCCCAAAGAAAACCTCTAATCTCTCCACTAAAGGATGTTTATTAAACGCCCATCTATGTGTGCATTCTGCGCTATAAGCTTGACAGGTGCATGCTCTTTCCCCTAAGAGTTTACAAGGTGGGGCAAGACACAGGCAATTGATCCTTCATGTCTTCTGATGATTTCACAAGAGAGTAAAGGAAATAGATTACACTTGGTTGATTTTGTTTCTGCGTATTTTCAAGTTTACCTCTAAATTTGATAAATAAACTGAGACATGGAGTCACATAGAAAATCTTGAGCTTTAATTACAAGTGCTTTGCTTTCATTTAAAGTCACTTTGCTAGTTTGTAAATACCAATTGCTTTTTGTAAATAATTTTCATATCTATATACTAGCTATTAAAATAGAACTTTGTGAACATATTGGGCTTTTAAGCATATATTGTTTTGTGATATAGTCGTTGATATTCTTATGTTCCTTCTTTTTGTTGATTTTGCATTTTTACACTATTTTTTTAGTAAGAAGACTATGTTTAGGCTACTGCCCTTCAATTTGAAGGAACCATATTGTGTGAAAAAAATGATAGAATTTTGGAAATTACAAATATTTTGTTAAGAGAAACAGATTAATGTGTGTGCAAGCCACATATGTCTTTCTACTGTCCTGAATTTTAAGTTGGATAATATGCTATTGTTTGTTATCTTGCTGTAATTAAAAATTACAAAAATAAACAAGAATTGTTCAATGGTACCTTAATTAGAAAGTGTTTTCCACAATTTGTAGTAAAATTTGAACTTTGCGCATAATCCTATGCAGGATTGGACTGTGAAACAAAACAGCTAAACATATGAGTGCTCCCCCTAAATATTTATAGAATTGGCAAGAAACCAGCAGGGACTTTGGAGTGCTGTCTCATGCCTTGCCATCATGGAAATTAGCTCATCATGCTTTCAATTTCTGCGTTTTGTTTTCTTTGTGTTGTTTGTTTATAAGAGAATAGAAAAAGTAAAGTGCAAATTTTTATAAGTAAAAACTCAGTTTTAATGTACTAGCAAAATATCAATGACTTTTTAAAAATTTTTATAATAATCAATAGAAGATATGTCAAATGGAAAGAAAACATTGATATTTCCTTTTTCCTTCCCTTAGGCTAATATAAAAGGAAAGAAACAAGAACTAATTAATTTTTACTCTTATAGTCTTTTTTTTTTGCATATTTCTCAGATCACATGTTTGATGAGTATTTTGATACTGTGTATTTCATGTTTGTAATGATTAAAATGTTACTAAAATCCACCATGAATAATGGTCCCTTAAAATGTTGTCATTCAAATTATTATTAGTCATTTTATGCTCCAGTGAAAGATTTCTTTTAAACTTGCTCCTGCACAACCAAGCATTGTTGGATAAAGAAATTACTTAGTTCCACTAAAAGTTTATGCTATCCAGTCTTGGCTGGATCTTCACTGATTCTCTAAATTCCTTTCCTCAATAGGAGGGTGATTATCTAGGATACTGGTGCAAAGACATTATTCAGGGCACGTCTCCCAAAACTGTCCTATTTCTGCTCTACTCAGCCTCCACTGTACTTGGTCTTCTTCCAGTTCTGCAAATGATCTTGTCTTCTACTTGACTGAAGCATCCACCATGAGGTTTCTCAACTTAACTTTCCTGAACCTCAGTCTCAGTTTTCACACTTCATCACTTCTTTCAGTCCTGGCTGAGAAGGGTGCCAGCCTTCTGTTCTGAGCTCACACTTCACTTGTGCTCTTAAACATTGGCCATCCTCCCACCCCAGAATTTTCTTCCATTGATTATAATCACTCTCTTAGATCATGTGTTACATCCTCTTCTCCAAAAATTTTATCCTATATCTTACAAATATGTGGCCTTCAGTAACACGACCTCCCTTCTATCCTTCTATTGGCTAAATCACTAAGAAACGATTTGAAGGGAATTTCTTGTGGCTTCTATTTTTCCACTGTCAATTTTTATGCCCTTGAGTACAACTGAAATAATTCTGAAGATTGTGCTCTTTGCCCTCACAACCCTAACTCTTTTTGCCTATGAAGTTTTCCTTTATAAATGTGCCTTTTACTTGCAAATTGCAATGCCTCAATCCAGATTTCCAGTGCAGGATGGAAACCATTGTCTCCCACCCTTTTGGATACGTAAAAATGCAAATTGTTTATTTGAAAAAGGAAGCATTTCACCTACTAGCCCCACCACCTTGGTGGCTCTAACTGCTGGGAAATTGAGGTAGGAAATGGGGCCTCTGCTTCCCCTGACAGTGGAGCATGCTCAAGTACAAAAGTAAACAGCAGAAATCCAAAGAAACTTTTAAATTACGGTTTCAGAAAGAAGTCAGCCTGAACCTTCATGATTATGAAAACTTTGTAACTTTCTAAAGTTATTTTAATATTAGCCTATAATGTCTAGTAGTGATTTCCTGACAAAGAACAGCAAAGGCAGCAAGGGAAAGAGAGAAGCAGGAACACTCTTTCCTCATTCTTAGATGCTGAGGGAGGAGGTGGGAAAAGTGAAGATAAAAATTCCACAAAGCGCGCCAATTAGGGGATGAGGGTGGTGTTTGTTTTAAAAGGAATGTTAAAAAGAGGCAGGTGGCAAAGGAGGGAGAGAGTGTAGTGGAATAAACTTGTCCTGGGAAAGGATGCTAGAGCTTAATAACAATTCCTTTCAGGATTGCAGAACTGGCTGTGTCCCACCTCTAGCACATTCTCTGAATATGCAAATCATCCCTCTGCCTTTAGCAACCCAGCCAAACAGTTACCTGTAGAGCCTTTTCTGAAAGTGTCCTGATGATAGTACCCACCTCCAAAGAGGATTATTTCTGCTTTCATGTTTTATTGAGGCACTAACACTTTCTACCCCAAGGTGCAGATATATAGTGTGTGAGTCTTTCTCCTAGAAAATCGGATGCATGCCGTGGTCATGATGATAGCCTCTGCAGTGCCTCGGACTACTAAAGTGTCTCCTGCACTAGAAAAATGCCAACAGTCATGAATCCTTCTTTTAGCCTTTGGAAGAATTTGGCTTCCAACAATGAAAAATTGGAATCAGTAATGTTGGGCGGTAATTAGAAAAAGATGGGACTAGAGGTTCAGTGTGGAAAAGTGAGGTAATGTATGGCAGAGCAGAGTAGAGGTTTCTGCCATGTATCCTCCTAAGAGAGAAAGACCTCAGATCTCACCTCTTACCATGACCTATCTCTACTCCTCTGTGAGGGAGGGGACCAATGTGAACAGAACTGGCTGCATGTCTTTTGGCATGAACTTATCATATCCAGAGCTAAGGCTATAAAATCTGTATGTTGGAGAAAGCAGTTGAAACTCAAGTTTGTCAAACAGTTTAAATAAGGGTTGTCTACATTTTTTCCAACTGAAGCATCCAGGTTGCTCTGTCTTTTGAAACACCATAGAATCATGCAAATTTAACAACTTCATAAAATCAGAATGTCATTAAACATCTGGAAAGTGTAATTGACATGATTCCAAGTACATATATGCATAGTTCTTGAAGTAAGCAGTCCTGTATGTCTCATGACCTTGCATCTAACCATGGAACCAGCCCTGCTGGGGCCTGACACAGATGTAGCCAATCCATTAACTGACTATTGACCCATAAACTATAATAATACCAATCATATTTTTCCCTAGAAATTTGGGATTCAGAAAACAAGTGAGCCAGAGAGAATAGCTGCCTTCATCGTGATGTTTTCTGGGTTCTTATTCTCCCCATGAAGGCAGAATATATACTTCATTTTTTATTGATATATGAAAAATTTTTAAATTAAATATATTTGACATATAACATTGTATTAATTTAAGGTATATAACATTACTTTTATACACATATAATATGATTGCTATTATAGCAATATTTATCACATTACATAATTATATAATAAACTATTATTGTCTATATTCATTATACAGTATATTAGATCTCCATTGCTAATTTGCCAATTATTGCAAGTTGGTAGCCTTAAACATCAATCATATTGCTCTAGTCCGTATCCCCTGATAAATCATTTTTCTCTGATTTTTAGAAATTTGACTTTTTAAGATCCCAAATTAAGTAATATACTTACTTTCTCCAACTTACCTTACATAATATAATGTGCTCAAGGTCCATCCATATTTTTGCAAGTGGCAGGCTATCCTCCTTTCTCATGGTTGAATAATATCCCTCCATTGTATATATATACATCTTTTTTAATCCATTCATCTGTTTGATGAACATTTAAGATGTTTCCATGTCTAGGCTATTGAGAATAATGCTGCAGTAAACATGGGAGTGCAGATATCACTTTAAAAGATTTGTAACTTAAAATCACCCCAACCCATCCTTTTCCTATTTTGCCTTTAATGAGTCTTTGTTTCATAAAAACAAAAGGTTTCACTAAAATATTATGCAAATATTTACAACAAAACATATATTATGACCATCATATTGGATTGAAGAGAGCAGTCTAAAATTTTCTGAAGAGCAAAGAATAGAAAACAAATGATCTGTCTATATTCAAACATTACCATCCACATTTGGGTAAAAGAGCTTTCCTTGATGTGGCATCGATTCCTCCCTACTCCTCACAAAGCCTTATATTTCTCAACTCTCAGTTTTCTTCCTTTGAAGTTGGCAGTAAGAAAAGAACTTTGAGAAGATAAGCAATATGATTCCTATTTCAGGGTAGAATCATTTTACCATGTTTTTTGGTGTTAGTTCTAAAAGGTCTTGTAGCTCTTCATGCTGATGCTAAGTCGCTTCAGTCGTGTCCGACTCTGTGCAACCCCATAGACGGCAGCCCACCAGGCTCCCCCCGTCCCTGGGATTCTCCAGGCAAGAATACTGGAGTGGGTTGCCATTTCCTTCTCCAGTGTGTGAAAGTGAAGAGTGAAAGTGAAGTTGCTCAGTTATGTCCGACTCTTAGCAACCCCATGGACTACAGCCCGCCAGGCTCCTCCGTCCATGGGATTTTCCAGGCAAGAGTACTGAAGCGGGGTGCCATTGCCGTCTCCAAAATACCTATATAATATTCTGTATAAACTAGCATACTGTTTTCCGCATAGAGTTTTCTTTCTTTCCTTTTTTTTTTTTTTTTTGACAGTGCCCTGCAGCATGTGGGATCTTAGTTCCCTCACCAGGAATCAAACCTCTGCCCCCTACAATGGAAGTACAGACTCTTAACCACTGGACCACTGAGGACATCCATAAAATATCTAGTTTTCAACAAAAAATTACAAGACAGCTAAAAAAACCAGAAAAGTATCCAAATTTCCTTCTCCAGTGCATGAAGTGAAGAGTGAAAGTGAAGTCGCTCAGTTATGTCCGACTCTTAGCAACCCCATGAACTGCAGCCCACCAGGCTGAGTGAGCATATTGTTGAATTTAGCAGACAGCTAATCCAAGTGTCTACTGTAAGTATATTTAAAAACTTACAGGAAAAATGACTTAATAAATGGGGAATCTGAATAGAGAAATAAAGATTATAAAAAGGAACTAAACGGAGATTCTTGACAAACTATCCAATCTGAAAACCAAATTTTAAAATATTGAGAAAAAATGAACTGAGCCTCAAATTGGCAGGACAGCTGTGAATAACAGAAGTAAAGAAGGCTAGATAGATATATAAAATGTGTTAAAGAAACAATTGTCTAAAGAAAAAGAACCAATGGCCTAAAACTTCCCTAATTTCATAAAAGTTTTAATCTACAGATCCAAGGAACACAGTAAATCCTGAGTAGAGTAAGCATAAGGAGACCACACTAGCTACAACATAGACTGCTGGAAGACAAGGATGAGAAAGTTTTGAAGCACAAAATAGAATAACAGCTCATCATGTACAAGGAAACCATAATAAAAGTAACAGCTAACTTATCAGAAATGAAACTGAAGGGAAATGGAGAGACACATTCAAGGTACTGAAAGAAAAAATCCTGTCAATCAAGTTTTCTTTAGCAAAACCGTCAAAAATGAAGGTGGCAGTCCTCTTAAATGAACCTATATTAGAAATATGCTAATACTGACAAAATCTGTGTGGCTGCCACTTTTTTTTTTTAAAAAATTTACAGAAACTTTATTGGCTGCCACTTTTAAGTGAGGTCCAAAGCTAAAGAAGGCTGTCAGATGCAAGACGCCTGGCAAGTCAATAATATCCATTTGAAAAATAGTTCTTGATTCAGTGCTAACTCTGGAACATCAAAAGATCACCACATTAAAATTCTGTTTAAAATATTAGATTTGAAGTTCTCCTAAAATAAATTTCAGGCAAATATGACCTCATTATTTTTCTTAACTACAGAGTTCTCTATCTGCTTCATAGAGGTGGCAGTAAGCTGACCAGAACACTAGAGGAAGAGAAAATAAGAGCAAGAACTGTCTCCCTATCCTGTTCTCTGACCATGGCAGCCAGCCCTTTCCATCTCTGGGTCACTGTTTCCTTTGTATGGTAAATCAGTTAACTATCATCACGGTTGGTTATAACTTCTATGCATCTATGAGGTTGAAGTTTGAGGGAGTAAGTCAAGACCAGCTAGCATCGTCTTGGTACAAGCTGGAAGTCAAGAACTGGCATATTTTTTTAGAGTTTAATAGATTTTTAAAATATGGGAAAAAATGAAGATGAAAGTAGATGGAGAAAGAGCAACTGACAAGATTCAATACCCATTCATGATGAAAATGCTAAAAAACAACAACAACAACAACAAAAACCCCATTTGTGAAGAAGGAAACTTCTTCAATATGATAAAGTACATCTATGAAAAGTCTACAGATAGCATCACATTTATGGTAATGGTGAGTGATTTCCCCCTAAGACTGAAAACAAAATGATGTCCACTCTCATGTCTTCTGTTCAACACTTCATTGGAGGTTTTAATCATTGTAGAAAGGAAAGAAATATAAAAGTATATGAATTGGAAAGGAAAAATTAAAGCTGTCTTTATTCACAGATGACATTCTATGCATGAAAATCCTAACAAATATACCAAAAAAGAACCAAAACACCAATACTAGAAGTGATAAATTAGCAAGGTCACAAGATATAAGACAAGTATACAAATATCAGTTGAATTTTTATGTGCTAAAAAGTGAAAAGCGACGTGAAAATATTAGTTGCTCAGTTGTGTCTGACTCTGCGACACCATGAACTGAGGCCTGCTAGGCTTCTCTGTCCATGGAATTCTCCAGGCAAGCATATTGGAGTAGGTAGCCATTTCCTTCTCCAGGGGATCTTCCCAACCCAGGGATCAGAACCAGGTTTCCTACACTGAAGGCAAATCATTAACATCGGAGCCCCCAGGGAAGCCCTATGAACTAGCAATTTGAAAATGAACTTAAAATTATTCCGTTTATGATAACATGAAAAAAATATAACACTTAGAAATAAATTTTAGGGCTTTCCTGGCAGCCCAGTGGTTAGGAATTTGCCTACCAGTTCAGGGAGCACAGTTCAATACCTGGTCCAGGAAGATTCCCCATACCACAGGGCAAATGAGCCTGTGTGCTACAACTACTGAAGCCCACACACCCTGAAACCCATGCTGTTCAACAAGAGGAGCAACCGCAGTGAAAAGCCTGTGCATCAGGACTAGAGAGTAGCCCTTGCCCGGCTCAACTAGAGAAAACTCATGTGCAGCAATAAAGACCCAGTGCAGCCCCCCAAATTAATCAATTTAAAAAAAGAAAGAAATATTAGAAAAGAAGAATAAGACCTCTACTGATCACATTGGTTTAGTTGCTAAGTTGTGTCTGAATCTTGCAACCCCATGGACTATAGCCTGCCAGGCTCCTCCATCCATGGGATTCTCTAGGCAAGAACATTGGAGTGGGTTGCCATTTCCTTCTTGATCATATTGGTAATCCCTATTAAAATCCCAGCAAACTTTTTGTAGAAATCATGATCCAGTCTTAAAATGGACAAACATAGGAACAAGAATATCAAACAACAACAAAATAGGAGAAATTATAACATCTAATTAGATCAATGAAGTAAGAGTAGAAGGTATAGAAATAAGTCCTTACATTGGTGGTGAATTAATTTTTGACAAAGATGCCAACATAATTCAGTGGGGGAAAGGATGTCTTTTCAAAGAATGCTACTAGGATAATTGGACATTTATGTGCAAAATAGTGAACTTACACTCAATTCATATCTTAGAGAAAAAAATGCATTATTGAGCTAACTAAAATTATGACTTGTATAATAATTGTTAGTTCTGTAAACACTAAAATTATGACTTCTATAAGAATACATAGTACAAAATCTGTGACCCTGATTTAGGCAAGGATTTCTTAGCTATGACACTGTATCGTGATCCAGAAAACAGAAATTGGACTTTCTTGGATAAACTGGACTTTATAAAAAATAGTTTTGTTCTTCAAGAGAACAAAGAAAATGAAAAAAGTGACAGGCTTGGAAAAAAATATTTGTAAAGCATAATCTTACAAAGGGGTTAAATCAGGATATATAAAGAAACTTTTAAATATCAAAATAAAGCAAAATTAGTTTTATAAATAGACAAAATATTTAACTAGATATTTCACCAAAAAATTATACAAATGGTTAATAATCAAATGAAAAGTGCTCAACATCATTGATCATTAGGGAAATGCACATTAAAACTTCAATACAATGCCCTATACAACTACTAGAATAAGTATAAGGCAAAAGATGACAACACAAAGTGATGACAAGGATGTGGAAAAACTAGTTCTTTTAAGTTGCTGATTGCTATCCTCAATTTGGGCTTCCCTGGTGGCTCAACAGTAAAGAAACCACCTATAATGTGGGAGCTGCAGGAGACCTGGTTTTGATCCCTGGGTCAGGAAGATCCCCTGGAGGAGGGCACTGCAACCCACTCCAGTATTCTTGCATGGAGAATCCCATGGACAGAGAAGCCTGGTGGGCTACAGTCTACCGGTTCACAAAGAGTTGGCCACAACTGAAGCGACTTAGCACGCACACGCAATTATGTACCCACTTTCGAGAATTGTTTGGCAGTTTCCTTAAAATGTAAATACAAGCTTACCATATGATCCAGCAATTACACCTTTAGAAATGTCAAGAGAAAAACAAAAACAAAAACATATGTCTAAACAATGGACTATTTACATGAATTACTATAGCAGTGTTTGTAATAGGAAAAATCTGAAATAATTCGAATGTCTGTCAAATAATGATTAGATAAAGTGCTATGCAATGGAACTTCCCTGGTGGCCTAGTGGTTAAGAATCTGCCTGCCAATGCAGGGGACGTAGGTTCAATCCATGGTCCTGGAATATTCCACGTGCTTCAGGGCAACTAAGCCTGCACCGCAGAGCCTGTGCCCTGCAACAAGAGAAGCCACCGCAATGAGAAGCCCACACAGCACAACCAAGAGTAGCCCCTCTCTCCACAACTAGAGAAAGCCCATGCACAGCAGCAAACACGTAGCACAGCCAAAAATAAATATTTTTTAAAGGACTGTACAATGTAATAATGCTTAACAATAAAAATAATGAACTACTGATTCATGTTATAATATAGATATATCTCCAATTTATTATGCTAAGAGGAAAATAGCCACAAAAGATCATATATATTGTGATACCATCTATTTGAAACTTCTAAAAAGGAAAATAGAGACAGAAAGCAGCAGATCAATGATTATCTTGGGCTGGAATGAGAACACTGAATGCAAGTGATTATGACAGAACTTTTCAGGTGATTGAAATGTTCTACAACTAAATGGTGGTGATGGTTGCACAACTGTATATTTACTAAAAATAACTGCATTGTACACTTATAATGGGTGTATCTTTATGGAGTATCAATTAGATATTAATAAAGCTGTTATACAAATAAAAACTTTTAAAAATAGCATGAGCACATTGTCTTAAAACTCTCATTTATGAACACTTAGTAAATTTGCAGACAATTTTTAACATGACTGAAAATCTTCCAAATGCATTTCAGTGGATTTAGACCCAAATGTTAAACGTTTTGTTTTTTTTTTTTAAACTTTGCTAGGAAAACTGATTGATATCAGCGAAGTCAGAAAATTACTAGACTAGAAAAATACTAAGCTACAACCTTTGTATAATTAATGGATGAACTGAAATTTGAGTATCATAATTGAGTACATGAAACTAATTTTGCACTTCTTCCATATCTCTTTGTGCCATCTAATTTAAGTACAATAGTCCTTATATCTAAGTATGGGAATAAACTGACCTTAGACTTTGAACCCTCTATGATTAGGTATTAAGCCAAGATTTTCAAGGTAATGCAGTGTTTTCTATCACATAACTCTCACTAAAATTTAGTAAAATTATCAGCACTATATACATTTAAATTTTTTTATATTTATGGATTTCTCTGTATTTATGTTTTATAATTTATCTAATGTTACTACAACATTATACTTAAAGAATTGATAACATTAGTTTTTAAGTATGTGCTAAAAAATGCTTATTAATAGAGGTATGTGTCGGAGAATATTTAGAGACCTTAGTTTCCTGTTTTGGTTTGGTTTTTTAGTTTTCCTTTCCTGTCTACCCCAGGTAGTAGAAATAAGTTGTTGGAAGATGACATTCAAATCTAAATTTTTGATGTTTTGTCTTAAAGATCACTTGGATCATTTGTCTGCAATAAATCACATTTAAGTCTCTAACATCATCAGAGATGTTGATCATTATTGTGATCCAAATCAAGAGAGGTTAGTGAAGTCTTGAGTGATATTAGGACTAGTATTATTCTTTTGACACATGCCAATGGTGTAAAAGTGAAACAAAGAAAGAAAGCAAAGGAAATTGCTGTAGAGAATTTGAAATATGAAAAAAATTCCACCCTCGTAGAATTAATACATTTTTATGATCAATAGAAAATCTGATTTCAGAATCCCAGGTTTTCAATGATCTACTGTTTGACCATGGAAATGTCACATATTTTCCACTGCCTCTGCCTCACAACTAGAAAATGAGTTTTAATATACTTCTCCATTCTCACAGATGTTAATTATTAACTTTCAAAATTAAAAATGTAAAATATGTAAACTTCTGAACTTTTAGTATGAATTTGCTACTGTATCTATGCTGCTGCTGCTGCTAAGTCGCTTCAGTTGTGTCTGACTTTGTATGACCCCATAGACAACAGCCCACCAGGCTCCCCCGTCCCTGGGATTCTCAAGGCAAGAACACTGGAGTGGGTTGCCATTTCCTTCTCCAATGTGTGAAAGTGTCCAATTCTCAGTGACCTCATGGACTGCAGCCTACCAAGCTCCTCCGTCCATGGGATTTTCCAGGCAAGAGTACTGGAGTGGGGTGCTACTGTCTTCTCTGACTGTATCTATAGTTGACCTTAAATACAAGATTCTTTGACATCTGAGGGTTTATCTCAGAGCAGGCCTCTTTCTTTTTACTTGTTAATCAATTTTTCTTTTGCATCCTTCCTCCTATTTTTTAATATTAGGTAAAAATATCCATTTAAAATGTTTATAGGGAAAGAATATTAGGGGCAAATTTTGCATTTATATGAAGAGTTTTCTTTCTTGCATTTATAAATAACTACTTTATCTGTGCTACTCTCCTGCAATATTATTTGACTATTGAGAAGATAACTTTAGGGATTTTGGCATTTAATCTCCAATATGTATATTCTGTAATTATTTTTATATTCTTGAAATTGAGTGAAAACCTCTTGACCACCATTTCTGTGTTTTGAAAGCTGACGAATTGTGTTTGATACAGTTGGTGGAAGGGTGCTGAGCTCAAAGTCAGGAGATCTGGTTGGGGGTCTAGCCTTCATATGCTCCCTGCTTCTTTACGTCTTGGATAAAGTGTTTAATCTCCCTGGCTCTGTGTTTACCGATCTGTAAAATCTATCAGTCAGACTAAAATCTTTTCCAGGCTTATGTTAATTCATGTATAAAAAGACATACTGCATGATCTCATTCTAAATCGTGGCCTTGTTTTCTTTGAAAGAAATTTACCAAAAATTTTTCTCACTTTGCTGTAGCCCTTAAATTTATTTCCACAACCCTGTTTGTTTTCTTTTTTCCATAAACTGTTTTAAATAGACTCCTTTCTTTTCCCCTATTTGAGATCCATCTCTTTCCTTAGCTCCCACTTCTATCTTGCCTTCCTTTCTTTCCCTCTAGGACCTTACTCTTATCAAGGGAGCAGCTGTTTACAAAACAACAACAACAACAAAAAAAAAACAAACAAAAAACCCAACCATGACAGAGGTCCCCTGCTCTGTATTGAGTTCTGTTCCCTGAGGGGGAATAGAAGTGAGCAGTTAGGTCCATGGGCTCTAGGGCTAGACTGCCTGGGTGTGCATCTAGTCTCTGCCATGCAGCAGCTATATGATCTTTGACCTTAGATGCCTACTCTGTAACATAAAAACAACCGTGTTACCAAACATTATTGTGATGACTGGTCATCCCTGGTGGTTCAGACAGTAAAGAATATGCCTGCAACGTGGGAGACCGGGTTCGATCCCTGGGTCGGGAAGATCCCCTGGAGAAGGGAATGACTACCCACTCCAGTATTCTTGCCTTGAGAATTCCATGGACAAAGGAGCCTGGAGGGCTACTCCATGGGGTTGCAAAGAGTCAGAGACGACTGAGTGACTAACACACACATTGTGAGGATTAAATGAATCAAAATAGATGAAGCACGTAGGACAGAGCCTGGTTAGGAGAAACTGCTCCTTAAATGTTGCCAGTTATTGCACCCGACCCTCATAAAACGATAATCACTTCAGCACAGGATGGAAGAGGGAAGGGTAATACTGAGGCAGGGTGAGTAGAATGGTGTGTTCTAATAGTTCTTTTACAACTCTTTGTCCCCTACTTCCATCCTTCTGGGATGTAAATGTTAGGCAAAAGCATGATGAAGTGAAAGACTGCCAAGATTTGTGGGTGATGTACCTTTCATTTAATTAACAGGAATGTCTACCTGTGGCTACATTTTCTTCAAGTAAATTATCTGTTTGAAATGTGAGTTTTTGTTTTCTGCCATAATTCAGAACTGGCATGCCATAATTATTATACCTAAGACATCAAAGAAAAAGCCCAGGAATTGTCCTTTGGGCAGGCCTATTTATATAATACTCTATTTGAGAAAAAGCACTGGAAAAAAAAAAAAACTGTTCTTAGCAAAGAATGTTAATTGATGAAAACATTTCTTTGCTAACAATGTAAGAGAAGCAATCTGTTCTTAGCTCTTTCAAACCACAAAACACATTTAGCCATTCATGAACAAAAGCCAATTATTTATTTTCAATACTACCTTTAACAAGTCTTTGTTTTTATAATGGAGTATTTTTTCCTATTCTCCATCAAAGCAAATTTTTAATGTGTAACAGCTCTTTTAATAAGAAAAAGACAGTCAGATCTAATAACGAGATTCTAATTTGGTGCAAAATATACTTTCCACCTCAATAGTTAACCCTATGAGTTTTTTTAAGGTGGTGCTTATTCATTTTGATTAGGAAGTCACATGTCTAATATTCTGTAACTCAAATGTAACAAATGTCATGTAAAAATAAAACCATAAGAAAAGATTTTGACTAGAAAGAAGCCAAAATTCTATGCTATTTAGAAAATTATATTGCACATGATCAGTGAATATGAGGGAGATTGAACCTAAATGAATCAACAAATATTTTACTGTTTCTCATACTCTTCTAGGATGGAAAGAAAACATGATAGTAAACAGTATTGACAAAAAGTTATACTTAGTACATATTTTTTTCAGATCATAGGTATTGTGTTTGAAGCTGAAAAGAACTATATCAACAAAAGAAGGGATTAAAATTCCCAAGCCATAGGATGTCACATAGCAAAGAATTTGCCTTTTAATAAAACATCTTCAGAATATTTTTATTTTAAATACTAACATACTAGAAAAAGTCAAATATTGCATAATTATGTAAGAAATTGACATATAATTCAATAACAAAAACCCCCAAACCATCTGATTAAAAAAATAGGCAGAGGAACTGAATAGACATTTTTCAAAGAAAGACATTCACATGGCCAACAGGTACAGGAAAAGATGATCAATATCACTAATCATAAGAAAAATGCAAATCAAAAGTATAATGAGCTATCATCTTACAACTATTAGAATGGCCATCATCAAAAAGACAAAAGCGAACAAGTCCTGGCAGGGTGTGGGGGGTGACTCTTGCACACTGTTGGTGGGGATGTAAATTATGAAAAGCAGTATAGAGGTTCTTTAAGAAATTAAAAACAGAACTACCATATGATTGAGCGATTCCACTTCTAGGTATATATCTGAAGAAAATGAAATCACTATCGTGAAAAAATATCTGCTGTCCAATTTCATTGCAGCATTATTTACAATAGACAAGACATGGGAACAGCCTAAGTGTCTATCCTTCAATGAATGAATAAAGAAGCTAAGGTACATGTATACAACATGAAATATTATTTATCCATAAAAAGAAGGTAATTTTGCTATTCAACAGATCTCTCAGGATATACAAGGCAATGAAATCTGAGCTTATTTTGCAACATTTTAATTAGATGCTTCTAATTTATTTTATATTTTTTGGTGTGACAGTTTAGAAATGTTATAGTTAATATAATTAGTTCTGAGACTCTCTTAATTTTGCTTCTTATGTACTGTGCATTTATTTAAACTTTCATAGGTGAATTGACAGCTCTAGAAATGAAAATCTCATTTTTACAAAGAGATAAAACATTCCATAAAAGAGATGTTGAAAATTGCCCTAGTTTGTCCAGACTTGGGACTCACCTCTAGATTATAATGATACTTCAGATTCTCTTTCAGGCTCTCTTTCCGTGAAATCTTGGTCTGTCTGCCTTTATAGCATATAGGGGGTGATTTTCATTGTAAAGTGTGTTAGATTTATTTTTTAGTAGACTACTAAATAGCCATCAGATGGAAACAACTCATATGAGCATCTTGGAATAAGTCTATAGTTGTTTTGATTTGCATAATAATAGCTAACACATATCATTCACTGTGTGCTTGACACAGTTGTAAGCACTTCATGTATATTATTTCATTTAGTCTCTTTAAGAATGATATGAGGTAGGTATGCGCTACATCCTACATACGTGCTAAGTTGCTTCAGTCATGTTCGACTCTTTGCAAGCCCATGGACTGTAGGACACCAGGCTCCTCTGTCCATGGCACTCTCCAGGCAAGAATACTAGAGTATGTGCCCTCCTCCAGGGGATCTTCATGATCCATGGATCAAACGCTCATCTCCTACATTGGCAAGTGGGTTCTTTAACACTAGTGCTGCCTGGGAAGGTCAATTATCATCCAGTTTATAGTAAGTTATGGCCACAGAGAGTCACTTGTCCAGAATTGCTCAGCTACTAAGTGTCAAAACTGGGATTTTAAGCTTGCTATCCTGCTTCTAGAGTCTACACTTAAAGGCAATATATTCATGAAAGATTTAGAATTGAGTTTCTAACTTCCAAATTATCTAGTTTTCTGAAGAATCTTTATCTTTTTTCCTGTTTCATATTTTCTCTTAAAATTGAACTTTAGGATGGAAATGTGGAGTGTTATTTTAAAATAAACTTTATTGACATATTTACATTAAAAGTATCTATTTCAAGTATAGTGTGACAAGGTTTGACAAATCAGTCACCTAAGCATCAACAGAATAATTTTCATCACTTCAACAATTTCCCTCACCACCCCTTCCCAGACAACTATTGATCTGCTTTTTGTCATTTTAGATTAATTTCACATAAATGGAATCATACAGCATGTAGTCTCTCTGACTTCTTGCCTCAGCAGAGTGATTTGAGACTCAGCCATACTGTGTGTATCATTATTCATTCCTTTTTATTGAGTAGGATTTTATATTATATGTATATACTACAATTTTTAGTCCATTTACCTCTTGATGGACATTTGAGTTGTTTCTGTTTTTGGTTATTATGAGTAAGCTACAATGAACATATGTGTACAAGTCTTTATGTGTTTTGTTTCTCTTGGACTTGCTGGACCTTATGGTAGTTTTATGTTTAGCTACTTAAGAAACTGCCAGTTTTCCAAAGTAGCTATACTGTTTTATAGCCCTGAAAGCAATGCATGAAGTTCTAGTTGCTCCACAATCTTGCCAACACTTGGTATTGTCAATACAGTTGACCATTGAACAGCAAGTGTTTGAACTGCAAGGATCCACTTATAAGTAAATTTTTTTCAACTGTATGTATCAGTACTGTGCTACCTGCAGTTGCCTGAATCCACAGACGCAGGATCTTCTAGGGTCAACTCGAAGTTACATGCAGATTTTCAACTGCTGATTTCAGATTTTTACATACAGGTTTCAACAGATAGTTGGTGCCCCTAACCCTTGGGTTGTTCAAGAGTCAACTGTATTTTGAAGTTTAGCCATTCTAATGTGTGTGTGTTGTAGTATTTATTATGGTTTAAATTTGCATTTCCCTGATAACTAAAGATATTGAACTTTTTTTTCATGTGTTTATTGGACATGTCTATGTCTTTTGTAAAGCATCTGTTCAAATAATTTGTTAAACTTGTTTTTTAAAGTATGCTAATTTCCAAATATTGAGGGATTTTTTCAGCTTTTATCTGATATTGATCTCTAATTTAATTCTGTTCAAAATTTGATTCTGTTCGGAGAACACACTCTATAAAATCTTAAACCCTGTTAAGTTTTGAGACTTGTTTTGAGACCTAGAATATGGTCTACCTTGCTTAATATTTCATTTGCACTTGTAGTGAATATACATGTTGCTGTTGTCAGATTGTTCTACAGATGTTAATTAGGTCAAGTTGTTTGATAGTGTTATACACATATTTTATATTCTTTCTGATTTTCTATCTACTTTCTGTTAATTATTTGGAAAAAGTCTTGAATTACCCAGTTATAACTGAGGGTTTATCTATTTATTCTTTCAATTAAAATTCCTTCTTTTGTTTCATGTACTATATCATTCAGTTACTGGATGTAAACATTTTGGACTTAATATCTCTTCTTGATGAATCAAACCCTTTATCATTATAAAAAGTCCCCCTAATCTCTGGTAACATATCTTATTCTAATATCTTCCTTCTCTGATATTATTTCTTATATTTACTTTTACATGGATATATATTTTGCCATCCTTATACTTTTATCCTATATTTGTCTATATTTTTAAAGTATATTTTTGGGATAGCATATAGTTGGTCTTTTAAAAATAATCTCTACCAGATTTTAAAATGATTTTATTTTATTTTAATAAAATATTTTATTTTAAAATAACTTTAAATATTTTATTCTAAAATACTCTCTATCTTTTAATGGCAGTGTTTGGATCATTTACTTTTATTTTTGGCTGTGCCACATGGCATGTAAGATCTTAGTTCCCCAAATGGGGATCAAATCTGTTCTCTCGAAGTGGAAGTGCAGAGTGTTAACCATTGGCCCACCAGGAAGTCCCCTAGGTCATTTGTTTTAATATACTTATTAATATGATTGGATTTAAGCCTACCATCTTGCCATTTTTCTTTTGTTATAATATCCATTTTTTGTTCATTTTCTCTACTTTTTTTTCTTCTCCTTTGGATTCAGAAGCTTTTAGTATTCTATTTTCATCTCTACCAAGAGATTATTGGTTTGATTTTTAGTAGTCCCTCTAGGATTTATATTTAACTCATCCTAGTCTATCTTTAATAATATTTTAGTAGTTTACCCATTATGTATAACCATTATCACACAATATTTTCATTTCCCACCTCCTATCATTTTTCATTGTTATAATTTCTTTTCTATCTATTTATGATGTAAATACCACTACATACAGTTTTCATCTGGTGTCATTTTTTTCCACCTGGAGAACTTTATTTAACATTTCATGTGGTGCAGGTCTCCTGGCAACGTTTTTAGTTTTTATTTGTCTGAAAAATTCTTTGTTTTGCCTTTGTTGTTGAAAGCTATTTTCACTGAGTTTGTAGAATCCTACAAACTTTAAAACTGATAGCCTTTAAAACTTTCTTGTAAATAATTGTATCTATTTGAGCACAAGCCTGAGATGAAAGTGCTGGGTTTTCATTGCTGTGCAGGCTTTTCTCTAGTTGTGGTGTATGAGGGCTACTCTCTGGCTGTGGTGTGTAGGCTTCTCTTGTGGAGTATGTGCCCTATGGCACCCGTCTTCAGTAGTCACGGTGCATGGACTCAGGAGTTGTGGCTCCCAGACTCTGGAGCACAGACTCAATAGCTGTGGCTCATGGGCTTAGCTGCTTCTCAGCTCATTCAGTCCCTCCCAGATCAGGGACCAAACTCGTGTCTCTTGCATTGGCAAGCAGACATGTTGCCACTGAGCCACTAGGGAAGCCCCAACAACTTTTGTTTTCCATTTAGTACTGTACAGATCTTGTGTTATTTCCTCGTGACTTGTAGTTTCTGACAAATAGTCTGTGATCATTTTTATTTGTGTCTCTCCTCTTATGTTTATATTTTATTTTAAACCCTTGAGCCTATTTATAGCATTTATTAGAGGTTTTTCAAGTTTTTTAGTACTAATCCTATCATCTCTATCGTTTCTGTATCTGTTCCTATTTATTGATTTTTATCCTGTTTATCAGTCAGGGTATTTCTGCTTCTTGGTACGTCTAGAGCTTTTTGAGCAGATAATGGACATTTAAATGTTACATTGTTGAACATCTTGATTTTTCTGTCTTAAAATTAGTGCTGGGTCTTATTTGGTAGGCAGTTAAGACTCCTGGATCAGACCAAGGCTTGTCTTAAGCTTTGGTAGGATGAGTGCTGAGTAGCCTTCACTATAAACAAAAATTAGCCTTGCCACTGTGGTATAACCTCCTGGGGTCACTACTGAATGCCCAGGGTGATTAACAAGGACTTTTTACTCAAGCAGTAAGAAGTTGAACATCTCCCCATCCCTCTGTGAACTGTAGTTAACTGCTCATCTTACATCTTCCCATCCAATGTTTGCTTAGATTTTGACTGTTTTCTCCTCCATACACACCTCTTAGAATTCAGCAAAGACTCAAGAAGAACCATATTCAGATTTACGGAGCTGACTTTCTGCATAGCTCCCTTCTTTTATGGAACTCTACTCCTCAAGCTTCTGGATACCTTAGCTTCTCTGATGGCTGGTCTCTGACTCTTCAGATTTACTAATGCTTGAGAACCATTCCTCCTTATTGCATGGTCTAGAATTTACTTCCAGGCTGAATGCCAGGGAAATCATGATGCTCATTCAGCTTGTTTCTCTTTTCTCAGCAATCATGGACACTGTTCTCAAATGTGTTTCTATGTTTTCACATGGGTTTCATAAATTTTGTGCAGTTTTCTAATTGTTTCAGTGGAAGGGTAAGCTTGGTGTCTGATACTCCATCATGATCAAAAGCAGAAGTCTGATTTGTTATTCTTAATATTGCTATTACTACCTTAATCCCTCAGAAAAACCTTTCAACAGTTTGTATTTTTGTATATGTATGTGGTTATGCATTGGATATCCTTGACTCCTTCTTTCTTAAAAGATTCTCTTTCACTGATTTCTTTAATAGATTCTGGTCTGATTTTCTTCCTTCTTTTGCCATTTCTTTTTATACTCATTTTCAGGTTCATCATCTTCTACCCAGGTATTCTAAACTTAGAACTTTTTTAAGGCTTAGTTTAGATCCCTTTTCCCTTTTATTTTGTCTTTCTGGAAAATCTCACATATAATAGTAAAAGTCACCAATGACCCTCAACCCTTTATTTCCAGCCTACATCTCTGAGTTGACTCATTGGAAAAGACTTTGATGCTGGGAGGGATTGGGGGCAGGAGGAGAAGGGGATGACAGAGGATGAGATGGCTGGATGGCATCCCTGACTTGATGAATGTGAATCTGAGTGAACTCTGGGAGTTGGTGATGGACAGGGAGACCTGGCTGCTGCAATTCATGGGGTTGCAAAGAGTCGGACACGACTGAGCGACTGAACTGAACTGAACTGAACTGACATCTCTCTTACATACTCTAGACCCTCCCGCCTTCTTGGATATCTCTAAGACAACTTGAAGTCAAGTTAATAAAATTGTGATCTCACCTGCCCAGACACCAGCCTCAAGAACTGATCCTCTTCCAGTATTTCATACTTCAGTGAATTATTTTTGTTCGGTCACTCAGTCATGTCCGACTCTTGGCGACCCCATGGACTGCAGCATGCCAGGCTTCCCTGTCCTTCACCGTCTACTGGAGCTTGCTCAAGCTCATGTCCATTGAATCAATGATGCCATCCAACCATCTCGTTCTCTGTCGTCCCCTTCTTCTCCTGCCTTCAATCTTTCCCAGCATCAGGGTCTTTTCTTATGAGGTAGCTCTTTGCATCATGTGCTGATTATTGGAACTTCAGCTTCAACATCAGTCCTTCCAATGAATATTCAGGGTTGATTTCCTTTAGGATTGACTGCTTTGATCTCCTTGCAGTCCAAGAAATTCTCAAGAGTCTTCTTCAACACCACAGATCAAAAGCATCAATTCTTCAGCTTTCAGCCTTCTTTATGGTCCAACTCTCACATCCATACATGACCACTGGAAAAACCATAGCTTTGACTGGATGGACCTTTGTTGGCAAAGTAATGTCTCTGCTTTCTAATATGCTATCTAGGTTTGTCATAGCTTTTCTTCCAAGGAGAATTTCTTCTTGTGAATTATAGCTTCACCCTATCCACTTGTGTAGACTTCCTTTGTGGCTCGGGTAAAGAACCCACCTGCCAAAACAGGAGATGCAGGTTTGATCCCTGGGTCAGGAAGATCTCCCAGAGTGGGGAATGGCAACCCACTCCAGTATTCTTGCCTGGGAAATCCCATGAACAGAGGAGCCTGGTGGGCTACAGTCCACAGGGTTGCAAAAGAGTCAGATACAGCTTAATGTCTAAACAACAGTAACATCCACTTTTGTTGGTCAAAAACCCGAGAGAGACTTGGACAGTTTCCTGTCCCCTATTTCTCTGCCATCCCTAACTATGCCTCTCTGTGTATTTTCTCCATCAACAAGCCCTGTAAGTTTCACCTCATAAAAATTTTGGACTCCATTCATCCATCACTATTGCCACTGAATAAGCCCAAGCTAAATATCACCTCTCATCCGACCTACTAAAACAGTCTCTTACCTTTCATCTATGTATTCCTGTCTAATGATCTGCCCCAATCTGTTCTCAACACCTCAGGTTAAAATAATCTTCCAAAATTCAGATCTAAGCATGCCACTGCTTTCTTGAATCTCCTCAGTGAATTCTCATTGATTTTAAGACAAAGGCTGTGATCCTAAACAAAGTCTAAAAGGCTCTACAAGTTTTGGCCCTTGACTACTTCTCTTTTTCTGTCACTACAATACCCTATGCTCTCCAGCCACAGTGGCTTTCTTTCAGTCTTTGGGAGATGTCACCTTGCTTACTGCCATAAGATCTCAGCATTTGCGATTACCTGTTTGGGGTGTCTTTTCCTACCTTTAGCTCATTCCCTTCTCCAGTTTAATCCTTATTTATAGATTTCAGCTCATATCACCTCCTCAAGACAGCCTTTCTCTCCCTTTAAATATGAACTTTGTGTATATTGGTATAAAACTAATAATGCCACAGCCACTTTATCCCCGGGGGAAATAAGCTTCATGTCTTCAGCGTTAGGTACTACATAAATATTTGTTGAGTGAATGAATGAATGGGCCAGTGGTTGGATTGCCTTTTATTTTTATAGAATCATGAGCATGCTAGATCCTAAATAAATATTTATTGACCCTCTTATGAATGCCTAATGTGCATCATTCCTTGTATTCTGCATGATAGTTTATTTATAGCCTTTAAAAAATAAGTTCAGGGACTTCCCTGGTAGTGCAGTGGCTAAGACTCTACACTCCCAGTGCAGGGAGTCCTAATCAGGGAACTGCCACAATTAAGAGTTCACATGCTGCTGCTAGAGATCCCAGGTGACACAACTAACAGATCCCACACACAGCAATGAAGATCCTATGTGCAGTGACTATAACCCAGCACAGCCAAACAAATAAGTAACTTTTAAAAGTAAAAATTAGTTCATATGACGCTGAAAACAATGGCAAAGGGAGTTTCCTGGTGGCACAGTGGTTAGAATCCCAGGCTTTCACTGCTGTGTCTTCTGGTTTGATCCCTGGATGGGAGACTGAGATCCTGCAAACTGCGTGGCATGGCCAAAGCGTAGCATAGAAGAATATAATTTTGTGTTAACGTTCATTATGAATGCAGATTCTTTTTAAAAAATATAATGAAAAGATTTACCTTCTAGAGCTGTTTGCCTTTTTCTTTCTAGGGGAAAAGCCTACTTTCAAAATATTTCAGTCAGTTTTCAACCATACAGATTTCATATTTTACAAAGAAAGTGATCATATCCAGTTTCTCAAGAAGGAAATGGGCTTGTGGAGGTAATTCTGCCCCCTTTCCCCTCTCACGCAGTACTCCTGAGCACCGTAGCCTTACTCTGCCAGTGCATTTTCTTTCTTTAATTTATTTATTTTAATTGGAGGCTAATTACCTTACAGTATTGTGGTGGTTTTTGCCATACATTGACACGAATCAGCCATGAGTGTACATGTATTCCCCATCCTGAACCCCCTCCCACATCCCTCCCCATCCCACTCCTCAGGGTCATCCCGGTGCACCAGCCCTGAGCGCCTTGTCTCATGCATTGAACCTGGACTAGTGATCTGTTTCACATATGATAATATACATGTTTCAATGCTATTCTCTCAAATCATCCCACCCTCGCCTTCTCCCACAGAGTCCAAAAGTCTGTTCTTTACATATGTGTCTCTTTTGCTGTCTCACATATAAGGTCATTGTTAACCATCTTTCTAAATTCCATATATATGCGTTTGTATACTGTATTGGTGTTTTTCTTTCTGGCTTACTTCACTCTGTATAATCGGCTCCAGTTTCATCCATCTCATTAGAACTGAGTCGAATTTATTCTTTTTAAGGGCTAAGTAGTACTCCATTGTGTATATGTACCACAGCTTTCTTATCCATTCGTCTGCTGATGGACATCTAGGTTGCTTCCATGTCCTGGCTATTGTACACAGTGCTGCAATGAACATTGGGGTACACGTGTCTCTTTCAATTCCGGTTTCTTCTATGTGTATGCCCAGCAGTGGGATTGCTGGGTTGTATGGGAGTTCTATTTTCAGTTTTTTTAAGCAATCTCCACACCATTCCCCGTAGTCTGACAGTACATTTTCATTGTCCAGCTGAGCTGTTGTTTATTATCTCATGTGTGCTGAATCCCATGTTTAGTGCTTTAGAGTATCATGAATTTTCAAAATAAGTATTAGTAATAATGCAAAACATGTATTATGAGTCCTGTCTTGCAAATTAAAAATTGATGCCCAGAGAAATTAAAAGAATTGCTCAAAACCTTAGTTACTAGTGCCAGATACAGGATTTATGAAGTTCAAAAATTGTATCCTCTCTGCCACAACTCCAAAGTCTCCTATGGGAAACTGAGGGTTAACTTCAAAATTGTCTGCATCTTGGACTTTATGACATCAGATTCAGTTAAAGAACTGTGTTTTTTATTTTTTTTTAAAAAAGGTTTCTTTAAACTTCTATGACTCATTCTTAATGTAACCTTTCTACAGTAATTAAATTTTCATTGAGCTATTTCATGACTTTATTATTAGGCCTTGTGATTTTTAATTCTTTGGAAATCAATAGAATTATTTTGATGCTTGCTTGTTTCCAAATATTAAAAGCTAAGTAATTTAAGCCTTTTCACTTAGTCAGTTAAAACATGATCTTGGTATTGATCAGCATATAACTTTATTGCCCTTCCATAGAAAAACACAGCCCAAAGTGAAAGCTAATGCTTCCTCTGGCTTAGTTTGGGTTATTATCTTCTCAAATTGTGAAAAACAACATACAGTATCAAGTTTATGTTCTGCTTCTATGTAATCCTTCTAAAAGTTAAGATGTTTTCTCTTACAGTGCATCTATTCATTTACTAACTCATTTGTTCATGTAGAAAGCAGTTATAGAGTGCTTCCTCCATGCCAGGCATCATTCCAATTATACACAAGACAGACAAAATGCTTGTCCCAAAGATTTTTCTATTCTAGTTGAGACAACCAAACAATGAAATGGTGATAATTACTGGTGGGCAAATAAATGTACAGGGTGTTCTGATAAAGAGGGTTAGAGATGGAGGGGGCAGGGGCTTTAATTTGGACAGAATGATCACATAAGGTCTTTTGGTGGAGGTGACATTTGAATCAAGACCTCAACTATAAGGAGTTGGTCATTTGGGATCCACAAGAACTACTTTCCAAACAGATGCACCAAACATAGAGGAAGCAATGAGAGGTACCAGGACTAGAAAAGTGTTGCTGGAACATAGTAAATCTGGAAAAAGAAGCAGGGGTCAGATCTTGAGGATTTCAAATAAAGTTATCATCAGTTTTTTCTGAAATAACTTCTTGATATTATTACATTTGCCTTAGAATTAACTTTATCATCCTGGCACTCTTTATTACTTATGCCACAGAGAGGAATGTACATTATCACAAAATTTTAAGAATTGAAAGTTTCCTTAAAAGTTATCTAATCCAACTCCTTCATCTCAGAGACAATGCATTTTTAGCCCAGAAAAATAAAGTGGCTTATAGTAAGTAATTCAGCAAGACTGGTCAGGCTAGGATTTTAGTTCAAGCTTCAGTGTTGTAGAGCCCAGTGTTCTTTCCAGAAAACAGTTTTTAAGAAAACATTAATTTTTAAAAACATTTATGGCATTTGTGTGGCTCTTTGTTTTCTATTAAAGCTTCTAAAAATAAGTTACCATAATTTATTACTACCAGTATTCAGGTACAAGTAATTGATTATATATATATATATTATTTTTTTTAATCATTGGCCAAATTCTTTTAACTATAAAAGCAGAATAATATAGATGTCAACTTAGTGTCTTTTCATTTTACTTTCATTGTACCATCTGAACAGGTTCTTACCCTGGTGTTCTTACACTCCAAGGGGTCTACAAATAGGCTTTGAGTTTCTTTCAGCTAACCTTCTGAAAGGTGCACAACACTTTACATGCTTGTGACTGTCATTTCGGGTCCTTCAGGAAATAGACATCAAGACAGTATCAGACAAGCTCAAGTATGAGGAAACTCCTATGGGAGATAAAGGAGAGGGAGCAGGAATAGGTAGCAGTGAGACCACAGTGCAGGTCTGACACCTGTGAAAGGAGAACAAGAAGGAAGGACTGGGTAGAAAGTCTCAGACTGTAGCACAGTTTCAAGGAAGGCTCAGCCAGGCTGATGAGAATTTCCTAAGGGCAAGTTGCTTGCTGGAAGCATCCCAGGTCAGGCAGAAAGGCACTGGCACGAGTTTGCCTGCCATCCTCAGTTATTGCTTCCACGCCACCTCAGGGGGAGTGAGGTTTTGTTGTGACACTGTCATAGATCCAGGGGTGCAGTAGATGGGGCTGTCCAAAAACTCTTCTTCTGGCAGGAGTTCCCTGGAAGGAGATATGAGCAGTGCACTTACGGGGCTATCACGCTATACTTATGTGCATTGCTCTGGGAAAAGTAGCTGTGACTTTTGTCTTATTTGCAACATGTTTGGATCCCCCAAACGTTCAGGACCATTGACAGGTCTGACACAGAAGTGGTTATGTTGTAGCCCTCAGAAACCAAAGTATTAATACCAGTTTTCCTGCCAGAGGTCAATAAATAAGAGTCATTCACCAAACTACTGAAAATTGTGCCATTGTTTCCATTATTTCTTCATGAGTAGCAGAGACATGTATATTTTTCATACGTATCACAGTGAAAACAAGCAGTGTCAGAATGCTGATGACAGGGCTACATGATAGGTGTGTATGCACTTATTTTTCCTTGTGCTATGTGCTAAGTCACTTCAGTCACATCCAACTCTGCAGCTGTATAGACCGTAACCTGCCAGGTTCCTCTGTCCATGGGATTCTCCAGGCAAGAATACTAGAGTGGGTTGCCATTTCCTACTCCAGGGGATCTTCCCAACCCAGGGATCGAACCCACATCTCCTGTGTCTCCTGCATTGCAAGCAGATTCTTTACCTGCTGAGCCATTGGTGAAGCCATCATTTTTCCTCAGGAAGCACTAAAAATTCAGAGCATGGATGGTGGAGACAGGATTCCTAGGGTCATACAGTGATTCTGCCACTGATTAGCTGCTTGAACATAGGTGAATTGTTTTACCTCTCTGTGCTTTAGATTTCTCATTTCTAACATGGACAGAATAATAATAGTGCCCGAATCCTTGGATTGTGGGGAGGATTCAGTGAGATGACCTCCAGAAAGTTCCTCACACAGTGCCTGACACATAATATCCCTGTGGTGACAGGCTCTTGCTGACTAAGCACTGTAGCCATAGAAAATGTGAACGCTGGGTGTGAATGATGGGAAGGACCCTTTGAAGAGTCAGCTGTTCTAACACATTTGAAAATTATTCAGTGAAAAGTGTTTCTGGATTGGTAATATTTGAGGAGATATTGATGTTTTTGTTTGTGCTTGTTTGTTTTTTTAATTGAAAAAAATAATTTTGCATTACAGTTCAATTTTATCTCCAATTCTTTGACACATCTAGTTTTAAAAAATGTTATTACTGAAGTATAATTGAACATATTTGGGGCTTCCCTGGTAGCTCAGATGGTAAAGAATCTGCCCGCAATGGAGGAAACCAAGGTTTGATATCTGGATCAGGAAGATGTCCTGGAGAAGGGAATGGCTACCCATTCCAGTATTCTTGCCTGGTGAATCCCATGGACAGAGGAGCCTGGTGGGCTGTAGTCCATGGGGTCACAAAGAGTCAGACATGACTTAGCTACTAACATTAACTGAACACATCTGTTTTTTTTTTTTAAAGCAAATTAGAACTATAAAGGTGATTTTGCATGGAAGTGATTGTTCTATAGAATCATATTATTATGGCTGTTATTGCACAAATGTTTTAAAAGAGTTCATTCACACTTGCTCAGTAGAGCTTGACCACTCTTGAATCACTTTCTGTTTGCATGATGCTACCTTTCCTCATCTAATAACTCCCTTAATTTCTCTCAGTCTATTTTTTCAGTCATTCTTTAAGTCCCTATCTCCTCAGTATACCACTTTTCATTATTTCTGGTCTAAACATTTTCAGTAAAGCAGATATGATAAAGGGTTAAATGAGCATTTAAAAATTTAAGTAAACATTCACAAATTATTTAGTCACTGGCAAACTAGTGCAAGGACCAAATCTGGCCAGCAGACTATTCATATAAATAAAACTTTATTGTAACCATGCTTTTGATCTGCCCTGGTGGCTTAGACGGTAAAGCGTCTGCCTCCAATGCAGGAGACCTGGGTTCAATCCCTGGGTCGGGAAGATCTCTTGGAGAAGGACATGGTGACCCACTCCAGTAGTCTTGCCTGGAAATTCCCATGGACGGAGGAACCTGGTTAGGCTACAGTCCATGGGGTCGCAAAGAGTCAGACACGACTGAGTGACTTCACTCACTCATGGCAGCTTTAGGGCTTCCCTGATCACTCAGTGGTCAAGAATCTGCCTGCCAATGCAGGAGACGTGGGTTTGATCCTCGGATCGGGAAGATCCCCTGGAGAAGGAAATGGCAACCCACCCCAGTATTCTTGCCTGGGAAATCCCACGGACAGAGGAACCTGGCAGGTTACGATTCATGGGGTCACAGAAGAGTCAGACTGAACTGAGTAACTAAAACAACAGCAAACAATGGCAACCTCAGTGCTACACAATAGAATTGGACAGTTATAAAGAGGCTCTACAGTCTGCAAGGCATAAAATATTTATTATCTGATTTCTTACAGGGAAGTTTGTCAACCCTGGATTTAATTTACCCCAGATTTTAAAGATCAGGAGAAAATTTTGTAAACAATCTGAAACAGGATGTCTTCTTTAAGGTAGGAATTGTGCCTTCACTCATCATTTTATCCTTAGTTCCTAGCTTAGAGCCAGGCTTATAGAAGATACTAAACAAATATTTGTGGAATTGAATTAATTACATTAATTTTAAAAATTAAATACTTAAAAGAAGTTTCCTCCTGTTATGTTGTTATTAAGGTTGGCACTGTAAACTAGCAGGACTGGCCCATTAGAATGACCATTATACATAATCTCCCTGGGTGATTTGTAATACATTAGAAAAGCATTCCTTTTGTGAAAAAAACTATTAGTTTAATGGAATAATATGTTTGAGAGAGTATACTTGACCCCCTGCTGCTTCTTTTAATGTCTTGCCTTTTATGCTAAGATTCCTTGAATAATTCCTTAATACTTTAGGCATGATCATCAAATTCCAAGACTCATGAACATGAAGTTCTCCACGTGTTTTCAGTAAGTGTATTGTAGTACCTGGTTTGGAAAAATTGAGTAGAAAAACATTTGTACCTATCCGGTTACAGACGTATTACAAAATTAATTTTAATATTTGTTGCATTGCTATAAAGATCCAAGTGCTCAAAACTGTTGTAATTATTCATCATTTGTATTCAAAATTTTGCAAAGAAAGGAACTAATTTTAGAAATGATACTTTTTAAAAATTAGTGTATGGACTTCTGGCTTTCTTTCTGTGAGTCCATTCATTTTTCTGTGATGGAACAAATATTAATATTCAGTTTGGAAATTTTTTTCTCCAAATGCTTCTTATTGGTAAGAATCACCTATGATACTTGTTTCAAAAAAGTTCCAAGGGGAAAGTTGAATAGCTAGAACACGGAGGCTTGCAGGAGCAGTGAAACTATTCTGTTTGTTACTATGGTGGATGCACGTCATTATACACTTGTCCAGATCCATAGAATGATCCATAATGTCAACCTTAATGTAACTATGGACTTTGGGTAATAATGGTATGTCAACTGTAGTTTCATCAGTCATAACGAATATACCATTCTGGTGGGGAATGTTGATAACAGCTATACATGTGTGGCACAGGGAATATATGGGAAATCTTTGTGCTTTTCTCCAAAGCTTGCTATGGACCTAATGCTGCTCTAAAAAGCAAAATCTTAAACAAAAAGTAATAAAATTCCTAAGACTCCTAAATTTCCATTCAGTATTTGTGGGGTGGTGTCCAGGACTCTATTAAATATAAATACTCTAAGTGATCCGCATCATCAGAGAAGTTTTAGGAAATGCTAAAGCATACCTTCACATTTAAAAATCATATGTGAAGTGATTTACTAAGCTTGAAAAACCTTACCTGGTCCTATTGATATACTCCTACCATTGATGCTGCTGCTACTGCTGCTGCTAAGTCGCTTCAGTCCTGTCTGACTGTGCGACCCCATGGATGGCAGCCCACCAGGCTCCGCCGCCCCTGGGATTCTCCAGGCAAGAACACTGGAGTGGGTTGCCATTTCCTTCTCCAATGCATGAAAGTGAAGTTGCTCAGTCGTGTCCAACTCTTCGCGAACCCATGGATGGCAGCCCACCAGGCTCCTCCATCCATGGGATTTGTCAGGCAAGAGTATTAGAGTGGGGCGAGAATGTCATTTTGAGTGAAGTAAGTCAGATAGAGAAGGAGAAACATCATATGACATCTCTTATATGTGGAATCTAAAAGAAATGATACAAATGAACTTAGTTGTAAAATAGAAACAAATTCACAGACTTAGAAAACAAACAGGGTTGCTGGAGGGGAAAGATGGGGAGAGGGGATAGTTAGCGAGTTTGAGATCTACATGTATACACTGCTGTATTTAAAATGGATAATCAGCAAGGACCTACTATACAGCACAGGGAACTTTATTCAATATTATTTATGAACTAGCCTGGATGGGAGGAAAGTTTGGCGAAGAAGGGACACATGGCTATTTATGGTTGAATTGCATTGCTGTCCACCTGAAACTATCACAACATTGTTAATTGGCTATACTCCAATATAAAAAAAAGTTTTAAAAAAGAATGCTTCCACATTAAAAAGAATCATATATGAAGCAATTTGAGTAAGCTCAAAAAACTTACCTGATCCTATTAATATACTCCCACCAATGATGAGGCCATTTCAATATTTATACATAGAATTTAATATTTGTACTTTAAAATGCTAAAGATTAAAAATGTTATCATTACTTACAGTGAATTTCTTTTGATATTTCAATCACTGACTCTCCTTCAATATTTTAAGCATATTTGGGTCAGAGATTTCCCCTGAGAAGTTGATGAAATCTGTGTAATCTCTCCCCAGGAATGTTAGCACAAAATATTTTTGCATATAGTCACAAGGTTTCTACTTACCCTGACATAAAATAATGGGCTATGACTATGGACCAGTTTAAGAAATATTCTTCACTGGAGCCCTCTTTGTTTTTAATTTTGCTCTATATGTAAATGTGTTTACCCTTTGTTGTTGTTGTTGTTGTTTTTTCTGAATCGGGTGCTGTAAATTTAATAATTGTGTCAGTATCCTGACTGTATGTATCTCTCTTTCCAGTTAAATAGTAAATATATCATCATTGTACTTCTTTTGCTTAAATATGTCCTTTGAAAAGTAAAAATTTCACATATTTTGATACAGCAGTAGATTTGGGGGATATCATTTATGGAAAGAGCAGGAAGTTGACAATTTGCCAGTAGAATAATAGAGGGACAGTTGCCTTGAGACTGGGTGACCCCAGGTAGAGTATGAGGGAAGGAAGAAGGTGCCTGGGAAAGGAGCTGAAGGACCAGAAGCAAGCAATGAAAATCAGAGGGCAGACCAGAGTCCAAGGGGTGAATTCAGAGGAAGCTGGCAACGCAAGCCCTTGGTTCCTCCCTGGTTTTAGAAATGGGAATTCAGTGAAGGATGCAAACAGCTTGGGTGGCAGATGGCTTCAGAAAGAACTGTTTCAACCCAAATTTGAGCCATGTAACGAAAACTCAGGCAAAAAGAATCTTGTTTTCTTCAAGATTTTAGGAATGAGGTCAGTGGGAGAGAGTAAGAGAGAAATGTTGAGTAGGGCAGAGAGGGAAGAGGAAGGGAGAGAGAGAAATGAGACAGAGATCAGAGACAGAAAGAAAAGTTTGGCAAAGAAACCACACTTGTATTAATGTAGACAAAACCGGGCTTGATTATGCTGGAAATGTCATCTGCTTACCTGGCTGTAATGTCAACAGCATGTACTTCAAAATGATTTCCTGAAAGTGTATATTTGTAGTGTTTCATGCCTCACTGTGAGTGGAAGAGTATCAGAAAATACAAGAGGGCCAGTCTCTCACCTGTATGCCAAATTGGATGCAGGGCTCACACTAGCCCAGAGGACGCATGTATGAATGAGAAACAGGCAGACACGGTCCCACACCAGAATGTGTGGCTTACTAAGCAGCACAGTTGAGATTTCAGCCCCATTTCTCTCCACTGCCAGACCTGGTTGTTCAGGAAGAATGTCCTTGCCCAGTGCTTTGAGATCGCCCTGTTACAAAAAATTGAATTTCTGCTGAGGCTTCAGGCAGTAGAGCAGATGAGAGCCCTTGGATCTGTATAAGACAGTGTAGGTCTCTTACAAGTCAGAGCTTCTACTGTAAATATTGTAAATTTTTTTTTTTAGATTCAGATTATCCAAGTAAGTATGAATCTGGGCAGTAAGGTCATAGAGCAGTCAGGCTTAGGGGAGATGTACCTTGAAGTCAAGGAGGAAGAAGACACTGGTCCACCTACATCACAGAGAACCACCCTGGCAGTCAGTCAAGATGCAGATGTTTCAGTCAGATTGTTCTCACATCCATAAACTAGTTAGAATTCTCATGTTTTCACAAATAACTATAGAAATAGTTTCAGAAGTCATCATGTTCATATTGTTACTGCCTTTTTATAACTTCTTATGCATCTTTTCTCTTTTTTTCCTGTTTCTTAACGAAAATAAAGAAAACATAAGTATGCATTTTTGTTTTTCTCGTTTTCCTCAAAAAACAGGAAAAATATTTAAATTCTCCCGTTGTGCCCTTTTACTCTTTCTACTGACTTGTCAGTTGGTAACTTACCTCTTCTTTGCAAAAAGTTTCAATGAACTAATCTACATACATATTCACAAGGGCTCCATAGTGTTATCAAAATTAACAAAATGTATACACTACTATTAATATATATAAAATGGATAACCAAGTATCTACTGCATAGCACAGGAAACTGCTCAATATTTTGTAATAGTCTATAAGAGGAAATCTGAAAAAGACTATATATATATATATATAACAAGATGATTTAAAATAAACATTCATTGGTTGCCCTCTTACAAATGTCACGGTGGAATCGGCTAATTTTCTGGAAGCATAGTGCTTGAGTTAAGGATTTCAGAGAGGAAGGCTGAGCCCTTCTAGTGACTGGAATATTCTGGAGCACTGCCCAGGTTACTGCCTTCCTGGTTTGATGATTTAGATAATTGCTGTGCTATTTCTTTTAAAATTTTTAAACTAGTTTAATTTCTAGCACAAAAGCTATGCTGAAAACACCACATGGAAAAGTGTATATAGATCTAGGAAATGGTTAAGGATATTTCATGATAAATGCAAAGTTTAAAAACTCAGTTTCAAAGTCTTATGTAAATTGATGTTGCAAAGGAGTGTGATCTGTTTAAATTTAGAATGCTGAAACTGTTCGAGTATTAAGAGTTGTTTTGGGTATGATCCAGTCTTCAACCAACTGATATTTTCAGTTAGCTTGAGTTCTTCCTCATTGCTAATATTTCTGTTGAGGGGTAGCTTGGCATCCTCATTTGATTATACAGTTTGTACTTCGTGTTGCTGCTGCTGCTAAGTCACTTCAGTCGTGTCCGATTCTGTGTGACCCCATACATGGCAGCCCACCAGGCTCCCCCATCCCTGGGATTCTCCAGGCAAGAATACTGGAGTGGGTTGCCATTTCCTCCTCCAATGCATGAAAGTGAAAAGTGAAAGTGAAGTCGCTCAGTCGTGTCTGACTCTTAGCGACCCCATGGACTGCAGCCCACCAGGCTCCTCCCTCCATGGGATTTTCCAGGCAAGAGTACTGGAGTGGGGTGTCATTGTTGCTTATCACTGAAACCTTGCTCCTAGTCCCCAGTATTCTATGCAACTAGACTATGCTCCATAGACAATGATTAGATTGACCTTCCGTCACTACCATTATATTGCTAATAGAGCTCCATTTCAACCTCAAGGTATCTTGGATTAGATAAGAAATCATGTGGTCCCTCTAAGATTTTTCAGTGATAATAATGGCTAACTTTTGGGGACATTTGCTCTGTACCAGGCACTATGCTAAACTCTTTACATATAAGATTTCATTTATAACTGAAAGTGAAAGTCAATCAATCGTGTCCAACTCTTTGTGACCCCATGGACCAAACAGTCCATGGATTTCTCCAGGCTAGAATACTGGAGTGGGTAGCCTTTCCCCTCTCCAGGGGATCTTCCCAAAACAGGAATCTTACCCAGGTCTTCTGCATTGCAAGTGGATTCTTTACCAGCTGAGCCACAAGGGAAGCCCATTTACAACTTCATTTATAACTGAATAATGCCTAATTTCCATTCAGCAACTAGTGTTATATTACAAGAGACAATGGAAGCTAAGAGGTTAAGTAATTTACTCATGTCATACAACTAGTAACTGAAGAAATGGACTTGAATTTGGGCCTGTTTAATACACACAATGACTGTTTGTTACTGAAACTGTGATATTAGGACCAGTTTGTGGCTACCAGTGCCCAAGTTAGTTTGGCAGCAGCATAAGGAGCTGTGGACCACTGAGTGTCTTTTGATGGCCTTAAATTTATTCAGCCCATTCATCCGATAAATAACTTAGTTCTTTTTAATAAATGACAAAGCAAACAAAGAATTTTTTTTTTGTTAAGCCAGGACTGATAATCTTGACAGTGTTATGTTACAATGGTGTTTTAAATTTTGTGCTAGCTACCATTTTAATTGTTCAGTTTGATGGGTGCATTAGGGACAGTGGTTCACTGTTTCACTTTGGAAAAGCTGCTCTCTGTCAGGTTTGTGAACAGCTTTATTGTTTCATTCACATAAAGGTCAGTAGCTCTAAAAATACAGACTTTAATGGGTGATATAACAGATATTTTATATGTGTTGCAGGTGCTTTCTGCCATTGATTGAAATGAGTACTTTAGTACCTTCTGGAGAGAAGATGTGCATATGTGTGTCTGTGTGTGTGTGTGAGTGCGTGCATGTCTTGTTTGAAAGCCCAGTCTCAGAAACTTATACACTAGATTTTTCAAATCTTTCTTAAGAAATATCAACATCCCTTGTGAATGAATCTCTTACATATCATTGGGTTTGATAGGCATTTTTGTCTGTGTAACTTCGAAACACAGACTCTCAGTCAGAAAAACAGAAGAAAGATTTGTGGTGGGTTTTGTTTGATTTAAAAAATTGAATCAATTGATTCTGTTTAGTTTGGCAACCTTACAGGTAACTTCAGCTTCAGCATCTTTAAACCTATCTCAGCTTTTTCCTGGCCAAAGAGACTATTTCTTTCCTTTTGTTTCTTTTCTTAGCTTGATGAAGTGTTAAGATTTGTGCATTTCAAAAAAGACCATTTAAAAATGGAGAAGCCACATTGTTTAGTTCACTGAACTGGGAGCCTTAGAGACATGTTCTATTCTCAGCTCTGGAAAAATCTCTTAAAGTAGAATCACATGACCTGAAAAACAATATTACTGTAGCTTGAGATAGTACATTTTACTTTCTAATCAGTTGTTGAAATCATAGTATTAACTGGAAAGTTCTTGGCAAAGTTATGCTAGCTATATAGGCATGTTCTAAATCCTGGCAGAGAGTATTCCTTTGAGTTACATTTTTTCTACAACTTTCAAAAGTCTCTTCTTGACTGTAGTCCTTCATCCTCACTAGAATAATACAAGATTGATCTTTCCGTTGGGAGGATGAAGATATATTGAACGAAGTTACTACAAATACCCTATGGAAATGTTAACACATCATAATCCCCAACTCTAGTGGTCTGGGGGTTGGGGTGGTGGTGAGGAAATTGGGTTCCTCTGTTGTATAGTTGGGACTCTTGGTGACCCCATGCCTAACACTCCAGGGAAATTAATGTTTTAGCTATGCTCTTCTAGGCTTTGACATATGTTTTCCTTGACCTTTTTCTTCTGTGTTCAACCAACCCATATCTGCACTAAAAATAAGAAACAGAGAATAGGAAAAAAAAAAAACAAAAAACTTCCTTAAAGCAAGAAAATTTTAAAAGAAAAAAAAAAACCTTGGAAACCACACAGTGAACAAAAGGCAGTTTCTGAAGACAGTGCAATGAGCAGTGCAAAGTAATGGGTTTCAGACGAGTTACCTCTAACAAGCTGCACCATTTACTACATTTGTGCCTTTAAGCAATGGTTTAATCTCTTCATCTCTATTCGTCTGTAAAATAGGAGAATTTCACTTCCTGTAGCTAGTCTGAGATCAGATGATAAACAGGAAAGTACTTTGTAGATGGATATTGGCTGTTGGGTTGATGATGAACCTCTTGCCTTGGGGCTGTTGAGTATATTCAGTGCACAACCCAGTTGTTTTTCTCCACTTTTTGGAAACCCCTAAGGAGAAGTAATTTCAGATTGTGTGCCGTCATGTGATCTCCCTTCCCTTCTGGTCTTGTCTTGGGTTCTCTAATGGAGGTTGGGACTTGTCTGCTCTGGCCACAGCTTGTACTCCACTACCTCTTGACGGCCTGCTTTCTCAGCCTCTCCCTCTTGCTCTGCCAGTACCTCATTCTCTTGTCTTCCCTCCGGCAGATCTAACTTGTGGATACCTCCCTTGCCCCTGGGAAGTTTTCTAGCTTCAAATCTTTTTTTTTTTTTTCTGGTTGTATGATTCTATTTTATTTTTTAAATTTTATTTATTTTAATTGAGGGCTAATTACTTTGTAGTGGTTTTTGCCATACATTGACATGAATCAGCCATGGGTGAACATGTGTTCCCCATCCTGAAACCCCCTCCCACCCACCTCCCTCCCCACCCCATCCCTCTGGGTCATCCCAGTGCAGCAGCCCTGAGCATCCTGTCTCATGCATTGAACCTGGACTGACGATCTATTTCACATATGATAATATACATGTTTCAATGCTGTTCTCTCAAATCATCCCACTCTCACCATCTCCCACAGAGTCCAAAACACTGTTCTATACATCTGTGTCTCTTTTGTTGTCTCGCATATAGGGTCATTGTTACCATCTTTCTAAATTCCATATATATGCATTCGGTTCAGTCGCTCAGTCGTGCCCAACTCTTTGCGACCCCATGAATCGTAGCACACCAGGCCTCCCTGTCCATCACCATCTCCTGGAGTTCACTCAGACTCACGTTCATCAAGTCTGTGATGTCATCCAGCCATCTCATCCTCTGTCGTCCCCTTCTTCTCCTGCCCCTAATTCAACTCTTCACATGAGGTGGCCAAAATATTGGAGTTTCAGCTTTAGCATTAGTATACTGTATTGGTGTTTTTCTTTCTGACTTACTTCACTCTCTAATAGGCTCCAGTTTCATCCACCTCATTAGGACTGATTCAAATGTATTTTTTAATGGCTGAGTAATATTCCAATCTGGCAATGGACATCTAGGTTGCTTCCATGTCCTGGCTATTGTAAACAGTGCTGCGATGAACATTGGGGTACACGTGTCTCTTTCAATTCTGATTTCCTTGGTGTGTATGCCCAGTAGTGGGATTCCTGGGTCATATGGCAATTCTATTTCCAGCTTTTAAGGAATCTCCACACTGTACTCCATAGTGGCTGAACTAGTTTGCATTCCCACCAACAGTGTTAAGAGGGTTCCCTTTTCTCCACACCCTCTCCAGCATTTATTGCTTATAGACTTTTGGATAGCAGCCATTCTGACCGGCGTGAAATGGTACCTCGTTGTGGTTTTGATTTGCATTTCTCTGATAATGAATGATGTTGAGTGTCTTCTCATGTGTTTGTTAGCCATCTGTATGTCTTCTTTGGAGAAACGTCTGTATAGTTTGTTGGCCCATTTTTTGATTGCTGCTAATGACACCACCTTTATGGCAGAAAGTGAAGAGGAACTAAAAACCCTCTTGATGAAAGTGAAAGAGGAGAGTGAAAAAGTTGGCTTAAACCTCAACATTCAGAAAATGAAGATCATGGCTTCTGGCCTCATCAGTTCATGGAAAATGGATGGGGAAACAGTGGAAAGTGTCAGACTTTGTATTTTGGGGCTCCAAACTCACTGCAGATGGTGATTGTAGACATGAAATTAGAGGACGCTTACTCCTTGGAAGGAAAGTTATGAGCAACCTAGATAGCATATTGAAAAGCAGAGACATTACTTTGCCAACAAAAGTCCATCTAGTCAAGGCTATGGTTTTTCCAGGGTCAAGTATGGACTGTGAAGAAGGCTGAGCACCAAAGAATTGATCTTTTGCACTGTGGTGTTGGAGAAGACTCTTGAGAGTCCTTTGGACTGCAAGAAGATCCAACCAGTCCATCCTAAAGGAGATCAGTCCTGGGTATTCTTTGGAAGGACTGATGCTAAAGCTGAAATACTTTGGCCACCTCATGCGAAGAGTTGACTCATTGGAAAAGACTCTGATGCTGGGAGAGATTGAGGCAGGAGGAGAAGGGGATGACCGAGGATGACATGGCTGGATGGCATCACCAACTTGAGGGACATGAGTTTGAGTGAACTCCAGGAGTTGGTGATGGACAGGGAGGCTTGGCATGCTGTGATTCATGGAGTCACAAAGAGTCGGATATGACTGAGCAACTGAACTGAACTGAACTGAAGTGACTTCGGTCGTGTCTGATTCTGTGCGACCCCATAGATGGCAGCCTGCCAGGCTCCTCTATCCCTGGGATTCTCCAGGCAAGAATACTAGAGTGAGTTTCCATTTCCTTCTCCAATGCATGCATGCATGCATGCTATGTCACTTCATGTGTCTGACTCTGTGTGACCCCATGGACAGCAGCCCACCAGGCTCCTCTACCCACAGGATTCTCCAGACAAGAATATTGGAATGTGTTGCCATTTCTTTCTCCATGTTTTGATTGGGTCGTTTATGTTTCTGGAATTGAGCTGCAGGAGTTGCTTGTATATTTTGAGATTAATTCTTTGTCAGTTGCTTCATTTGCTATTATTTTCTCTCATTCTGAAGGCTTTTTCACCTTGCTTATAGTTTCCTTCATTGTGCAAAAGCTTTTAAGTTTAATTAGGTCCCATTTGTTTATTTTTGCTTTTATTTCCATTACTCTGGGAGGTGGGTCATAGAGGATCCAGCTGTGATTTATGTTGGAGAGTGTTTTGCTTATGCTTTCCTCTAGGAGTTTTATAGTTTCTGGTCTTAAATTTAGATCTTTAATCCATTTTATTTTTGTGTGTGGTGTTAGAAAGTGTTCTAGTTTCATTCTTTTACAAGTGGTTGACCAGTTTTCCCAGCACCACTTGTTAAAGAGATTCTCTTTTCTCCATTGTATATTCTTGCCTCCTTTGTCAAAGGTAAGGTGTCCATAGGTGTGTGGATTTCCTCTGGGCTTTCTATTTTGTTCCATTGATCTACATTTCTGTCTTTGTGCCAGTACCATACTGTCTTGATGATGTAGCTTTGTAGTATATATACTCTGAGGTCAGGCAGGTTGATTCCTCCAGTTCCATTCTTCTTTCTCAAGATTGCTTTGGCTATTCGAGATTTTTTGTATTTCCATACAAACTGTGAAATTATTTGTTCTAGTTCTGTAATAAATACTGTCGGTAGCTTAATAGGGATTGCATTGAATCTATAAATTTCTTTGGGTAGTATACTCATTTTCACTATATTGATTCTTCCAATCCATGAACATGGTATATTTCTCTGGTTATTTGTGTCCTTTTGATTTCTCTCATCAGTGTTTCATAGCTATATATATATATATATATATACACACACACACACACATATGTCTGATGTTTCTTTAGGTAGATATATTCTAAAAATTTTATTCTTTTGTTGCAGTGGTGAATGGAATTTTTCCTTAATTTCTCTTTCTGTTTTCTCATTGTTAGTGTGTAGGAATGCAAGGGATTTCTGTGTATTGATTTTATATCCTGCAACTTTACTATATTCATTGATTAGCTCTAGTAATTTTCTGATGGAGCTTTTAGGGTTTTCTATATAGAGGATCATGTCATCTGAAAACAGTGAGAGTTTTACTTCTTCTTTTCCAATTTGGATTCTTTTTATTTCTGTTTATGCTCTGATTGCTGTGCCCAAAACTTCCAGAACTATGTTAAATAGTAGTGGTGAGAGTGGGCACTCTTGTCTTATTCCTGACTTTATGAGAAATGCTTTCAGTTTTTCACCATTGAGGATAATGTTTGCTGTGGGTTTGTCATATATATGTTGAGGTATGTTCCTTCTATTCCTGCTTTATGGAGGGTTTTTATCATAAATGGATATTGAATTTTGTCAAAGGTTTTCTCTGCATCTATTGAGATAATCATATGGTTTTTATCTTTCTATTTGTTAATGTGGTGTATTACATTGATTGATTTGCAGATATTAAAGAATCTTTGCGTGTCTTGGATAAAGCCCACTTGGTCATGATGTATGATCTTTTAATATGTTGTGGAAAATTCTGAGAGAGATGAGAATACCAGCCCACCTGACCTGCCTCTTGAGAAATCTGTATGCAGGTCAGGAAGCAACAGTTAGAACTGGACATGGAACAACAGACTGGTTCCAAATAGGAAAAGGAGTCCATCAAGGCTGTATATTGTCACCCTCCTTATTTAACTTCTATGCAGAGTACATCATGAGAAATGCTGGACTGGAAGAAACACAAGCTGGAATCAAGATTGCCGGGAGAAATATCAATAACCTCAGATATGCAGATGACACCACCCTTATGGCAGAAAGTGAAGAGCAACTAAAAAGCCTCTTGATGAAAGTGAAAGAGGACAGTGAAAAAGTTGGCTTAAAGCTCAACATTCAGAAAACAAAGATCATGGCATCGGTCCCATCACTTCATGGGAAATAGATGGGGAGACAGTGTCAGACTTTATTTTTGGGGGCTCTAAAATCACTGCAGATGGTGACTGCAGCCATGAAATTAAAAGATACTTACTCCTTGGAAGAAAAGTTATGACCAACCTAGATAGCCTATTCAAAAGCAGAGACATTACTTTGCCGGCTAAGGTCCGTCTAGTCAAGGCTATGGTTTTTCCTGTGGTCATGTATGGATGTGGGAGTTGGACTGTGAAGAAGAATGAGCACCGAAGAATTGATGCTTTTGCACTGTGATGTTGGAGAAGACTCTTGAGAGTCCCTTGGACTGCAAGGAGATCCAAGCAGTCCATTCTGAAGGAGATCAACCCTGGGATTTCTTTGGAAGGAATGATGCTAAAGTTGAAACTCCAGTACTTTGGCACCTCATGCAAAGAGTTGACTCATTGGAAAAGACTGATGCTGGGAAGGATTAGGGGCAGGAGAAGGGGATGACAGAGGATGAGATGGCTGGATGGCATCATTGACTCAATGGACATGAGTCTGAGTGAACTCTAGGAGCTGATGATGAACAGGGAGGCCTGGCATGCTGCGATTCATGGGGTCACAAAGAGTCAGACACGACTGAGTGACTGAACTGAACTGAACTGAACTGATTCTGTTTGCTAGAATTTTGTTAAGGATTTTTGCATCTATGTTCATCAGTGATACTGGCCTGTAGTTTTCTTTTTTTGTGGCATCTTTGTCAGGTTTTGGTATTCGGGTGATGGTGGGTTCATAGAATGAGTTTGGAAGTTTACCTTCCTTTGCAATTTTCTGGAAGAGTTTGAGTAGGATAGGTGTTAGCTCTTCTCTAAATTTTTGGTAGAATTCAGCTGTGAAGCCATCTGGTCTGGGCTTTTGTTTGCTGGAAGATTTCTGATTACAGTTTCAATTTCCATGCTTGTGATGGGTCTGTTAAGATTTTCTTTTTCTTCCTGGTTCAGTTTTGGAAAGTTATACTTTTCTAAGAATGTCCATTTCTTCCAAGTTGTCCATTTTCTTGGCATATAGTTGCTGATAGTAGTCTCTTATGATCCTTTGTATTTCTATGTTGTCTGTTGTGATCTCTCCATTTCATTTCTAATTTTATTGACTTTATTTTCTTTCTTTGTTTCTTGATGAGTCTGACTAATCATTTGTCAATTTTATTTATCCTCTCAAAGAACCAGCTTTTGGCTTTATTGATTTTTGCTATGGTCTCTTTTGTTTCTTTTGCATTTATTTCTGCCCTAATTTTAAAGATTTCTTTCCTTCTACTAACCCTGGGGTTCTTCATTTCTTCCTTTTCTAGTTGCTTTAGGTGTAGAGTTGTTATTTATTTGACTTTTTCTTGTTTCTTGAGGTAAGCCTGTATTGCTATGAACCTTCCCCTTAGCACTGCTTTTACAGTGTTGCATAGGTTTTTGTTGTGTTTTCATTTTTGTTTGGTTCTATGCATATTTTGATTTCTTTTTTGATTTCTTCTGTGTTTTGTTGGTTATTCAGAAGTGCGTTGTTTAGCCTCCATGTGTTGGAATTTTTAATAATTTTTCCCCCTGTAATTGATATCTAATCTTACTGCATTGTGGTCAGAAAAGATGCTTGGAATGATTTCAATTTTTTTAAATTTACCAAGGCTAGACTTATGGTCCAGGATGTGATCTTTTCTGCAGAAGTTTCCATGTGCACTTGAGAAAAAGGTGAAATTCATTGTTTTGGGGTGAAAAATCCTATAGATATCAATTAGGTCTAACTGGTCCATTGTATCATTTAACGTTTGTGTTTCCTTGTTAATTTTCTGTTCAGTTGATCTATTCATAGGTGTGAGTGGGGTATTAAAGTCTCCCACTATTATTATTGTTAATTTCCCCTTTCATACTTGTTAGCATTTCCCTTACATATTGCAGAGCTCCTATGTTGGGTGAATATATATTTATAATTGTTATATCTTCTTCTTGGGTTGATCCTTTGATCATTATGTATTGTCCTTTTTGTCTCTTCACAGCCTTTGTTTCAAAGTCTATTTTATCTGATATGAGTATTGCTACTCCTGCTTTCTTTTTGTCTCCATTTGCATGAAATATCTTTTCCCAGCCCTTCACTTTCAGCAGGTATGTGTCTCTTGTTTTGAGGTGGGTCTCTTGTAGACCCCATATATAGAGGTCTTGTTTTCATATCCATTCAGCCAGTCTTTGTCTTTTGGTTGGGACATTCAACCCATTTACATTTAAGATAATTATTGATAATTATGATCCCATTGCTATTTACTTTGTTGTTTTGGGTTTGAGTTTATACACCCTTTCTGTGTTTCCTGTCTAGAGAGGATCCTTTAGCATTTGTTGGAGAGCTGGTTTGGGGGTGCTGAATTCTCTCAGCGTTTGCTTGTCTGTAAAGCTTTTGACTTCTCCTTCATATTTGAATGAGATCCTTGCTGGCTACAGTAATCTGGGCTATAGGTTATTTTCTTTCATCACTTTAAGTATACCTTGCCATTCCCTCCTGGCCTGAAGAGTTTCTATTGAAAGATCAGCTGTTATCCTTATGGAAATCCCCTTGTGTGTTATTTGTTGTTTTTCCCTTGCTGCTTTTAATATTTGTTCTTTGTTTTTGATCTATATTAATTTGATTAATATGTGTCTTGGGGGTGTTTCACCTTGAGTTTATCCTGTTTGGGACTCTCTGGGTTTCTTGGACTTGGGTGACTATTTCCTTCCCCATTTGAGGGAAGTTTTCAACTATTATCTCCTCAAGTATTTTCTCATGGTCTTTCTTTTTGTCTTCTTCTTCTGGGACTCCTATGATTCAAATGTTGGGGCATTTAACATTGTCCCAGAGGTCCCTGAGGTTGTCCTCATTTCTTTTAATTCTTTTTCTTTTTTTCCTCTCTGCTTTATTTATTTCTACCATTCTATCTTCTACCTTACTTATCCTATCTTCTGCCTCAGTTATTCTACTGTTAGTTCCCTCCAGGATGTTTTTTTTTTTTAATCTCAGTTATTGCATTATTCATTATTGATTGACCCCTTGCCATTTCTTCTAGGTCTTTGTTAAACATTTCTTGCATCTTCTCAATCCTTGTCTCCAGGCTATTTATTTGTAACTCCACTTTGTTCTCAAGATTTTGGGTCATTTTTACTATCATCATTCTGAATTCTTTTTCATGTAAACTCTCTATCTCCTCCTCTTTTGTTTGGTTTGGTGGGCATTTATCATGTTCCTTTACCTGCTGAGTATTTCTCTGCCTCTTCCTCTTGTTTAGATTGTTGTGTTTGGGGTGGCCTTTCTGTATTCTGACAGCTTGTGTTTCCTCTTTATTGTGGAGGTTCCTCCTTGTGGGTGGGGTTGGACGAATAGCTTGTCAAGGTTTCCTGGTTAGGAAGCTTGCATTGGTGTTCTGGTGGGTGGAGCTGGATTTCTTCTCTCTGGAGTGCAATAAAGTGTCCAGTAGTGAGTTCTGAGATGTCTGTGGGTTTGGTGTGACTTTGGACAGCCTGTATATTGAAGCTCAGGGCTATGTTCCTGCATTGCTGGAGAATTTGCATGGTATGTCTTGCTCTGGAACTTGTTGGCTCTTGAGTGGTGCTTGGTTTTAGTGTAGGTATGGAGGCTTTTGGATGAGCTCTTCTCAGTTAAAATTCCCTGGAGTCAGGAGTTCTCTGGTGCTCTCAGGATTTGGACTTAATTCTCCTGCCTCTGGTTTTCAGTCTTATTCTTACAGTAGCCTCAAGACTTCTCCATCCATACAGCACCAATGATAAAACATCTAAGTTAATGGTGAAAAGATTCTCCACATTGAAGGACACCCAGAGAGGGTCACAGAGTTACATGGAGGAAAAAAGAGGGAGGAGGGAAATAGAGTTGACCAGGAGGAGAAGGGGGGAAATCAAAAGGGGGTAGAGCAATCTAGCCAGTAATCAAATCCCTAGACTGCTTTCCACAGTCTGGAACCCTCAGAGAGGTTCACAGATTTGCATAGAGAAGAGAAGATGGAAGAAGGAGATAGAGGTGAACAGGAGGAGAAAAGGGAGAATCAAAAGGAGAGACAGATCTAGCCAGTAGTCAGTTCCCTAAGTGTTCTCCACAGCTGGGAAGACACAAAGAGATTCACATAGTTGGGTAGAGAAGAGAAGGGGGAGGGAGAAGATAGAGGTGACCTGGGGGAGAAAAAAGGGAGTCAAAAGGGGAGAGAGTAATCAAGCCAGTAATCACACTCCTAAGTAAACATGAGTACTGCAGATTGGATTCTTAAAAGTACAAAATTGATAACAAATACCAAAAAGCAAAGACTAAGAATCCAGAGGAGTAGAGGTTAGACTCGTAAAAATACACTATTAAAAAAACAAAGCAAAATCATAAAAATTACAAAAAATATATTAAGTTTGCTTTAAAAATATGGTGTTTTTGGGCAAGGTAATAGCAAGTTATAAAAATGAAAATTGGAGGATTAATAGAGGATTAAAAATTTAAATTAGAAAAATTTTAATTTAAAAAATGGTAACAGTAAAAATATATCTAGGAATTACTCTGGAGTTGTGGGCAGTGTGGGGTCAGTTCAGTTTCAGATAGTTCCTTGTTCCATCTTATACTTTTCAAGGTCTATAGGCCCCTCCCAATGTATTTGGTGCTAACTACATGGTTTTAATCTGGTGCACCTTTCTCTTCCAAGGCAGTTCCCTCTGTTTATTTTGGTTTCTTCTGTTTGTAGGTCTCTTCAGGGTCTAATTTCTGCCCTGACACAAGGGGGCGAAGGTGATCACCCATTTAGTCTCACTTATTCAGTTGTGCTGATATCTGAAGATCTGTTAGTCTTCAGATATAACCTTTAAAGTTTCAACTGGTCTTTAATAAGGTTGTCACTGATCCAATAGGACTCCTACTACATCAGTAAATGCACAGACTTTAATGACTCTCTCCATCCTGGAAAATCCCATGAGCAGAAGAGCCTGGTGGGCTGCAGTCCATGGGGTCGCGAAGAGTTGGACACAACTGAGCGACTTCACTTTCACTTTTCACTTTCATGCATTGGAGAAGGAAATGGCAACCCACTCGTGTTCTTGCCTGGAGAATCCCAGGGACGGGGGAGCCTGGTGGGCTGCTGTCTATGGGGTTGCACAGAGTCGGACACGACTGAAGTGATTTGGCAGCATTCAGTCATGCTGTGGGAAGGGAGGAACACTGCAAACAAATATCACTGGCATGTGTGGGGAGTGCTCGCAGTGTCTCGGCCACACTGGGTTTGCCCCATTTATGGCGAGTGTGCTTTCCCAGTTCACATTGCTCAGTTTCCAGGTTGCTCTGCAGGGGAACCTTCTGAGGCAGGCCCTGGGTTGTGTGGACTTCCCAGGTCTAAGCCGCTCAGGTTCAGGTTCTCAGGTGTTCCACAAAGGCACAGACTTGGTTGGGCCTGTGTTTGTGACCTTCCCAGTCCGAGCAGCTCAGGCAACCATGTGCTTAGTGAGCGCACACTCCCCAGGTAAGGAGTGTGTCTTATTGCTTCCCCTGTCCCAGCCGCTCGGTTTCCTGGGTGGCAGCGGGCGCTCCTTCTCAGGTGTGTTGTGTGTCTCTCCTGGGGAGCTGATCTCTGGCTGCAACCCTCCCAGGGGAAGTCAACCATCCAGGATCCCAGGAAGACTTGGTTAGCAACTGGGAGCCTGTTCGCAGTTTGGTAGGGGATGCCATCTCTGGGGCTGAGTTTGCCCCTTGCCTTCTGGGTCTGGCTGTTGCCCGCCTGCCTCCCTGCCTCCAGCGGAGGATGGGCCAGTCTGCAGCTGGCTAGCTCTCCTCTGGTATTCGCTCAGTCCTTTGTTCTGAGAATCGGCCAGCAGTGCCCTAGGTTAGGGCTTTTCAAAGGGTAGTTCTCTCTCTCTTTTTTTTCTCTCTCTCTGGCTGTCCCACAGTTTGGGTTGCTATCTCACGTTAGCTCCCTCAGATTGCCCTCAGGGCATTCAGGCCCGGTCCTGACCCTAAGCAATGCAGCCCACGCCTCCCTGTCCAGCCTCCGCTTGCTGGTGGCCGATGCGAGCGTCTAGGATACTTCTCTGTTGGGAGCTGCTGTTAGGCACGTAATCTGTGGGTTTTCTTTCTTTCTTTCTTTTTTCCTCCCAGTTATGTCATCCTATGAGATTCCAAAACTCACCACAGACCCACCGGTGAGAGTTTCCTGGTATTTGGAAACTTCTCCTCTTTTAAGACTCCCTTCCCTGGATGAGTCTCCGTCCCTAACCCCTTTGCCTCTCTTTTTCTCTTTTATATTTAGTCCTACCTCCTTTCAAAGACAATGGGCTGTCTTTCTGGGTGCCTGATGTCCTCTGCCAGCGTTCAGAAGTTGTTTTGTGGAATTTGCTCAGCGTTCAAATGTTCTTTCAATGAATTTGTGGGGAGAAAGTGGTCTCCCCGTCCTATTCCTCTGCCATTTTAGGACCACCCACTTCGAATCTTTAGAGAGCCTATCTTCTCATTCTAGTTCTGTCAGAAGAGTTGGCTTTTCTGAAACCTATTTCTTATTGGGATTTTGGGACAGAGTCTTGCCTTCTTCCCCTGGACTGGAGTGGGGGTCTGGCTTACAGTGGTCTCACTGCCCTTGAGATTGGAAGCTCTTTTGCTTCACCCAGCGGCTGATCTCATTGTGCTTCTGGGCAGCGCTGATAGAAACTGGTCTTTCTCACTTTTGAAAGGCTCCATGTTCCTTAGGGCTTTCCAAACAAATTTCAATTTCCAGCTTGAGAAAGCAGAGTGAGAATAGAGAAAGCCTGTAACAATTTTATTCTTCTCAGCTACTTAACACTAGTAAGTAACTGTTGATACTACTTAGAGTCGTCTAAGTATATACAGTGATAATAGCAGCAGCAGCACCAATCATTATCATCATCTCCTTCTGTGTAGCAGTGAACCTTTATTGCCCCTAGCCAGGAATGATGAAAGGTTCTTTATATATATTACATTGTTTAAACCTTACAACCAACTTGGGAGATGAATCAGTTACTATTTTTCTTATAGGGTTTAAGAAACAGACTCTGAGAGGTGAAGTAACTTGTCTGAGGTCACAAAACTAGTAATCTGGAGAATCAGTGTTCAAACCCAAGTTATGTTAGTTCACAACCTGAATATACTGCTATATTGTGAAATATATTAATTTGCTCTGTTGCAGAGGTCACTAACTCAAATGCCCATAAGAGCCAGGCTAGAAATGAGAAGTAGAGAGAACCAAGCGGAGAAGGCAATGGCACTCCACTCCAGTACTCTTGCCTGGAAAATCCCATGGACGGAGGAGCCTGGTAGGCTGTAGTTCATGGGGTCGCAAGAGTCGGACATGACTGAGCAACTTCACTTTCACTTTTCACTTTCGTGCATTGGAGAAGGAAATGGCAACCCACTCCAGTGTTCTTACCTGGAGAACCTCAGAGACGGGTAGTCTGGTGGGCTGCCGTGTATGAGGTCACACAGAGTCAGACACGACTGAAGTGATTTAGCAGCAGCAGCAGCAGAGAGAACCCAGAGTTAGCAAGACAAGAGTACAAACTGAATGGCAAATGGTGACTGATGTTCTTCCACAGGCTGGGGAATTCTAAGGCATGGTGATGATTGTGGCTTCTTGGAGAATCTGTGTTCTACCTAAAAAGCCAACTATGACTTACTTACTCTAGCAGTTGTTCTTATGAGGGAATACAATTTTGAAACCTGAACTCGTTATTAATTGAATTATACTTGATTTATACTATCGTATAACTATTGTGTTAGTTTCAGGTATATAGCAAAATGATTTGGTTAATATATATATATCTACATTCTTTTTTCAATTATTTTTCATTATAGTTTATTATAATATATTGAATATAGTTTCCTTTGCTATACAGTACACCCTTGTTGATTCTCTATTTTATATGTGGTAGTGTGCATCTATGAATCCCAAACTCCCAATTTATCCCTCCCCACACCTTTGCAAACCATAAATCTGTTTTCTTTGTCTGTGGCTTTGTTTCTGTTTTGTAAATAAGTTCATTTGCACTTCTTTTTAGATTCCACTTATAGATGATATCATAAAATATTTTATTTTCTCTTTCCGACTTTTCATTTAGTAGGATAATCTCTAGGTTCATCCCTGTTGCTGCAAATGGCATTATTTCATTCTTGTTTATAGCTAGCTAATATCCCATCTTCTTTATCTGTGATGAACACTTAGGATGAAACATAACTTCTTTAATAGATGATGGAAATAGGGATTTTATGCTGTATTTCTGATATTGAATGTCAACAACTAACTCAAAAAAATAAGCTAAACTCTGTGAAGGTTAAGGTAGTTATGTCTGAGGACCAAATTTTACCTGGTTTATAACCTCTTTCGGGAAAAATGTACAACAGTCTAACCACTGCAGTGAGTAATGATGCAATATGAAAAGGAGCCAAAAAAGAAAAGGAGCCATGCTGCTGCTGTTGCTAAGTCGCTTCAGTCGTGTCCAACTCTGTGTGACCCCATAGACGGCAGCCCACCAGGCTCCCCTGTCTCTGGGATTCTCCAGGCAAGAACACTGGAGTGGGTTGCCATTTCCTTCTCCAATGCATGAAAGTGAAAAGTGAAAGTGAAGTCGCTCAGTTGTGTCCGACTCTTAACAACCCCAGGGACTGTGGCCTACCAGGCTCCTCTGTCCATGGGATTCTCCAGGCAAGAGTACTGAAGTGGGCTGCCATTTCCTTCTCCAGAAAAGTAGCCATATTGGTCCCCAATGACTAATAGTAAGACCATTCATCCACTCCATCAATGTTGCTTAACAGAAGACTGGGAAAATCACAGTGTATGAAATGTTGTATAAAGCCTGAAAGAAATAGGCAATAACTTCCGTATTTACTATGTGTCACTTACGTATGCTATGTCAGCTATATATGCTATATACGCCTATTTTCATCCATTGGAGAAGGAAATGGCAACCCACTCCAGTGTTCTTGCCTGGAGAATCCCAGGGACAGAGGAGCCTGGTGGGCTGCCGTCTATGGGGTCGCACAGAGTTGGACACGACTGAAGTGACTTAGCAGCAGCAGCAGCAGCATGCCTATTTTTGCTACACTTTATATAGACTATTTTATTTATTTAAATTCCTATAGCAACCCTATTTAACAGGTGAGGAAAGCCTTCTGAGAGGTTGAATGACAACAACACAACAACATCTGGCCAATGGCCTTCCTTTAGTGAGGGGCAGGGTGGGTTTAAATCCATAGGTGCATAATTCCAAAGCTCTTGATCTTCCTTCTGGCTCTCCTGCCTTTACAGTGTAGTGTTGCAATGAGATTTGCATCAGGCTAGAATTCACATAGTCAGGGACAGGCTTTCCATGTTGTCGTGATTTTTGGTTTTAGTAGGGAACAGTTCCTTGAATCAAAATGATCTCTGCACACTACTGGAAATTCTTCCATTTCACTTTATCATGCAGCCTGAAACTCTAGCCTTTGGGGTTGTTTCTGGGTTAACAAACATACTCCTGGGAAAGTTCCTGGTTAAGCAATCTTTTCTTCATTTATTTACCTGTTAACCTGCAGTGAATCTGATTACATCCTTCCAATAACTAGCTGAGATCATGGGAATTTTATTAGGACAGCCAGGAAGAAGGGGTCATTTCGAAGTATGGGCCACCATTCAGACAGAGTGACTAGACTAAGGGACCTGGCCCCCATTTGTCCCTTAGGTAACAGGCAGGCATCTGGCCACTTCAGAAGCATGGCAGTGGACACACAAGTTTGTGAGCTACTTTACTTTTTACTGAGAGCTATCTCTTCAGATAGACCAGGCTGCATTATTGCTTCGTGCTTTTTAGTCTATTGCATTTATACTACAAGAAGGCAGCATTTTGCTTTGAATAGATTTTGGACATCTTTTGTACTTCTAAAATAAAAATATAATCTTTTAAAAAGTATTTTTGGTTGGTTTGTTTTTTGTTGTTTTTTTTTGCGTTGTTCAGATTAAGGAGCAAACCCAATGAATAGTGAAAGAAAAACAAAGCTGAAGGAGTAATCACAAAAAGCTATTTCCAAGGGATAGGATTATGATGGACTTTTTATGTATTGTTTGAATTTTTAAAATAAGAAAGCTCATTTTAGAAGGAGAACAAATAGCAGACTTTTGTTATTGGAGCAAGAATGAATGAAAAAAATTATTAGCTGTCAATGTATGGTAAGAACAGGGTGGGCAAGTTTCACTGCTTTTGTGAGGTAAAATCTGGAATTACCTCAAGAAGAGAGGCCTAGGACTTTCCTGGTGGTCTAATGGTTAAGACTTTGCCTTCCAATACAGGGGGTGCAGGTTTGATCCCTGGCTGGGGAGCTAAGATCCCACATGATTCATGGCCAAAAAACCAGAATCCAAAACAAAAACAATATTATAACAAATTCAATGAAGACTTTAAAAAAAAAAAAAAGAAGAGAGGCTCTACTGAGAGCATGAAAAGTGGAAGTGTTAGTCCCTCATACGTGTCTGATTCTTTGCAGCCCCATAGACTGTAGCCTGCCAGGCTCCTCTGTCCATGGAATTCTCCAGGCAAGGATACTAGAGTTTGTAGCCGTTCCCTTCTCCAGGTGATCTCCCCAATGTAGGAATCAAACCTAGGTCTTTTGTGTTGTAAGCAGATTCTTTTTAAAAAAATTTATTTATTTTAATTGAAGGCTAATCATAATATTGTAGTGGCTTTTGCCATACATTGACATGAATCAGCCATGGGTGTACATGTTTTCCCCCATCCTGAAGGCCCCTCCTACCTCCCTCCCCATCTCATCCTTCAGAGTCATCCCAGTGCACCAGCCCTGAGCACCTTGTCTCATGCATGGAACCTGGACTGATGATCTGTTTCACATATGATAATATACATGTTTCAGTGCTGTTCTCTCAGATCATCCCACTCTCGCCTTCTCCCACAGAGTCCAAAAGACTGTTCTGTACGTCTGAGTCTCTTTTGTTGTCTCACATATAGGGTCATCGTTACCATCTTTCTAAATTCCATATATATGCGTTAGTATACTGTATTGGTGTTTTTGTTCTGACTTACTTCACTCTGCATAATAGGCTCCAGTTTCATCCACCTCATTAGAATGATTCAAATGTATTCTTTTTAATGGCTAATACTCCATTGTGTATTTGTACCACAGCTTTCTTATCCATTCATTTGCTGATGGACATCTAGGTTGCTTCCATGTCCTGGCTATTATAAACAGTGCTGCGATGAACATTGGGGTACACGTGTCTCTTTCACTTCTGGTTTCCTTGGTGTGTATGCCCAGCAGTGGGATTGCTGGGTCATAAGGCAGTTCTAGTTCCAGTTTTTAAAGGAATCTCCACACTGTTCTCCATAGTGGCTGAACTAGTTTGCATTCCCACCAACAGTGTAAGGGGGTTCCCTTTTCTCCACACCCTCTCCAGCATTTGTTTATAGACTTTTGGATTGCAACCATTCTGACTGGCGTGAGATGGCACCTCATTGTGGTCTTGATTTGCATTTCTCTGATAATGATGTTGAGCATCTTTTCATGTGTTTGCTAGCCATCTGTATGTCTTCTTTGGAGAAGTGTCTGTTTAGTTCCTTGGCCCATTTTTGACTGGGTCATTTATTTTCTGGAACTGAGCTATGGGAGTTGCTTGTATGTTTTTGAGATTCTTTGTCAGTTGTGCAAGCAGATTCTTTACCATCTGAGCCACCAGGGGAGCTATAGGGTGCAGGAAGAGGAGCAGCTGAAGGGGTGATTCTCAAAGTCATCTTTGGGCTTTCTCTTCCTGCCCCCACTCCTTTAGCCCCAAGAGTGTGGAGTTCTCCCAGAATTCTTTTTCCCTTCTGCAAGCAAGAGTGAGAATAGTTGAAAGAACTCAGGGAGATTCCATGCTAAGAGTTCCCTGACATCTGCTAAGTCTTAGTACTGGCTGTTATTTATTAGACAACTTTGCCCAAAACATCAATTTAATATTTAGTGTGCCAACCCTCATAGAATTTGCTCAGGCTTCCTTGAAACATGAATCCTTCTTCTCACAACTTTTGGCAATCCCAGAATAGTTTCACCCTCTTCCCCTTTGCTTTCATTATGAAAACCAATTTTGAATAATTTTGATTCTTTCGTGGTGGTTCCTATGCGACTTGGGATCCTTAACTCAATTCCCTACTGATTTGTCAATGGTAATAGTTGCTTTGCCTTAACCAGAGTATATTGTCTTTCTGCAAAAGTTTGAATTTGTCCAGGAATAGAAGAGTAATAGGTCTTCTCAGCTTTATTGAGGCATAATTAAAAATAAAATTGTAAGATGTTTGACGTGTACAGCATGATGATTTGATATAAGAAGAGTAGTGTTTGAATGTATGCATATATTAATGTAGAAGAGCTATGCTTAATTTATTTTTGGCTGCCCTGTACAGGATTGAACCTAACCTTGGCAGTAAAAACTGGAGTCCTGACAACTGCACTGCCAGGGAATTCCCTAAGCTTAATATTTTGCAAATAAATTCAAAACTAGTGGGTAGTGATTGTGAGATAAGGTTCAATGAGATGGACTCAGCTATTTGAACTTACTGTTCTCTCACTGGTCAGTCTCTAGAGTTTCTTAGATGTATTAAAGAGTAAGAAAGCTACAAAGAGGAATATCAGAGGCTAGGACTTAAGAGAGATTTTTGGTCATTAAAAGCAAAATGGCCATCATATCCTTTAAAATAAAATTTGTTATGTAATTATTCATTTTGTCTAACCCACAGATATCTGGTACTAGGAAAGGCTACTTTGGGTAACTGCTACACACTCTGTGATATTCTTAGCATTACGAATCACTTATTTAGTTCCCAGGATCTCAGGAAAGCTGCTCTTCAGCAGTGTCTTAATATGACATGTTCCTCAATGGTTTTTCTTTAAAAATCTATACACCTCTGTGATCTGTTCTCTTGTCAGCTCATCTTATTTAATTTTGGCTGCCCTTTTCTAAATTGAAGCCATCAGTGTTCTTGGCACCAGCAGATTTCTGTCAATCCTCCTTTCATCTATTATGGCTCTGTATCTAAGGCTGCCCACTTGGCCTCCTAACCTGTAACTATCCCAAACTGCTTGCTTGTGCGTCTCCAAACATGTTCAGCTTTTGTGCCCCACTGACTTAAATAGCTGTGTCTTCCAAGGCATTCTCTCTCCCTATATATAATGAAACCACCCTAGGATGAGGTTCACCAGGCACATCACCTATCCTGCCCTCTTCCACCTCCATCTTCCTCCACCTCAGGCAAGAGGAGGCTGTCTGCCCTTTGTGTTCCAATACCTTGGATACTCTGTGTCTCACACTGCAGACTAGTGTTCTTCCAAATGGAACACAGGTCAATCCTATACAGGAAGGTATAGGAAGGCAGTATTAGATATTCTACTTACATTTATTTCAAATCTAAGGAAATAGAGTGAGCCTTTCTAATCTTTAATACATGGGACTATCCTAGTACCTTCATTCAGTCCCCCATTGTACTAAGTTTGCTCTCATCCATTTGCTCATATTCAGCATATTATGAAATCTCATAATCACTTTTTTCTGGTTTTAAGAGGATTTGCCGGCATGAGTGATAAGTCGCTTCTGCTGCTGCTAAGTCACTTCAGTCGTGTCCAACTCTGTGTGACCCCATAGACAGCAGCCCACCAGGCTCCCCCATCCCTGAGATTCTCCAGGCAAGAACACTGGAGTGGGCTGCCATTTCCTTCTCCATTGCATGAAAGTGAAAAGTGAAAGTGAAGTAGCTCAGTTGTGTCCGACTCTTAGCCACCCCATAGACTGCAGCGTACCAGGCTCCTCCGCCCATGGGAATTTCCAGGCAAGAGTACTGGAGTGGGGTGCCATTGCCTTCTTTGGATAAGTCGCTTCAGTTGTGTCCAACTCTTTGTGACCCTGTGGACTGCAGCCCACCAGTCTTCTCTGTCCAGGGCATTCTCTAGGCAAAAATACTGGTGTGGGCTGCCATGCCCTCCTCCAGGGAATCTTCCAACACAAGGATCAGACCCACGTCTCTTACATCTCCTGAACTGGCAGGCCATTTTTTTTTTTAACCACTAGTGCCAGAGGGAAGCCCTTAAGAGGATTTATAGATTAGCTAACTTTTTCCCCTAACCTGCATGAAATGAACAAGTGCTTTAAATGTATTTCTACAAGGTTCCCTGGATTCTAAATGACCCTTGTAATGTAGGCGCAACAAACAACAAGGAAAAACCAGAGCCAACCCCTCCATACCTCTGTAAGGGCTTCCTCAGCAACAGGATGGCATGTGATTTTGTGCGATAATATGTGGTGGCCCTGCCATCAGACCCATTGTAGGTTAAAAAAAAATCACAATAACAAACTGATAGCATCTTACAAAAAGATTTAAAATTGTTGTTGTTATTTAGTTGCTAAGTCATGTCTGACTCTTTGCCACTCCGTGGACTATACCCGCCAGCCTCCTCTGTCTATGAAATTTCCCATGCAAGAATATTGGAGTGGGCTGCCATTTCCTTCTCCTTGGTATCTTCCTGACCTAAGGCCTAAATCCATGTCTCCTGCATTGGCAGGTGGATTGTTTATCTCTGAACCATCAGGGAAGCCCTTAAAATTAAAATTATTAAGATCACGTAAAATGTAGATTTACCTCAACTGTTGCTACCTAGGAACATTATCCTAAGGGGTTGTTTTGCCCTGAGGTACTAGATCAAAGTGTAATAGAGCATAGTGGAGCACAGCCTTTAGTCGGCAGCCATTGGTGTGTGCCATTACCCACCCCCTACTCCCCCATCCCAACTCCTTTACCACAGGGTAACAACGTCAGTGCTCAGCCATTGGTTAGCGTCGTAGTGGGCCCTTTACCAAAGTGACCAACTGTCAATGAGCAACCGTTAGTGGTCCTGCTCAGTCGCTGATCAGGCACTGCTGCAGGCCCCTCCCCCAGGCAACCAGCTGTCAGTGAGTGACCTCTAGTGGTCCTGCTCAGTCATTGGTTGATGCCACAGTGGGCCCCTCCCCAAGCAACCATCTGTCAGTGAGTGACCGCTAGTGGTCCTGCTCAGTCATTGGTTGGTGCCACACTGGGCCCTGCCCACCAGCAACCAACAGTCAAAAAGCAGCAATTAGTGAAGGGATTCAGCCAACAGTGGAGGAGTGGTCGTCAGGCAGATAGATAGTGAAGAAAGAGGCAGATCCTGGCTTTCCACCTGGGCCCTCCCAGTCACCCAGCCTCAGGCTGGCAGGTGGGCTGGAGGACCCTGCAGGGCTCCAGGGCTCCAGGGTCCTTGTGAAGGCCACCCATTGGCCAGGCCCGGGCCTTCAGGTGATGTGAACCTTTCCCTCATCCCTGCATCTGCAACCTAATGGTGGTGGCCATCTGCATAGGATGGAGTCTGTGGGACCCCACAGGTGGAGATGGAAGGCCAGTTAAGTCCTAGGGTGGGTCTGGGGCCTGGCCCTGAGGAAGCTGCCAACTGAGATCTTCCTCCTCTTAATAGGACCTGGACCTCAGAGAGTGAAATTGAGCCTTGGGACCTTGCCCTTTCTTGTCAGAAAAGAGAGTGTTTGGGGAAGGTTTACAGGAACATGGTTACGTGACCATGCCCTGACCTCAAGAAGAAAGGATCTGACACCAAGAAGTTTGCAACAACTAACCCCACCCCTCCCTTACCTTTCCTGTAAAAGGACTTTGTTAAAGGCTTTTAGGGAGTTTGATATTTTTAAGGCATAAGCCACCTGTCTCCTTGCAGAGCTGTTCCAAACTCCGAAGTTTTGGCACTGTTCAGCCTCACTGTGTGTTGGGCATTTAGGTAGCAAAAGGAATACAATAATGGAAATCTATAGTGGTTATAATAAGTTACAAATGATAAATATCCCTGATTGTCAGCAAATACTAAAACATGTATGAGGAGTATGTAATTCAAAAGTTTAGAGACCACTGTCATGGCACTGAATGCTTAGCGCTGTTGGAGGAGGGAGACGGTGTCATCTTCATCTTTGTAGCTCCAGTGTCTCCAGCACCAAGCACAGTGATTGGAATACAGTATGTGCCCAGTAAATAGTGAGTGGATAAATCAATGGAAGATCCAGTACAGAAAGTGAATGCTGTTTAGAGAAAGCCAAGCCATTTTTTTTTTTTTTTCTAGTCTGAGCTGTTACTCAGTGCAACCTCAAACTAGTGGGGAGGAACCAAGATGAAAGAATCATCTTGACTCAGATGCTGAAGTGGATTTATGTCTTAGTACATGTGGGAAAACGATGATCCTGCAATGTAAATACGTCTGGTAAGGTCATCACTTCCTGTCTGAGGGACAAAGAGAGACTCAGTTCAAGGGAATAATTGGGGATCATTCTTAAAATTTCACCCTAAAACTTCACTCTCTTGCTCAGATCCTCATCCAGGTCTTGTCCTTTCACATCTTCCATTTGTGCCACTGTTAACTGTGGAAACTGCGGAACCTGAAATGTTCGCTTGAATTTCTGACCTCTAGTGTGGTCAGCCCCACAGGTATTTTCTCATAAATGATTACAACTTACCTAACTTTGCAAGCCCAGGCCTTGTCCTTCAACATAGAGACAAAAGTCTTTAAGATTCATGTCATGATACTGCAGCAACAAATTGTACTAGGACTCAGTTTTACTGTTTAAGGATTAGTTATCCTCAGAAGTTCTGGATCCCTCATAGAGGAATACTTTGATCATTTATATTCATAAATAATAATATTAAGTGCTCTCTCTCTCTCTTTAGTCACTAAGTCGTGTCCACCTCTTGCAACCCCATGGACGGTAGCCTGCCAGGCTCCTCTATCCATGGGATTCTCCATGCAAGAATACTGGAGTGGGTTGCCATTTCCTTCTCCAGGGATCTTCCCAACCTAGGAACTGAACCCAAGTTTTCTGCATTGCAGGCAGATTTTTTATCAAATGAGCTATGAGGGAAGCCCCAATATTAAGTCCTTGCTTTCCTTAGCAATATTAAGTGCTAAGGACAGCAATTGCTTTTTTCAGTTGCTAAGTCATGTCCAACTCTTTGCAACCTCATGGGCTGTAGCACATCAAGCTCCTCTATCCTCTACTGTTTCCCAGAGTTTGCTCAGATTCATGTCCACTGAATCAGTGAAAAGCAGTATGGGCTAGCAATTTACTTGTGTTTTCAGAAGTGAGTGAGTGAAGTCGCTCAGTTGTGTCCAACTCTTTGTGACCCCATGGACAGTAGCCTACCAGGCTCCTCCCTCCATGGGATTCTCCAGGCAAGAGTACTGGAGTGGGGGCCATTTCCAAGAAATATATCATTTCCCCAGTATTTTAAAGGAGCGAAACAATGTCTTGCTCAGTCATGTCTGACTCTTTGCGACCCCTTGGACTGTAGCCCATCAGGCTCCTCTGTCCTTGGAATTTTCCAGGCAAGAATACTGGAGTGTGTAGCCATTCCCTTCTCCAGGGGTATTCCCAATCCAAGGATTAAACCTTGGTCTCCTGTGTTTCCTCCATTGCAGGCAGATTATTTACCATCTGAACCACCAGGGAAACCTCAGTAACTAGTGGTATTAAAAAAACACTTTGGTAGCAAATGTTTAATTCATCTATGTCATCTTGATTAAATGCTTTCTCAGATTTTATGGCAGATATAAGCTGACCTATCTTAGTCGGAGAAGGCAATGGCAACCCACTCCAGTACTCTTGCCTGGAAAATCCCATGGATGGAGGAGCCTGGTAGGCTGCAGTCTATGAGGTCGCTAAGAGTTGGGCACGACTGAGTGACTTCACTTTCACTTTTCACTTTCATGCATTGGAGAAGGAAATGGCAACCCACTCCAGTGTTCTTGCCTGGAGAATCCCAGGGACAGAGGAGCCTAGTGGGCTGCTGTCTATAGGGTCACATAGAGTTGGACACGACTGAAATTACTTAGCAGCAGCAGTACGTCTTAGTACTAGTGAGGTAAGCATTTCACAAATGATATTGATGTATAACTAAATGTTCATGATAATTATAGAGTATTCATTTTAAGCACTAATGTTTTTCATTGCATTATTGTGAAACAGTAGCAACCATCAATAACAGGGAAAGACAGCTTTTGTAATTCACTGCCCATGAGCACACCAGGCCATTGGATGGTAAACACCAGGAACACAGGAAGCACATCTTTACACCCACTGTTTTAGCACCTACGTCTAGTATGGTGCGTAGTTCATAATAGGAATCCAATAAAATGTGTCAAGTAAATGAATGAATTATGTATGAGTTTATTTCTGCCCCCAGCCACACATTATATCTCTCTCTGCTCATGAATGCAAGCCTAAAATAACAGTTGTTAACTTAGGACAGTGGCCTTTACTTTCTGATCTGGGGAACCATGATGCTTTGTGGAGATGCTGAGGGGTTCTGCAAACAGTAATGACTTTCTGCCAAACCTTTACATTGCCTGAGTGTATTTGTCAGGATTCTTAGCTACAATACAATCTAGCTTCAGTCAAATAAAGAATGATTGGTTCAGGAATACCAACAAAGGTGGAACAAATGAGTAAAGAGCAAGACTCAGACTGCGCTTCAGAAAAGTTCAACGTCTCCATCTCTCAGCAGGTTGGCTTCAGGAATGCTCACAGCACACCAGTTTCTTTTAGTGGGACACATGGTTTATGACAACCTTTAAGCTTTGTATCTTGGAATTTTAGTCACTGGATAAAGACCAACTAAAAGCTTTCTTTGGCCTTAAAGTTTAAAATCTTGGAGGAAGAATTTTGTTTATAAAAGACTTTGGCTATTGAAAAGGATTTGAACATTTTTTGCTCTAAGTAATTAGTGTTCCTATCCGCCCTTTTCTTAGACCCCTCATTTTAGTCTCATCTGCTTTTCTTCAGCATCATTCCTTTAATTCTGAGCCCGGGTCTCCTTGCCCAGTCTTTCCCTTCCTTAACTCTCCTCCAGGCATATTTGGCCCTTAGATGTCCTGTTCCTTGTGACTGATAATGCCTTTTAGTCTTTTTATCTTCTTGTCTTGAGTGAAGACTCCTTACCCAAGGAGTCCCATTCCAGATTCTGTCTGGGAGGAACTGAGGCATGTAATGTGTAAGTTTCAAAATGACATAAACCATAGCTGTATTAAATCTTCCTGGTGCTTTTAGAAGGTTTTCATTAAGGACAAAAGGCAGTTATTTTATATCTACTCTAGTCCCAAGCAGCGTGTAAATAGGGTAGAAGTTCTTAAAATAACTAAAAAAAAAAATAAAGTGGGACACAGAATTTTCAGCACTTCACTGAAATAAGTGCTAAGAAATGACCTTGATTAGTAAAAAGGTACATATATGTGGAAGCAAGAAATGATCAATGCAATCTTTCTGTTTCTGGACAGTCAAGGCTCCTCCTCCATCAGCCACAGCATATCCTTCACCTGAGTCGGATTTGACAATGACATTATTTCACTACAATTGAAAGAGTTACTGGCCCATTTTTGGAGCAGGATATTTCATCTTCCTTATTCTACTTAAACTTTTGTGCTGAATTTAGAAAATGTGAGAAACTTATCCTGGAAATACATGTTAATCCTTGAGAAAATAATTACTAATTAAGTCAGAGAGCAGAATGAATCTAAATAGGTAGTGGCCCTATAGAGCATTCTTCACTTAGCCCTATGATGAAATCATTGAAAAATCAAGAAAAGTCAAGTTTTACTTTTGTTAGTTTATGAAGATGTGGATAAAGGCCTCTGAAAGAATAATAGTCTAGCCCTTAAGAGCAAGTAGGTTGAAAACTGGAGTTGATCTAGGATCCATTCAATTGACTTTATTATAATCTCATGACCTGTAGTTGATAAGCATGAATTCTGTCATGCATAAACTTTCTTTTCTTTTGTATGCTAAGTTATTCTAGACCTGCTTATTTAAACTAAAATCAAATTAATTAAACAATTGTTCAGTCTTTGTTTATATCTCCTTAAATTGTAGAGAGAATGAAAATATTATAAGTGATTCTCACACTGGAGACCACCAATATATGCTAGGAGACCTATAAGTTCTTCTTGAAAATGTAAATATTTTATGTTTTGTTTTAAACACAATCTTTAAGGCAGAATTTAACCATATTGTCTTAAATCCATTTGTATAGTTTTGATGGCTATTTTTGTTTTCAAGGATATGATGACATTAGTGCCAAGTGATCACCTAAGTGACAGGGTCTGTATTTTACTATACTGTTTCTCAAATCAAGGTCTGAGAATCATAGTCTATGAACACAATTGCAGGCTTCTATGAGTACCTTGTAATAATATTAATAACTTTTTGATGATATTTTTGATGTCAGATGCTCTTCTAAGACATTTTTGCACATTATCTATCATATTCCTCATGACTCTAAGAAGTACCATTATTATCCTCATTTTACAGATGAGAGAATGGAAGCATAAATACATTAAGGAACTTACCAAAGGCCCCACAGCTAGGTTTTGAACCTAATATTCTAGCTCTTGAGCTCACACTTTGGAGTAGTTTGATATTTTTCTTCCCTCATAAAGGTAATGAATACTGTTCCCTTCCTTTATCATTGACTACTCATATTTATGATCATTAAAAATAATTACTTTCATTAAGTTAATAGAAATAGATTTTAATTTCTTAGAATAAAGACTTCAGGAAATGTTGGCTGGTACCCATTTTAAGAATATGATTACTTATAGAAGAAATTTATTTATCAAATATTTTGAAAGTTGTCAACTGAAAACTGTTCAACCATAATAGCAACAAAGTTGCTTGAGGCACATTATCTATTTAGGGAGAAGACAATGTAGCCTCTGTCCAGTTTTCTCTTCTTTCCCCCTTTTTTTTTCCTTTCTTGAAGGATTATTCTTAAAGCCATTAGGAACAAAGCTGCTCTCTCCACAGGAAGGGAGAAGGAAATATGGTACTGGAGTCCAAAAAGAAAAGAAGGGATTCATTTGGAGACCTGACCTGCATTTATGTCAGAGAACTGCATTCATGTGGAAGGGCAGCCAGATGTGGGTGTCAGAACTCCAAATGAAGTCAGGGAGGGGCACCCAGTGGAGGTAACCCAGCACAGAGTGTCAGAGCCCAAGAATGAAGGACAGACTGACATGAGATTTACAAATTCAACTGGAGGGGAAGACATGTCCATGCCACAAGATAGGGGGCAGCATGGGGGAGTCAGAAGAAAGAGTCTGCTTGGAAGGGTATAGTCTGCCATGGAACACTAGAACTTATATGGTGGTGGTGGGGGCACCTTCTGTGGGTTGATGGAACCCAAGTGGGCTGAAAAAGGCATTTGGGTAGAGGAAGGGTGGCACATAGGAGATGGGGGATTCATTAGATATGGGGAGTTGATCAAATACAAGGTATACATGACAATGGGGGCTGGATTTATTACAGTTTGAATAAAGAGTTACAAATACACATAGGGAAAAAATGAGAGTGAACTTTATATTGTACTGCAGTTGGAGATATTGTGCATGGTGTTTTCTCTTTATATACTTATTTTAGAAAGATAAATAGAGCTACAAGCAAATGTGTGTGTGTGTGTATATTTTCTAGTTCTGCCCATACGTAGGGTTCAAAAAGCAGTGATATCTTGATAGACATGAATACATTTAGTGTCCATATCTTGACTTCTAAATACCATCCTCCAAGGAATCAGAAATCCTTGGAAAAATAACTAATTCCAGGACTATGAGAAGCAAAGCACAAGACTGGTAAAATAAGTTATTCCAGAAGAGAAGGAAATGCTCAAAGAGTAATTTCAAAAGGAAACAGAACTCCTCAACCATTTGTTCTCTGTAAGGGCACTTCTTATATCCTGATATAAAAGTGGATTTGAGGTAACTGGCCAGAGATAGATTGGCCAAAACTAAAATGGGAGGGGACAGATTGTTGAAGCTTGAGATGGATGGAAATTAAAGGTGATAAAGATAAATGTAGATTGAAGACTCCTGAGAACATGAGGGAAAATAGAATATGTAGGAAGGATATTGGGGAAGTCCTTGAAGAAGAAATGAACAATTGGTAACATCTGGGGTCTAGGCACTGACTTTTATCAAGAATCATGTCAGAGAATAGCAAAAGATACAAGAAATTATCCTGGATTTTGGATCTATGTAAAGTTGCTTTACATAAAGAAAAAAAAACTGGAAAGGTCAGTTTTCATTCCAATCCCAAAGAAAGGCAATGCCAAAGAGTGTTCAAACTACCACACAATTGCACTCATCTCACATGCTAGCCAAGTAATGCTCAAAATTCTCCAAGCCAGGCTTCAACAGTATGTGAACTGTGAACTTTCAGATGTTCAAGCTGGATTTAGAAAAGGCAGAGGAATCAGAGATCAAATTGCCAACATCCATTGGATCATTGAAGAAGCAGGAGAGTCCCAGGAAAACATCTATTTCTGTTTTATTGACTATGCCAAAACCTTTGACTGTGGGAATCACAATAAACTGTGGCAAATTCTTCAAGAGATGGGAATACCAGACCATCTTACCTGCCTCCTGAGAAATCTGTATGCAGGTCAAGAAGCAACAGTTAGAACCAGACATGGAACAACAGACTGGTTCCAAATCGGGAACTGTATCTAGGCTATTCATTGTCACCCTGTTTATTTAACTTATATGCAGAGTACATCATGTGAAATGCCATGCTGGATGAAGCACAAGCTGGAATCAAGATTGCCAGGAGAAATATCAATAACCTTAGATACCAAATGACACCACCCTTATGGCAGAAAGTGAAGAAGAACTAAAGATCCTCGGTGAAAGTGAAAGAGGAGAGTGAAAAAGTTGGTTTAAACTCAACATTCAGACAACTAAGATCATGGCATCCAGTCCCATCACTTCATGGCAAATAGATGGGGAAACAATGGAAACAGTGACAGACTTTATTTTGGGGGCCCCAAAATCACTGCAGATGGTGACTGCAGCCATGAAACTAAAAGACACTTGCTCCTTGGAAGAAAAGTTATGACCAACCTAGACAGCATATTAAAAGCAGAGACATTATTGCCAACAAAGGTCCATCTAGTCAAAGCTATGGTTTTTCCAGTAGTCATGCATGGATGGGAGAGTTGGACTATAAAGAAAGCTGAGTGCTGAAGAATTGATGCTTTTGAACTGTGGTGTTGGAGAAGACTCTTGAGAGTCCCTTGGACTGCTGGGAGATCCATCCAGTCCATCCTAAAGAAAATCAGTCCTGAATATTCATTGAAAGGACTGATGCTGAAGCTGAAACTCTAATACTTTGGCCACCTGATGCGAAGAGCTGATTCACTGGAAAAGACCCTGATGCTGGGAATGATTGAAGGCAGGAGGAGAAGGGGACAACAGAGGATGAGCTGGTTGGATGGCATGACCAATTCAATGGACATGAGTTTGAGCAAGCTTTGGGAGTTGGTGATGGACAGGGAAGCCTGGCATGCTGCAATTCATGGGGTCGCAAAGGGTCGGACATGACTGAGTGACTGACTGACTGAATTGAAAGTCACTAGTTCCAAAGACTATGGAGTCTAGACTGTCTCTCTTCGGGTTGGAGAGCAAAGAGAAAAGTTTTTTCAGTCTGAACTTGTGTTGATATCTGGTTGCTCCAGTTAAAAGCACATCTATTGATTTGAATAGACTGAGGTGCTAGAACTGAAAAAAGCTTAGGAGGAAAAAAATTAATCTGCTCTATTAAAAATTAATAGCTTATAGGTAATTTGCCTTCATTTATAGGGAAGCAGTCACATGCAGCGCAGTAGGTCTTAGGTTAGTCATTAAGATTTCTAGGGGCATTTAAAATATATAGTCCCAGAAATCATCGGGAATCACTGGTGTGGTGAAAAGGGAACCAGTTGCTTCAAAGTCTATTTTTACTGCTTCCCAAATGTGCATCCTTGAATAAGTTATTTCCCTCCTTTGAATATTATTTTCTCACCTGTAAAGTGGGACTAAGAATAATTGTTTTGTTGTGTTATAAAGGACACTATAGGTGTTCTCTCATTAATTGTTAACATCTGTCACCTTCCTTTTCAATTAATACATATTTTTTCTATCCTGGAATGCTCTTATCATAGCTAAAACCAAACAAAAATCATATCTAGTATCTTAGGTGAGAGTGTAATTTAACCAATTTAGTATAAAGGCTGGGCTGTGCATTAGGAATCAAAGACCAGGTTTGTTTTTTTTTTTTTTTTCACTTTAAGGAAGGTCTTGGGTAAGACAGCAGCACAGGATACCCGGGAGATGATGCAGAGCCTCCTTTTTCAGGAGGCCCTTGTGTTGGCAAATGGTACAGATAGACAGATGGTGTCAGAGAATGTTTTCTCCCTTTTCACATGACCGTCTCTTGCCAAAAGTCCACCTCATACTTTTGGAAGGATGCTGGGTTTCCTAAGGAATAACCAGAAATGTTTTTGATGGCCAGTGATATAAGGAGTCTAAGATCTATCTTGCCATGCCATAGAAGCTCTCTATAACACAGCTCAAGAGAGAGAGAGAAAAGCAGGAATCCATTTGGTATTTTTGTGAAAACTAGATACAATCACAGGCAATTTTGTACTCTGTAATTGTTTCACTGTAACAGGAGTATGTTCCCTTCTCATCAATGCTTTTTATACCATGTATTTTTGTTTGTTTATTGTTTTTGCTTTGGGGTTTACATAGTATTCCATTGAATAGCTGTGCATTATTACTTAACCAAACCCCTAAAAGGAGATTTTTATTTCCTTTTAACTATTTATTAGTATTGCTAATATACTGTAATTAATATCTTCTTTCATATATCTTGGTGTATACTGGTGATGTGTCCTTAGGATGAATTGCTAGAAGTGGAAATACTATGTTTTCAACACACATTGCCAAATAGATTTCCAGAAGCTTTTAGAAAATTTTATTTCTTTGAAGTGTAATTACTATTTTTAAGATTTCTGCAAATGGTTTAGATAATCAATAACAATAATTGCTAATGCATATACAGTATAGTGTTTATCATGTATCAAGCACTGTCCTAGCACTTTATATATGTGTAGGAAGAATTTTAAAATGACCCATAAGGCTCCCTGTCCCCTAGCTTAAGCAACTTGTGTAATACCTGAGAGTGTGACTATCAGGAGATAATATTCCTATGATTGTGTTATTTTATATGGCAAGAGTAATTTTGCAGAGGTAATTAACGCCCTAGATTAGTTGACTTTACTATAGGTAGATTATCTAGTGCTCCTAATCTTACCGCATGAGCATTTGAAATCTGAGTTTACAGGTCAGAGACATGAGAGGGACTTAACATGAGAGTGATTATGCTTAGTGGTCTTAAAAATGGTGGGAGTCTATGGCAAGGAATGCAGTTAATGCTTAGTTCCTGAGAGTGGCCCCTGACTGACAACAAGAAATGGGGACCAGTCCTATAGCTGGAGTAATAAGCCCAACCCTACTCTGGAGTTAAGGCTTCCCAGGTGCCTCAGTGGCAAAGAATCTGTCTGCCAATGCAGGGGACACGGATTTGACCCCTGGGATAGGAAGATCCCCTGGAGAAGAAAATGGCATCCCACTCCAGTATTCTTGCCTCAAGAATTTACTGAACAGAGGAGCTTGGTGGGATACAGTCCACGGGGTCACAAAGTGTTGGACATGACTCATTGACTGAGCATGTACTCTGGAGTTAAGGTGTACCTTAGTTTTGAAGACATGCAAATTTATTTCAATTATATTTTATTTATTTTTAAATATAAATTTATTTATTTTAATTGGAGGTTAACTACTTTACAATATTGTATTGGTTTTGCCATACATCAACATGTATCCACCACAGGTATACACGTGTTCCCCATCCTGAACCCCCCCTCCCACCTCCCTCCCTGTACCATCCCTCTGGGTCATCCCAGTGCACCAGCCCCAAGCATTGAATCTGGGCTGGTGACTCATTTCATATATGATATTATACATGTTTCAATGCCATTCTCCCAAATCATCCCACCCTCGCCCTCTCCCACAGAGTCCAAAACACTGTTCTATACATCTGTGTCTCTTTTGCTGTCTCACATACAGGGTTATCGTTACCATCTTTCTAAATTCCATATGTATGTATTAGTATGCCGTATTGGTATATTTCTTTCTGACTTACTTCACTCTGTATAATAGGTTCCAGTTTCATCCACCTCATTAGAACTGATTCAAATGTATTCTTTTTAATGGCTGAGTAATACTCCATTGTGTATATGTACCACAGCTTTCTTATCCATTCATCTGCTGATGGACATCTAGGTTGCTTCCATGTCCTGGCTATTGTATACAGTGCTGCGATGAACATTGGGGTACACGTGTCTCTTTCAGTTCTGCTTTCCTTGGTGTGTATGCCCAGCAGTGGGATTGCTGGGTCGTAAGGCAGTTTTATTTCCAGTTTTTAAAGGAATCTCCACACTGTTCTCCATAGTGGCTGTACTAGTTTGCATTCCCACCAACAGTGTAAGAGAGTTCTCTTTTCTCCACACCCTCTCCAGCATTTATTGCTTGTAGACATTTGGATAGCAGCCATTCTGACTGGCGTGAGATGGTACCTCATTGTGGTTTTGATTTGCATTTCTCTGATAATGAGTGATGTTTAGCATCTTTTCATGTGTTTGTTAGCCATCTGTATGTCTTCTTTGGAGAAATGCCTATTTAGTTCTTTGGCCCATTTTTTGATTGGGTCGTTTATTTTTCTAGAATTAAGCTGTAGGAGTTGCTTGTATATTTTTGAGATTAGTTGTTCATCAGTTGCTTCATTTGCTATTGTTTTCTCCCCATTCAGAAGGCTATCTTTTCACCTTGCTTATAGTTTCCTTTGTTGTGCAAAAGCTTTTAAGTTTAATTAGGTCCCATTTATTTATTCTTGCTTTTGTTTCCAGTATTCTGGGAGGTGGGTCATAGAGGATCCTGCTGTGATGTATGTCAGAGAGTGTTTTGCTTATGTTCTCTTCTAGGAGTTTTATAGTTTCTGGTCTTGCATTTAGATCTTTAATCCATTTTGAGTTTATTTCTGTGTATGGTGTTAGAAAGTGTTCTAGTTTCCTTCTTTTACAAGTGGTTGACCAGTTTTCCCGGTACCACTTGTTAAAGAGATTGTCTTTAATCCATTGTGTATTCTTGCCTCCTTTGTCAAAGGTAAGGTGTCCATAAGTGTGTGGATTTATCTCTGGGCTTTCTATTTTGTTCCATTGATCTACATTTCTGTCTTTGTGCCAGTACCATACTGTCTTGGTGACTGTGGCTTTGTAGTAGAGCCTGAAGTCAGGCAGATTGATTCCTCCAGTTCCATTCTTCTTTCTCAAGATTGCTTTGGCTATTCAAGGTTTTTTGTATTTCCATACAAATTGTGAAATTATTTGTTCTAGCTCTGTGAAAAATACCATTGGTAGCTTGATAGGGATTGCATTGAATCTATAAATTGCTTTGGGTAGTATACTCATTTTCACTATATTGATTCTTCCAATCCATGAACATGGTATATTTCTCCATCTATTAGTGTCCTCTTTGATTTCTTTCACCCATGTTTTATAGTTTTCTATATATAGGTCTCTTGTTTCTTTAGGTAGATATATTCCTAAGTATTTTATTCTTTTTGTTGCAATGGTTTAAACCTATTTTGTTGGTCTAATATAATGTTTTCTTTAGGACTGACTTTAAAAATTTCCTATTCGAAAGCCTGTTTAGAAAAATTCAGCCTAGTTGATGTAGTGATATTAACCTTGTCAAACACTGAGCAAAGAACCCAGCCATGACATCCAGACTTCTGACCTACAGAACTGTGACTGATAAACTGCTTGTTTGTTTTTAAGTAGGGCATAAAAGCCATCTTTAAAAGGTTCCTACTGGCCAAAGTGGAGATAATTTGAGTATCAAAATAAATATAATAACAGATTGGAACCCACTGAATAAACTGAATCTAGATAGGTACTATGAAAGTGTTAATTGCTCAGTCATGTCTGACTCTTTGTTACTCCATGGACTAGACAGCCTGCCAGGCTCCTCTGTCCATGGAATTCTCCAGGTAAGAATACTGAAGAGGATTGCCATGCCCTCGTCCAGGGGATCTTCCCAACCCAGGAATCAAACCCAGGGCTCCCACATTGCAGGCAGATTCTTTACTGACTGAGCCACTAGGGAAGCCCATTAGACACTATAGGCAAATTAGCATATACATTAATGTTTAAAGAGAAGTATGGTATTTACAGCATTTCAAAGTAACCCTCCACAAAATACTAATTGCAAATTGGGAAAAAAGTTAATTCTATAAAGGAGAAACTTGACAGATACTACCTTAATTAAGCATTCAAAGTAAACATCGTCATTAAAGGACACATGGAAATCAGATGATAGAATGCAATGAGAAGAACACAAATCATTTCTGTGATATTCCTGCCAACCATGTATAGCCTGGGTCTAATTTTGAAAATAATCAGACCCAAATTGAAGGGCATTTGACAAAATGACTGGCCTGTAATCTTCTAAAGTGTCAAGATGGTGAAAACCAAGGAAAAACAGTTCCAGACAGAAAGACCACAATTCATTTACTCAACCACTAATAGACATATAGGTAGTTTCTAATTTGGGGCTATGAGAAACAGTGCTGCTATGAACATTCTTGTACATATTTCCTGTGAAGGTATGTCCACATTTCTGTGGGAGTAGATTGGCTGGGTTGTATAACTGCACTGTTTTCTAAAGTAATTGAACCAGTTTGCACACTTACTACAGTGCATGAATTTTCTGGTTGTTCTAGCTTCTTACCAGCATTTGGTATTGTCTGCCTTCTTCATTTTAGCCACCCTGGTGTGTTTATAGAGGTACTGCAATTTGATTTTAAGTTGGATTTTACTAATGAATGAAGTTCAGCTCTTTAAAATATTTATTGGCCTTTTGGTTATCAGCTTCCGTGTTTTGTTTTGTTTTTGTGGAGTGGCTATATAGGCCTTCTGCCCCAGTTTCTATTGTGCAGTCTGCCTTTTCCTTATTTACTTCTATGTGTTTAAAAAATATATATGTATTCTGCATTCCAGTCTTTGTTAAATATATGTATTGCAAATACATTTTCCTACTCTTTGGGTTGTCTTTTAACTCCTTGAGTGGTGTATTTGGATGAACAGAAGTTCTTAATTTTAGTATTTCCCAACTTAATACATTTTCCATTCATGATTAACATTTTTGGTGAACTGTTTAAAAAATCTTTGCCAACTCCAAGGTCATGAATATGTTCGCCTATGTGTTCTTCTAAAAGCCTCATTTTTATCTATTGCATGTAGATCTTTAACACATCTGGAATTGATTTTTGTGAATGTTGGGAGGTATGGGGTCAAGATTCATTTTTTTCCATATGGACAACCAATTGACACAGGACTATTTATTAAAGACTCTTTTTTTGCATATTTCACAGCAGTGTGACTCACCTCTTCTGTAAATCAGGTGACCATTTATGTGTGAATCTGTTTCTTGACTCTATACTTACTGTTCATTGTTCTATTTATCCATCCTTTTTCCAATAATACACTGTCTTAATTACTGCAACTTCATAATGAATACTATATGGTGCTATAAATCCCCTAACTTTGTCCAGCTTTGTTCTCCAAGATTCCCTTGGCTATTTGTTTTTGAAGTTCTAGACATGTTATTAAATCATCTTGCCAAACTCATATACACACAAAATATCCAGGATTTCAGTTGGAATTGTATAAATCAGTTTGGAGGAGCTGACATCCTTACAATATTACATCTTTTCTACTGTTTAAATAATTTGCTGAGAGTCCCACAATATGGTAGTAGTGGAGTTGGAATTTAATCTTCCTTAGCAATGGCACCCCACTCCAGTACTCTTGCCTGGAAAATCCATGGATGGAGGAGCCTGGTGGGCTGTAGTCCATGGGATCGCTATGAGTCAGACATGACTGAGCGACTTCATTTTGACTTTTCACTTTCATGCACTGGAGAAGGAAATGGCAACCCACTCCCGTGTTCTTGCCTGGAGAATCCCAGGGATGGGGGGAGCCTGATGGGCTATTGTCTGTGGGGGTCGCACACAGTCGGACACGACTGAAGCAACTTAGCAGCGGCAGCCTTACTCCAAAGCTCAACACTACTCTGGAATTAAGGTATGCCTTAGTTTTGAAGACACAGAGATTGACTTCAATTATATTTTAAACAAACCTATTTTGTTGGCCTAATATGATGTTTTCTTTAGGATTCTCTTTTAAAGTTCCTATTGCATGGATATCTTAAATGGCTCATATTTTTGATTGCCACTGATAGATAGTAGTCATATGTTAGTTACTCTTTAATATATTATTGATCATTATATTTTGAACCAACATATTTTGGTAGTACTTTTAAAGTCAAGGGGAAAATCCTGTGCAACCAAATTCTTACTATTTGTCCTGTATCACAGGATTATTTGTTTCTCTCAGCCCCTCCCACCTCTGACCCCACAGGCAAAAGAGAGCTCTTCCTTCCCTCTTTCTCTGAAGGAAAGAAATGTTTTTTATTTTTATTTATTTTTTTACCTCTCTAGCTTTCTAGAGAGGATATTTTGAGATTTTTCATATAAGGACTTTCTAATCATTGTTCAGAGAATACGGGTCCCTGTGGAAAGAGAACATGAAATAAAGAATAGTAGAGAATTTTCCATTCCTTTTCTGTGTGAAGTACTAGGTTGAAACATAAATTGAAACTGGAAAAGGCTATTTGACATCTTTCACTACACTCTCCCCTTTCAGCCCCTCTTCCCACATCAGCAGTTCCCTCCATTTTCTTCAGAGTAAGCTGCTCAGCCTGAGTTAGGTGCTCTCCTATCACTGAAAATCCCAAGCAGACCTGCCTTAGGGCCCACCTTTGATGGTTCAAAATCAGCGCCCTGCTTCCTCTGTGGTCAAACTTGTAACCACTTCAGTGCAGCTGAACCAAAATATGAGTTTGCTTTTCTAGGGAGGGAAGATGTTTTCTGTTTCGTTTATTGACCCAAATTTGAGAGATCTGGAAAGGGGAAATAGGAAGTAAACATAACCTTCTTCCCTCAGACTTTCTTTTTTAAATTCTCTCTAAAATTTACCATAACGCCTTTAATCTTTCTCTTTGTTTCTTCACATCTTAGCCTGGATATCTTTTCTTTAACTAGCAATAAGAGAAAAATGAGTTAATACTTCTTACTTATTATTATTTCATTCATTCAAAATGTATTAGTGTGATCACATTCCAGATACTGTCGTTTAACAGCATTTTAGAGTCTTTGTTGTTAAGGAGTGGTAGATTGCTGTTTTTCTTTAAAAACTAAAAAACCTCCAACACTTTTGTGTAGCATTTAAAAGGAAAATTCCTCACATAACTGATTCTTTGTGCAAAAGTTATTTATTCATAAGTATTGAAACCCCCTCAGGTACATTTTTCTGTTTTACTTTTTGATAGTGGAATTAAGTTTCCAAGGATTTTTATCTTTCCCCTTCCAGAACCACCTACACATCTTTTTACCTATAGTCTCATTAAGCTATGTTGAAATTACAGAAAAAACTCTACTGGAGTTTTAAAAAGGAAATTTTGCTAGCTGTAATTTTCTCATGCTACTATTGAAGAGCAATGACTGAACTATTTTTTAACCTATGCCTATATTGATGTGTACTTTTCTAGAAGCATGTTTTGTACTGCTTTATATGGTGAGGCATCAAAGTCACCTGGATGCTTCATGTCATCCCAGCCTATATCAGTTCGGAATTGTGTTTGGCTGAAAGTTATTGAACCTGGTGGCAGAAGCTTGGGAATTTATTCTTCTCATAACAAGTCCAGAGAAAAGTAGTCCTCAGCTATTGCAGTGGTACTTATGTCATTAGGATCCCAGGTTCCCTTTGGCTTTATTCTGCACAATAGTTAGAGTGTATCTTGATGGTCTCCCTACACCTAGTTTCACATCCACATTCCAGGAAAGAATGAAAGAGGAAGGATGTGAAGAAGGGGCAGGGCCCATATGAAAAGGCAAATCTTGTCCCCAAATTCCCAGCTTCCAGCTCATTGACTGGAACTGTGTCACATGGTCACTTGGATCCTCAGGGGTATCAAGGAAGGCCAGTGTTTTAACTCTGAACAAAATTGGATTCTTTTAGGATGGAAAATGGGAAGAATGGATATTGTCAACCGGCTGTCTGCCACAGTTTTATATATCACATGATAACATTTCCTCAGCAGTAATAGTGAAAAGCATATCAAAATTCCATTTAATTGTTGAACTCTGTACACTTCCTTGTAACCTTGACATTGGCACTTCTCTTTTAATGAGCAAGCTTATAATCAGCAGAAGGAGCAATGCATTTGTGACCATTAGTCAAGAGTAGAAGTACTGTGTTTCATCTAGTTAAAGATGTCAGAAGAAATTTCTTGTACAAGGCACAACAAGTTTGTACAAAAATTATTTAATTATATTCAAAATTAACTAACTGGATACTTCAGGGATTTCACAGGGTTACTGCAGCCTGGTAGGGTCAAGGTGCTCAGAGCTAGTCCCAGTTTGGCAGGCTTGAAGATGGATATGTTTGGTATACCAGACATTCAGTACCAGAACCCACTGGGTAATCATTTATAAACTTGTATATAATTGTATTAATTCTATAATAGGTAATATAATTATTTAGGAAAAAGACATTTTGTAGTATTTATTACTTTTAATTATACAAATATACATATATACATTCTCTTTGTTAAAAAAAAAAAAGGCCAATATTTTAGCCTGTGAAAAGTGAAAGTGAAAGTCACTCAGTTGTGTTCAGCTCTTTTTGACCCCATGGACTATACAGTCCATGGAATTCTCCAGGCCAGAATACTGGAGTGGGTAGCCTTTCTCTCCTCCAGGGGATCTTCCCAACCCAGGGATCAAACCCAGGTCTCCCACATTGCAGGGAGATTCTTTAAGGAAGCCCAAGAATACTGAAGTGGGTAACCTATCCTTTCTCCAGCATATCTTCCTGACCCAGGAATCAAACTGGGGTCTCCTGCATTGCAGGCAGATTCTTTACCAACTGAGCTATCAGGGAAGCCCTTAATATTTTAGCCAAGATTTTAGTATAGATAAAGCTAAAGTTCCCTTTGAATCTAAAGCTCCAGTTGCAGTATCCTCTTCAGCTTGATCTATTTGTATAACCTGTGGGCTTTTTTTTTTTTTTCCAATTTGGAGAAATAGAGAGATACATAGAATTCTTTGTGCATGTTTATTTAATAGTATCATATAATATGCATCATAGTGCAACTTGCTTTTTTCACGCAGTATGTGTTGGAGATAAGAAAGACCAGATTATCTGTGTCTGCTATGCAAAGTATGTCCTTATCCTCAAGGTCTTGGACAAGTGAAATAGCATAGACATCTTTAAATTACTAATAAACAGATACTTTTTCCTGGTTTCTGTCCATTGGGGGTTTGTGTGCTGTGACTGGCAGCTGAATAGCTTGGTCAAGAGGCACCTTCAACTGTAGTTAACAAGGATTTACAGTCAGTGCTCACTAGGATAACGTGGGAATGTTTATCTTTCCTTACTTTTGACATGCACTTCCCTCCACTGCCCATTTTCATTTGGAGTTTGTTCTTTTTAATGACTTTCACCTCATACAGGTGAGCTTAGATTTTTAGAAATCGGAGAAGAGAAGGTGAAAAGTATATGTTTGCCTCTAGTACTCCCAGGCTTTAGGAACAGAACTGTGATATCTAATATTATCAGTCAATGCCTTTTCAGCAAATATATACTGAGTGTCTATTATGTCAGGCACTATTTTAGACACTAGAGAGACTGGGATGATCTGCCAAAGACCTAGCTTTCATGGAGCATACATCCTAGTTGCAGAAGTGAGTAATACGTATTAATAAATAAGTAAATTGATAAATACATAGTATAATGACATATAGTGAGAAGTACTATGAAGGAAAATAATTAGATCGAGGGGATAAATAGTGATTGAAGGTGGAGGGGGCTACTTCAGATGAGATGGCCAGGACAGGTCTTTGCAGAGCCTGAATAAATCTATATACCTCAGTTAGTATATGATTGTTGTTGTTGATTAGTCACTAAGATGTGTCCAACTCTTTGGGATCCATGGACTGTATCCTACCAATCTCCTCTGTCCATGGGATTTCCCAGGCAAGAATATTGAAATGGGTTACCCTTTCCTCCTCCAAGGGATCTTCCTGACCCAGGGGTCAAACCCACATCTCTGGCATGGACAGGTGGATACTTTACCACTGAGCCACCTGAGAAGCCCCTTAGTATATGATAGATGTTCAAGAAACATTGAAGAAATGAATAAATGCATCAGAATGGAGGTATACAGAGTACAGTAATAGTAGCACAAGAAAGAAAACCAGCCATAATCTGGATCAGGAAAAGATCCAGTGGGATGCTTAAAATGAGATTGAAAAATAAGGTATTGGCCAACAAAGGAAAGGCCTTCCTTCATAGGCCAGAAGGTGTGAAACAGCAGAATTGTCAGTTTACTACTGCTAAATAACAAATTACAGATAACAAATTAGTAGCTTAACACAAATTTGTCTTACAAGTCTGTCAGATGTCCATAAAAAGTCTCTCTGGGTTGAAATCAGGTTTCAGTAGGTTTATGTGCTTTCTGGGAGGTTCTATGGAGATTTGAATATATTTCCTTGCCTTTCCTATCTTCTAGTGATAGCCCTACATTCCTTGGCTCATGGTCCCATTTCTCCATCTTCAAAGCAAGCAGGGTAGCATCTTCAAATCTTCTCTTTGGCCTTAGCTTCTGTCATCACATCTCCTTCCCTATGACTCTCCTGCCTTCCTCTTACTAGGAAGCCTAGTGATTATATTAGGCTCACTTGTGTAATTCTAGGTACACTCCATAGGTAAAATCAGCTGATTAGCTGCACTTAATTCTCCTGTGCTGTATAACATAACATATTCACAGGTTTTTGTGGATTAGAATGTGAAAACCTCTGGGAGGCATTGTGTGTGTGTTCAGGGATCTGTGTGTGTGCATGTGTTCAGGGATCTGCAAATGGTTTGGGAAGGCTGGAATATAGATTGTGTATGGGATGATGGCTAAAAAAGGGCTAAGTAGGCAAGAGCTGTATTCTTGTAAAGGAAGAGATCCTTGTCAGCTCTACAGAGTTGAAACCTTTGTCTGGAAAGCAATGGGAAAACAGAAATACTCGGGTGTTTGAGATATCACTCATTCAGACACTTGTGTGATAGTAGCCGAGGCTAGGAGAACAGATGAAAGGATATTGCAAAAATCTATACAAATGACTTTCAGGGAGTGAATTATATGAAACCCCTCTACTGATGAAGAGGTTAGGAGTAAAGAGGGCCAGGAAGAAGCAGACGAGCCTCTTACTTCAAGTCCAGGTATGCAGGACAAGAAAGTGGATTTCCAAATTGTGTCATAAGAAAGGTAACAAAGTCTTCAGGTACAAAGTGGCAAGTCAAGTAAGCAGGACAGATGGTGAGTTTTTTCATAACAGAAGATCAATGTAATCTTTTATGGGAGAAAATAGGGACAAAACAGTATTTCTTCATAAATAACTACTTAATTTCCCCAGTTGTTTGGCCTGAACTTGAAAACTCCAACCAGGACTTCTGGTCAGATTTCTGAGACTATCAATATAAACTGTATGAATTCATTTAACCCCCTCCACCTCAGTGTCTGGAAATCCACCCCCCAAGTTTGCCCCCCTCTTTTTTCCAACTATGTGCTGCTTTAAACTGGGTGCTTATGCATTTTTCTCCCGGCTTTTAGAATGATTGAAATACTCTAAGGATGTAGCAGAAGTAAGGGCATGAGTGGCTCCACTAAAGTCACCTCCACTCTCTGTGGATATCTGAAGTCCCTCAGAAATTTCTAGATTTCTTGCCTTCAGTTCAGTTCAGTTCAGTCGCTCAGTCGTGTCCGACTCTTTGCGACCCCATGAATCGCAGCAGCCAGGCCTCCCTGTCCATCACCATCTCCCGGAGTTCACTCAGACTCCCGTCCATCGAGTCCGTGATGCCATCCAGCCATCTCATCCTCGGTCGTCCCCTTGTCCTCCTGCCCCCAATCCCTCCCAGCATCAGAGTCTTTTCCAGTGAGTCAACTCTTCGCATAAGGTGGCCAAAGTACTGGAGTTTCAGCTTTAGCATCATTCCTTCCAAAGAAATCCCAGGGTTAGTCTCCTTCAGAATGGACTGGTTGGATCTCCTTGCAGTCCAAGGGACTCTCAAGAGTCTTCTCCAACACCACAGTTCAAAAGCATCAATTCTTCTGTGCTCAGCCTTCTTCACAGTCCAACTCTCACATCCATACATGACCACAGGAAAAACCATAGCTTTGACTAGACGGACCTTAGTCGGCAAAGTAATGTCTCTGCTGAATATGCTATCTAGGTTGGTCATAACTTTTCTTCCAAGGAGTAAGCATCTTTTAATTTCATGGCTGCAGTCACCATCTGCTGTGATTTTGGAGCCCAAAAAGTAAAGTCTGACACTGTTTCCACTGTTTCCCTATCTATTTCCCATGAAGTAGTTAATACTTTTTTTCTGCTTGACTCTGCTCCCCAGACTTTTACTGGAAAAGCATTTGAGATAATTAGGTTTGCATTTGAATCCTTTTCATTAATGAGGTTGATTTAAGCTCTCCTTTTGAGTTATTAGAGACTTAAAAATAGCAAAATTCTTAAAGGTTGACTAAATATAGAATTTGCTTCATAAGCAAATTTATAAGAATTGTAAAAGAGCAGACATTTTTATAGATTTTTGTTGATTATGGATCTGGTTCTACAGTAAAAGGGCAGAATTTTTTTTGAAATTTTCTTTCATGGATTCTTGTGCTAAGTTGTATATATATAAATATAATGATGATGATTGTTATATATGACATACTAGTATGTCATTTAATAGCCATTAAAGATAAGTATATATATAAACATGGACACATAAATAATGTGATATAAAAATATAATCAGGTTATTAAATGAAAAGCAACTTGTAGGAATTCCCTGTCAATCCAGTGGTTAGAAATCTGTGCTCTCACTGCCAAGGGCCTGAGTTCAATTCCTGGTCAGGAAACTAAGATCCCACAAGCTATGTGGTGTAGAAGAAAAAGAAGAAGGAAAAAACAAAAGCAACTTTTGAATTGTATATATATCATGCTTGCATTGGTATAAAACTGGATATGTACTTCTATATGCATAAAACAGTCTTTCAAATAATAGAAAAGAAAACATTAAAAATGACTATTAGGGCTAAATACAAGTGCTAGAAACTATTTACTCTATAGTTTTCTATACAGTTTGATGCTATTTAACCAATACTTTTATAATTAAAAAAACAACAACTTCAATTCAGTTCAGTTCAGTCGCTCAGTCGTGTCCGACTCTTTGCGACCCCATGAATCGCAGCACGCCAGGCCTCCCTGTCCATCACCAACTCCCGGAGTTCACTCAGACTCGCGTCCATCGAGTCCGTGATGCCATCCAGCTGTCTCATCCTTGGTCATCCCCTTCTTCTCCTGCCCTCAATCCTTCCCAGCATCAAAGTCTTTTCCAATGAGTCAACCCTTCTCATCCGGTGGCCAAAGTACTGGAGTTTCAGCTTTAGCATCATTCCTTCCAAAGAAATCCCAGGGTTGGTCTCCTTCAGAATGGACTGCTTGGATCTCCTTGCAGTCCAAGGGACTCTCAAGAGTCTTCTCCAAAACCACAGTTCAAAAGCATCAATTCTTTGGTGCTCAGCCTTCTTCACAGTCCAACTCTCACATCCATACATGACTACTGGAAAAACCATAGCCTTGACTAGACGGACCCTAGTCAGCAAAGTAATGTCTCTGCTTTTGAATATGCTGTCTAGGTTGGTCATAACTTTTCTTCCAAGGAGTAAGCGTCTTTTAATTTCATGGCTGCAGTCACCATCTACAGTGATTTTGGAGCCCCCAGAAATAAAGTCTGACACTCTTTCCACTTTTTCCCCATCTATTTGGCATGAAGTGATGGGACCGGATGCCATGATCTTACTTTTCTGAATGTTGAGCTTTAAGCCAACTTTTTCACTCTCCTCTTTCACTTTCATCAAGAGGCTCTTTAGTTCTTCACTTTCTGCCATAAGGGTGGTGTCATCTGCATATCTGAGGTTATTGATATTTCTCCCAGCAATCTTGATTCCAGCCTGTGTTTCTCATTAATATATGTATTTATTCTCTATAGAGAATTAAGGCTTCCCTAGTGGCTTAGATGGTAAAGAATCTGCCTGCAATGCAGGAGACCTGGGTTGGGAAGATCCCCTGGAGAAGTGAATGGCTATCCAGTCTAGTATTCTTGCTCTAGTATTCCCATGGTCAGAGGAGCCTTGCAGGCTTTAGTCCATCAGGTCGCAAAGAGTCAGACATGACTGAGCGGCTAACATTTATAGAGAATTAAAATATGACCTTGTAAATATTTTAATGCTAATGTTTTCAAGCTCTGTGAAATTCTACAAATATACTTAATATATCATGCCTTTTAATAAAAAAAGTAAGAAATAATTCAATTCAGTATTAGAGTGGAAAACTACATTGCTGTAATCAAGTTCACATTTTAAAGGTTCCTTGGTGTCATGAAATTGTTTCTTTTAAACTGGTAAAATGTGGAAAATGCAGTAGCATTTCCCCAATACAGTGAAATAACTATTTGTTTCTGCTTAGCATTTTTAAAATGTGTTTTTCTTCTCTTAAAAAGAGAAAATTTAGAAACTGCTCAAGCAAAAGAAAAATCAAAATCAAATATAATCCTACTACCCCAAAATTGCCACTATTAAATGTTTGGTACACAGAATTAGCATTGTTTCTCTCTATCCAAGCTTTATTTCCTGTACTACATATTGTGGTTTTTATGAGTTCTACAAATTTATGAGTTCTATAAACTTTTGTACAGATTATTTAATATTTTGTTTTGTTTGGTTGCTCTTCTGTTGTTTGTTTTGCTTCCATTTTTTTGTTGTTTTTGTTTTGTTTATTTTTGGATGTGGAACAGTTTAATAGTCTTTATTGAATTTGTTACAATATTTTTTTCTGTTTTATGTTTTGGTCTTTGGCGGCAAGGCCTGTGGGATCTTAGCTTCTTGATCAGGGATCTAACTAACCCTTACCCCTGCGTTGAAAGGTGAAGTCTGAACCACTGAACCACCAGGAAAGTCCTTCCTGTGGTTGCTGTTTTGAATGAGATCTTTTCCTGTTATGTCTAATTTTGAGATATTTATAATGTAACTGAGTACTTTATAGAATCATTTTTTATTAGCTCTCATAATTTACCCTTTGTTTCCATTAGTTTTTCTAGGACAATAATTTTATCTTATACCAACTACAAAACATAATGTTTCATTATAGAAGTAATATGTGCTTAGAATTCTGCTTAGAATTTAAAAGAGAATATGGGGCCTTCCCTGGTGGTCCAGTGGCTAAGACGGCACTCAATTCAGGGAGCCCAGGTTCAATCCCTGGTCACAGAATACAATTTTAACACTGTAGAAAGATTGCCTTATTGTACAAATGGTCTCTTTGCTATTTTGTTCTCATCTCTAGAGAAGTCCTGATTGTTCATTTACCCTGTAGAGACTAGTTGAAGTTGTGAATTTTTTTTTAAGTTTAGATTCTGTATCATATCTAATAAAATTAACATTATATTAAAATGTTTTTCATCCCTCTAGCTATACAAGATATCATTATATTATATATCAAAATGTTCTTCCTACTGCTAAGTCACTTCAGTTGTGTCCAACTCTGTGCGACCCCATAGACGGCAGCCCACCAGGCTCCCCGTCCCTGGGACTCTCCAGGCAAGAACACTGGAGTGGGTTGCCATTTCCTTCTCCAATGCATGAAAGTGAAAAGTGAAAGTGAAGTCGCTCAGTCATGTCCAGCTTTAAGTGACCCCATGGCTGCAGCCTTCCAGGCTCCTCTGTCCATGGGATTTTCCAGGCAAGAGTACTGGAGTGGGGTGCCATTGCTTTCTCCATGTTCTTCCTACAGAATAGTAAATTTCTCATAAAAATATATTATTTTAAAATATTTTCAGTAATCGGGTAGATCTAAGAGACTTATTTTGATAATACTATAAGCAATTTCTAAAATGTCACATAATGTGAACATGGAATAATATCTAAAATTAAGTGTTCTTAAACTATTTAACATGGAAAATTCTGTTCAAGTAGCCATTAGTCAACCCAAAGCATTTTAACTATGGGCTGAAGTTGCCACTTTGAATTTTTCACAAATTCACTAGTAAGCATAAAGTGGAAATGGCATAATCACACAAATTGTAATCAAAATTGTTAATGACATTAGTAAAGATTTAAGGCAAAATTTTCCTAAACCAAACTATTTTCCTAGTATTTTCCCTAAACTAGGAAGAGGATCATTCAGAGCGGAAATTTGATTCTTCACATATGTGTGTTAAGAGGAGTTACATCAGAAGACATTCATGTATAAAAGCCAAAACTCATTAACTCAGTGTGTATTATAGTTCCAGTTTCTCTCTGGGAAGCAGTTAGACTCTTGAGGGCCATGCATTGAATTCTATAGGATCCCAGTTTAATCACAGAGACTTCCAACCTGAGCAAGCTATTGGCCTGATTATTATTATTTGAAGCTGCTACATAAATTTTGTTAATGCCTCTATATGATTAATGATACCTTCTGTTCCAAGTGAAAGAATGGATATAGCAGCCAAATGGTCATATCATTTTTTTTAAATTAATTAATTTATTTATTTTAAATTACAATACTGTATTTGTTTTGCCATACATTGACACGAATCAGCCATAGGTGAACACAATCTCCCAATGCCATTTAAAAACTTTAATGTGAGCCCCTAGAGTGTTTTCCATGTCTGCTGTTTCCTAGAAAATGACCAATTTAAAATACTATTCTAAGGAGACATATTTTGGGGTGGCAAATTCTGCTTACTTATGTAGAAGTGGTGAGAAACATGTTGTGGTTTCATGATGTCCCTCTGAAAAATAGGAGGACCTAATTAAATAGGGGTAGACCAACGTAACTGAACTGGAGAAGGGCATGACCTACTCCAGTATTCTTGCCTGGAGAATCCCATGGACAGAAGAGCCTGGTGGCCTACAGTCCATAGGGTTGCAAAGAGTCAGACGTGACTAAAGTGACTGAGCATGCATGCAAGGTAACCAAAATGAAATCTGCAAAACCTCATCTTATTTTAGAGCCTCAGTCATATCATCTTAAGCCCAAGGAAATCAATCCTAAATCCTTGGGGAGTGCTGAACTCTCCAAGGAGGAAAAACTAAAACCAGTCAGAGAACTGGTGAGGCCTTTCTTGGATGGAGATGCAAACTTAGACTGTGCAGTTATGCATGGGAGAATGAAATGAAAACTAGATGTGAAAAGGAGTAGACCAGAGCTCAGGAACTGGCTGCTGAATAAAAGAACAAATTTGTTTCAGAGTTTGCTTTTTTGTCTAGTACTTGTTTCTAGAAAAAGAAAGAAAGTATATTCGATTATCTTTGGGCATGGAATACTTTACAAATTTCCATGTTTTCTGCACTCCCTATGGTTGTATATTTTGCCACTTCTCTCATTTAACTAACTGGATGGCCCTGAGGGTATTTAAGCTTGTCATTCTTCTCTCTTGGCTATGCGTCAAAGCAGCTTTTTAAAAATTGCAAGGTTATTGTTAGGAGAGTGAGGCTACAGTGTGAATTTAGGAATTGTTTCAGTTCTTTTGAGGAGCTAGAAGATATCTAGCTACCACCAGCTACATTTTATTCATTTCCTCAAATAATATTTATTGAGCACTTACTACTCTGTGCCAGGGCCTGGGGATGCAATCAGAAATAAGACAAGCCTGGAGGGAGATGGATATCGGATCAGTAAGCATGAAAATGTGAAGACTAATACAAATTATCATGGAAACGAAGAGAATCGAATGACAGAGAAACAAGGGTCCTCCCTTCTTTAGATGGAAAAGTCTGGTAAGATCTCTCTGAAGAGGTGACATATTGGTCAAGCTGAGGTAGAGAAGGAACCAACCAGGCAAAAAGAAGAAGGAAATGTCTTTAAGAGAGAACCACTAGTGGGATGACCTTGAAGCAGAATGAACTTGGTAGGTCTGAGAAACAGAATGACTGGTGTGATTGAAATGTGGGTAGAGAGATGACCAAGGGTAAGATTATGCAGGACCTTGTAGATCATTTAAAGAAGTTGGGATACTATTTCACAGGGTATAGGTTCCACTGAAGGGGTTCAAGCAAGGTGAGATTAGAACGTTTGGAAGTTACTCGGGCTGCTGTGTGGAGGATGCTGTAAGGGTACAAAGTGGAATGCCGCTGTCATTGACGTCATGAGTGCCTGAGACAGTGCAGGCAGACAGATTGGACGTGCAAAATCTTTCAGAACGAAGAAGACTCTTAATTGATAGGATATGGGTGTGAGTAAAAACCAGTCAGTAGGGAGGTTTGTCAATTTATGAAAGACTTAAAAAAAAAAGTCTTTAACAGAGACCCTAAAGAAATTACACATTGAGGCTTACCCCTAAAACTGTTGAGCAATCATCATGATTCTTGGTAACTTGGCAGAGTTTCTGAAAATATGGATTTTTGCTAATTTTTCTTCCATTTGAGAATATTTACATTACTGCAAAGACCATTAGCCATGGGTAATTCAACCTAGTAGATAGTGAACAAAAATGTATGAAAAATGTGTACTGACTTTTGAGGAACAACTTGACTAGTCCCATGCCCTGGATGTGCCTTAAAAAGATGTTGGTTCTGTTCAGTGTAATTGCAGGTTGGGTTCTTAGGAAGGAGAAACAGAGTTTGGGGTGCTAGATATTTATCAAGGATGCATACTGTGAAAGAAAGGAGGAAGCAAGCTTGGGCAAAAGAAAAGTCAGCTTTCATGCAGGTTCAACGAAGTCTGGGTCAACCCCAGAGAGGACCCTGGAGCAAATATTACCCATCAGAGTGACCTTCATTAAGCCCACACTGTTGGGCTTGCCTTACTGCCTTGCCTCGCTCTGTCTTTGGGTATGGGTTGCTCCAGGAATGCTGTGGCTCTTGGCGAGGGCTTTGTCTGCAGCTGAGTCCAACCCTGGAGGAGGTGACAGCTAAGCCTCAAGTGCTCTCTACAAGTGGATGACACATCCCCATGTCCTCCAAAGGAGCTGTGTTGCTGAAGAGAAGTACTAAGCAATTTGTCTAGCTGCTTCATTTTGTAATTTATGTACTTTCTTTCCTACTGAGAACTCAAGATAAAACATACACAAGTTTTAAATCATGAAATATTTACCAGTCTCTGGGACAATGTGACAGAGGTAAGAGATTGGAAGAAGAAAAACCAAGACCAGGAAAAGCACAAAGAGAAAAACTAATGGAAGGAGGCTTCTAGGAGCGAAGAGAAACAAATTTCAATAAAATACAGAGTTATGGCACCCAGTCCTGGAACTTGATTTCAACAGTCACTACAGTGAACATTTCTTTAAAACAGGTTTTAAAATAACAGTGTAAAATTTTAGCTCTCTTTTGTTTCCTTGACAGGTACGGAAAACATGAATAAAAGAGACCAACTATTCATGACAATTCAGAAAAATGATAGCTCAGGTATTTTTCCTACTTCTAAGCTTATTTTAAGGTTTATGGTGGATTATGGTGATATAAAACTGGAATGTTTATTTTCAAAATTTTAATAATGGAAGGTCCATTTTTTTGGTCATAGTGAAAATTTCTTCAGTTTCCTCACAATAATCAGACCAATCATTTTTTCCTTCACTGTGCTTGTCCTTAAGTCATTTGAAGCCTTCTTACCATCATGTGACCCCTGATATACTTAATAAACCTTAGTTGCTTTACATTGCCCAGGTGAATTTTTCACATCATTGAGGTAACAATACTTGAATTACTCAAATTTTTATACTTCATGTTTCTTGGCCTTGGAGTTCAGTTCAGTTCAGTTGCTCAGTCATGTCCAACTCTTTGCAACCCCATGAACTGCAGCACACCAGGCCTCCCTGTCCATCACCAACTCCTGGAATTCACCCAAACTCATGTCCATTGAGTTGGTGATGCCATCCAACCAGCTCATCCTCTGTCATCCCCTTCTCCTCCTGCCCTCAATCTTTCCCAGCATCAGGGTCTTTTCCAATGAGTCAGCTCTTTGCATCAGTGGCCAAAGTATTGGAGTTTCAGCTTCAACATCAGTCCTTCCAATGAACACCCAGAACTGATCCCCTTTAGGATGTATTGGTTGGATCTCCTTGCAGTGTAAGGGACTCTCAAGAGTCTTCTGCAACACCACAGTTCAAAAGCATCAATTCTTTGGCACTCAGCTTTCTTCATAGTTCAACTGTCACATCCATACATGACCACTGGAAAAACCATAGCCTTGACTATCCTCTACCTATATTTTATTTGATCAAAATAGTTAATATCAAGCTAAACTAGGACATTTTATATAATTGGATGGAGAATGCCTGCCCACACATTTTGTATCATTTTAATCTTATCTGGCCTATTAAATTTCTTAGCTATCAGTTTTAACCTCTTTTGTATTTAGTTGAGTCAATTTTTCTAGGTTAAAAATGCAACTATGACTTTAAAAGTTCTATTTACTTAATTTGATTCATATGAATGTGATACTTAAATATTCACAGTTAATGACTAATACATTTTAAATAAAAAGAATGATCACACTTTGTATCTTGACAGTATAATTTTCTAAAACTCTCAATATATTAACAAATGAAAGTAGTCCTTTTATCTTCTTTTTAGAAGTAATTTTATTTGAGGAATATAGTGGTAATATTTTTAAATTTCCAGAAATAGAATTTAAATATACTATGACTGTTATAACATATTACTTCTTATATTTGCTTTAAAATGTTTAAAAATAAGACCCATAGTCAACATGTTGCCAAAACTCTATTTTGACTTCCAATAATATAACATTGTTTCTTTGTCATTTTCTGTTTTTGATGAAAAATAGATAATCTGATATTTCATATGGAAAATGAAGTCAGAAGCACCAAGTATAAACCAGTAGACTACCAACAATTGCATGTGTTAACTGAAGCAAAAAGTTAGCTTCTGCCTCTACAGAGCTAAAGGTTAGATTCGTGTATGTGTGTTTTCTATTAATAATTTTGGAAAATTGAATTTCTAGGAAGTAAAATGATATTTACAATGAAATGTGAAAATAAATAACATTCTAAGTAGTTTTTAGAATCTTCCAACTATTGGTAATAGTGAATGGGAACATTTATTGACTACCCTCAAACATAATGCTATGTAGTTTACATGCATGACTCATTTAATGTTCCTAACAATCCCACGAAGCCTGAATTCAACTTTATTTTCAGAAAGATAGCTATTTCATTAGCTTTCAACAATTTCTAACATAGTCTAAAAAAATTAAAAATGCTAATAAGTGTTAGCCATGGCTTATCATCTAATTTACAGCTCCTTCTGCAGCACAAAATATGCCCCCAGGTGTCTCTTTTCTAGAATTCTCTTTTTGCCTTGATCTAGGAAAGGAGAACCTCAACTAGGTTTGAAAGAGGTTAATGTTCCAAGTGATTGTGCACAATATTTTAGGACCATGGATGAGTTTAGGATTACTCATGCAACAGCAGTTCAGTTCAGTCGCTCAGTCGTGTCTGACTCTTTGCGACCCCATGAATCGCAGCAGCCAGGCCTCCCTGTCCATCACCAACTCCCAGAGTTCACGCAAGCTCATGTCCATCGAGTCAGTGATGCTATCCAGCCATCTCATCCTCGGTTATCCCCTTTTCCTCCTGCCCCCAATCCCTCCCAGCATCAGAGTCTTTTCCATTGAGTCAGCTCTTCTCATGAGGTGGCCAAAGTACTGGAGTTTCAGCTATGGCATCATTCCTTCCAAAGAACACCCAGGGCTGATCTCCTTCAGAATGGACTGGTTGGATCTCCTTGCAGTCCAAGGGACTCTCAAGAGTCTTCTCCAACACCACAGTTCAAAAGCATCAATTCTTCGGTGCTCAGCCATATTTAGCTTGTATCCAGTTTTTGATATTGAAAATCAGATTTCCATAAATATCTTTATGCATAGACACCTTATGTGGGTAAGTTCCCATGACTGAGATGTCTGGGCCACAAAAGTTGAATTTTTAGTTCTCTCCCAAAGTACTGTTGTAACAAATATGTCACCACAAACATTTTATCTATGCCCTTTTCAGTACTGGAAAATGTACGGCTGACTCTTGAGCATTGCAAGGGTTAAGGATACTGACCGTCTGCTTGAAGAATGTCTGTGTAAAACCAGATACACATTTTGGATGATTCTTCATCTTTGAATGGGGAATCACTGAATGTTAAAAATCAATATTTGGTCAAAGTTAATTTCTCTTTGAAGATAGAATTGCTATCAAAGAATAAACATTTTTAAATTATTAAGGTGATTTTTAAAGTTTGGCATTAAGTGCAGGGATAATAATTTCCTAACACTGTCAGCTAACTAGGCTGCTTCTCTGGTTATTGTGTTATTCATTTGTGAGATTAAACAAATAACCATCCACAACGAATATTTTAAATAACATCAAGTACCTTTTTGTTCACAGAATATAATTTACGAAGATGCTTTTAGTTACATATTTTCTAGAAAAACTTGTTATCTGGGATTTATAACTTGGCAAATCTCAAAGAAATCTCTTGCTTTAAACTACCAAATATGGTTCAGTACTGAAAATGTCTGTAGCAATCATTTTGGCAAGCTTTTTGCTTTCATTTTTGGTATCCATAGATTCATAATAATAAAGAATTATCCATTTAAAGCATTTTTGTAAAATCTATTGTTTTGAATTTTGGTCAGTGAGAATAAAATGTGTCCTACATATCTCATCATTTTCTAACAGTCTTCTTTCCTTTCTATAAATTTCACTTTTTATTTTATTTTATAAGGAAGATGTATTGGGAATGTTGTTTTCATGATTTTTGGATCCTTCCCTTCTCATTTAATTTAGAGATATCAAGTTGACATTTTGCTTTTAATTTATTCTTCTAAGATATGAAGAATTCCCAAACAGCACTTTTTCTTGAAAGACTCATGGCTTAGATGGAGTTAGATAATGGAAAATTAAATACAATGATTAAGATTTATTTTGTTTAATGTTATGAATGCTAATATATCAAACAACCTACACCAACTAGAATAATGATAGTACTGTCTCTGTTATCCTTTCTTATTGTTTAACTTTTTGTAAAATATGTTGGCTAAAAATTATATTTTATTCTTCTTAGTTTTAAATAGTTAACACATTCTCTCTTTATATTAATTATCAGTCAATTCTCAATTTATTTTACTAATTAAATGTGCTAATTTTTTGCACATGAAATTAATAGCTTCAACAATTATTGTTAGTTAATACAGCACTTTATTGTGGCAATATTAAATGTAAACATACTTAACCTGAATGATAGAATGTTAACATTTAAAGCACATAAGAAGATTTTTGCTTCAACTTACATCTAGAATGCTTACCTATATTTGAAAAGCAGTTAAGAGTAAGTATTTTTAACTAACAATAAATTCAGGAGACTTCCCTGATTTGTTTTGCTGATATTGTTATACTGATTTGATGTGATAGTGACCTATATAATTGCTATGTTATTGATCATGCACAAGTTATGGTATGCTAGATAAGATGCCAATGCTCACACTGAGCAATCTAGTCTTTCAAAGCCCGAGACTGAACCTGAAGCCAAAGAACAGAGATGGGCAGAAAATCAAGACCAATTTTTGGTAAATTAAATGTTAACTCTTCATTCCCAATTTAAGTACAAAAGAGATATTTCCAATTATTTTTATTTGATTTCTTTGCTTAGCAAGAATTAATATTTCTTCTTGTCTAGCTCAAGTAATCCATCTACTATTTCTTTTTTTTTTACATTTTATTTATTTTTAAAAATTTAATTTAATTTTATTTTTTCCTTTACAATACTGTATTGGTTTTGCCATACATCAACATGAATCTGCCACGGGTGTACATAATGTTTTTAAAAACATTACAATATGGACAATTGCAAGAATACAATTACAATTGTAAAATACATTACCATATGGACAATTGCAACATTAGAATGAATGGAGTTGTTAATCTCCACATGATATTATCCACCTTCAACTAATAACAACTCTTGACCTTGTTTCCTCTGTACTCTCACCTACAATTTCTCTCTATAACAGGTTATTTAGAATCATATCTCAGATATTATAATATTCACCATAATTATTTCAGTATGTATTTTTAAAAGATTAGGGCTATAAAACCCCAAACTCTATAATACTATTACTATATGATTTCTTAATAATTTCAAATAATCGATATTAAATCTCCTGATTGTCTGCAATTTTTTCAAATTTTTCAAGTTAGCATCTCAATAATATCCATATATTATATTTGATATTTACTTTTAAGGTTTCCTCCTCCATCCTCTTATATTCTTATAATTTATTTTTTGAAGAAATTATAGTATTTTTCCTTTGTAGTTCCTTATAGCCTGGATTTTGCTGATTATATCCTGGTGGTGTCATTAAATATTTTTTCCTATCTCTTGTATTTCCACTAACTGGTAGTTATTTGCAGAGGCTCGATCAGATTCAAATTCAGTTTATTTTGGTAAGAACACATTGACAGAATCTCTGTGTTTGTCTTTTTTCATTACAAATAGTGTTGCAGTGGATAGTTTAGTTTATTTATCTTTTTATACTTTGGCCAATATAGTTTTCAGGTAGAATAGTATAGGTATGATTGCTAGGTCAAAGGATAAATCCATATGAAACTCCAAATTCCCTTCTATGGGAGTTTGTACCATCTTGCATTCCCACTTGCAATGTAAGAGAGAGCATGTTTTCCCATAGCCTCACATCATAGTGTTTTGTTGAACATTTGAATTTTTGCCAGTTTGATGTTAGATGAGGAATGACATCTTAGTGTGATTTTTAATTTTGACAGTTTTCATCGAATTATAACTCACATACAGTGAAGTACACAAATCTAAAGTGTACATGTCAATGAATTTTGACACAGACATATGTAGCCAGCACTTAAAGTGTCTACTAATTACTGCTGCTTCTATTTAAAGATAGGTCATCCAGCCCATAGGACTTTTAGGGTATCTATTTAGGGTTTTGGGAGACAGAAATGGCAACCCCCTCCAGTACTCTTGCCTGGAGAATCCTGTGGACAGAGGAGCCTGGTGGGCTGCTGTCCATGGAGTCGTACAGAGTCAGACATGACTGAAGTGACTTAACATGCATGCATGCGTTGGAGAAGGAAATGGCAACCCACTACAGTACTCTTGCCTGGAGAATCCCAGGGACAGAGGAGCCTGGTGGGCTGCTGTCTATCGGGTTGCAAAGGGTCGGATATGACTGAAGTGATTTAGCAGCAGCATTTAGGGTTTTATTATCTTGGCTCATCACAGTAAACTACAAAGAAAACTTCTACTTCCTGATGTTTTTAATGAATGTATTACTTTTATAATTTTTAATCCATCAGCATTCTGCATAAATAATCATCTACCTTAAATATTGACTTCAGATGGCTTGTTGCTCAGCAAACTGAATTGGAATCGTCTAGAAATTTCTCTATTGATAAAGATATAACATTAAATGTTTTTATTTTTTAAAAACTTTTCTTTTTTAAAAAAAGTTTTTGGCCTGAGGATAGAAGGAGAGTCAGTGAGTGAATTTACAAAGAAATTAGGATGTTCTGCAAAATATTGGAAGAGTCTAGTGAAAAATAGTAGCTTTATTTTTACTTTTATCATCTACCTAATTGGTCTTTCCCTGGGTCCACAGGCAGCAGCATTGATTTTTTTAAGCTATAAAAATCTGTCATCTTTCACCAATGTGTTTTAATTTTTTTTACAATATGGACTAAATATGTCAAAGAAATCTAATTTTAAAAGTTTTGCCTGATGCAACAAACTCCAGAGACTATAGATGGCAAATAGTTGGGATGAGTTTTAGGCATTCTTCAAGCAAACACAAGAGTGTCTGAATTCAGAAACACGACATATGCACTTTTATTTTTCAGTGAAATAGAGATGGCTATATGTTTTTCCGCAATGACCTGTTCTGATTTAAATATACTTTTCTCCAAAATTTCATAATTGTAGTACTCTTAATATTTGACTTTGTGTTTTTTAAGTGATGCTTGGGTTATTTTGTTTTCTTATACTCCTAATTTTGAATCAGTAACCAGAACAGCAGAAAGATAAACTCAAGGTGACAGTAATCAGTGAATGACAGCTAGAAATAGCATGCATTATACAGAGTCTTTTAGAGTTTCTCTTCTGAAGTTTTTATATCTTCGATATTGATCTCTTAAAGCTTTCAGAGTACTGAGTATTCTAGTAGCAGTGAAAATATAAAATATGCATATTTCATTGAGTTTCTGATTTGAGATTAGCACTTTTATAGATGTTTTAAAGTATTGATATGAAATACACAAATTCAGCATATATAAATACACAAGTTCAGTGTTAGTCAAAGTCTAACCAGGAAACAGACAAATACTCAAGGATTTAGAATAGAGGGGTCATTAATGCAGGAAATAGTTACACAGGTGATGGAGCTGAGAAGCCAGAGGGCTGTGAACCAACATAGGGATTACAACAGAAGGAAGTCATTATCTTGCCTGGGTTGGAGGGACGTTTAGCAAAAGCAAGGCTGAAGCATACCCCATAGGCTGAGGTTACCCAGAGATAGCTGGAACCAGGGTAGAACTGTCAGGACATGTTGGTGCAATGGAGAAAATGCAGATGCTTGTGGAGACCCCCTCTGAGAGTAGAGAGGGATGAATAATCCTTTGGCTCTCTTTTCCTCCCTCCAATCACCCACTACCAGTGTCTCCCTGTGGCTGAGCCCAGCTGGAAGGCAGTTTCAGGGGTGTCTGAGAAACACAGGCTGCTCTCTGATGTGAAGCAGATGAGGGAACTGGCCAAGAATGGATCTTAAGGCAAACAGACCCAAGCTTGACATAGCTTAATAGCAGAAACCCAAAGCATGAATTACGTACTACATTTCTTTTGGAAAAGTCATAAAATTTGGGAAAAATTAAATTGATTTGAAAATTTGAGTTTCAGTGCTCTTTTTCATTATTTCCTTGTTTAATACCTTCAAATAAAGATTTGCCTGAAGTTTTAAAAAACTTTATTTACAAAGTCATGGAGTCAAAAGATTAAAATTATACATACAATTCAAGGTCATATTTCTAGTAGATGCTGAAACTAAGGCCAGTCCTCCTAATAACTTATCCAGTGATTTTTTTCCCATCCTGTGCTGAAGGATTACATAAAACCAATCAGAATACCAAGGTTCTATGTGATTCTGATATTTACAACCTTGATGGTCTTGACCAAGTTTTTTAACCTATCTGAACTTCAGTGTTCACATTTTAAAATGAGAATAATGATATTATGATGCTTGGCAAGAAAATATATAGAATATTCATGCAAATTTTCCTTGAGCTGGATGAATAAGGTGTTAGTTATTGTATGTGTGGGAAATAGATTTTTTCCTTCCTGAAGAAAAATACCTTTCTTTAGAAAGGTGCTAGTGTTAGAAAATGCATGAATAGGTTTGAAAAAGAGAAAGTATTTAACTTAGAAAATACAAATTAAACATTTTTATTTTGGAAACCCTTAAAAATATCAGAATTGCTTCTCTTTTGTTCCTCTAATCTAGATCAGAAAAACAGTGCAGACTTCAAAGTTATCTAAAGAACAAACACTAATAAAGCAACACAAGCAAGTATGGTGGCAAGAACACCAAAGGCTAAATAAAGTCAGGTAAGAACTGAGAGAAATCTCAATATGCATATGCAGGAATTACTGAGTTGCGCTTTATCTAGGTAGATGTTCTGTAACTTTCTATTTTAATTAAACCTTTATAATCAAAATGTAACATTACAGTTGAATTGGACAATAAATCAAATTAAAATCCTTTCCTTTCTCACTGTAAAGCAGCTATACTCCAATACAATTTTTTTCAAAAGTAAAAAAGAAGCCTTTCATTTCTTCAGTTTTATTTGGAATCTGGTAAATATATTAATTTATTAATACATTTCCTTTCCTTTGGAAAAAAGAGATAATCTTCTATATCTGCTAATCACTTACTTCTCTGCACTCCCATTCATATTTGTATTTATATTATACTTTAGCACATTGGATTATAATGTTGAAAGTGAAAGTGAAAATGAAGTCACTTAGTCGTGTCTGACTCTTTGTGACCTCGTGGACTCGTGGACTCTAGGCCACCAGGCTCCTCCGTCCATGGGACTTCCCAGGCAAGAATACTGGAGTGGGTTGCCATTTCCTTCTCCAAGGGATCTTTCCCACCCAGGGGTCGAACCCGGGTCTCCCACATTGCAGGCAGACACTTTAACCTCTGAGCCACTGGGGATGCCTCTTTATACTTTAGCACATTGGATTATAATGTTAGGCTTACATATTTGTCTTCTTACAAAGTGGTAAACTTCTTGGGGACAAACATCTCATCATACTCATCTTTACCTAGGATACATAGAAAGAGATAGATAAATATTTCCAGTAAATGAACTAATTCAAATTGAGTGATTTCTAAATGTAGCTGCATCATAACTAATTCAATTTTGATTTTTGACTTTGATGTTATTTTCAGCAGTTACTTCAAGATAAATTAAAACAAAATAATGATTTTATGTGGTGGTGGTTTAGTTGCAAGTCGTGTCTGACTCTTGTGATGGACTGTAGCCTGCCAGGTTCCTCTGTCCATGGGATTCTCCAGGCAAGAAAACTAGAGTGGGTTGCCATTTCTTTCTCCAGGGGATCTTCCTGACTCAGGAATTGAACCCAGGTCTCCTGCATTGCAGACAGATTCTTTACCAACTGAGCGACATTTTATACTTGGTCTTAAATGTAATCTTTGAGAGAGAAATTCCTTTTCAAAGGTCAAGGCAGGAAGAGGAGGCAAATGTGTTTCCCCTCCTTTTGGGGTATATATATATCAGTTTTAATGATGGTGATATTTATAAAGTATGCTTTTTAAAATATATACTTGTAAGCATATATTTCACAAAAACAGATAATTTTGTGGTCTAATTCTAAGCTAAATTTCCAAGTATTAATACCATTAACTTTATTTTTGACATGCGTGCTTTTCATATTATAGGAGTTTCCTATTCTGGCAAGTGATTCCTACATGTGACATAAAAGGCTCATGAATGGAAATAGTTTTATATTATTATATAACTTAAAGAAAAATTATATAGATTTTCTCATTCATATTTCTAAAATAAAAACGAATCATATCCATCTTATCCCTCAAAATGTCACCTTTTATGGAGATAACGTTTGAGCCCATTGGAAAATTTTCTTTTAGATTTGCATAATTGAAAAATGAAAGCCACTAGAAGGTTTTAATTATGGTTTTCACTGATGCAGGCTCAAATATAAAGACACTGGAGAAAGTTATCTTGGCTATTCCATACCCTTCTTCCTGTGTGTATGTGCTGTTCTTGAGGTAGATAAAAGAGGCATATACATATTATTATGGAAAGTAATTCTTTCAGTCTGAACTGGAATGACACAAAGATGATGAAATTGAGGAATATTCAAGTAACAACATTATGTCTTGAAATTTGTAAAACTGAAATTGGATAAACAAGAAGAATTCCAAAATAACTTTTTGTGTTATTCTTGAATGTAGGCTAATTTTAACATGTAGTCAGTGAAATTAAAAACTACTAGTTATTCTTGAATGTAGGCTAATTTCAACATGTAGTCAGTGAAATTAAAAACTACTAGTTCAAGAAATGGCTAAAAGTTCAAGAATTTAAGGACCACCAGAAAATCAGGAGTTTAAACTCTGTGTCTCCCAGCCTTTAAAATCTACATTCCCTTTTAATAAAAGATTGAAAGTAAAATATTTTTATGTATCACCATAAGAGACTTCATTTAAAAATCTCAGGTCCCTAGAAGGTAAGGGATCCCAATGGCATCTAGATTTTGCTGTGTAATTTAGTATATACCAAGTAGTATGTTGAGGTGTCCCTGGTGGCTAAGACAATAAATAATCCACCTGCAGTGTGGGAGACCTGGGTTTGATCCCTGGGTCGAGAAGATCCCCTGGGGAAGAGAATGGCTACCCACTCCAGTATTCTTGCCTGGAGAATTCCATGGACGGAGGAATCTGATGGGCTACAGGCTATGGCGGGTTGCAAAGAGTCAGACGTGGCTGAGTGGCTAACACACTTCACCTTCAGGTAGTATGTTTAGTACTTTACATGCTTTGTTTCATTTAATCTTTACAATGACCCTGCAGAGTAGGTATCATTGTTATCTTAATTTTACAGATGGGAACCTTGAGGTTCAGAGGATTAAAGTTATTTGCAGAAGGTAAATCAGCTAGTTTATATGGATGTGGTATTGAATCATTTGCCTTTAACTCCTAGGCTCATTGAACGAGGATCTGAGCAGCTTTCTCTTTTTTTTCTAGTGGGTCCATTCACATCACCTGAGATCTAATTGGTCTAGCCTTGCTAGGAAAAAGAAAAAAAAAGTAAATAATTTCCCTAAACTTAGTTCTTTGAAATCTATCATAAGAAGATTAGATGATTAAAATTTCAAAGTATAGAAGTATATTTTATATTAAATTTATAAAATTATATTTACTATTGCCATGGTTTCCAATCTATACCCCCTTGAAGACCTTGATACACTTTGGCAGGAGCACTTTCTTCCTTGTTTCAGAATGACTGGTTTAGAGATTAGGAGGAGGTTATTTATATTGGTGATGTGGTAAAGAATTACAATAATTATTTTAATAGAACTTTTGAATAATAAAGTTTGAGAGGTTTATTTGTAAGCCTTACTACTTTTACTATAGTTTCTTTTAGAAATATGTGTCATTTACTCATAATTTTAGTTTTAAAGCATTATTTTAAAAATAGCACCTTTATCCAGAAAATATCAGAGGTTTTACCAATAATTAAATATTATCTGGAAAAGTGTCTTTAAATATGAAAATGAGACCAGTACCGATACTGTGTGACTCAGGCCATCTGAGAATTTACTCAGAGTTCATCCCTTAGCCAGTCATTGTGAGGTTTCCTTCCCTGCCTTCTCTGGTACACAGAAATTGGGACAGCCTCTTACAAGAGAGAAAAGCCAATCAAACAGATAGTTTGAGGTCCCCAACTGTCTGCACTGCTGAATTCCTTCCTTGTTGGAGGGGTAGAGCAGCTCTGGCCTTCGACCTGTCTGGTGCCCTCATTTTCTGCTGATCTTCTGTCTGTCAGTTCTAACCAAGGAACTTTAACATCCTTACTCTGTCTTTCACAGTCCTTGCCACTGTGCTGTTGTTTGCATAAATGGCTTTGGACTCCACCACTCTCCAGTGCCCCATGTTTCACTTGTTCTGCCTAAATTGGTAATTTTGCCCCAGAAATCCCAGGAGGCTCTGGGTAATTTTTGATGTCCTAAAGAGACTGATACTGCTACACCTGGAACTTTGGCAGCATCTTAGAAGGGAAAGTCTACTTTCTGTGTGAAAGTAGACTCCTGAGAGCCCAAATGTGTTCCTACTAGGCTGATTTATCTTGCAAGAGATTGCATTGCAAATGGGCTTATCTAGGAAGTAGATTAATATATCCTCTAGACAAACAGTCACACAAAAACTCAGGAGAATTTTTGTAGTATCATCATATTCAGTGGTACCAGAGGACAGGTCAAGTAGCAGTAGGAAGTACTTAAATTGGCAGATTTGGACAAGGAAAGTTGCCTTCAATTTGTCGCATCTTCAGATGTGGAGGCAGTTATATGTGCTACAGAGTTCTGACTTGGTGAACACTTGGTACTAAGTCTACATGTCAGTGATGAACAGGCAGAGTTCTCCTCCCAAGAGTTACCAATTTTAATGCCTTTGAGCCCATTGTAATTTTTATCTATATTTCCTCAATCAAATTCTGCAAAACAGATATATTCTTCAAGATACTCCATGGAGAATAATGAATTTCCTTGTCCCATAATTTTTCATATTTCATCCCTTTTAGAGAGCCTCAATGCACTTTAGCATAATCAAGTTTCTGAATAATCCAGCACTGTATAAACTTATCTGATTTGTTTAGTTCACCATTTCCAAGTTTTCCCTAACATCTTATATGTTTCTGTTTTATGGGACACGATTTGGGAAACAATGTATATTCACAAGCTTGTCATGTAGTACTTGCTTCTGGATTTTGTTAGCCAATTAGGACAGTTAGAGAAATAAACAGTCTTGCCTGTTGGGTCAGGGTTGTTGATCTAGAAAACCAGGATGGAGCTTACTAGAATTATTACATGCACAGTAGCAGATTGATCTCCTGTATGAACAAAGCCAGTTCTGTTGGTTTTTATGTTCTACTATGGCTTTCTGGATGATGAAAATATAAGGGGACTGAGCTAAATGATTTATAAGTGCTATATTTTTGTTTAAAAAAATCTAAGTAAAACTTCCCTGGTGGTTCAGTGGTTAAGAATGTGCCTTGCAACTATAAAACACTGATGAAAGAAATCAAAGATGACACAAATAGATGGAGAAATATACCATGTTCATGGATTGGAAGACTCAATATAGTGAAAATGAGTATACTACCCAAAGCAATCTGTAGATTCAATGCAATCGCTATCAAGCTACCAACGGTATTTTTCACAGAACTAGAACAAATAGTTTCATAAGTTGTATGGAAATACAAAAAAACTCAAATAGCCAAAGCAATTTTGAGAAAGAAGAATGGAACTGGAGGAATCAACCTGCCTGACTTCAGGCTATAATACAAAGAAACAGGCATCGAGACAGAAACACAGATCAATGAAACAAAATAGAAAGCCCAGAGATAAATCCACGCACCTATGGACATCTTATCTTTGACAAAGGAGGCAAGAATATACAATGGCGAAAAGACAATCTCTTTAACAAGTGGTGCTGGGAAAACTTGTCAACCACTTGTAAAAGAATGAAACTAGAACACTTTCTAACACCATACACAAAAATAAAGTCAAGATGGATTAAAGATCTAAACGCAGGACCAGAAACTATAAAACTCCTAGAGGAAAACAGGCAAAACAGTCTCTGATGTAAACCATAGCAGAATCCTCTATGACCCACATCCAAGAGTAATGGAAAAAAAGCAAAATTAAACAAATGGGACCTAATTAAACTTAAAAGCTTTTGCACAATTAAGGAAACTATAAGCAAGGTGAAAAGACAGCCTTCAGAATTGGAGAAAATAATAGCAAATGAAGCAACTAACAAATAATTAATCTCAAAAATATACAAGCAACTCCTGCAGCTCAATTCCAGAAAAACAAGTGACCCAATCAAAAAATGGGCCAAAGAACTAAACAGACATTTCTCCAAAGAAGACATACAGGTGGCTAACAAACACATGAAAAAATGCTCAACATCACTCATTATCAGAGAAATGCAAATCAAAATCACAATGAGGCACCATCTCATGCTGGTCAGAATGGCTGCTATCCAAAAGTCTACAAACAATAAATGCTGAGAAAAAGGTGCAGAGAAAAAGGACCCTCTTACACTGTGGATGTGAATGCAAACTAATACAGCCACTATGGAGAACAGTGTGGAGATTCCTTAAAAAACTGAAAATAGAACTGCCATATGACCCAGCAATCCCACTGCTGGGCATACACACCAAGGAAACCAGAATTGAAAGAGACACATGTACCCCAATGTTCATCGTAGCACTGTTTACAATAGCCAGGACATGGAAGCAACCTAGATGTCCATTGGCAGAGCTGTGGTATATATACACAATGGAATATTACTCAGCTATTAAAAAGAATGCATTTGAATCCGTTCTAATGAGGTGGATGAAACTGGAGCCTATTATGCAGAGTGAAGTAAGTCAGAACAAAAAACACCAATACAGTATACTAACACATATATATGGAATTTAGAAAGATGGTAACGATGACCCTATATGTGAGACAACAAAAGAGGCTCAGATGTACAGAACAGTCTTTTGGACTCTGTGGGAGAAGGCGAGAGTGGGATGATCTGAGAGAACAGCACTGAAACATGTATATTATCATATGTGAAACAGATAGCCAGTCCAGCTTTGATGCATTAGACACGGTGCTCAGGGCTGGTGCACTGGGATGACCCTGAGGGATGGGATGGGGTGGGAGGTGAGAGGGAGGTTCAGGATGGGGAACACATGTACACCTATGGGTGATTCATGTGAATGTATGGCAAAAACCACCACAATATTGTAAAATAATTAGCCTCCAATTAAAAAAAAAAAGAAAGAAAAGAATGTGCCTTGCAACGGAGAGAGTGCAAGTTTGATCCCTAGTTGGGAATGGGATCCTAAATGCCACAGGGCAATTAAGCCCTTATATTGCAACTGTAAGGAAAAAAATCCCAAATGACGCAACAAAGACCTGATGCAGCCAAATAAATATTTTTTAAAAATATGTTATGAAATAACTTCTGGGTCTACTCCACTATCATGCACCCATTCTCAGTATATCAATTTCATCAGTTCAGTTGCTCAGTCATGTCCGACTCTTTGCAACCCCACGGACTGCAGCACGCCAGGCTCCCTTATCCATCACCAATTCCTGAAGCTTGCTCAAACTCATGTACATCAAGTTGGTAATATGCCATCCAACTATCTCATCCTATGTCATCCCCTTCTCCTCCTGCTTTCAATCTTTCCCAGCATTAGCATCTTTTCAAATGAGTCAGTTCTTCGCATCGCGTGGCCAAAGTATTGGAGATTCAGTTTCAGTGTCAGTCCTTCCAATGAATAGTCAGGACTGATTTCCTTTAGGATGGACTGGTTGGATCTCTCAGCAGTCCAAGGGACTGTCAAGAGTCTTCTCCAACACCACAGTTCAAAAGCATCAATCCTTCAGTGCTCAGCTTTCTTTACAGTCCAGCTCTCACATCCATACATGACTACTGGAAAACCATAACTTTGACTAGATGGACCTTTGTTGGCAAAGTAATGTCTCTGATTTTTAATATGCTGTCTAGGTTGATCACAGTTTTTTCTTCCAAAGAGTAAGCGTCTTTTAATTTCATGGCTGCAGTCACCATCTGCAGTGATTTTGGAGCCCCCAAAATAAAGTCTGTCACTGTTTCCATTGTTTCCCCATCTATTTGCCATGAAGTGATGGGACCAAATGCCATGTTTATAATCATGGCATCTAGTCCCATCAATTTCATATGTAATCTTAAAAAAACTTTTGACTAAGACCACATGCTAAAGAAATAGTGTCATCTACAATAGCACCCTCTCCCTTTATACGTGTAAACAAAATCCTTGTCTCATATTTGTAAATTGACTTAAAAGATGCTGGCACATATATAAAATAGAATACCATGTAGCCACTAATTACAAAAATTACTTAGAATAAATAAATAATTATTTATTATTATTAAAGTTAGTTTTCAAAGAGTCAATGTAAAATGGTAGATAGGCTATCATTACAGCTATTTAAAATATTCATGCATGTAGACAAGGCTAGAAACTTATATACAGAAATAAAAATAACCATATTAAAGTGTTATAATTGTTGCTGTTTTCTTATTTTATACCTTTTAAATTATTGTATTTTAACAATCATAATAAATCAAAACTCTTTATGATCTTTATTAAACCTGCCATAAATAAGGGGTTGAGTACAGTATTTTTATGTCCATTTAGTGCTGGTTATAGTTTTGTTCTAAAATGTCTATATTTAAATAATATAGCAAAAGTTTATTAAGATTGCTATATTTTTGGTATATAAAATATGTACTTTTACTCCCATTTCCCTAGGTCAGGACCTTCTCATCTGTGAACTTTTTAAATAACCTCCTTGTTGGTCCAGATTTGCCTGATCCCCTCTTCATCTTCCATTTTTATTGACCACCCTCCTTCCAGCCCATCCTCCATCTTGTTGCCTTGAAAATCTTTCTGAAACACAGATCTGAATTGGTGTGCTCAGCTTAATATCCCTCAGCGGCTCCCTACTTCCCACTGCTCTTTCCACCTGAAATAGTGCAAGGATATATCCTGTCTTTGCCTTGCTAATGCTGTTACTTCTGAGGTATGCAGCCATACTTCTGTCTATTTCAGTGTCTTGGAGATTATCTAATCGACGTTAGGAATGTAGTATGCTGTCTAAATTAATGAACAGGTGAATGAAACCACATTAGATTGAGTATTTCTACTGCTAGTTATTTTTTTTAACTTGTATATATGTTTATGATTATAATATAATTGATTAAGATAATGTCTATTTCAGATACAAAATGGAATCTGAAATCAAATCCTTATTCAATGAAGAGAACATTGGAAATGACTGTCTTTCTGACCTTATGAATTTTGGTAGGTTTTGTTTTTTTCTTGGTCCCACATTTAAAGGGGAGTTTTGTTTTAAAGATGAAAGTGGGCCATACATTTCATTTTTAAAAATATTAACTGCTGTTTGTTTTTTTCTAAAGGAATCAAAAATCTGCATCTTAATGACCTGTTCTTGAAGAAACTTAATAATATGTTGCTTTGATTTTGTTTCTCCATAGAACAGGAGTTATCAGAACAATGGTGCACGTATCTTAAAAATGTAATAAATCCTATTCAGCAATTGAGAGAAGATCTAAAATACAGACAGCATCACATTTCACAGTATTCACACTCACACAGCGAATCTAACTCTGTGAAAGTATTGGAAGAGGTCAGTATATCTCCTTTACTTTTAATACTGTAACATTTGGAAGAGTCTGAGATAAGCATGTATGTTTTGTGTGCTTAAATAGAAAGTATAGCAAATTCTATCCCTGAATCTGTCCAACATGCTCATTTCTCACCCAGAAATGTTACAATCCTCATAACCCGGCTCTCCTCTTTTCTCGCCCTTCCAGTGTATTCCTGAGATCCTGTCCGAGGGACAGGGATCAAGTCATCCTCCTGGTAAATCCTCTCAGGGCTCCCTGGCCAGGGCTCCTCCCGTAATAGGGGTGGGGCAAGTGTGCAGCCTGAGCTCCTGACCTTTAGCGCAAGGTCCGTAGCGTGAGACCTTTAAAGAGAGGCTGTTAGAGGGAGATCCTTAGAGACCGTTAGCAGGTAACCATTAGGGGGTGACCATTAGCGCCGTGGGTTACAAGTCCCAGTCCACCAGCAGTCAGCCATGAGGTGGTCCTCACAGCACGAGGTGTGGTCAGGAAGTGGGTTGCCACCCTCTCTGGGGTGCTCCAGGCCCTCTGGCCTCTAGCTGGCAGGTGAGCTGGTGGACCTGGGGAAAGGGTGAGGGCTGTGTCCTTCAAGCTCCAGAACCTTCACCGTGGCCACCCACTGGCCAGGCCCAGGCCCTGAAGCAACAGCAAACCTCTCTGCAATCCCCACCTTTTAGACCTAATGGTGGTGGCAGTCTCCATGGGCCGCAGTCTCTAGGACCAGGTCCCCCAGCTTTGGGCCACGTGACGGCTGGGTCCTGAGCTTCTTGCTCCCTCAGTGATGATGGCTGGGCAAGGCCTGGGGAGTAGACCCTGAAGGTGCCACCAGCTGAGATCTGCTTCCTCAGCCAGCCCTGGGCACTGGTGGGAGGACCCAGACTGCTTGCTGGACTGTGCTCCCAGGCAAGGTAAGTGGCTGGCACAGAGACTCCCTCCTCCTAGCCAGGGTCTGGATCTTGGCGGAAGGGGAGAAGTTGTGCTCTTTCCTGTTAGAACAGAGACTATCATTTGTTTCCGTGGAGGTTTGCATGATCTTTGTGACTTGACCATGACTTAATTTGGATAACCAAGGATCTGACACTAGAATTTTGCAACAACTAACTATCCCCCTCCCTCACCTTTCCTATAAAAAGGGATTTGCTAAAATCTTTTGGGGAGTTTGGGGTGTTTTAAGGCACGAGCCACCTGTCTCTTTGCAGGGCCCTGTAGTAAGCCTTTCTCTGCTCCAGGCTCTGACATTTTGATATCTCTTGGCCTCACTGTGCGTTGGGTACCTGGTACCAAATCTCCCCATACATCTGACCCCACCTTCTACCTCTTTAGTCTCACTATCTATCTGATACGCTGCTTTCCCTACTAGACTTTGTCCTAACAGTGCTGACCTTCTTCCTATTCCTCACATAAGCCAGATTCCTTCCTGTCTCAAGGCCTTTGCACGGGCTGTTTCTTCTGTCCCATTGATGGCTCTTTTTGTCTTTTAGTCTTAGCTTTAATGTCCTTTCTCCTGAGATGCTTGTACTGACCACTCATACGAGAGAAGCCCCAGTCACTCTCTATCCCCTCACCCAGTTTATACCTCACTTACCTCCTGCTGATATTTTCTTACCTACTTTTTTATGAGTTTGCTCACTACCTCCCTGAATAGAGCATAAACTCCCTTATGATGGTTGCCACTGAATGTGGGCTTTTAGGTGATTTTTTTCTTACTCTATTTTTAGTTATTTTTGTAGCATTGTCATATTGCTTTCATAAATAATTAAAAATGAACATTAAAACCAATGCCCATCTGGGGACTAGTAACAAGGATGTGAGAAAAGGAGGGGGTGATTAAAACAGAGGCAGTCTGGAAAGCTTTCTGCCTTATCACAAACAAAACTCACTGTGAGTGCAGTGGCTATAATTGAACTCATTTTGGGATTATATGTCTAGAAGCCCCTTTAAAGCTCCTTTGCTTGATGGACACTGCCTGAATAAGACATCTCTTGAACGCTCTTCCATGGATCCTGAAAGGAACTTCCACTTATTTAATTTGTCATCACTTATTGACTTTTGAGAAAAATTTCTATGACTTTAAATTTAAATATTGAATAAATCAATAATTTGCATACCACTTGCTCTAAATGTCCTATAGGTTGACTTCGTGAAGAAACAATTGAAAGCTGTCTATGAACAACTTAGGCTAGAGCAACAGAAAATAGAAAATTATCTTTCAGACTGGAGCATGAAAGTAAGTGCAATACAAATAGTAATCTATCAATTTTCATTTATATTAAATAGAACAATCATATAAAATTTTTTCAGATATTAGATCATTCTTCAGAAGAAAGAAGTAACCTGCTTAGTGAACTGCCCATGGAATTAGAAACTTTGGAATGTCCATACCCTGACTTGAAATCTTCAATCCTTAATGAGTTCTGTAACTTTACAGAGAAATATCAAAAGAAACTTCAAGATTTTGATCTGCAGTTAGAAGACATATGCAGGTGATAAGCTAAAACTTCTTCAAATATGTAGATTTTTGTCATCAAATTTTTATTTTTAGGGGTCACTATACTTCTGATTTACCATTTTTATAAGCACCTTGTGCTTGGAATATAGTCTACCAGTAAATGTTTAAATTGACTGTTGAAAGGAGAGGTTTTCTTATTTTGTTCTGCAAAGTAATTTCCCTGAAGTAACGGTTTTAAAGATTTGTATATGGTTAAACTATCTTTCTTATTTATCACTTTACTATTGGTAAGAAATAGTTTTTAAACATGATTTATTTTTAAATATGAATTTTTGATAACTGAATTTTCATTTCAAGATATGAAGATCCTCTTCAGTGGAAATTTAAAAATCAGTACTAAAAATTGATTACAGTGGAAAATATACCCACGTAATTATGTTATCTGTAATCTACCATGATTTTGCCCTATATTGAACACAAAACACGTCTTATAAACTTTTTTAGGAAATGTGCTTTTAAAATTGAAGTTTAGTTAATTTACAATTTTGTGTTAGTTTCAGGTGTATAGCAAAGTGACTCAGCTATATATATATATTTTCAGATTATTTCCATTGTGTGTTATTACAAGATATTCTAGGAATCAGTGAACTAAAATGAACTGGAATGGGTGAATTTAACTCAGATGCATTATATCTACTACTGCGAGCAAGAATCCCTCAGAAGAAATGGAGTAGCCATCATGGCCAACAAAGAGTCCAAAATGCAGTACCTAGATGCAGTCTCAAAAACGACAGAATGATCTCTGTTCATTTCCAAGGCAAACCATTCAATATCACAGTTATCCAAGTCTATGCCCCCAACCAGTAATGCTGAAGAAGCTGAAGTTGAATGGTATTATGAAGACCTACAAGACCTTTTAGAACTAACACCCAGAAAAGATGTCCTTTTCATTATAGGGGACAGGAATGCAAAAGTAGGAAGTCAAGAAACACCTGGAGTAATAGGCAAATTTGGCCTTGGAATGCAGAATGAAGCAGGGCAAAGACTAATAGAGTTTTGCCAAGAAAATGCCTTGGTCATAGCAAACACCCTCTTCCAACAACACAAGAGAAGACTCTACACATGGACATCACCAGATGGTCAACACTGAAATCAGACTGATTATATTCTATGCAGCCAAAGATGGAGAAGCTCTATACAGTCAACAAAAACAAGACCAGTAGCTGACTGTGGCTCAGATCATGAACTCCTTATTACCAAATTCAGACTTAAATTGAAGAAAGTAGGGAAAACCGCTAGACCATTCATGTATGACCTAAATCAAATCCCTTATGATTATACAGTGGAAGTGAGAAATAGATTTAAGGGCCTAGATCTGATAGATAGAGTGCCTGATGAACTATGGAATGAAGTTTGTGACACTGTGCAGGAGACAGGGATCAAGACCATCGCCATGGAAAGGAAATGCAAAAAAGCAAAATGGCTGTCTGGGGAGGCCTTACAAATAGCTGTGAAAAGAAGAGAGGTGAAAAACAAAGGAGAAAAGGAAAGATATAAGCATCTGAATGCAGAGTTCCAAAGAATAGCAAGAAGAGATAAGAAAGCCTTCTTCAGCGATCAATGCAAAGAAATAGAGGGAAACAACAGAATGGGAAAGACTAGACATCTCCTCAAGAAAATTAGCGATACCAAGGGAACATTTCATGCAAAGATGGGCTCGATAAAGGACAGAAATGGTCTGGACCTAACAGAAGCAGAAGATATTAAGAAGAGGTGGCAAGAATACATGGAAGAACTGTACAAAAAGATCTTCATGACCCAGATAATCATGATGATGTGATCACTCATCTACAGCCAGACATACTGGAATGTGGAGTCAAGTGGGCCTTAGAAAGCATCACTATGAACAAAGCTAGTGGAGGTGATAGAATTCCAGTTGAGCTCTTTCAAATCCTAAACGATGATGCTGTGAAAGTGCTCCACTCAATATGCCATCAAATTTGGAAAACTCAGCAGTGGCCATAAGACTGGAATAGGTCAGTTTTCATTCCATTCCCAAAGAAAGGCAATGCCAAAGAATGCTCAAACTACCGCACAATTGTACTCATCTCACATGCTAGTAAAGTAATGCTCAAAATTCTCCAAGCCAGGCTTCAGCAATATGTGAACTGTGAACTCCCTGATGTTCAAGCTGGTTTTAGCAAAGGCAGAGGAACCAGAGATCAAATTGCCAACATCCACTGGATCATGGAAAAAGCAAGAGATTTCCAGAAAAACATCTAATTCTGCTTTATTGACTATGCCAAAGCTTTGGACTGTGTGGATCACAATAAACTGTGGAAAATTCTGAAAGAGATGGGAATACCAGACCACCTGACCTGCCTCTTGAGAAATCTGTATGCAGGTCAGGAAGCAACAGTTAGAACTGGACATGGAACAACAGACTGGTTCCAAATAGGAAAAGGAGTACGTCAAGGCTGTATATTGTCACCCTGCTTATTTAACTTCTATGCAGAGTACATCATGAGAAATGCTGGACTGGAAGAAACACAAGCTGGAATCAAGATTGCCGGGAGAAATATCAATAATCTCAGATATGCAGATGACACCACCCTTATGGCAGAAAGTGAAGAGGAACTAAAAAGCCTCTTGATGAAAGTGAAAGAGGAGAGTGAAAAAGTTGGCTTAAAGCTCAGCACTCAGAAAACGAAGATCATGGCATCTTGTCCCCTCACTTCATGGGAAATAGATGGGGAAACAGTGTCAGACTTTATTTTTGGGTTCCAAAATCACTGCAGATAGTGACTGCAGCCGTGATTTTAGAAGATGCTTACTCCTTGGAAGTAAGTTATGTAAGTTATGACCAACCTAGATAGCATATTAAAAAGCAGAGACATTACTTTTCCGACTAAGGTCCGTCTAGTCAAGGCTATGGTTTTTCCTGTGGTCATGTATGGATGTGAGAGTTGAACTGTGAAGAAGGCTGAGCACAGAAGAATTGATGCTTTTGAACTGTGGTGTTGGAGAAGACTCTTGAGAGTCCCTTGGACTGCAAGGAGATCCAAACAGTCCATTCTGAAGGAGATCAACCCTGGGATTTCTTTGGAAAGAATGATGCTAAAGCTGAAACTCCAGTACTTTGGCCACCTCATGAGAAGAGTTGACTCATTGGAAAAGACTCTGATGCTGGGAGGGATTGGAGGCAGGAGGAAAAGGCGACGACCGAGGATGAGATGGCTGGATGGCATCACGGACTCAGTGGATGTGAGTCTGAGTGAACTCCGAGAGATCGTAACGAACAGGGAGGCCTGGCGTGCTTTGATTCATGGGCTCGCAAAGAGTCGGACATGACTGAGTGACTGAACTGAACTGAACTGAACAAGATATTGAATATAGTTCCCTGTGCATTTTTAAAATTTTGTTAGTAAAATCTTTTTATTCAAAAAAAAAAAAAAAACACCCAGAAAACAGAACAGTTTTCCAACCACCCACAGGAGGGGTATGGGTTGGGGGCAGAGGGTGTCTGTCCATCCAGCCCGTGCCCCCAGCCCATGTGGTTTTGGCAGCAATAAGGGGTGTGGGGTAATGGCCCCCAAAATAAAAATGGTGTATGTATGTGTGTAGGAAGGAGAGTAAATCCTGTTGCTTATCTATTTTATGTGTGAGTGAGTGAGTGAAGTCACTCAGTTGTGTCTGACTCTTTGCGACCCCGTGGACTGTAGCCTACCAGGCTTCTCTGTCCATAGGATTCTCTAGGTAAGAGTACTGGAATGGGTTACCATTTCCTTCTCCAGGGGATCTTCCCGACCCAGGGATCAAACCCAAGTCTCCCACATTGGAGGCAGACGCTTTAACCTCTGAGTAGTTTGTTAATCCCATATTCCAAATTTATCTCTCCACTCATTTCTGCTTTGGTAAGCATATGTTTGTTTTCTATGTTTGTGAGTCTGTTTCTTTTTGTGGATAGATTCAATTATTGTTTTTTAGATTCCACACATAAATGATAACATGTAATATTTGTCTTTCTCTGACTTCACTTAGTAAGATAATCTCTAAGTCCATCCATTTTCCTGTAAATGGAAATAAGAAAATGACTTTTGATTGTATCATGAGAATGACAGTCCTCTTCTGAATGACACCTATAGTGCTAAGTGACTTAAAATTCTTGTTGGCAAGGACTTCTCTAATGTAAATTCTATATTGAAATTCATTTAATGGACACACTGAGAAATGACACCCTGGGTCAAATCAATGCCCTACTTCATATAGTGTTAAGTACATAAAGTTTCTGGGGAACATTTTGTAGGAAAACATGTTTTTACTCTATTATATTGAATTCAAAAATTTCCCCAAAGAATGTACATTTAAAAAGAAAGAAACACTACTGAAGGAACATATTTATAGTAAATTAAAAGTAAAAGACACTTCCTCTGAAATGAAAGATGATGAATGTGCAAATATTCAGTTCAGTTCAGTTCAGTCGCTCAGTCATGTCCGACTCTTTGAGACCCCATGAACTGCAGCACGTCAGGCCTCCCTGTCCATCACCAACTCCCGGAGTTCACTCAAATTCATGTCCATCCAGTTGGTGATGCCATCCAGCCATCTCATCCTCTGTCATCCCCTTCTCCTCCTGTCCCCAGTCTCTCCCAGCAGCAGGATCTTTTCCAATTAGTCAACTTTTCACATGAGGAGTTTCAGCTTTAGCATCAGTCCTTCCAATGAACACCCAGCAAATATTAGTATTTATTATATTTTTAATGAATTGCTTGTGAATGAAGCTCTTCTATGTGAAATTACTAGTGTTAAGAAATTAATAACAAGGACCATCTTAAATCCTACCAACCAGAGCTCTTTGCTTTCTTAGCTTCTTGATCCAGACTGCTCTGTGACAGCTTCTGTGTGACTCAGCTCTCGGTAAAGCAGTCCTGGGTGAAGTCTGTGTCTTTCAAGACCTAAGCTGCTTTCCTACTTCTCTGTGGCAATGGTCACATGATCCTCAGAGGCAGACATGGTTTTGGTCTCCTAAAAACCCCCTGCCTCTCTGTCTTCCTTTCTTCCCATCTTGTAATAAAGCTGAGAAAATATTAATAATATATAATTAATAGTTTATTTATTGATTAATTATACTTTAATTGAAACTCAATCACAGTGAAATATTAACCATGTACTTAGTTTGTCTCTAATTGTAAAATAAACATCCTCTCTCCCTTCCCCACCCCCACATTGTTAAAGAGAGTTTAGAACTCATCCAGCAAGAATGAGGGGGTTTCTGTGTTTCCTGTTGGTGTTTTTAGTAATTAGAATGATTGTGCCATGAAGGGAGGTACACCTGACTGTCGTTTTAAAGTGGGTTGGCTGCCTCATGACCTTTCCTCCCAGATGGCATCTTGTCCCCCAGGAAAGCTGGCTGAGACTGTGGTATTTCTAGGTTAATGGCTCCTAAACGTGGAAGATTTGCCTTAGCAGCCTGTATCAGCTCCCTTCCACGAGGATCTATTTTTTACAACATGTTTTCTTAACTCTGTTTGAATCTAAACTCAATTTGTGCTCGTCTTTTGGGTAACCCTGCACCACTCAGTACAGACTGAGATTCACAGCTCCACTGCCATTACTGAGATTAGAGAATGAGATGAATATGCTAAGATTTCTGCACAAAGAAGGAGCACTGAAAGAAAAATAGCTCAGAAAGACTTGATGGAAGAAGTAAGATTCACTGTGGAAGAAGAGGAATGCATAGGGTTAAAATAAGACAGAAAGGCGGTGGTGAGAACCTTCCCAGAAGGTATATTCAATGCTGAGGCTGTAAACCCTAGAAGACAAAGTAATTGGCAATATTTGTATCCTTAGCACCAAGCATATATCCTGGCACATAGCAGCTTCTAAATAAATGTTTGTGCAATTGAGATGAATGAAAGGTGAAAACAATGAGGTGAGAGTGGCAAGTCCTGTTATGAGAGCAGTAGAAACTACTTTGGAAGAATATGGGTTCATAAATTCTACTTTAATAGTCTGTTTGTCACATATAATTATCCAGAATAAATTTCATATAGCTAATGATATGTTTTGCTTGATGAATATTTATTCAGTAATCCTTAATATACAGTGGTCGCTGCTAAGCTCCTTGATAAGGGGTTCAACAGGCAGACTAGACTAGAATGTGTCCTTCCCTTTGAGAAGGCTTGGAATATTGAGGGGAATGGACATATGCACATTTACCCTGACCAAATTATAGACAAATGCCAACTGCAGAGACTATGACAAATATGCTGGCAGTGAATGATGAAGCACCAATAAAACTGAATGAGATTTCAGAAGTAGTCTTACTGAGGAAAAAGAGAATAAATAGGCTATTCTGAATAACTACAGAGGTGGTGGGTATTAGAAATCTCTGGCTGTTGGTGAGTCAGTCATGTAAATATACTGTTCTATCTAGCACAATGAATTATAAGTTTAACTCTCATTTGCCAATATCTGCCGTTATTTTGATAAGACCATTTCACCTTTTGGTTCTAGTTTTTAGGCCTTGTAAGAATTTGCATAGCTTCTGTACATGTATGAGCACACCTGCACAAGTGAGTGTGTGTATATTTTAAATAGATGCCTACTGCTATGACTAAGAAGGCTGAAAGATCTGAGGGACATTTTTAAATTATAAGAAATTTTCATGGAGAAGGAAATGGCAACCCACTCCAGTGTTCTTGCCTGGAGAATCCCAGGGACGGGGAGCCTGGTGGGCTGCCGTCTGTGGGCTCGCACAGAGTCAGACACGACTGAAGCGACTTAGCAGCAGCAGCAGCAGCAGCAGCAGGATATATAATGTCAATTACACAAAAATGAGTTGTGTTTCTATACACTGACAATAAAATACCAGAAAGTGGAATTAAGAAAACAATTTACAAGTATCAAAAAAAAAATAAACTACTTAGGAATAAATTTATCCAAGGTGAAAGATCTGTGTACTTAAAATTATAAAACTGGTAAAGAAATTGAAGACAAAATAAATGGGAAGATATTCTGTGCCATGGATTGGAAGAATTAATATTGCTAAAATGTCCATGCTACCAAATGATCCATAGATTTAGTGCATTACTGATCAAAATTCTAATGATATTTTTCATAGATACAGAAAAACAGAAATACAAATCAAAATCACAATATCACCTAACACTAGTTAGGTTTATTTTTAAAAAGAATAAGAGCAACTGCTGGCCAGGGTATAGAGAAAAGGAACTCCGCTGCACTATGAGTGGGAATGTAAGTTGATGCAGACACTATGGAAAACAGTATGGGGTTCCCTCAAAAAAAAAAAAAAACAACACAAACCTAAAAATGGAACTGCCTTGTGATTCAGCCATTCCACTGTGAGTTTGTATCCAAAAGAAATGAAATTATCTGAAAGATTTCTGTACTCCCATGTTCACTGCAGCATTATTCACAGTATCTGAGGTGAAATAACCTAAGTGTCCATTGATGGATGAATGAATAAAATGTGACACATATGTACACAATAGAATATTATTCAACTGTAAGAAAGAAGGAAGTCCTATCATTTTCATCAACACGGATGAAACTGGAGGGAATTATCCTAAGTCAAATAAGCAAGGCAGAGAAAGACAAAGAGTGGTTGCTATCACTTTTATAGGAAACTTAAAAAAAAAAAAAAATGGAACTCATAGAAACAGAAAGTTGAATAATGATTGCCAGGGACTGGAGTAGTGGTGGTGAAGGAGATAAGGAGAGGCTGATAAAAGTTACAGACTTTTGTTTATAAGATGAATAAGGAACTTCACTGGTGGCCAGTGATTAAGAATTCACCTGCCAGTGCAGGAGACATGGGTTTGATCCTTGCTCGGGAAGATCCCACGTGCCATGTGGGCCAGTAAAGCCCGTGCACCACAATTACTGAAGCCCACGCGCCCTAGAGCCTGTGCTCTGCAACAGGAGAAGCCACTGCATTGAGTAGCCCCCCGCTTGCTGCAGCTGGAGAGAGCCCTTACGCCACAACGAAGACCCAGCACAGCCATAAATAAATAAGTGAAATTATAAGATGAATAAGATCTGAGGCTGTAACGTGAACATGGCGACTATAGTCGATAACACTGTATAATTGAAATTTGCTAACAAGGTAGAATTAAGTGTTTTCATTAAAAAAGAACACTAAGTGTGGAAAAAAAAAGAAATTTTCATTGCAATCATGGTTAATCCCAACATTTAACTGCTCCTATTTAGTAGCAGCTTGCCAGTTTGGATTGGAATGATTCCATCCCCAGATCCAAAGTTACACCCTAGCTGGGAGTGTGTACCAGTCAGTAGCTTCATTTCCTCAGGCCACAGCAAAGGTGGTCCAGATCAGAGCAGAGCTCAGAACTTGCGTTAAATACAGATGAGAAGTAGTGCATTTTTTTTCACTGCGGTTCTACTAGGAAAGTAGACAACTGTGGTTGCTGCTGGCAGCCGTGTTGTGAATGAAGGAAAGCAGCAAACAAGGAGAGGAGAGGGTACAGATAACATGGGAAACTGGCTTGGTCCCTTGTTTGAATAGCATGGGAAACCAACCTCATTGCTGCGTTTCCAAAAGCAGTCCATATTAATGTCTTAAATCAGTTTGACTATAAAATTCCTAATTTTATTCAATAGTTGATCTGATTTCAAAATACCCATGACTCATGAAATTAATTTGTTAATACAATTGGAATTGAAGAATTGTTGAACATTATTCCAGAATATATTAGGAAGATTAAGGTTGTGAAATTGCCCAAAGTTTCAGAGTGAAGAATAACTGGGGGTGGTTGTTCAGATGCTCAGTCATGTACAACTCTTTGCAACCCCATGGACTGCAGCATGCCAGGCTTCCCTGTCCTTCACCATCTTCTGGAGTTTGCTCAGACTCATGCCCATTGTGTTGATGATGCCATCTAACCATCTCATCCCCTGTCACCCCCTTCTCCTCCTGCCCTCAATCTTTCCCAAAATCAGGATCTTTTCCAATTAGTCGTCTTTTCCCGTCAGGTAGCCAACTTATTAGAGCTTCAGCTGTAGCATCAGTCCTTCCAATGAATATTCAGGTTGATTTCCTTTAGGATTTCCTTTAGCAAGTCGGTCTCCTTGCAGTCCAAGAGACACTGATAGTCTTCTCCAACACCACAGTTCAAAAGCATCAATTCTTTGGTGCTCAGCTTTCTTTTTGATCCAACTCTCACATCCATACATGACTACTGGAAAAACCATGGCTTTGACTAGATGGACCTTTGTTGGCAAAGTAATGTCTCTGCTTTTTATTTATTTATTTTTAAATTTATATTTATTTATTTTAATGGGAGGCTAATTACTTTACAATATTGTATTGGTTCTGCTTTTTAATATGCTGTCTAGGTTGGTCATAGTTTTTCTTCCAAGGAGCAAATGTCTTTTAATTTCATGGCTGCAGTCACCATCTGGAGTGATTTTGAAGCCCAAGAAAATAAAGTCTGTCACTGCTTCCATTGTTTCCCCATCTATTTGCCATGAAGTGATGGGACTAGATGCCATGATCTCAGTTTTTTGAATGCTGAGTTTTAAGCCAGCCTTTTCAACCTCCTCTTTCACCCTCAAGGGGCTCTTTTGTTCCTCTTCGCTTTCTGACATTAGGATAGTATCATCTGTTTATCTGAGGTTGTTGATATTTCTCCCAGAAATCTTGATTCCAGCTTGTGATTCATCCAACCCAGCATTTCACATGATGTACTCTGCACAGAAGTTAAATAAACAGGATGACAATATATATCCTTAACATATTCCTTTCCCAATTTTGAACTAGTCCACTGTTCTATGTTTGGTTCTAACTGTTGGTTCTTGACCTGCATACAGGTTTCTCAGGAGGCAGGTTAAGGTGGTCTGGTATTTCCATCTCTTTAAGAATTTTTCACAGTTTGTTGTGATTCACACAGTCAAAGGCTTTAGTGTAGTCAATGAAGTAGATGTTTTTATGGAACTCCTTTGCTTTTCTATAAGAAAAATTTTTGTAAGATATAGCAGATATTAGCAATTTGATCTCTGGTTTCTCTGCCTTTTCTAAATGCAGCTTATACTTCTGGAAGTTCTCAATTCACGTATTGCTGGAGGCTAGCTTGAAGGATTTTGAGCATTACCTTGCTAGCTATGAAATGAATATAATTTATGCTAGTTTGAACAGTCTTTGGCATTGCCATTCTTTGAGATTGGAATGAAAACTGACCTTTTCTAGTCCTGTGGCCACTGCTGACTTTTCCAAATTTGCTAGCATGTTGAATGCAGCACTTTAACAGCATCATATGTTAGGATTTGAAATAGTTCAGCTGGAATTCCATCACCTCCACTAGCTTTGATTGTAGTAATGCTTCCTGGGACCCACTTGACTTCACACTTCAGGATGTCTGGCTCTAGGTGAGTGACCACACCATTGTGGTTGTCCCTAGGTAGAAAATTAGAGATATCAAAGAAACATTTCATGCAAAGATGGGCACAATAAAGGACAGAAGTGAAATTGACTTCAATATATATTTAATATTAAAGCAAATTAGAAGATTTTATATGTCTGTAGCAGCTCAGTGGAACAAAATAGAAATACAGAGAGTATCTATAATAATTTAATTTGATATAAAGGTAAAATTTTTATACTGTGAGGGAAAGATTGGATTATTTATATGATAATACTAAATAACAAGGAATTAGAAAATGAAGTTAGATCTCTTATTTCATGTGACTCAATGAACTCCAGATGCATTAAAATATAAATAAGAAAAAATCATAAAAGAATTAGATAAAAATAAAAACAAACATTAAGTAATCTTGGAGTAGAGAAGTCCTTTTAAAACATATTACCAGCAGTGAAATCATGAAGAAAAATTTTAAATATATACAATGACATAAACATTTAATAAAATCTAACAAGATGTTTCCTCAGGCAAGTATAAAATCTTTAAAGAATCAATATGGACTTCTAAGTTTCTGTCCAGCAAGTAAGGGGCTTATCATTTGCTACTCTGCTCTAATGAGGAGTAGAAAGTTGAGCAAACTGGAAAATCAACAAGTCTTCTTCTGTATGTTAGAGGAATAAAGCCAAGGGCAAATCACTGCACCCAGAACTGGAGACACAGGTGATACAGAGAATCACCAATTATCTGAGAAGAAACCCATTAGCAGAAACTTTCATAGGAACCAGGGTTGGGATAGAAAAACCTGCACTATAATTGATGAATTGCTGGATGCTGAGTGTGGACAACTCAGAATTTAAAATTCCAGGGACCTTAGTCATGGGGGCTCCCCACACTTTTTGAGTTTTACCTTAAGAAGTTCCACTAGATATCTACAGTGAATATTTGTGAAAACTACCCCCAAGCCTCTGGTACAGGAAGGGGAAAACACATTTTGAGTAACCCCCAGAGCGTTCTGTTCTTCTTAACAAAGGCTGCACGGTGGAAAAGAATCAGCCTCCCAATGCAGGAGATTCAGGAGACTGGTGTTCAGTCCCTGGGTTGGAAAGATCCTACCCTCCTTCCATATTGTTAAAGGGTCAACTGTACACTTAAATATGCAGTGATTTATTTCTGACTCTTTTTTGACCCCTTGGGCAGTAGCCCGCCAGGCTCCTCTGTCCATGAAATTTTTCAGGCAAGAATATGGAGAGGGTTGCCATTTCTTACTCCAGGGGATACTTGAATATATAGTGATTTATTTTTGGTTATTCATTATAGCGGCTAAAGATTAAGGAAATAATCTTAATATCAATAGGGGCTAATTTTGTAAGTTTCTATTCAATGTATTATTTTCTGGATTAAAAAATAATGTAGGGAATTCCCTGGTGGTCTAGTGATTAGGGCTCTGTGCTTTCACTTCTGGAGACCCTTAGCTCTCCTGGTCTGGGAACTAAAATCCTGCAAGCTGCATGGCACAGCCGTTAAAAAAAAAAAAAATACTTAGCATTCACTGATATGAAACACTCTCAAGGGTGAAGATGATTAGGGTGTGATATAAGGTTAAGCAAGCCCTTTAACAGTGTACAGTACACATTTTGTAAATTAGGAAAAAGTAAATGTATACTCTCTCTCTCATTACATATATGTATATTCAAATATATATTTGCCTATATGTCTGAAAAATACAAAAAAATTGATACTACTTGTTCCCTTGGGGACAGGAACTAGAAGCCTGAGCATCTTAGTGCGAGAGAAAATTTTTATTGTATCCCTTCATTTTATTAAACCTTTTGAATTTTGAAACCTGTGAATATATATCTATTCTAAAAACAAGGAATTTTTAAAGGAAAAAATAAGAGTAAAAATTAAATGATAAATAGGAAAGACTGGCAAATATCAGGCATACAAAATTAAAATCATTAAAACATATGAAGACAGTTTGCTAATTAATTGATTGAATAGCCAGAAGTGAAAAGGGACAAAAGAGATGAAGTTGTTTATATTTCATATTTTCAACAAATATTTGTTGAGCAATTATTGGCATAAAATAGACAAAACCCCCTGTACTCATGAAGCAAGTTGGAGACACACAGTTAAACACAATGCCTAATTAAATTATACACAGTAGTGCATTAGAAGGTGAAAAGTCCTCTGAAAAAAATAGACATTAGAGTAAAAGAGAAGTTGCTGGAGTTGTGGGGAGGAGGCAAATTGTAATTTTGAATAGATTTTTGGCAATAGTCCCAGTTGAAAAAGTGACATTGAAGGGAAGTCATGAAGGGGGCAAGAGGACTGGTCATGCAGAAATATGGAGTATGAGTGTTCTAGCCATGTTTACTAAGGTGGTTATGTTTCTTGCAGGAGGCTTGTGTGGCAGGAACTGAGTGATAGATAGGGAGAGGGGTATAAAGTATAATCTAAGTAGTAGGAGTGAGGGTGGGGACATTTAGAGCCCAATAGCCATTTCTAAAACTTCCAATTTTACTCTGAGTGCTATGGGAAGCTGTTGGAAGCAGAAGTGTGAGGAAATGTGCAGAGTAACAAGACCTAAATTATGTTTTAGCAGTATCACTCTGGCAGTTGTTGTGTTTATGATGGAGGAAAGGAGGGGCAAGAGAAGACTGAACATTGAGAAAGTTATTTTAAAAGCCCAGGTGGGAGATAACGATGGCCGGCATTAGGAAGTGGAGGTAATGTGAAAGCATCAGCTTTTTGGACACATTTAAAAGGTCATGCTGGTGTTTAATAAGGCACGTGAGAAAAAGAGAGCAATAAAAGAATAGTCCAAAATTTTGTGGTTGAGAAACTGGAAGGAAGAAGTTACCATTAACTGAGTTGGGGAAGATTGTAAGCAAAGCAGAGGGGAAAATCAGGCATTCAGGTTTGGAATGTTGAGTTTGATGCCATCAGGTGTCCAAGCACAGCCTTTGAGAAGGCAGTCAGTTTTATGAGTCTGGAGTTCTGGTGAGAGATCAGAGCTGGAGATACGTGTTTGTGAGTCACCAGCATGAAATTGGATGTGATCACCAAAACAGTGAGTGAAGGGACAAAGGAGAAGATAAAGACTGATTCCTTGGGTCTGCTGGCATTACAGTGTCAGCATGAAGAGGAGTAACCAAGAAAGGAGATACTAGGTCTATTAAACACAAAGAAAACCTGAGAAGTGTGCTGTTCCAGAAGGCAAGGTAAGAGGGAGTGGGCAGCACTGTAAGCTAAGGAGGGGTGATACACTAAGTCAAATAAAATAGGACTGGTGGTTGACTGCTGACTCCATATGGAGGTCATTGGTAACCATTTTCATTGAAGAAGTGGTAACAAATGCCTGACTGGGTTGGATTCAAGTGAATGGGAGGAAACAGTCGAAGGCAAAGAGCATTGATAATACTTTTGAAAAATTCTTTTTTCAAAGGAGAGCAAGAAAGTAGGACCTGACTTTTATGTTGTTTTGTTTTGCTTAAAATGGGACAGATATCAGTACCTTTGATACTAATGAGAATAACCCCTAAGAGGATTTAGTACACAAGTGGTTCAATGTAAAGTATATGGTCAGATTCTGGGAGATGAATTGATGTTATGGTAGCAGTCCATGGAATTCTGCATAATACAAATAAATGACAGAGGAATTTATGAAAACCCCTCTACTCATTGAAAAACTTTAAAATACTCATATTTTAACCTATAAAATGGTAAAACACGAAAGGAATTTATCCAAGATTAAAAGTATGGGAGAAATGGGTAGTTTTATACATGATTAGTATATAAACTCTTTTGCGAGGCAATCTGGCAATATGTCATCACATATCTTTATATGTGTAAATTATTTTATCTCCTTAGAAATAATCCTAAAGGAAATAATCATAAAAGTGAAATAAATAGTTGGCTTTCAGAGTATTCAATATTATTTTTCTTTCTTTAGCGATAGCAAAATCTTCAAAATGACTAAATGGCCAACACATAGGGGATTTAGCTTCATCAGTTATGATATATTCACACAATGGAATACCACACTGTCATCAATAATTATATTAAAGAATTTTTAATGACACAGGTAGTTACAGTAAGTAGCTATGCAATTAAAAAGCCAGGCCACAAAATAATTTACATAACATGGATTCTCTTTTTCCCTTTCCCTCTGAAAGTGTTACATCCATTTAGCTACATGGAAAAAAAAAAAAAGACTGAGATTATCTACTTGCATAAATTATAATAATAGCTATCCCCAGGTAGTAATATTATAAATAATTTTGGCATACATACTGTTTCTATTTTATAAAGCAAAATTACAGACTTTAAAAAATCTAAGTTAAAGAGGGAAGACGGGACCATTGATATTTACTGAGTACCTATTACAAGACATGACAAATATCTATAATTTTAATCTTCAATACACCTCATTTTAAAAGCTCTATTTTACTGATTTATTTTACAGTTGTAGCTATAAATGAGCACTTTCCCCAAAGTTTCTAAAAGGTAGATAGCTGAACAGGAATGAGTTTCTTCTGTTGCATCTGAATAGAAAGCTGCTCCCCCACACCACGCCACTTCAAGCATGTATATGTACCAGGGTATTGGTAAATTGTGTTGATGACCAAAATGGTGCTGGTCATACAAGTGTGATGTGAGCCACATACAAAATTTAAAATTTTTGCTATGCTAAGTCGCTTCAGTCGTGTCCGACTCTGTGTGACCCTATGGACTGCAGCCTACCAGGTTCATCCGTCCACGGGATTTTCAGGCAAGAGTACTGGAGTGGGGTGCCATTGCCTTCTCCTGATTAATCTATATGTAGCCATAAAACAAAAAGCTATGAGTTTTAAAAGTTAATTGTTTTATAGCATCCAAAGCTGTCACCCATTAACCAGTTTCTTTCTTCGGACCACTGAAAGTACAGATGGAAAGGGTTTTTTTTTACCTGACCAGTTATACCATCATCATTAAAATTTTTAACTAATCATAATAAAACATTTTAAAAGATAAAATTTATTTTATTATTATATTTTTAACAGTGCAAAATAGTATAATTTTAACATTTAATCAATGAAATTATTAATTAATGAAGCATATTACATTTTTTTTTACACAAAATCTTTTGATTTCTGGTTTGCACTTCACACCACAGCATACCTGAATTGGAACTGGCCACATTTCAAGTGCTGAATAGCCACAGGTTAGCCGGCTAGTGGTTACTATCTTGGACAATATGGCTTAAATGTTTTACTAAAATATCTGTTTTTAAGAATTGTTTACAGTTGAACCTCTTTATTTATTGAGTATGTTTGTGAAGCTATTTAAATTCTATCTGGACTGTATTTCATTAGTAACATGACGAGTTTAATTACTTGTTTTGGACTTAGATGAGATTGTGGCTTTAATTTCCTAACATTTGGTGAATTAATCATATAGATGAGACAAAAATTGTTTGATGGTCCACTTAGCTATGTCAGATTTGAAACCAATATGTGGCAAAAACTATACAGTGATAACAAGTAATTTCTATTTTATTGTTTGATAAATATATTAAAATTTAAAATATTGTTTCATAATTATCATTCTTTATGAGAGCTGAACCTTGAGTGCTATTTAAAACCCACAATGATTTTAACAATTTTGGCCCTCTGGGTGTACATTGTGAAGACCCACTAGTTTTATATTTTTTAAACTATAATTTTTCAGTTTACCCTAACTATTAATGATTTTCAAAATAGCTAGTTAGTAGTATCTGTCATGTTTCCACTTTTTCCTCTTCTATGTGCCATGAAGTGCTGGGACCAGATGCCATGATCTTAGTATTTTGAATACTGAGTTTTAAGCCAGCTTTTTCACTCTCTTCTTTCACCTTTATCAAGAGGCTCCTTAGTTCCTCTGCTTTCTGACATTAGGGTGGTATCATCTGCATATCTGAGGTTGTTGAGCTACTAGGGAAGCGCTAAAAAAATTTGAATGAACACGTGTGACTATATTTTGATGAATACAAGATAGAAGAAAGAGAAAGGAGCATAATAAACAACTGTAATTCGCTTACTTGAGATGTTGCAAGAAGTTCAAATGCTGGAGCCTTAATTGCTGTTTAGTCACCGAGTCATGTCTGATTCTTTTGTGATCTCATGGATTATTGCCCACCAGACTCCTCTGTCCATAAGATTATCCGAGAATACTGGAATGGGTTGTCATTTTCTTCTCCAGGGGATCTTCTGACCCAGGTATTAAACCTGCATCTCCTGCATTGACAGGTGGATTCTTTACCTGTGGAGCCACTTGGAAAAACCAGAGCTTTAATTAGCAGGTGGCATTTTTCTCTGAGAATGTAGTCTCAGAACTTTTGGAAAGTTTCAGTGCCTGGGCATGTCCAGTCTCAGGTTCTACATTTCTGGCTGTAGGTTAAGGGTGGTTAATGAGGAGAGAAGTGCTCAGAAACAAGAGAATTATTATTTGAACACTAATGTGTTCAGTTAGTCACACTGGTTACCTGACCCCCCTCAAGCAATATCCACGCTCACTGTAACTCCCATTTTCTCTTGACGTATTCCAACATGGAATATCCAGCCTTATGTGGGAATTTATGTTTCTTCTGTAGAGGTAATAATTGCAAACTGAGATTTTTAATTTTATCCTATGTATTTCATAGCTTTCTCCTAAAATAAATGCATCATTGAAAATATTTACTTTGTGTTCTCAAACTAAAAGTCGCAATTGGTGATTGCTCAACCTATTCTGGGTTTGCTGTGGGAATAAAGTGAAGTTTAAATTCTCTTGACTTCAGTGGAATACATTTTGTCAAGGGGAAAAAATAAGTCCAATTTCTCAAGGACATCCCCAAAGCTAGTCTTAGATTTTTGCTTTTGCTAATTAATAACTCAGTCTGTGTATTGATGTATATGTTATGTTCATCTAAATGTCTTTTGGAAAGTCCAAGACTAGTGGTAATAAATTTCTAGTTCAGAAGTCTTTATTGTTAGTATCACTGTAGCCCACAACTGCCTTCTTGATATAATTGCTTCATATGGAAGCTACACAGTATAATGGTGCCTGAGGCTACATTTTTGATACTTCAGAAAACTGAAAAATCAGGGTTTTACAGGATGGAGTGAGAGTCATTATTTATGAGAGGCTTTTGTTCTTCACTATGTATGAAATCAAATTAATCTTGAGTAAATCAGACTGAAGAAAATGGAAACATATCAGCTTGACAGATTTGTGTCCAAGACAATTGATATATGTTATTTTTAACCTGCATGATACAGATAGAATTTGTGATTAAAATAATAAAATCTGTGCAGTTATAAGCAAAGACAGGATTAAAATTTCAATGGACAGGGTTGCCAAATTTTGATATGAGAGGAATTATAATGCCTATTTAATATATCAAGCCAACTGTTAATAACAAGTTTTTCCTACTCCTTATACCTTGAAGTCCACCTGTGGGTAAATGTAATCCTTTGAGGAAACCATAGCATTAGAACTGAGACTATGGAGAAACAGTAATGTAGACATTATGAGCATTGTCAATATCTAAAAAATAATAAACTGAGAAAAAGAACCATCATTCTTCTATTCTTCTTACAATCTCTTAATGACTACTGGTAGTTGGTTTGAGGTGATATTATAAAAGTTTTATGTGACAAATAAAATTTCAGAAGGCCTCATAATCATTAATTTTTCCTCATCCTATCCCAAAGAAGTAGTCCAATTATATTATTCTTGCTTTTGAACCTGGAAAATTAAGTAATAATATCCATATAAAGTAATTTTATTCACTTCAACTTTATTGCATCTAAAAATATCCTTGTCTCTCAAAAGTAAAGAATAAAATGGTAACATGAAAGCAGATTTTGGCTCAATAAGACCTTTTTAAAAAATTAAAACAAATAATATGTTTGTAGGTGATCTTGTCTTTACTGATTCTGTTCATTTGAGTTTGAGCTTGTTTTGTTTTTTTGTCTTAAAAATGGCCTTCGGTGTTGAACGCTGGTCAGATAGGCAGATGACACCACCCTTATGGCAGAAAGTGAGGAAGAACAAAAGAGCCTCTTGATGAAAGTGAAAGAGGAGAGTGAAAAAGTTGGTTTAAAGCTCAACATTCAGAAAACTAAGATCATGGCATCCGGTCCCATCACTTCATGGCAAGTAGATGGGGACACAGTGGAAACAGTGGCTGACTTTATTTTCTGGGCTCCAAAATCACTGCAGATGGTGATTGTAGCCATGAAATTAAAAGACATTTACTTGGAAGGAAAGTTATGACCAACCTAGACAACATATTAAAAAGCAGAGACATTACTTTGTCAACAAAGGTCTGTCTAGTCAAAACTATAGTTTTTCCAGTGGTCATGTATGGATGTGAGTTAGACTATAAAGAAAGCTGAGTGCCAAAGAATTGATGCTTTTGAACTGTGGTGTTGGAGAAGACTCTTGAGAGTCCCTTGGACTGGAAAGAGATCCAACCAGTCCATCCTAGAGGGGATCAGTCCTGGGTGTTCATTGGAAAGACTGATTTTGAAGCTGAAACTCCAATACTTTGGCCACCTGATGCGAAGAGCTGACTTATTTGAAAAGACCCTGATGCTGGGAAAGATTGAGGGCAGGAGGAGAAGGGGACGACAGAGGATGAGATGGCTGGAAGGCATCACCAACTCAATGGACATGGGTTTGGGTGGACTCTGGGAGTTGGTGATGGACAGGTAGGCCTGGTGTGCTGCAGTTCATGGGGTCTCAAAGAGTCGTACATGACTGAGCGACTAAACTGAACTGAACTGGTCTATTCTCAGTCAGCTAAGCAGTGTCCCTGTAGGTGCTGGTCACTTGTTCTGCCTCTCTTGAATCACTGTATCCTTAATAGTATTGATGCTTTCCTTCCAAAGCAATATTAGGATGTTACATTTAAAAGATCATTTTTCTTCTATTCTGTGAACTATCGAATAGGATATCATTGGCTAAAAACAGAGAATATTCAACCCAAGTGAAAGTAACATAGACAATAAGGCTATTTCTTATTTCAGTTGAAGCCCAAGAGGTAGAGAAGTCTAAGCACAGTGAGGCCCTAGTTTTCTGCATTGTCTTGCCTTGCTCTCTGGCAGGATAGATAGATGACCTTCTGTCTGATAACTCTAGCAGTTCCACATTGCCACACTCAAGCAGAAAGAGACCTCTTCCTTGTGTCTTCTCTGAAGAGCCAGGAAATTTTGCCCCAGAAGACTTCTCTTCCCATTTTAGTGGCCAGAACATGGGACTGTGCCCCACGAACTGCAGCACACCAGGCCTCCCTGTCCATCACCAACTCCCAGAGTCCACCCAAACCCATGTCCATTGAGTTGGTGATGCCATCCAGCCATCTCATCCTCTGTCGTCCCCTTCTCCTTCTGTGCTCAATCTTTCCCAGCATCAGGGTTTTTTTTCAAATAAGTCAGCTCTTCGCATCAGGTGGCCAAAGTATTGGAGTTTCAGCTTCAAAATCAGTCTTTCCAATGATTATATCAAACACTGTCAAGAAGAACAGAGAGCCTGAGATTGGTTGATTGTGAATGGCTTAAGATCAATCAAGATTCACTCCTGAGTCTGGAATGGGGCTCACTTTTCCTGAAGTGGGTGGGTGGGTAGGGATTATGGAAGAAGATAAATCTTGAATAAAATCAGGATTCTGGTGAGCAGAAGCAAAGGTAGAGGCAATGTCTGCTACAATTTTCTTTTTTCTTACTGGTCTTGTGATGAATATAATTCTTTAAAACTTTGCATATGGGATGGCTGAGCCGTTACGTTTTACTTTTAACAAGCTGCTTTGTCTTGATTATATTATTTCCAAATTTCCACTGGGAATTCTACTTCACATAAAACTAGTGGTGAATGGATGTAAGGACAAAGATGGTTTAGGTGTATTGCCACTATTCCAGCTACTCCACCTCCAGAAAATATACACATTCTAGGTAAAAATTCAGTTTTCGATGCAAACTACTTTTAAAATGTATCTAAGTAAAAGCAGAGTGCTTGTTATGAAAATAGCACTTGCAGCTTCCAAATAAACCTCTTAGCCTCCTAACCAGATTTCCATTTCTAAACCCTCCTATAAGAAATTCTGGAGCCATCACTTTTGGAACCCTGTCATATTTCTTTCCTATCACCCTTCAGAAGAAAGTGGTTTGGATGCTGGTGCAAGTTCTGGCTTTACCTTACAGGTCACTTTTTTGCTTGTTGATTTTTCAGTTCAGTGGATTTTGATCATATTCCCAAGATCCTACTTTATTCTGGCTGTCTGAGAAGGTAAACTGAGCAGAGCTTGGGGAGCCTGGAGGGAGAGGACTGCTAAGTGGCAGTGGATCTCCCAGAAGACAGTGTACACACCCAAACAAAATCCAAGGAGCAGATTCTGTTGGTCAGAAATGAGTCTGAGGTCAGAGAACTGTTTGTAAACCAGGCAGAAAATCAAAGATAGGTTTGTATTTGGACAATAGGCCTGGGATGGGGTAGTGAGTAGCTGGAGAGACAGTTTCAGGAGCTAGGCTGATTAGTTTCAGTATGTGAATGGTTTTGATTTGGAAAGACAACTTTGGAAAGTGTTGTCAAGTTGTATTTGCTAGAGAGTCAGACTCAATGCAGCCAAACAAGCAGATTGTGTCTGAGCCATCTTTTATCCACATTCTTCCACCAGTGGCTCACTCTCCTGACAACGTTACACTTGAAGAGATAAGAGTTTTTCCTTAGGCTAGACTCACTATGATCACTTGCCAATCAAGGTAGTCATCAGATGCTGGTAAATGCACCAGTTAGCTTCAGGAGGCACTAATTACCAGTTTTCTGGAAAGCCTCCTTTACCCTGAGAAAATTTAAGACAGCTTTCAGCCAGTTTGAAGACACAATCTTTAGTTTCAGAGACTTGTTTCTCCCGTTGTCTTACGTTCTTGCTTGCCATCTTGGCTGTTCCCACACTTCTAAATGTCTTTAGGCATGATGGAACCACAACCCTGGGAAGTGAATTTAAACATGACTATGAAGAAAACTGGTAGTTAATTGTGAGTCTGGTTAGGATGTTTAATAATGACTCAAACAGGTAGAATTAGGGGGACAGTTGGACTTGGTCTGGTTGAATTCTTACATCCCTGTCATCCTCCTGTTCTGAGTTACCTGTTTTCTCATGTTCTGGGAAATTATGATGAAATTATTTTAGTGGGCCTCAATATTGGGAAGCAGGAGATGGAAGGTAAGGATTGAGTAGTAAACATCTCACATTCCTGCAGGCTAAAATTTCCTGAAACATTTTAAATTAGAAAATTTGGATGGACAAAAAAAAAAAAAGAAAGAAAGAAAGAAAGAAATTGCAGAAACTTACCAAAGACCTTTTGTCTAAAGGTATTTTCAAAAGTACTAAATTTTAGGATAATTTTAAAGTTATCTTTAATTTTTTTCTTTAAAATTATAGTCATTTTCCAAATTCAAAGGTAGAAAAGTGATTGGAATATTTTTCAGTATCTGTGTAATTTGGCTAGTTCTGTCATCATAATCACCTGTAAAACAGGTAAAGTAAACAAGAACTTTGGAAGGTAAAAGCTAACCTTAGTTATTTCATATAATTAAACTATTTTATACAGATTTTTCTACAATGAAAAAATGAAGGTTTGACTAGAAAAGATAAATGTGAAAATTTAAATTTAGAAATTCAGATACATTAAATTTGATTTTATTTTAAATGCTAAGTAGGAAATAGCTAGTTTATTGTTATGAAGAAGTTATCATATTTGAACCTGCCTGTTAAATTTTTATTATCCAGAAGACTCAGTATATATATGGAGGTGGGAGTTTTCTCCTTCACAAATAGCCTCCTAATGGATATGTATGATGGTGTCATTAGTGTCGCTGATGTGAATATTTGCTTCAAAATTTAAGCCAGCAGCTGTGAGTATTTATATATCATTTCCACTGGATCATTGAAAAAGCAAGAGAGTTCCAGAAAAACATCTATTTCTGCTTTATTGACTATGCCATAGCCTTTGACTGTGTGGATCACAATAAACTGTGGAAAATCCTGAAAGAGCCTGGGTGGTCTGGGAATACCCGACCATCTGACCTCCCTCTTGAAAAACTTGTATGCAGGTCAGGAAGCAACAGTTAGAACTGGACATGGAACAACAGACTGGTTCCAAATAGGAAAAGGAGTCCGTCAAGGCTGTATATTGTCACCCTGCTTACTTAACTTGTATACAGAGTACATCATGAGAAACACTGAGCTGGAGGAAGCACAAGCTGGAATTAAGAATGCCAGGAGAAATATCAGTAACCTCAGATATGCAGATGACACACCCTTATGGCAGAAAGTGAAGAAGAACTAAGGGCCTCTTGATGAAAGTGAAGAGGAGAGTGAAAAAGTTGGCTTAAATCTCAACATTCAGAAAACAAAGATCATGGCATCTGGTCTCATCACTTCATGGGGACCATGCTGCTATTGCTGCTGCTGCTAAGTCACTTCAGTCGTGTCCTACTCTGTGCGATCCCATAGATAGCAGCCCACCAGGTTCTTTCGTTCCCTAGGATTCTCCAGGCAAGAACACTGGAGTGGGTTGCCATGTCCTTCTCCAATGCATGAAAGTGAAGAGTGAAAGTGAAGTCGCTCAGTCGTGTCCAACCCTCAGTGACCCCATGGACTGCAGCCTATCAGGCTCCCTCCACCCATGGGATTTTCCAGGCAAGAGTACCGGAGTGGGTTGTCATTGCCTTCTCTGCATGAGGACTATAGATAGATTGCAAATAGATAGGGAAACAGTGGAAATAGTGGCTGACTTTATTTTTCTGGGCTCCAAAATCACTGCAGATGGTGATTGCAGCCATGAAATTAAAAGATGCTTACTCCTTGGAAGGAATGTTATGACCAACCTAGACAAATTATTAAAAAGCAGAGACATTACTTTGTCAACAAAAGTCCATCTAGTCAAGGCTGTGGTTTTTCCAGTGGTCATGTACAGATGTGAGAGTTGGACTTTAAGAAAGCTGAGCACCAAAGAATTGATGCTTTTGAACTGTGGTATTGGAGAAGACTCTTGAGAGTCCCTTGGACTGCAAGAAGATCCAACCAGTCCAACCTAAAGGAGATCAGTCCTGGGTGTTCACTGGAAGGACTGATGTTGAAGCTGAAACTCCAAAGCTTTGGGCACCTGATGTGAAGAGCTGACTCATTTTAAAAGATTTGAAATGATTCCCAGTAATCATAGATATCCAAAAATGTTACTTGTCCTAATAGAAGACATTCAATGACTGGACCATGTGAAGCCAGAGAGTTTCAAACTAGAAAACATTTTTCTTATTCACAATTATTCAAAAAATGTAATCTTCAGAATAAGTGAATCATTTACAAAAGGATAAAATTGAAGAGAAAGACTTCCATCTGAGGCATGTCTTTATAGTCTCTCTTAATATTTACTGTATATTATGAAAATTGGCAATAAATATAGCTGTGTTGGTAAAAAGGAAAGAAAAGAAAAGATCCTGATGCTGGGAAAGATTGAGGGCAGGAGGAGAAGGGGATGACAGAGGATGAGATGGCTGGATGGCATCACCAACTCAATGGACATGGGTTTGGGCGGACTCTGGGAGTTGGTTATGGACAGGGAGGCCTGGCATGCTGCAGTTCATGGGGTCGCATAAGAGTCAGACACGACTAAGCGAATGAACTGAACTGATATATCATTTCTTATAAGCATGTTTTTAATTTTTACCTTACATGTACCAAAATAATGTCTTACAATTTGTGTAATTGTGGTAATTGGAAAAAGCTGATGAGATGTGAGGTTTCTAAAATCAATAGCAAATGGATGTGATCATTGTTCATAGCATACTTGGTTTGAAATATCTCATTTTAATGTTATCATTTCATATGTTTATGTGGTTTTAATGTCACTAAAATGACACCTAATTAATACATTTATGCAGTGTATAAAAATGCACTGAGCGCCACAAATTCTGCTGCTGTATTTTTTATAGCGACGTACATTGCTTAATGCGTGCTTTTATTTAAAAATCATTTTTGTAAATGTTTTCTATTTGCACTTTCTCTTTGAGGACAGCCACAATCTTACACCACAATTCACTATGAGAGATCATCAAAGCAATTAGCTTAGAAGTGCTTCTCCATTTACCAAAGGATTTAAATTATTTCTGACAATTATGTGTAAGATTGCTCGTACATTATCTTAGGTCAAGTTCTGTAGAAGCAGTTCTGAGACAGGGATTGTAAGAACGAGTTGTTTGTTGGGGAAAGCTCTCAGGAAAAGGATGGTAAGGGAAGCAGGATGAAGGAGGGGAAGGTGTCTGTGCAGAAGATCTCAGTTGAAACAGGTTACTGTTTGCTCTCACAGTGAAACTCCAGAGCACAAATGGCATCACGGAGTTGGTCTCATCTTGAGAAAGTGGGCTGGTCTTCTGTGTCCCATGTCAGCCAATCATTGCTTGGGGTTGGCTCTCAAAGGTGGGTGGGAGAGTAGCCTCCTGGATGAGACTGTTCCCATTTGGCCCAGGACAGTTCTCCAGAGGAGAAGGTTACGTCCATGAATTATCAGCATCTTGATGATGGGAGTTCTAGCTCGTCAAGGTGACTGCGCCTAGCATCAACAGCAGTCTTTATGTAGATAAATGACAATTTAAAAGAGAACTGGGACTTCCTGGTGGTCCAGTGGCTAAGACTCCAGGTTCCCAATGCAGGGGCCCAGGTTCCATCTCTGGTCAAGGAACTAGATGCCACACACATGATTAAAGATCCCACGTGCTGCAACAAAGACCAGAGATCCCGTGTGCCACAGCTAAGACTTGGCGCAAATAAGTAAATACAAAAATAAAACAAAAACAGAACTTACTGGATCTAGGTTCTGTCTCTTCCTCCTCCCCAGCACATACACCCCCTGCACATCCACATTTGTAATCAAATATAGATGGAAATTCAAACTGTGTTCAAGTCCTTTTGATTACAAAAACAGTTTAAAAGCATAAATGAGGAATAGACTTTGGATCTGTTCCCTTTTCAGGTTGCTTGCCAAATAGAAATAGAGAATTTCTGTGGCTGCATGTGTGTATGTGCTCAGTTGTGTCCAACTCTTTGCGACCCCATGGACTGCAGCCTGCCAGGCTCTTCTGCCTGTGGAATTTTCCAGGCAAGAGGACTGTAGTGGGTTGACATTTGCTACTCCAGGGGTGCTTCATAACCCATGGATCAAGCTACATCTCTTGTGTCTCCTGCATTGGCAAGTGGATTCTTTAGCACCGTGCCACCTGGGAATCCCTTTCTGTGGCTACGTCTGCTGTTAAAATGCATTTATGTGGATCATGAATGAAATGAGTTCCTTGAGAGAGGACCTGAGATACTGTCCATGAAGACTTGAAAGTAAAAGTCTCCCCAGTCGTGTCCAAATCCTTGTGACCCCGTGAACTATAGAGTCCATGGAATTCTCTAGGGCCAGAATACTGGAGTGGGTAGCATTTCCCTTCTCCAGGGGATCTTCCCAACCCAGGGATCAAACCCAGGTCTCCCACATTGCAGGCAGATTCTTTACCAGCTGAGCCACAAGGGAAACCCAAGAATATTGGAGTGGGTAGCCTATCCCTTCTCCAGCGGATCTTCCCTACCCAGGAATTGAACCAAGGTCTCCTGCACTGCAGTCAGATTATTTACCAACTGAACTATCATGGAAGCTCAAGGTTGTTTTAAATGCCAAAAACACCCAGGCAAGCTTTTCACCAGGCTTAATACTCCTATTTGAGATTCTTTATTTGTGGACACCTTATTGTTGTCTATACATGCATAACTGATTTAGAGAGAACCCAAACACTCAATTTGTTTAATGAATGAAATCTTGAATTCTTTCTCTGCTATAGATTGTTATGTCATACAGAAGAACTGCAGACTTTGTTTCCTCCTAATGGAATATTTCCAACCCACTTTTTCTTCCTATTACAGAGCTGTTAGAGAAGGTATCTTCTTTGAAAAATAATTTTGTTTCTTTCTTACGACTTATCAGAATAACAAAATACCTTAAGAAACTGAGTAACTTGAATGAGGATGGTAAACTGTCAATATCAATGATTTAAAGAGTTTTTATTGTTTTAAATTTTCAAATAGTTTACAAGGGCATAGAGGACATATTATAAAAATGCCTTAAATTGCAGTTAACTTTAAAGTAGACCATTGACATGGTAGAAATAAACAATAGTAAGTCTTCATCTTAGATCAAAGAAATATTTGTTGCTAATAATATTCACTCTGATTGCATCTGATTTGATTATTCCAACTTACTAAATAAGAATAATGATATGCAAATAAACTTAGTAATAAACAGACATTAAAGGCTACATCCTGTGAGCCTTTTCACTCTACACAGGGCTTTGCTAATACTTCCTGTAGAACACAAAGCCTAGGAAAATTCCTGAATTAAAAGGTATTTTGGAGCATGGTGGCCATGTTACTGGGAAGGTGACTTGTAGGGATCCTATGAAAAATGATTTCTTTATCACTTTGAAATCTAATGCCATTGGGTATCTTTTATTACCAACATTTAGTCTTAGCACCACAATGCAGGAAGTTGAGGGGATAAAGTAAAGATAATTTTAGACTTACTTTTAATACCAAACCTTCATATGTCCCTTCCTCAAGCCTTAGTTTCCTTTATGTAATTGTTTATTTGTCTACATTTGTATTTTCCTCCAGTCTAGAAATAGGAATTTTGTTGAATTAGCAAAATTCCTTTTTAATCTATATGCTTAATAATTTATTTCCCAATGTTTATTTATTTCATTCATTGTTATGATTTTTAAAATATTGTTATAGGAAAGATAGAATATCTTAAAAACATGATGTCTCATTGTCAAACTTCTTTAGATTAAGCCTGGAACTCATGGCAACATGAAATAATGAAAGAACCCATTGTGTTAGAATTTAGAGCCTTTTATAGAGCAGACATTTTATTTGGCTAATGTATTTTTTTCCAGACTTCATTTTATGTAATCATTGTCATTTTCTAACAGCTTAAACAGTTTGAGTTCCCTCAATCTCCTTTGATTGCTCAGTAATCATAATATCATGTGATATTTTTCTTGCTTCCAGAAACTTCCAATTAAGTGATGAAGACCACTGGATTTACCAGGCTGTTTTGGATCAGTATCACGGGGATATCTGTGGCCGAAGGACTTTGTATCTGGACATGTTACAAAGATATCTTCCACACAAATCGAGGCATGATTTGGTGAGTGCTAGACCTTGTATACTGCCAAGCTAAATTGTTTTGGTGGTCAATAATTAGTAAACTATACACACACACATACCCTTTAACTCTCTCTCTCTCTCTCTCTCTCTCTCACACACACACACACACACACAGACATACCCGTATCTTCCCTGGTGGCTCAGCAATAACTGAGAATCCCCTGCAATGCAGGAGATCAGTCTGCCATGTGGGAGATATGAGTTTGATCCCTGGATCAGGAAGATCCCCTGCAGAAGGAAATGGCAAACCAATCAGTATTCTTGCCTGGGAAATCCCATGGACAGAGGAGCCTGGTGGGCTACAGTCCATAGGGTCGCATTAATTGGACATGACTTAACAACTAAACCACCACCATACACACACATACACACACACATATACATATTTTAAAAAGTTATTTTTAATTGGAAGATAACTGCTTTACAATATTATATTGGTTTTTGTAATACATCAACATGAATCAGCTATGGATATACACATATGTTCCCTCCCTTTTGATCCTCCTACCTACCTCCCACCCCCAACCATCCCTCTAGGTTGTCACAGAGCAGCAGGTATATATATACTTTAAATGGTTCTCTAAACGTATTTGTTTCCCTACGCTCTAGAAAATAATAGGGTTATAGTATGAAGTCTGTCATTATACAAGACAGTATGGTGCATGACTATGCCAAAGCCTTTGACTGTGGATCACAACAAACTGTGGAAAATTCTTAAAGAAAGGAAATACCAGACCACCTTACCTGCCTCCTGAGAAACCGGTATGCTGGTCAAAAGCAACAGTTAGAACTGGACATGAAACAACAGACTAGTTCAGAATTGGGAAAGGAATACATCAAGGCTGTATCTTGTCACTCTGCTTATCTAACTCTATGCAGAGTACATCATGTGAAATGCTGGACTGGATGAATCAAGATTGCTGGGAGAAATATCAACAACCTCAGATATGCAGATGATACTATCTTAATGGCAGGAATTGAAGAGGAACTAAAGAGCCTCTTGATGAGAGTGAAACAGGAGAGTAAAAATGCTGACTTAAAACTCAACATTCAAAAAAAGCTTAGACCATGGCATCCAGTGCCATCACTTCATGGCAAATAGATGGGAAAAATGAAAACAGTGACATATTTTATTTTCTTGGTCTCTAAAATCACTAGGGACAATTACTGCAGCCACAAAATTAAAAGATGCTTGCTCCTTGAAAGGAAAGCTATGACAAACCTAGACAGTGTATTAAAAGCAGAGACATCACTTTGCTGGACAAAATCCATCTAGTTAAAGCTATTGTTTTTTCAGTAGTCATGTATGGATGTGAGGTTTGGACCATAAAGAAGGCTGAGTGCCAAAGAAATTGATGCTTTTGAATTGTGGTTCTGAAGAAGATTCTTGAGAGTTCCTTGGACAGCAAAGGATCAAACCAGTCAATCCATAGGAAATCAGCTATGAGTGTTCATTGGAAGGACTGATGCTGCAATTGAAGCTCCAGTGGTCTGGCCACCTGATGCAAAGAGCCGACTCATTGGAAGACTCTGATGCTGGGAAAGATTGAGGGCAGTAGGAAGAGGGACAACAGAGGATGGGATGGTTGGATGGCATCACTGACTCAATGGACATGAGTTTGAGCAAGCTCAGGGAGATGGTGAAGGACAGGGAAGCCCTGGTGTGCAGCAGTCCCTGGCGTCACAGAGTCGGATATGACTTAGCGACTGAACAACATGTTGCATAAAAAAGATGGGAGACCCTCTGGCAACACTTATTCTTCTGTGGCTCACTTACCTAGGAGAGCTTCACCATGGTCCTCTGGGTTGCTCTGCTTGTGTTTGACCTTTAGGTGTCTGCAAATTCACCTGCCCATCTCAGAGGTTCTGCCATTCCTTGAGTCTTGCCAGAAAATGGGTTGTTTGCCCTTCCATTCACACAGCCTGCCGCATCTCAATCCTTCTAGTCACGGGAAGCCAAAACTTGCCTTGGGAGTTTGTGTCTCCCTACACCATCCCCACCACAACTCCACTTGATCCCCTAGATGGGTCTGAACACAAATGCCCCAAATTCATAAATCAGAGTCTTGTCTGAAGTTCCCCTGAGACAGGCCTGGGAAGTTATGATTACATTCTTTACTGGACAAGACCACAGAGACAAGAAAACAGAAGTTACCGTGTCACCAATGAATTTCACAGTAATTCACTTTGAAACATATATGCAAACAAACATGCATGGACTCTTACCTTTTAAATATTGTAGGCCATGCCATAGAATATTATTACATACTCTGTATTTTTGTAATTGTTTTTGAATCAAGTAACAATACTTGACGGAGGAGGATGGGAGGGAGTTTGAAAAGGGAGAGGATATGTGTGTACCTATGGTTGACTCATGTGCTTTGACAAAAAACAGAAAAATTCTGTAAAGTAAAGTAATTATTCTTCAATAAAAATAAACAAATAAAAAAACAGTACTAACATGTATAGAATTTATTTTATGTCAGTCATATGTAAACTCCTGTAGTGCACATAACAGTGGATGAGAGAAGTACTATAATTATCCTTGGGCAACACAACTAGTATGACCAACCTCTCCCATCCCATTAATCCCCATTCAGTTATTTGTTTTCCTTCTGACCTTTCTTTATTGCAAATTCTTGTTATGCAAAAAAATATGTGAAATAATATTAATAATTCATTCTAGATTTTATACATCTCAATTTATTCAATTGGAGCTTTCATCTTCTTCCTTATTGATTCCATTTGTATCTGTGACCAGCTGTCATTTTTAACTGTGTGTAGATTTTTGTATTTGCCTACTGTTAATACGATAAAGATTTTTGCATTTACTTCTTACATTGGGATAATTAGTATGCATTTCTGTATGACGTGTACTTCCTTTCTTAGTGTTTGACAAATTTTAAGCATAGTCTTGGCTTTGAGGACTAAAGCTAAGAACTTTATAGAATGGATTTTATAGCTGATATTTGATTTAAGTGACGTCATAGCCTGTTTCATTATGTACTTAGTTCAGTTCAGTTGTTCAGTCGTGTCCAACTCTTTGTGACTCCATGGACTGCAGCACAACAAGCCTCCCTGTCTATCACCAACTCGCGGAGTTTACTCAAACTCATGTCCATTGAGTCAGTGATGCCATCCAGCCATCTCATCCTCTGTCATCCCCTTCTCCTCCCACCTTCAATCTTTCCCAGCATCAGGGTCTTTTCCAGTGAGTCAGCTCTTTGCATCAGGTGGCCAAAGTATTGGAGTTTCAGCTTCAGCATCAGTCCTTCCAATGAATATTCAGGACTGATTTCCTTTAGGATGGATTGGTTTGATCTCCTTGCTGTCCAAGAATCTTCTTCAACACCACAGTTCAAAAGCATCAATTATTTGGTGCTCCGCTTTCTTTATAGTCCAACTCACATCCATACATGACTACTGGAAAAACTATAGCTTTGACTAGATGGACCTTTGTTGGTAAAGTAATGTCTCCACTGTTTAATATGCTGTCTAGGTTGGTCATAGCTTTTCTTCCTAGGAGCAAGCATCTTTCAATTTCGTGGCTGTAGTCACCATCTGCAGTAATTTTGAGCCTCCAAAAGTAAAGTTTCTCACTATTTCCACTGTTTACCCATCTATTTGCCATGAAGTAAAGGGACCAGATGCCATGATCTTAGTTTTCTGAATGTTGAGCTTTAAGCCAGCTTTTTCACTCTCCTCTTTCACTTTTTTCAAGAGGCTCTTTAGTTCTTCTTCACTTTCTGCCATAAGGGTGGTGTCATCTGCATATCTGAGGTTATTGATATTTCTCCTGGCAGTCTTGATTCCAGTTTGTGCTTCTTCCAGCCCAGTGTTTCTCATGATGTACTCTGCATATAAGTTAAATAAGCAGGGTGATGATATACAGCCTTCATGTACTCATTTCCTATTTGGAACCAGTCTATTGTTCCATGTCTGGTTCTAACTGTTGCTTCCTGACCCAGCATACAGATTTCTTAAGAGGCACTTCAGGTGGTCTGGTATTCCTATCTCTTGAGGAATTTTCCACAGTTTGTTGTGATCCACACAGTCCAAGGCTTTGGCATAGTCAATAAAGCAGAAATAGATGTTTTTCTGGAACTCTCTTGCTTTTTCAATGATCCAGTGGTTGTTGGCAATTTGATTACTGATTCCTCTGCCTTTTGAAAATCCAGCTTGAACATCTTTAAGTTCACGGTTCACATATACTGTTGAAGCCTGGCTTGGAGAGTTCTGAGCATTACTTTACTAGCGTGTTAGGTGAGTGCAATTGTGCGGTAGTTTGAACATTCTTTGGCACTGCCTTTCTTTGGGACTGGAAGGAAAACTGACCTTTTCCAGTCCTGTGGCCACTGCTGAGTTTTCCAAATTTGCTGGCATATTGAATACAGCACTTTCACAGCATCATCTTTTAAGATTTGAAATAGCTCAACTGGAATTCCATCACCTCTACTAGCTTTGTTTGTAGTGATGCTTCCTAAGACCCATTTAACTTTGCATTCCAGGATGTCTGGCTTTAGGTGAGTGATCATACATTGTTTACTTAATTAACCATACCTAAATTATAATTTTCTTTTAAGTAGGAGCCACCTTATCTTGTTTGCTAGGTTCTTTTCTCACATCACTTAGAGTTTAAATAATATATTAAATTCAGATATGTGGTCTATACTAGCAAAATGAAGAATTATTTAGGTCATCAACTCTTAATTTCAGGTGACATACCTTTATATAGGGGTGTCCCAGGTGACACTACTGGTAACGAATCTGCCTGCCAACACAGGATATGCAAGACACATGGGTTCAATCCTGGGTCAGGAAGAACCCCTGGATAAGGGAATAGCAAGCCACTTCAGTATTCTTGCCTGTAAGTCCCATGGATGGGGAGACTGGCAGGCTACAGCCCATGGGGTCACAAAGAGTTGGACATGACTAAGCAACTGAGCTCTCAGACACACACACACCTTTTTATAAGGAGTGTTTCAGAATCACCTACAGAGGTTTTTCAAATTGCTCAGGCTATCTCTCTTTCTCTTCTTTCTCTTAAGACTCAGATCTCCCAGAGTTGGTATTCACTGGCAGTAGGAACTATCGATACCCATGTAAGAATGTCGTGCCCTTCAAGAGCATGGGATGGAAGAGCTAGTGTCAATGCTATAATTATTTTAAGTTTAGTTGTTCTAATATCTGATTGTTTCCTAATCAATGCAAACTGAGTTTTTAGAATTATTGTAGTGATTTTTAACGTTTATTAGCACATGTCTAACCAAAGCACTTTGAAGTCGTTATTAATATAGCAAGACTGATTTAAAGATAGAGTATTTTAAAACTTATACGCAGGGGAAATCATGTTTTCTGCTCATAGATTCATTGCCATATAGAAGTAGAAGTTGTTCTAGGGCCACCTGGCCTGACTCCATCCTGTATGAAAACTTAAAAGAATAAATGACTGATCCTCAGTCACCAAGTAGCCATGGACCCAGAAATCTGGGACTGGTACCTGATCCTGATTGTTGTATTTACTATTAAGATATTTGGTCTTCACTTTTCAAAAATCATTGATTTTAATTCATTTCATTCACTTTTCTAGCAATGACATAACACATAAGCTCAGTTTCATAATAAACATTTATCATCTGTTGTCTTTTCAGGTCGAACATGAGAAATATTGTGACCAGTATCGCTTTGCTAAGGAGCAGCGAAGAATCCTGATGTTAAGTTGGAATAAGAATAGAAGAGACTTTATACAGAAGGCTGTGCTGACGCTGGCCGAAGCCTGTGCAACTCATGAAATGGAAAGCACGTTGGCTAAGGACAGGAAAAAGCAACAGGAAGTGTGTGCTGATCTGAAAGCCAAGGTGAGACGCTTTGCAGATGATGCTTCAGTATTCGCCTGAGTATTCATTTCAGAATTCACTTTTCCTGTTTGTTCAATTCCAACCTAAAATTTCTCTAAAAGCCTATTTTGAAAAAAATTGTTAGTTCAAACTATATGAAATTGCAATTCCTTTAAGTCAAAACATTGTGAATAATCAACAGTTTCATACAGTTCAACCTGAAGTCGAACAGGAGGTGAGTATTGAAGTTTTGATTGTGGATATCCAATACCAACTACGAATGCAATACATCAGCATGAGGTACGGGATGAAAATACAGTGTAATTATAGAGTAAATGTCTGATACTTGTTCAGACTCATGAACCTCTCATTCACTTTAAAGATTTTCTTTTTAAAAAAGGATCCAGTTACGAAGAAGAGGGAAGATTTGTGAAGACATACTTGGGGAGAGCTTGATGGGCTGTGTGAGCTCTCAACAAAGTGAGATGGGGAGCAGATTGGGTTTTCCTCCTGCCCAGACCCAGCAAGGAACCTCCAGGATGGCTTGGAGAGTTGAGTGGGTAACCCTTGGAGTGGAGTCTTGAGGACTGGTGTCTGAGGCTCAGCGGGAAGTACAGGCAGCACAAAATCGGGAAGCACAGAGAAACTGCCTCAATGGCAGAACTGCAAACAAGAGTGGCTGCTGTGTTGGGAGTAATTGCACCCCTCAAATGGATCGCGGGTGCATGAGTCCCAGGGGCCCCAGCTGGATTTGGCCTCCCTGGGAGTGTTGGAAGGGCCATCAAACATAAATTGTGTCATGTTTTAAACTCCTGAGTAAGGAAAATTATGATTGGGGGTGACACTGAATCCTCACAGCTAATGTGAAATGAATTTTTGTGTGGGTAAAGCTGTCCCTAATGGGACCTGCCTACTTTGCAGGATGCCTTGGAGTTGTGATGTGCCCATCCCCCTTATACTTAAAGAGTAGAATGGCCTGACCCAATCAGCTGAGACAGGACAAGGAACTGACTAATCCTTCGCTGTTGAAGTCCCTGGGCAGGGGGCTGTTCAGACCTCACAGAATTGCTGAAAAATACTATTGACCATGAAACTGTTGAACCAGGAGTTAGTGACCTCAGGCAGTTCTCTGAAACTTACTTCTGTAACTGCGGTATAATGCCAACTGCTTGTTTGTACTTGAGAAATAAAAATACGTGTAACACACAGACACACCACGCACAATTGTATTGAGGTACAGCATACACACAGTAAAGTGCACAGATCTTAATTTATTGATAAGTGACATAGTAGGAGGATGTTGCATCCTTTTTATTCTCTTGAAAGAAAAAATAAGCTGGTAGATGTTACATTATAGCAATTAATAGGATATAAAAACAAATGTCTTTCTTGGACTTCCCTGGTGGTCCGGTGGCTAAGAATCTGCCTGCCAATTCAGGGGACATGAGTTCAATCCCTGGTGCAGGAAGATTCCACATGCCTCAGAGCAACTAAACTCATGTACGGCAACTACTGACCCTATACAACTAGGGAAGTCTGAAAGCTCTAGGGCCCTGGGGGCACAACTGATGAGTCTGTGCTGCAGCTACTGAAGCCCTTCACCTAGAGCTATGCTTCACCAGAAGAGAAGCCCCCCACAATGAGAAGCCCATGCATGGCCACTGGAGAATAGTCCTTGCTCCCACAACCAGAGAAAAGCCTGCACAGCAACGAAGACCCAAAACAGCCATAAATAAATAAAAAACGAACAAATAGATGTCTCTAATTGAAAACATTAGAGGGAAAAATTTCTCCTCTGCAGTTTTTTAAACAAAAAGACATTTCTTTTGACATTGCATAAACTTAGGACCTAAAAGCAATAGAATTTACGTGAAGCTTCCAAGGTGGCTCAGATGGTACAGAATCTGCCTGCAATTTGGAAGACCCAGGTTTGATCCTGGGTCAGGAAGATGCCCAGGAGAATAGAATGACTACCCACTCTGGTATTCTTGCCCGGGAAACCCCATGGACAGGGGGAACCTGGTGGGCTATAGCTCATGGAGTCACAGAGTTGGACATGACTGACAACACACACACACACAAAGCCCAATCTACCATGGGCCACAGAGCTAATGTCTCTCCAGGGATCTTCCTGACCCAGGAATCAAACCAGGGTCTCCTGCATTGCAGGTAGATTCTTTCCCATCTGAGCTACAAGGAAGCCCCCCACAATATATACTAGCCCCATCCATGACTACTATTCCAAATTCATCTCATCATTCAAGATTAGTTTTGCTTATTGGTGAATTTCATATGAGTCAAATCATACAGTATATACTCTTCAATACTTCTTTCATGCATCATTTCTGTGAGTTCCATCCTTGTTGCATGTCATAATCATCTGGGTGATATTTTGTGCATATACATATACCACAGTTTAGTTGTATTTTCTCCTGTTGATGGACATTTGATTTACTTCCAGCTTTTCATGTTATGATAATGGTGCTATGAACATCCTTGATCTTGACTTATGGTGGTCATAGGCCCTTGTAACTCTTGGATAATTACCTCAGAGTGGAATTGCTGAATCATAAGGCTCACGTTAAATACTTCCAAATAGTTTTCCAAAGTGGTTATACAAATTTACGACCAGTTTCAGTTAATCCATGTTCTTGCCAACATTGGTATTGCCAAATCTTTAACTTCAGCTAATCTGATGACTGTGTAGTGGGACTTCATTATGATTTTCATTTGCATTTAGAATAAAGATGTCGAGCAGCTTTTCTTATGCATATTGGCAATTTGAATATCCTCTTTTGTGAAACAGCCCTTAGGTCCTTTGCCCATTTTTCTATTCCATTGTTTGCTCTTTTTCTTACTCATTTGTATATTCTTTATATGTTGTGTAGGCAAATTCCATTTTTCCTCCCAATCTGTAACTTGTCTCTTCACACTCTTAATGTTGTTTTTTGATGAACAGTTTAATTGCAATGAAATTGTTTTCTTTTAATTTTAAATATCTTTGAGATGCATGTTATATGTGGTTCAAATCATCCTTTTGGGGACTTCCTGGGGCCTCAGACAGTAAAGAATCTGCCCACAATGTGGGAGACCTGGATTTGATCCCTATGTCAAGAAGGAAATGGCAACCCACTCTAGTATTCTTGCCTGGGAGAATTCCCATGGACAGAAGAGCCTGGCAGACTACAATCCATGGGGTTGCAGAGTCGGACACAACTGAATGACCATCACAGAAAATCACCTTTTTAGTGTATAGCTCTATGTGTTTCAACAAATGCTGGACATGTAACCACCCGCACAGTCAGGATATAGAACTGTTTTATCACTTTCAACAGTCCTTCATGCCTCTTTGAAGTCGACACCTCACCCACCTTCAGCCTTTGGCCACTATTGATCTCTGTCTCTATTGTTGGGCCTATTCTAGAATGTCATATAACTATAACCAAATAGTATGACATGTGCTTTTTTGAGTCTGTCTTTTTTCCTGAGCATAATGCCTTTGAGATCTAGCCATGATAGTGTAAATGCCAACAGTTTGGTCCTTTTTGTTGCTGTAATATTCCTTGATATGGGTTTATTACAGTTTGTCCACTCACCAGTTGTCTTCAGTTTTTGGCAATTAGTGTCACTTTGCTTATGGTGGAAGTAGGCTTCAGGCTTTCCTTGTGAGTCTGAGCCCAAGAGAATGTCTTGCCACTCTCACACCTTCCCCAGTGCAGATTCTTACTAACATTCGCTAGCCTGCTCGGGGAAGAGGCTTTCTGCTTTTCTTGGTTCAGCCTCAGCATCAGGCAGGACCTATGTTCCTGGATACTGGGGCCAGAACCTATTCAGTGACTATGCCCTCCTCCCCAGGGCAGATGAACTTCAAGTTCACCTCAAGTCTTGCTGGTTCCTGTGAGGGAGAAAAAACAGGAATTTCTTCCTCGGGAGAGAATGGTTTCTTTGTCCCCTTTCCCTAGCCTCGAAGGGTCTACACTTGCACCCTGAGGGTTTGCAGCTCCGCCTCCCTCCCCACCCACAGTGCCTTTTGTTCATTAGGGCTTTGTTCCTCTCTGGCTGGTTTGTATGACCACAGGAGTCTTCCTCTGCTGCTTTCCCTGACCGAGATCTTTCTTAGGAACATTCTATGAGATTTGTAAAGAAAAGCTTGTGAACAGATGTAAATTCCCTTGCATCTGTAGCTTCCATATGGCAGAAGCTCAGACTCTGCCACAGCAGCTAACTGTTGAAATGAAACTATGGAATCATCACAAAATTTTACCTGCAATCTTTTGAAAGTGAAATCGCTCAGTCTTGTCTGACTCTTTGGGACCTCAGGGACTGTAGCCTACCTGGCTCCTCCCTCCATGGGATTCTCCAGGCAAGAGTACTGGAGTGGGATGCCATTTCCTTCTCCAGGAGATCTTCCTGACCCAGGGATCAAACTCAGGTCTCCTGCATTCCAGGCAAATGCTTTAACCTCTGAGCCAGGAGGGAAGCCTTGACTTTCTCTAGGGCTCCTCCTCAGGTAAGTAGCTCTCCAATTGCCTATCTTGTTGGAGGCATCTACATTTCTTTAAATATCAGGCTAGTTTATTGTCCTATGACATCATCTCTCTGTTAGATTCAAGAAAAATTTTGATGTTGTAGGCTATCCAGCTTTTTCTTGTGGTTAAAGTCGGAGTGACATTCTTTTCTGGTTTCTGGAAAGTCCTAATGCAATGCAGTTTATAGTCTTTTACATGCTGTATTTAAGAAATCATTGGCTAGTGACATGGGGTCATTTTCAGAAGTCTGAGATTTTTTTCTACCCAACAAGGCTCCTGCCAGAGGTTTAGCTCCACCCAAAACAGTGAGTTGGAAGAGCAGTAAATGGGAACCTGAAGGTGGAAAGAAGTAGCTAAAGGAAATTGTGTATGGGGAAATTTTCCAGGAACAGCCCAGGCAACAAAACTGATAGGAAGGGAAGAGTCAGCAGCATTAAGCACCTACTGAGTTTACCAGACAGCCTCAATTACCAGTCCATGAGAAAACTGTCTTGCCCTTTTATCTCTCTTCTCCTTTTCTTTCCCTCTCCTGGGCTCTGACGGTCTAAGCATGTAGGGAATGAAAGGAAATGTTATCTTCTGAATAAAGAGGAAGAGTTGCTTAATCTCTTGAACTAGATAGTTTAATTTTGAATCAAGACTATATTTTGTGACTTAAAGTGATTGTGGGACTCTCTGTAATCCAAGAGTGGGCTATGGTTTCTGCCTAGGTTTCATCTAGTGACAGGAGAAATATCTGAGTAGGGGACAGAAATAATGCCGTGTTTTGATTATTTCCCACACATCATGCTGCCCCATGTATCAAGCATACTCTGTGGAGTGCCCTCAACATCTCAGACATTTGAGTAGATGCTTTATAGGCATTTTCTGATATTACCCCCAATGACAAATCTAAGTTAAGGTGCACAACTGCCCTACACAGCTTTGCATATGAGTGCTGTAGCGTACTCAGCCATGAAATCACGGGCTGGGTTCTGTGAAGGCAGTATAATATGGGTCTCTTCAGAGACACATGGTCACAATATGGTGAACAAATATCTCTGAACTTTTGGAGATGCAGCCTCCAAAGAGTAAATGTGGGCAGAGAGTGGAAAAATTGGAGCATAAAGTAAATTGGTAAAATGGATTCTTTTTTTCATAGGGACAGTGTTATTGTTGGAGTCTGTCAGCAAATTATAGCTCATAACAAAAATGTATCATAAAAGAAAAGTGGTAACTCTATTAATTCTGTAGTAATTAAAAATATTAAATTATTCTCATCAGTTCAGTCACCCAGTCATTTCTGACTTTTTGCAACTCCATGGACTGCAGCATGCCAGGCTTCCCTGTCCATCACCAACTCCTGGAGCTTGCTGAAACTCATGTCCATCAAGTTGGTGATGCCATCCAACCATTTCATCCTCTGTTGTCCCCTTCTTCTCCTGCCTTCAATCTTTCCCAGCATCAGGGTGTTTCCCAATGAGTCAGGTGGCCAAAGTACTGGAGCTTCAGCTTCAGCATCAGTCCTTCTAATGAATAGTGAGGACTGATTTCCTTTAGGATTAACTGGTTGGATCTCCTTGCAGTCCAAGGGACTCTCAAGGGTCTTCTCCAACACCAAGTTAAAAAGCATCAATTCTTTGGTGCTCTCCCTTTTTCATGGTCCAAGTCTTACAACCATATATGACTACTGGAAAACCATAGCCTAGACCTGACAGACCTTTGTCAGCAAAGGAATGTCTCTGCTTTTTCATATGCTGTTTAGGTTTGTCATAGCTTTTCTTCCTAGGAGCAAGGGTCTTTTAATTTCATGGCTGCAGTCCCCTTCTGCAGTGATTTTGGAGCGCAAGAAAAGAAAGTCTCTCACTGTTTCCATTGTTTCCCCGGTCTATTTGCCATGAAGTGATGGGACCAGAAGCCATGATCTTAGTTTTTTGAATGCTGAGTTTTAAGCCAGCTTTTCATTCTCTTCTTTCATCTCATGGTTTTTAAAACCTGGAAAGAAGCTTGGAGATTTATTCTCAGTCTTCATTTTACAAGTCCAAAAGCTGACGTCCTGAAAGACAAAGTGACCTGACTTAAGGTTTATGCCAGCTCATTTGATTTGAAATTCAATATTATCTCTGCCCTACACAGCTTTGCATATAAGAATCTTATAAAATAATAGAAGATATTTATTATACTGTGGGCCCCAATGTGCTATAAAATAGACTGACAGAATGTGAAAAATATTACTTCATTGTATCATAAATTTGATCTCTAAAACCAACATGCTAGCTATAATAAACATTAGTTAAATATTTAACCATAATTTTGTTCTTAGTCTTGGAATTTAAAAGGGCTTTGGGGAGTGATTTAGATGATTTGTATCTTTAAGGAAAGAGCTAAAGGAATTTTGAAATAATGTGTTCTCTCTCTGTTTTAGTTTTCCATCAGCAACAGCTGCTATAGCAAGTAGGGACTTTTAGGCCTCTCACAAGATGGGTGAGAGGAAAACAGGAAAACAGAGCTCTCATTCTCTTGCTCCCACAAAACCTTCTGTTTGGTCCCCTAAATTTTCTCAGACTGCTAGCTCCAGACCCTCCCAGCACGAGCCTGGACCACTCTGTTAGCTGTGTATTTGATTCCTTAACATCTTCAACTGTCTATGGAATGGCTGGGGGCTTCTTTCCTAGATCTGTCTCACAGTTGGCTTTCTCTGTCTCCATGCTAGGTGGCCAAGTACTGCTAAGGAAAAGTCATTTTATCCAGACTCTGAATGAAATGTCCACATGAGAATGCTCAGTCTTATCCTTGGTTCACCAGTTCTTCCTAGCCCTCTTATCCCTGTTTCAAAGAATTGTGTGTGTGTGCTAAGTCACTTCAGTCATGTCCAACTCTTTTGACCCTATGGACTGTAACCTGCCAGGCTATTCTGTCCATGGGGATTCTCCAGGCAGAGTACTGGAGTGGGTTGCCCTGCCCTCCTCCTGGGGATCTCCCTATCCAGGGACCAAACCCGCGTCTCTTCTGTCTCCTCCACTGGCAGTGGGTTCTTTACCATGAGTGCCAACTTTAGGTAAGCCCCAGACAGGTCCTTAAAAGACTCTTGGGCTTCACTGGTAGATCAGATGGTAGAGAATCTGCCTGCAATGCAGGAAACGGGATTTAATCCTGGGTCGGAAAGATCCCCTGGAGAAGGGAATGGCTACCCACCCAGTATTCTTGCCTAGAGAATTCTGTGAACAGAGGAGCTGGTGGGCTACAGTCCCGTGGGGTCACAAAGAGTCGGACATAACTGAGTGACTAACACTTTCACCTAACACCATACACCCTCCCCGTCACACTCCCAGAAGACAAACCACTTCCTGCTTTATCAATAAAAGGAAGTCATGGAGGCCTAAGATTAATCCTCAGTTCCTATCTCCCTGACCCTGTCTGTTTCTGCTAGTCCCCTGCTCTCCCCTCTGATGTACAATGTGAGATCTTCTACACGTTCATGTCCAGTCCTTTCCTCTGATGTTTGGGATTCTGACCCATATAACCACTTGGTTCTACTGTTTACCCCCCGTTTTACTCTGGGGGTATTCCTCTCTGTCATCCTCTAGGTCCTGGGCAGTCCCTATTCTCTACCCTTCCATTTGAAATCAAACTTTTGAAAGAATAATCTAGATTATTTTTTTCTTCAAGACTTGTGATGTCTCCACTCCATCAAATTCCTATCCTCTCTCCAAGATGACAAGTGACCTCTGTATTACTTAATGGAATTAACACTCTTCCATCCTGATCCTAGTGGACCCCTCTGCCTCTTTTCTCACTGTTGACTACTCTCTCTGGACATTTTTCACTGTCAGCTTCCCAAAACATCATTAGCTTCGTCATGTCTTAAAGTGATTCTCAGCCAGCCTGTGTGTTTGTCACTGTGCCCCTCCTGTAACCCTGGTTTCTTCCAGGATTCTGTCCTTGCTCTTTGTTCTTCTCTCTCTACTTCCTTGGCTCTCCATCCCTCTTGTTATTTTCCCTACTTTATATACTAATTACTCTCAAATCATTTTTTCTCATCTCTGAACAGCTCTCTTTTGAACCTCATTTATCCAGCTACATACTAGTTATACCAACTTAGAAGTCTACAAATACCTTGAAATCTTTGTTTTCCCATAATAAATTTGTACTTCTTTCTTGAAACTTAGCTTCCTCTTTTTCCTCACCCTCATAGCGACTTACCAAATTTGGAAAAATTTCTGTATTAACTATATACCCTTTCCTTTCTATCAGGAGCCTTGGCCACTGTTCCTGAACTATTACAGGAGCCTTCTAATGGCTGTGCTTCACATCCCACAGAAACATTCCTGTGAGTTTTCCCCTAAATTGCAGGTAGGGTGCTCTATCTAGAAGCGTTCTGGTTATTTGCGTTATTCCATCCCTTGATGACAACTCCTCAGTAGCACCCCTTTACTTGCAATATGGCTAAACTTTCTAGCATGGCTTTCTAAGTCCTCAGTAACATGGAGCCCCGCTCCCTTCCTGGCCTCCTTTCTTGATACTCCACCTCATATTTAACAGCTTAAACATGCCCCCCACTGTAATCCTTTGTCCATCTCCAGCTGATACTGCATTGTACAGCATTTTGTTCCCTAGCCTTGTGCCCTTGCTCCCGCCACTGTTGGCTTGTCAGGAATGCTGCTCTTGCCTTCCGTTATCTGGTTAAGTCTCGCTCATCTTCAAGGTTTAGTTCAAATGTCCGCTACAGGGAACTTTCTTGGGTCTCTGGCTAGGTTCAGTCCATTCTTGGTTATCCCTAGCTCCCTATAGATAATCATAACTTGCCAGTGATTCTGGCACACTGAAAAGAATCTATGTCCCCTATACAACTGCAGGCAGGAGCCCCCTCCAATTTATCTTGGTATAGCATATACTTCCTATAACTCCTCTAACACTACCCTCACAACAAGTTTCTCAGTGATCAGAACATGCTTGGTGCTGAGTGACTCTCGTTGAAGTATATAATAAGCCTTAGGCATTTTTCTCTTCTTAACGTGTGTATGCTAAGTTATTTCAGTCATGTCTGACTGTTTGCAACCCCTACCAACTGTAGTCCACCAGGGTCCTCTGTCCATGGGATTTCCCAGGCAAGAATACTGGAATGGGTTGTCGTGCCCTCCTCCAGGGGGTCTTTCCAGCCCAGGGACTGAACCCATGTCTCTTATGTCTCCTGCCTTGGCAGGCATTCTTTACCACTAGCGCCACTGTACCTCTTGATATATAGTACTGTTTTAACTACCTTCTTTCTACCTTATTTATTTACGAGGAATCTTCTGTAGAAACAAGCATGTGGATGTTCAAGGTCATTAAGAAGTGAAATACAAGTCTGAATTGTCAACATTGAATATGCTGTGAATTCACATATGGTTTTACAAAGAAAAGCTGATAATCTATAAAACTGAGGTGTATTTCAGGCATGGGCCATGTTACCAGGTACTTAGTCTTCTCCAGTTGATCTTCGTTGTGTGCCCCTCCCCCCATCTCTATCTACCTAATGAATGATGTAACCAAGAAACCATAGTAGTAAGGGAAATCAGATAATAATGAGATAGAAGAAACTTTTTGAATAAATCATATTTGAAATACTCTTTCCATATTTGTCATGGCATCGGCTCCTCCCATAATCTCCCTTCTCCACAGATTTTACCCTCCTTTGCTGTTGGAGAACAGACTTAGGTTTTACAAATTGCATGGTGTATGGTACTATAATATAGTTTTTGAGTTTCAATTCCATTGATAATGAATAACAGATACCATGGTAAACAACAATAAAAAATGAACAAGGTATTATTTTAAAAGTGTTTATAGGCATTGGACAGCCAGTAGCTGAATAAGATCCCTAAAATAAGGAAAACTTTAAAGATGAGCCCTGAACTCACCTTAGGTTTCTTCCTGACTTCATGGGTTCTTCATGGTTTTTTGTTTGTTTTGTTTTTCTTTTTTTTGGCTGTACCTTGTAGCTTGTAGGATCTTGTTTCCCCTACCAGGGATTGAACCTGGGCCCTTGGCAGTGAAATTGTGAAGTCCTAACCACTGGACTGCAATGAAATTCCTCTGACATCATATTTTAATATAAAGAAGAAAGAGAAATAAATTATGCAGTAAATTATAATCTTGATAGGTGAACAAAGCAGATATTGGAGTTTGGGTTGCAAAGGCACCTGAGATTTAGGGGATAGAGTACCAGAGATAAAGGAATGGCAGATAAAAGCCTCCAAAGTGCCTACAAAAAATATCTCATGACTTCTTTGTCAACTTGTAAGCTCTAATGCAGAGAATGAGATGCTAAGAGGCCAAAAGAGAACAACTACTAGAAGGCTAAGAACAGAGATTTCAAAAGTCACACAGTTTGGGGGAGGTGTAGATATTGGAATCCTAGGTGAGCTCATGTGAAAAATCTTGGTGAACACTCTAGACATTCAGGTGAAACTCCAGAAAGGTCCTGCCTTAAAGGTATGAATTACACTTAAGGATTGTGGACAAAACTGAAATAAACTTACCCTTAAAAGGCAAAAATAAAGTATCAACACAATCCAGGAGATTTTTGTGACAATTTAACTACCTTTCAGACTAAAGACTCAACACTCTTTAGAGAAAAATAATATAAATTAGAGCCTCTACAACAGATTCTTCACAACATTCTGCCCAAAATAAAAATTACTGAACATTCAAACAAACAGGAAAAAGTGACGGACATATAATAAAGGAATAATACAGTCTCAGAAATGATCTAGAGAACAACGTTAAAACGTATAAGAAATATAACAATTATGATTAATATGTTAAAAGAAAATATAAGAAAAGATGAAAATGGATAAAAATATGGAATACTTCAGTATAGAATTAAAATATATAAAAATGAATCAAATGAGCATTTTAGAAATGCAAACTATAATACCTTAAGTTAAGAATTCATTGAATGAGCCTTAAGAGCAGACTAGATATATCAGAAGACAGAATTAATGAACCTGGAGATAGAATAATAGATCTTTGAACTGAAATATATGAAGATAAAAATAATAACATAAAAAGCAGAATAGAAAAGAAAGCAAAAAGAAATATGAAAGATAGTAAAAGGTTTAATGTACGTGTAGTTAAAGCCCTAGAAACAGGAGAGAGAGAATGAGATACAGGCAATATTGAAGAAGTGACATAAGAGCTTACCAAATTTGATGAATGATCTCAATCTGTATTTTCAAGAAACTCAGCCAACTCCTAAGATGGATAAATACAAAGGAAATTATTCTGAGGCACGTAATAATCCAGTTACTGAAATGAAAGGTAAAGAGTAATGCAGTTAAGTGAAGAGACAGGTATAGAACGGACATCCATCTTGCTGGTGCAATCCCAAGCAAGTACAGCGTGTTCTGGGGTCACTGGTGATGGCAGCCAGAAGCAGCATGTCCTTTACCAGACCAGCTTTGTGATGTATGATTCTGGATGTTGTTTCTGGGAAGCTTAGTCTAGAGCTTGCTTCTCAGACCCTTCCAAAGACTGTGAACTTTCTAAACCCTCTAATTAATACTTCCCTTCTTTAACTAGGCTGGATTCTCTTGTGCACAACTAATAACTCTGGCACAGATGGTGTCTGGGTCCTGCTATGCTATTCTAACTTGCCTGTGTGGCGACTGCAGGTTAAGATAAGCAGGAGTCAGAACCAGTGATGACCCATCACTTACCTGGTCAAGCTGGAATTGATGCTAAAGGCACATGGGACCATATATAGGATCATCTCAAAGGAAGAGGTGATCACAAAAAGCTTACTGTTCAGTCACAAGGCCTAAGGGACTAGATGCAGGGGCAAGGGTGCTTTTACCACCTGATAACAATCTGTCAATGTCCATAATGTTATTTGTGTGTGCTCAGTGACTCAAACATGTCCATATCTTTGCAACCCCATGAACTGTAGCTCACCAAGTTCTTCTGTCCATGGGATTTCCCAGGAAAGAATACTGAGTGGGTTGCTATTTCCTCCTCCAGAGGATCTTCCCAACCCAGGGATCAAACCGATGTCTCCTGCGGCTCCTTCCCTGGAAGGCAAATTCTTTATCATTGAGCCACCTGGGAAGCCCACAGTGTTATTAATATTTACTTCTGTTTATCCTTTTGACATCATCTCAGGGTTTTTTCTTTTTTGGTAATGAGAGATGCTGCAAATTTCTTCTTGGGAAATAATGATCCTCACGTTACATACTTCCTTAATCAATAAAGAAAAAAAAAGTATAATTGGAAAACCTGGATGCTTAGTTTACCACAGGAACTGGCAAGGATTCAGTAGTTTCTGCCAATCTAGGACATTTGTTCATGAGTATCTTGGTATGGTTAACTGTGCCAGGCACCATCAGCACAGTGTTACTGGGGAATCTTGTACAGTGCTGCATGGGTACTATAGCCTCTGCAGTTGAAGACATTCAGAGAAGTAACATCAGCAGAATCAAGAGAGCTTTGAAGAATCATACATATCGATACTACAGTGATACTTGGTCACAGAGGCAGATAGCATTTCCTTGGTACAGCTATATTATGCTGTCTGTGGCTCCTGGCAGATAGCTAATTGAAATTGCACAGTGCCTGGGGACTTGATGAATCTGTATTTTAGTTCCAAGTAATGTATTCAAAATAGCCCCACTCTGTTTTTTTTTTTTTTTTTACTGTTTAATATTTAGCATGCATTTTTAAAAAGTTTTTAAATTGAGGGATAATTGCTTTACAAAATTTTGTGGTTTTCTGTCATACATCAACAAGAATCAGCCATTGATATACACATGTCCCCTCCCTCCTGGACCTCCTTCCCATCTCTCTCCCCATCCCACACTTCAGCCCCTATTTGAGTTCCGAGTCATACAGCAAATTCCCATTGGCATCTATTTTACATATGGTATTGTAAATTTCTATGTTACCCTCTCCATACATCTTCCCTTCTCCCTCCTCTCCTCCCGCCATGTCCATAGGTCTATTCTGTGTGTCTGTTTCTCCACTGCTGCCCTGAAAATAAATTCATCAGTGCCATCTCTTTAGATTCTATACACGTGTGTCAGTATATGATATTTAAATTTCTCTTTCTAACTTACTTCACTCTGTATAATAGGTTCTATTAGTTTCCACCCACCTCATTAGAACAGATTCAAATGTATTAGTTCCAAGTAATACATTCAAAGTAGCCCCACTCTTAAAATGTCTTAGTTAAAAAAAAATTACATTTGTCAGCATTGAGATCTATTTATAAAGTCTAAAAGAGACGGTACTTTTAATGTTCTTTACAATGAGAGCCTTGCTTTTCAATGGCAAGTCATAACAACATCTCACAAGATGTTTTGCAAGTGAGGATTCTGGTGTGACGTATACTGTATGGAATGTTTGTATTTTACAGTGACTGTACAGTATAACTGTAGGAAATCATAATTCAATGATTAGGTAATTTAAGAGAGGAAACCACAATTTGGATTGGAAAGTCAGTATTTTTTAAAATTCTTATTAAAAATAAGCACATATCTACTAAAAAATCATGGGTCTCAATGAACAGAATAGAGAGTCTAGAGATAGGCCCACACATCTATGGTCAATTGAGTTTCAACAAAGATACAAAGTCAGTTTAGTGGAGGAAGGGTAGTTTTATGAACAAATAATGTGGGAACCATTGAATACTTAGGTGAAAAAATAAATGAACCTTGATATCTACCTTGTGACTTATATAAAAATTAACTCGAAATGAATCATTGACCTAAGGGTAAAACTGAAAACTAAAAAACACAAGGAAAGACAACATATGATAAAATCTTTATAACCTTGGATTTAGCAAAGATTTCTTAAATGCGACACCAAAAGCATTACTCCTAAAAGAATAAAAAGACAGGCCTCCTACTAGGAGAAAATATTTGCAAATCACATATCTGATAAAGGATTTGTACTCAAATTTATAAATTTTCAGGATTTATAAAGTATCTTATTTACTTAGTAATAAGTAAACAACCTAATTAAAAAGGAGTAAGATATTTGAACACTCTTAAAACAAGTCATATGGCAAATAAGACATAAAAGATGCTCAATATTACTAGTCATTAGAGAAATGCAAATTAAAACCATAATGCTATGTCTGTGCTAAGCTGCTGTAGTCATGTCAGACTCTTTGCGACCGCATGGACTGTAGCCCACCAGGCTCCTCTGTCCATGGGATCTCCCAAGCAAGATACTAGTGTGGGCTGCCATGCCCTCCTCCAGGGGGTCTTCCCGACCCAGGGATCGAATCCACGTCTCTTTATGTCTCCTGAATTGGCAGGCAGGTTCTTTTCCACCAGTGCCAGCTGGTAAGCCCCAAACCATAATAGAATATGACTATAACCTATTTAGAAAGTCTAAATAAAAAATCTGATCATGCCAAATATTGACAAAAGGTGTGAAACAACTTGAATTCTCAAATATTGCTGTGGGACTGCAAAATGATCATCACTTTGTGTAACATTATTGCAGCTTCATGTATTAATAAATGTACTTTTACCATAGGACACAGCACTTCTACTTCTAGATATTTACTCATTTAAAATGAAAACTTCTGTTCACACAAAAACCTGTAATTGAACATGTATAGCAACTTTATTTGTAACTGCTAAAACTGAAAGCCACCCAAATGCCCTCAACTGGGGAAGGGATGAACAAACTATGATACTTCCATTCAGTGGATTATTACTTAGCAAAAAAAAAAAAAAGAACAAACTACCGATATGTGCAACAACATGGACGAATATCAGAGGTATTGTCCTAAGTGAAAAATGCCAAACACAAAAGGCTACACACTGTATGATTTCATTTGTAGGATCTTCTTGCAAAGACAAAACTATAGGAACTGAGGAAGGAAGGACTTCCCCAGTCAGCAAGAGAAAGGGAATAAGAAGACTTCATGACCACCTGTCAAGTTTATTTTCCAGGTTGCACAATCTGGTCCACTTGGCCCCCCATGAATAAGCACTTACTCATACTTGCCATACCTGGCAGCAAACTGAACAGTGTCGTCTATTTTAGGTGGTTGACATCCAGCCAAAATTAAGAGATCATTACTATGAGAGAAGGGCTACCCGGGTTTCACTAGTGGTAAAGAACCCAATTGCCAATGTAGGTGACATAAAAAGACATGGGTTCAATCCCTGGATCAGGAAGGTCACCTGGAGGAGGGCATGGCAACCCACTCCAGTATTCTTGCCTGGAGAATCCCATGGACAGAGGGAGCCTGACATGGTACTCTGTCCATGGTGTTGCAAAGAATCAGTCTGTGGTCCATGGGGTCAGTCTATGGTTGCAAAGAATCAGGCTATGGTCCATGGAGTCACAAAGACTTGGACATGGCTGAAGCACACTATGAAAGAAGAGAATAAATAAGAGAGACAATTAGCCGACCACAACTGTGAGTTACCAGCATGGGGTGTGGGGGTCCCTGCCTCCCTAAGACTCTACCTCTGCTTCAGGCATTCTCATAAAGGTCTCTATGGCCTGTTTTCTGTAAGAGCAAACAAGGCTCTTTGAGCTGTGCAGAATTTTTGGTGGGCTGAGTTTGTGGCACTCTTCAGGGGAAATTTCAGGCACAAAATGACTTGGTTAAGTGCTGAATATAATCCTTAGGTTCTCTTCCCTGGAGGGGGAGCATGACATCCCACTCAAGTATTCTTGCCTGGAGCATCCCATGAACAGAAGAGCCTGGCTGGCTATAGTCCATAGGGGTTGCAAAGAGTGGGACAGGACTGAAACGACTTTGTACACACTCACGTAGGTTCCCTTAGTTCATGTTGGTGCTGGCTACTCTTCCTCCTCTCTGTTCCTCTGCTACCTGTACTTGCTACATGATGAACAAATATATGTGGAATAAATAAACTTTCCTTTAAACTCACTTGTTAAGACATGTCAAATTACTGTTTCTGTGTGTCAGAAATGGCTAAATGGCTAAAGTGGCAGCACTTTCATATGGCCCAACCTACTCTATAGAAAGTATAAGGTGTATTGTCACATTTTACATTATATATACAGTGCAACTTTCTTTAGAAATCTGATTTTTACACATGATGCAAAAGGTAAATGTGCTCTCTCCCTCCTTCTGATATTGTTTTCCTGCCCCTACCTCCCATATTACATTTATTACATCTGAGTAAACGTTTATATGTCTATTGCCAGACTCTAAGCATATGAAAAGAAGGGTCCATTTTTATTCATCTTTGTGTCATAATGCCTAATACCAGTTATAATCCATAATACATACTCAATAAGCACTGGTATTAGTATCATATACCATTGAATAAGCTGTATTTGTATGAAATTTGTATTTTTTTTTAAGTGCTATGGGAAGAATCTTGTGTACTCATGTGTGCTCTCTGATAATCTGTTTGTGTTTCAAATTGTTCACATCTGGCTTTGATGTTCCTCATAATTTAAAAAAGTTTGCATTTTAAAATCAACTCATGGTGTTAACTTAGATCTAACTCTGTTTGAAGCTATCCCCATAGTGTTTTTTTTTTTTATCATACCAGAGCTCATTCTGTTTTCTATATATACTTTTCTCCAACTGGAAACTCAGAGGGAAGATCTGCTTTTTGTAGTTTGCCCTTTCACCTCGGCTTTGTTTGACTGGGAAAACCCTAGGCAGCGAATGAGAAGATAATTGGGTAGAAAAACTCTAGTCCTGATTCCTTGCCCTTAGCTCCAGATAACCCAGGAAATCTTTTATCAAAAGACTTTCAAGTTTAGGGTTGACAGTTTACAAGTGGACAGATGAGGTCATCTTTTTGATGTGTTGTGTATTTTCACAGAACTCTCTGGATGATAATAGAGCAACTAAATGTATTCATTACTGATATCTATGGTATTTAAGTGCATTTCTACCTAGTGAACATTAGTGGTCTGAATACAATGACCGCTTAGCACTTGTTACTAGGCTGATTCTAACATAGTGAATTCCCATTAGAGTATTTTCCCTGCAGAGTCCTTGAGAAAATTCCCATTTTATAAATGTCTAAAATAAGGTGTATTGAATTTCTCCCATATTGTCTCATTATAACAAATGTTAAATTTGGTTATGGTGGCTTGCTGAAAGTTCTTTCTTGTGGGTAAGAAAGGCCGACTAGTGAAGGGATAAAGCTGAACAAAAAATGAGAAAAAATGATCTGATGGTGCCTGAGGCATTTATAATAAAGAGAATCAAATTTCTGGGCATGAAAGGACCATAAGAGACATGTTAAAAGTGATTCTTCTGGGCGCTGAGCCCATTTTTTTACTTTCACAAAAGATGATTTGTAAAAACATATGTTGAATGCCTGAGTATTTGAAAGTGACACAAGTTGCATGTTACTAATTTGTTTAGTGATTATTATAAAAATTATTTTTCTTTGTATGTAGTATAGCTCATATAGTATAGCGCACTCATTTACTCAGTCACCAAATGTTTTTGAGTGTTTGCCTTGTGACAGGTACTGTAATAGGCACTAGACATACAGATATGAATAAGATACCCCCAAGGATCTCAGATTCCAATAGAAGAGACATATAGTTATTATGGAGTGTGATAGGGAGACATGTGTGAAATTTATGGGAGCACAGAGAAGGATACATAGCCTACAGGAGAAGGCAGCAGTAACGGGCACTGGGAGAGGTGGCTGTTTGAATTAAATCCTAAAGGATGGTATTTGTCGGCTTGGTCAAATGAGAAGTGGGAAAACATTCCAGACATTGGATGGATGAGCTGTGCTCCCACAGATCAGCAACAGCATGTCAGGGCACAAAAGCAGTTTGGTGTTTCCTCTTCATACTTTGTGTATCAGGGAGTAACGAGAAGTGGTGAGAGGAAGGTGTGAACCATTTCTTGCAGGGTCTTGTGTGCCATGGCAAGGAGCTTGGGTTTTAGTCAGTGTCTGTGATGAGAAACCATCGAAGGGTTTTAGTAGGAAACTGACACGTTCTAAGAAGATCAGTCTGATAGCTGAGGGAAAGATGGATTTTCTGGGACAGGGCTCATGGAGGGAAGAGAAGTCAGACATATATTACTGTGATCTGAGTGAAAGATGATGATGGTCTGAACTGGAATGATGATTAATAGAGATGTAGAGGAAGGGGAAGAGGGATATTTAGAAAATTAAATGGGCAGAACTGGGTGAAGGAGAAGAAACAGCCAAAGGTACCTGTGTTTCTAACTTTCATTTTTGGATAGAGGGGTTCATTCATTCATTCTTATGTTCATTTACTCAACAAATATTTAGTTAGTGCTGAGTATATACTTGGAGAAGGCAACGGCACCCCACTCCAGTACTCTTGCCTGGAAAATGCCATGGATGGAGGAGCCTGGTAGGCTGCAGTCCATGGGGTCACTAAGAGTCAGAGACGACTGAGCGACTTCACTTTGACTTTTCACTTTCATGCATTGGAGAAGGAAATGGCAACCCACTCCAGTGTTCTTGCCTGGAGAATCCCAGGGATGGCGGAGCCTGGTGGGCTGCCGTCTATGGGGTCGCACAGAGTCAGACTTGACTGCAGCGACTTAGTAGTACAGTATATACTGGGGCTTCCCAGGTGGTGCTAGTGGTAAATAACTCACTTGCCAATGCAGAAGCTATAAGAGATGCAGGTCCAATCCCTGGGTTAGGAAAATCCCCCAGAGGAGGGGCATGGCAAACCTGCTCCAGTATTCCTGCCTGGAGAATCCCATGGACACAGGAGCCTGGCAGGCTACACTCCATAACGTTGCAAAGAACTGAACCCCGCTGAAGTGACTTAGCACTCATGCACGCACGAGTATATGCTAAACATTTTTCTAAGTAATAGGGAGTCAAATATGAAAAATGCTCCTAAATCTCACTCTGTTATGGTGCTTATATTTTGGTGAAAGTTAGGATGGCTAACAAAATAAGTGAAGTGTATAGTTTAAGAGAGTGATAGGTAATAGCGGCAAAAATATTAAGGAAAGGAAAGTGGTGGTAGGCGGAATGTAGTTAAAATTTTAGATGGACTATCTCTGGAAGGTCTTCGGGAGAAGCTGACAGTTGACTGAAAACTAGAAAGAGATTTTTACTAAGTTCAAGCTTGTACTACTTGCCACATAACAGGCCAATAAATCGAGAGACAAGTTGTTGGGACAAGGAATAGTGACTGTATTTGGAAAGCCAGTAGACACAGGAGATGGTGTTCCAAAGAAGCATCTTGCCTAAATTCAAACTTTTATATAAAAAGTGTAGGGGGAGGGGAATAAAGCCAAACATTTCTTTGTTCTGGTCAGCCTCCAGAGGGGATATATTAATTTTTTTCCTTGCTGGAGTCATTCACAGGTGGGTCTGGACGGGATGTTTCCTGTGAGCTAAACAAAGGTATTTTAGCTTGATGCTTCTTAGCTGGGAGGCAGGGTTCCCAGAGGTGGTCCTTTATATACAGTTTAAGCCTGGTAGGCAGCATCCCTTTATAACTTGTAATAGAATACAAAGGTTCTACCCTATTTTGGGGCTTCCCTGGTGTCTCAGTGGTAAAGAATCCGCTTGCCAATGCAGGAGACTCTTGGTTTGGTCCCTGGGTGGGGAAGATCCCCTGGAGAAGGAAATGGAAACCCACTCTAGTATTCTTGCCTGGGAAATCCCATGGGCAGAGGAGCCAGGTGAGCTACAGTCCATGAGTTCACAAAAGGGTCAGACATGACTTACTGACTAAACAGTAACAACCCTATTTCAAGATGAGAAAGCAAGTTACGTATCTAGGGGAAAGGTAACAGATAAATCTAGGCAAACGACTAGCAAGTGTAAAGGCCCTGTCTATTGCACTTTGAGATCAGAAACTGGAGTAGTGTGATTGGAGTGAATAAGGAATGACATGATCTGACGTAAAACAATTTAGTAGAATCTCTCTGACTCTTGGTTTGAGAATAGACTAAAATGCCAAGGGAAGATGCTGGCAGGCCCATTTGGAGTCTTTTGCAGTTCGCTGGGCTAGGGACAATGAACCAACTGCTAATATTTAATGACAGCCTGCACTGCCTGGCAGAGCCGGCCTTGTGCCCGAGGCTCCTTTCTTCCCCAGCTTGTTCAGGCACTGTCAGCTCATCCCCCCCTCAGCTGCTGCCAGCTGCTGCTCCTCAGCTCCCTCTCTCCAGTGACTCACCTTGACCTCCTCACCTGCATCTCACACATCCCCTCAGGTCCCCCCCTCCACCCCCTCCTGCCACCCCCTCTCCACATAATCCTTCTTTGTCCCCCTCCTCCCCTAGACTTTAGCCTCACCCCAGCCCCTACCCATATGCTTCCCTCAGCTCTTTTCTTTCAACTTCTTCCCACAGTTTTCCCTCCAACTCTATAAAACTCCCATCTTCAGAATAATATAACCAAATTTTTGCCATAATCATTTCCATGGTTTTATTATTGGATGAAAGAAGAAAGTGAAGAAAATGAAAGTCACTCAGTCATGTCTGACTCTTTGCGACCCCATGGATTAACAGTCCATGGAATTCTCCAGGCCAGAATACTAGAGTGGGTTGCCCTTCCCTTCTCCAGAGGATCTTCCCAACTCAGGGATCAAACCCAGGTCTCCCGCATTGCGGGCAGATTCTTTACCGGCTGAGCCACAAGGGAAGCCCTGCACCCTTAACTGGATAGTTTTGCCTGTGTTTGAACTTTTGTGAATGGACTCAAATAGTACATTATTGTATTATGCATGACTGTATCATGATTAATGCATTTTGCTATTGATGGATATTTGAGTTATCCACATATTAGGAGTTTCTAGGAACAATACATCCTAAAGGAGATCAGTTCTGATTGTTCATTGGAAGGACTGATGTTGAAGCTGAAACTCCAATACTTTGGACACCTCATGCAAAGAGTTGACTCATTGAAAAGACCCTGATGCTCGGAGAGACTGGGAGCAGGAGGAGAAGGGGACAACAGAGGATGAGATGGCTGGATGGCATAACTGACTCAATGGACATGAGTCTGAGTGAACTCTGGGAGTTGGTGATGGAGAGGGAGGCCTGGTGTGCTGTGATTCATGGGGTCGCAAAGAGTCGGACACAACTGAGCAAATGAACTGAACTGAACTGAGGAACAATATGGTTATGCACATTCTTGCAAATATTCCCCAGTACCACATTTCTGTAGGATCTACAACCAAGAGGGGATTACTGGGTCATGGAGTATGTGTATTTACAACTTTGCAAGGTAAAACTACACTTTTCCCCAAAGGGATTGTACCAATTTTGAGTTACACCAAGTATATATGCCGTTTCCATTGATCCACATCCTTGCTGATGCTTGTATACTCAAATGTTTTCATTTTAGTCAGTCTGGTAGATGTGAAGTTTTTGTGGTAGTTTTCATTTGCAGTACTGTGGTTTCTAATGAGTCGGACACGACTGAGTGACTGGACTGAACTGAAGGGTCTTTTAACATTATTAATGGCTATTGGACTTCTTTGTGAAATAGCCTGTTCAGATTATTTATCCTTTTGTTCTATTGTATTGTCTTGCTTTTTCTTCTCAATTTGTTCTTGTTCATTAAATATTTGGGATATAAACTTACCGTGAGTTATGTGAGTTTCAGGTATATTTACCCACTCTGTGTGTATCATTTTTAATTTCTTAGTACTTGTTGTTGTTCAGTGCCCAGTCATGTCTGATTCTTTGTGACCCCATGGACTGCAGCATGCCAGGCCTCTCTGTCCTGCACCATCTCCTGAAGTTTGCCCAAGTTCATGTCCATTGCATTGGTGATGCCATCCAGTCATCTCACCCTCGGACACCCTCTTCTCTTTCCGCATTCAATCTTCCCCAGCATCAGGGACTTTTCCAGTGAGTTAGCTGTTCGCATCAGATGACCAAAATACTGTAGTTTCAACTTCAGCATCAGTCCTTCCAACAAGTATTCAGATTTTCCTTAAGACTGACTGGTTTGATCTCCTTGCTATCCGAGAGTAGTACCCTTCTTAGTAGTTCGGTTCAGTTCACTCATTCAGTCATGTCCCCGTGGACTGCAGCACACTAGGTTTCTCTGTCCATCACCAACTCCCAGAGCTCAAACTCATGTCTATCTGGTTGGTGATACCATCCAACTGTCTCATCCTCTGTTGTCCCCTTCTCTTCATGCCTTCAATTGTTCCCCACATCAGATCTTTTCCAATGAGTCAGTTTGCATCAGGTGGCCAAAGTATTGGAGCTTCAGATTCAGTATCAGTCCTTCCAATGAATATTCAGGACTGATTCCTTTACAATTAACTGGTTTGCTCTCCTTGCAGTCCCAGGGACTCTCAAGAGTCTTCTGCAACACCACAGTTCAAAAGCATTGACTCTTAGGCACTCAGATTTCTTTATGGGCCCCATACGTGACTACTGGAAGAACCATAGTTTTGACTAGATGGACCTTTGTCTGCAAAGTTATGCTCTGCTTTTTTTTTTTTTTTAAATTAAATTTATTTATTTTTTAATTACAATACTGTATTTGTTTTGCCACACAGACACGAATCAGCCATAGGTGAACACAATCGCCCAATGCCGAGGCCCCCCCCCCCCCCCACCCCCACCCCCACCTGGATCATCCCGGGGGGCCGGCCCCATGCGCCCTGCATCCTACACCAAAAAAAAATAGGCGCTGCGGTTTGCAGGAAAAAACACATGCTTCACTGCCATTCTCCCAAACCATCCCACCCTTCCCCCTCCCTCAGAGTCCAAAGTCCACTCTATACCTCTGTGTCTCTTGTTGTCTCACATATAGGGTCATCATTACTGTCTTCTAAATTCCATATATATGTGTCAGTATACTGTATTGGTGTTTTTCTTTCGGCTTACCCACTCTGTTAATTGGTTCCAATTCATCCATCTGATTAGAACTGAAAATTAGAGGACAAACACAAAAAAAAAAAACAGAAAAAAGGGGGGCAAACACCCCACCCGGATACCCAGTTTTGACTAGCCATGGACCTTTGGCTGCAACAGTTATGTCTCTGCTTTTTAATATGCCCTCTAGGTTGGTCACAGCTTTTCTCTCAAGGAACAAGCATCTTTTGGATTTCATGGCTACAGTCACCATCTGCAGTAGTTTTGGAGCCCCCCCAAAATAAAGTCTCTCATCGTTTCCATTGTTTCCCCATCTATTTGCCATGATGAATTGACAGGACTGGATGCCATGATCTTAGTTTTTCAAATGTTGAGTTTTAAGTAGCTTTTTCATTCTCTTCTTTCACTTTCATCAAGAGGGTCTTTAGTTCTTCTCTTTCTGCCGTAAGGGTGATGTTATCTGCATATCTGAGGTTATTGATATTTCTCTTGGCCATCTTGAGTCCAACTTGTTCTTCATCCAGCCCAGCTTTTCTTGTGATGTACTCTGCCTATAAGTTAAATAAGTAGAGTAGCAATATACAGCCTTGGCATACTCCTTTCCCAATTTGGAACCAGCCTGTTGTTCCATGTCCTGTTCTAACTGGTGCATGTCCTGTTCTAACTGCATATCGATTTCTCAGGAGGCGGGTAACGTGGTCTGGTATTCCATTAATGAAAGTTTTAAGTTTTTAAGTAACGACTGTATCACTTTTTCTCTTCTACAGTTAGTGTGTTTGTATTTTGTGTAAGAAATATTAGCCTCCCGTCAAAGTCATAAATACATTTTCCTTTTAACCTTCTAAAACCTTTATTATTTTGCCTCTGGTACTTAGGTCTATGATCTACCTGTAATTTTTTTTTTTAATAGCATGAGGTAAAGACCAATTTTAGTTTTATCATAAGGATACTCAGTTTTTCTAGCACCTTGTATTGTAAGGTCTATCCTTTCCCACTCCTTTTCAATTCCATCTATGTCATAAGCCAATGGCTTAAGTGTATGAATTTATTTCTCTACTCTCTATTCTGTTTCATCTTCTGTATGAAATGCATGAGCCGATACTGTGCTGCTTTAGTTACTATTGCTTTGTAAGTGTTGATTCATGATAAAGTATTCCTCCTACCTTGTTTTACTTTTTTTTTATAAATGTCTTAGTAATTCTTAGACCTTAGCACTGCTATGAGTTTGAGCAAATTCTGGGAGATAGTGAAGGACAGGGAAGCCTGGTGTGCTGCAGTTCATGGGGTTGCAAAGAGTCAGACATGACCAAGCAACTGAAAAACAGGAACTGTCATATACATTTAAAAACAGTTTGCCATAGTCTAAAAACAGTCCTTTTGAGGGTTAAGATTATAATAAATATATAGATAAATTTGCCATTAATGGAGATTTTTACAAGATAAAAACATTGTATATGTTTTAAATTATTTGTTGTTGTTGTTCAGTAGCCAAGTCACATCAGATTCTTCGTGAGCCCATGGACTATAGCATACCAGGCTTCTCTGACCTCCACTATCTCCTGGAGTTTGCTCAAATTCCTGACCATTTACTTGATGATGCTATCTATTGTTCTCATTCTCTGCCACCCCCTTCTCCTTTTGCCTTCAATCTTCCCAGCATCAGGGTCTTTTCCAATGAACCAGTTCTTTCCATCAGGTGGCCAGAGTATTGGAGCTTCAGCTTTACCAACAGCCTTTTCAACCTTGAATATTCAGTGTTGATTTCCTTTAGGATTGAGTGGTTTGTTCTCCTTGCAGTTGGTCCAAGGAATTCTCAAGAGTCTTCTCTAGAACCACAATTCAAAAGCATCAGTTCTTCAGCACTTAGCCTTCCTTATGGTCCAGCTCTCACAACCGTACAGGACTATTGGAAAAACCATAGCGATGGCTATATGGATCTATGTTGGCCAAGTGATCTCCCTGCTTTTTGATATGTGCTCTAGGTTTGTCATAGCTTTTCTCCCAAGGAGCAAGCATCTTTTAATTGCATGGTTGCAGTCACCATCTGCATTGATTTTGGAGCCTACGAAAATAAAAATTTTCACTGCTTTCAGTTTTTCCCCTTCTGTTTGCCATTAAGTGATGAAAATAGATACCATGATCTTAGTTTTCTAAATGTTGAATTTCAAGTCAGCTTTTTCACTCTCCTTTTTACCCTCATTTAGAGGCTCTTAGTCCCTCTTCATTTTCTGCCATTAAAGTGGTATTATCTGCATATCTGAGGTTGTCGATATTTCTTCTGGCAATCTTGATTCCAGCTTGTGATTCATCCAGCCCAGCATTTTACATGATGCACTTTGCAAGTTAAATAAGTAGGAGGACACTATACTGCCTTGTTGTATTCCTTTCTCAATTTTGAACCAATCCATTGTTAAGTCCAGTTCTAATTTTTGCTTCTTGACCCGCATGCAGGTTTCTCAAGAGGCAGGTAAGATGGTCTGCTATTCTCACCTTTTTAAGAATTGTCCTCAGTTTGTTGTGATCCACACAGTCAGTCTTTAGTGTAGTCACTGAAGCAGAAGTAGATGTTTTCCTGAACTCCCTTGCTTTCTCCAAGATTCAACGAATGTTTGCAATTTGATCTCTGGTTCCTTTGCTTCTTCAAAACCCAGCTTGTACATCTGAAAGTTCTCAGTTTACCTACTGCTGAAGCCTAGCTTGAAGGATTTTGAGCATAACCTTGCTAGCTTGTGAAATGAGCACAATTTTATGGTAGTTTGAACATTCTTTGGCATTGCCCTTCTTTGGGACTGGAATAAAAACTGGCCTTTTCCAGTCCTGTGGCCCCTGTTTAGTTTTCCAAATTTGCTGACATACTGAGTGCAGCACTTTAACAACATCAGAAATAGCTGAGCTGGAATTCCATCACCTCCACTAGTTTTGTTCATAGTGATGCTTTCTAAGGCCCGCTTGACTTCACATTTCAGGATGCCTGGCTCTACCACCATGGTTTTTTGGATTTTTAACACCTTGTTTAAATACACAGTTCTGTGTATTTTTGCCACCTCTTCTTATCTCTACTGCTTCTGTTAGGTCCTTACCATTTCTGTTCTTTATCGTGCCCATCTTTATATAGAATGTTCCTTTGATAGCTCCTTTTTTTTTTTTTTTGAAGAGGTCCCTAGTCTTTCCTAATCTATTGTTTCCTTCTATTTCTTTGCATTGTTCATTTAATAATACCTTCTTATCTCTCCTTGCTATTCTCTGGAACTCTGCATTTAGTTAGGTATATCTTTCCCTTTATCCCTTGCCTTTCCCTTCTCTTCTTTCCTCAGCCATTGTAAAGCCTCCTCAGACAACCACTTCACCTTCTTGCATTTCTTTTTCTCTGCCTCCTATACAATGTTATAAACCTCCTTCCATTGTTCTTCAGGCACTCTGTCTACCAGATCTAACCCCTCAAATCTGTTGATCACCTCCATTGTATAATCATAAGAGATTTGATTTAGAGCATACCTGAATGGCTTTGTTGTTGCTCTTCAGTCCAACTCTTTGTGACCCCATGGACCACAGCACACCAGGCTTCCTTGTCCTTCATTGACTCCTGGAATGGCCTCATAGTTTTCCCTACTTTCTTCAATTTAAGCCTGAATTTTGCAATAAGGAGCTTATGACTGAGCCACAGTTCACCCCAGGTCTGGTTTTTGCTGATTGTATAGAGTTTCTCCATCTTCTGCTGCAAAGAACACAATTAGTCTGATTTTGGTAGTGATCATCTGTTGATGTCCACAAAGAATTGTCTTTTGGGTTGTTGGGAAAGAATGTTTGCTACAACCAGTATGTTTCTCTTGACAACTCTGTTAGCCTTTATCTTGTTTCATTTTGTACTCTAAGGGCAAACTTTCCTGTTATTCTAGGTGTCTCTTGACTTCCTACTTTTGCATTCCAATTCCCTTTAATGAAAAGTACATTTTTTTTTTTTTTTTGGTGTTTATACTAGAAGGTCATGTAGGTCTTTGTAGAGTTAGTCAACCTCAGCTTCTTTAGCATCAGTGGTTGAGGCATAGAATTGGCTTACTGTGATATTGAATGATTTGCCTTAGAAACGAACTGAGCTCATTCTGGGTTTTTTTTTTTTTTAATTTCATTCTGTTATTTTAAAAATTTGTGCCCAAGTACTGTATTTCAGACTCTTCTGATGACTATGAGGGCTACTCCATTTCTTCTAAGTGATTCTTGCCTACAGTGGTAGATATAATGGTTGTCTGAATTAAATTCTCTCATTCCTGTCTGTTTTAGTTCACTGATTCCTAAGATGTCGATGTTCACTCTTGTTCTCTCCTGCTTGGCCATGTCCAATTTACCTTGAGTCATGGACCTAACATGCCAGGTTCCTATGCAACATTGCTCTTTACAGAGTCAGACTTTGTTTTTACCACCAGACACATCCACAGCTGAACATCCAAAAAGAAATTCCTGCTTTGGCCCAGCCACTTTATTCTTGCTGGAGCTATTAATAATTGGCCTCCACTCTTCTCCAGTAGCATATTGGATGCCTTCTGACCTGGGTGGGTTGGGGGATGTTGGGAGGTGTGGTGCTTATCTTCCAGTGTCCTATCTTTTTGCCTTTTCATACTGTCTATGGGGTTTTCCAGGTAAGGTTACTGGAGTTGGTTGCCATTTCCTCCTCCAGTGGACTATGTTTTGTCAGAACTCTTCACTATGACCCATCAAGCTTCAGTGGCCCTGCACAGCATGGCTCATAGTTTCATTGACTTATGCAAGCCCTTTAAATTATTTAAGTCTTTAATTTTGATTTCTTTTATAAATATTTATAGTTTCTTTGCAGAGATCTTATACATCTGTTGGTATATTTATTTTAGATATTTGTGTCTTTGATGGTATTGAAAATGATATCTTTAAAAATATTTTAACTAATATTTATTGTTAGAACATAATATAATTTATATTAATTATAAATAACTATGATATTCTAATATTCATATATTAAGTAGTATTCTAATAATATATTTCTATGTTAGATTGTCTATGATGGTATTATTTACCACTATTTTGCTTCTTATAAAATTGTACATGTATATATATTATTATTAAATATCTATTATATTTCTATGCTTACATTTTTGCCTGTATATACCCTCTATTTTATAGTCTATATTTTGTTCTAGATACTTTTTTCTGACTGTCTTCTGGGTTATTCATTCTTTTTCAGCTATTCAGTTCAGTCGCTCTGTCATGTCTAACTCTTTGCAACCCCATGAAGTGCAGCATACCAGGCCTTCCTGTCCATCACCAACTCCCAGAGTCCACCCAAACCCATGTCCATTGAGTCGGTGATGCCATCCAACCATCTCATCCTATGTCATCCCCTTTTCCTCCTGCCCTCAATCTTTCCCAGCATCAGGGTCTTTTCAAATGAGTCAGCTCTTCGAATGAGGTGGCCAAAAGTATTGGAGTTTCAGCTTCAACATCAGTCCTTCCAGTGAACACCCAGGACTGATCTCCTTTAGGATGGACTGGTTGGATCTCCTTGCAGTCCAAGTGACTTTCAAGAGGCTTCTCCAACACCACAGTTCAAAAGCATCAGTTCTTCAGTGCTCAGCTTTCTTTATAGTCCAACTCACATCCATATATGACCACTGGAAAAACCATAGCCTTGGCTAGATGGACCTTTGTTGACAAAGTAATGTCTCTGCTTTTTAATATGCTATTTAGGTTGCTCATAACTTTCCTTCCAAGGAGTAAGCATCTTTTAATTTCATGGCTGCAATCACCATCTGCAGTGATTTTGGAGCCCCCCAAATAAAGTCAGCCACTGTTTCCACTGTTTCCCCATCTATTTGGCATGAAGTGATGGGACTGGATGCCATGATCTTAGTTTTCTGAATGTTGAGCTTTAAGCTGACTTTTGCACTCTCTTCTTTCACTTTCATCAAGAGGCTCTTTAGTTCTTCCTCACTTTCTGCCATTAGGGTGGTGTCATCTGCATATCTGAGGTTATTAATATTTCTCCCAGCAATCTTGATTTCCTTTGTGCTTCCTCCAGCCCAGAGTTTCTCATGATGTACTCTGCATATAAGTTAAATAAGCAGGGTGACAATATACCTTGACATACTCCTTTTCCTATTTGGAACCAGTCTCTTGTTCCATGTCCAGTCTAACTGTTGCTTCCTGACCTGCATACAAGTTTCTCAATAGGCAGTTCAGGTGGTCTGGTATTCCCATCTCTTTCAGAATTTTCCAGTTTATTGTGATCCACACAGTCAAAGGCTTTGGCATAGTTAATAAAGCAGAAATAGATATTTTTCTGGCACTCTCTTGCTTTTTCAAAGACCCATCAGATTGACAATTTGTTCTCTTGTTCTTCTGCCTTTTCTAAAACCAGCTTGAACATCAGGAAGTTCACGGTTCACGTATTGCTGAAGCCTGGCTTGGAGAATTTTAAGCATTACTTTACTAGCCTGTGAGATGAGTACAATTGTGCAGTAGTTTGAGTATTCTCTGCAATGCCTTTTTTGGGATTGGAATGAAAACTGACCTTTTCCAGTCCTGTGGCCACTGCTGACTTTTCCAAATTTGCTGACATATAGTGCAGCAGTTTCTCAGCATCATCTTTTAGGATTTGAAATAACTCAACTGGAATTCCATCACCTCCACTAGCTTTTTTTAGTGATGCTTCCTAAGACCCACTTGACTTCATATTTCAGGATGTCTGGCTCTAGGGGAGTGATCACACCATCTTGATTATCTGGGTTGTGAAGATCTTTTTGTACAGTTAGTTCTTCTGTGTTTTCTTGCCACCTCTTCTTAATGTCTTCTGCTTCTGTTCGGTCCCTACCATTTCTGTCCTTTATTGAGCCCATCTGCATGAAATTCTCCCTTGGTATCTCTAATTTTCTTGAGGAGATGTCTAGTTCCCATTCTATTGTTTTCCTCTATTTCTTTCCATTGATCGCTGAGGAAAGCTTTCTTATCTCTCCTTGCTATTCTTTAGAACTCTGCATTCAAATGGATATATCTTTCCTTTTCTCCTTTGCTTTTTGCTTCCCTTCTTTTCACAGCTATTTGTAAGGCCTCCCCAGACAGCCATTTTGCTTTATTGCATTTATTTTTCTTGGAGTTGGTCTTGATTCCTGTCTCCTGTACAATGTCATGAACCTCTGTCCATAGTTTGTCAGGCACTCTATCAGATCTAGTCCCTTAAATCTATTTCTCACTTCCACTGTATAGTCATAAGGGATTTGATTTAGGTCATACCTGAATGGTCTAGTGGTTTTTTTCCATTTTCTTCAATTTAAGTCTGAATTTGACAATAAGGAGTTCATGATCTGAGCCACAGTCAATTCCCGGTCTTGTTTTTGCTGACTGTATAGAGCTTCTCCATCTTTGGCTGCAAAGAATAAAATCAATCTGTTTCAGTGTTGACCATCTGGAGATGTCCATGTGTAGAGTCTTCTCTTGTGTTGTTGGAAGAGGGTGTTTGCTATGACCAGTGCTTTCTCTTGGCAGAACTCTATTAGCCTTTGCCCTGCTTCATTCTGTACCCAAGGCCAAATTTTCCTGTTACTCCAGGTGTTTCTTGACTTCCTACTTTAGCATTCCAGTCCCCTATAATGAAAAGGACATCTTTTTTGGATGTTAGTTCTAGAAGGTCTTGTAGGTCTTCATAGAACCATTCAGCTTCAGCTTCTTCAGCATTACTGGTTGGCGCATAGACTTGGATTACTGTGCTATTGAATGGTTTGCCTTGGAAACAAACAGATCATTCTGTCATTTTTGAGATTGCATCCAAGCACTGCATTTTGGACTCTTTTGTTGACTATGATGGCTACTCCATTTCTTCTAAGGGATTCCTGCCCGCAGTAGTAGATATAATGGTTATTTGAGTTACATTCGCCCATTCCAGTCCATTTTAGTTCACTGATTCCTAGAATGTTGATGTTCACTCTTGCCATCTCCTGTTTGACCACTTCCAATTTGCCTTGATTCATGGCCCTAACATTCTAGGTTCCTATGCAATATTGCTCTTTACAGCATTGAACCTTGCTTCTATCACCAGGCCCATCCACAACTGGTATTGTTTTTGCTTTGGCTTCATCCTTCATTTTTCTGGAGTTATTTCTCCACTGATCTCCAGTAGCATATTGGGCACCTACCGACCTGGGGAGTTCATCTTTCAGTGCCCTATCTTTTGCATTTTTATACTGTACATGGGATTCTCATGGCAAGAATACTGAAGTGGTTTGCCATTTCCTTCCCCCAGTGGACTACATTCTGTCATACCTCTCCATCATGACCTGTCCATCTTGGGTGGCCCCACACTGCATGGCTTAGTTTCATTGAGTTAGACAAAGCTATGATCTGTGTGATCAGATTGGCTAGTTGTCTGTGATTGTGGTTTCAGTGTGTCTGCCCTCTGATTCCCTCTCTCAGTGCCTACCATCTTACTTGGGTTTCTTTTACCTGGACATGGGGTATCTCTTCACAGCTGCTCCAACTATGCACAGCTGCTGCTCCTTATCTTGGGCGTGGGGTAGCTACTCTTGGCCATGCTTTCAGCTATTATTAATCTGCAATTAAATCCACCACTGAATTCTTGTTTGCTTTTTCTGATCAGTTCTAGAATCTCTATTTGCCTTTTACTAATGTTAAATGTCAATGTTCAGTAGTTAGCAAGTAAGTGTGTAAGTAAATAAGGTCGCTCAGTCATGTCTGACTCTTTGTGACCCCATGCACGGTAACCTACCAGGTTCTGCAGTCCATGGGATTTTCCAGGCAAGAATACTGGAGTGGGCTGCCATTTCCTTCTCCAGGGGATCTTCCCTGACCCAGAGATCCAACCCGGGCCTCCTGCACTGCAGACAGACGCTTTGACATCTGAGCCACTAGGGAAGGCCTCATAGTTCATAGGTGTTCACAATTAAATTAATAAAGCTTAACATTTCAAGCTCGGTTTTATGCTTATAAACATAGTAAGTTACAGTCTGCTTCTGAGGATTTTTGCAGAATTTCAGATTTTGCAGAATTTCATAGATTTAGCCAGTCCTTGCTCAAGCAGGTTTTCATGGTACAGCCTTTCAAAACCCATCTTTTCTCTGTGATCTTTCTAAAGCTCAGCTCTTTCTCCCTTAGATGGATACTTACTAGGTATTGAATTTAAAATGCTGATAGAAATAATTTGATGCCTATGTGATATAATTTGCTTTTAGAAAACATCCTCTACTCTTCTGCCATATACCTGAAAGCATAAAAAGCCCAGGACTGAGGTTTGAAGATTTTTGACTCACTCAAATATCAGGATCCCAGCCCTTATCAGAGGCTGTCTTGGTGAATGCTAGCCTCCATTTGCTGTTCCTCCGCTCCTAAGAATCTATAGCTGCTTCTAGTTAAGTGCTCCCAAGCTAAGGCAGGCTTCCACTGGTATAGCCTTTCAAAATTCATTTTTTGTCCATTACCTTTTCAAAGTATTGCTCTTCCCCTACCCCATTTAGTGAATGCCCCTAAAATGCTTAACTCTCTGTTTTTCAAAAAGAATTGATTTGAGTAGCTTTCCAAATTCCTCAAAGGAAATCCTTATTTGATCCACTAATTTCTTCAATTTTTGAGAAGTTTTTCTTAGCTCTTTAAGAAGTTATTATCATTATGTTAAAAAAATTTGGCTGGTTATTAATATTTTTCTAGTTATTTGATAGACAGTTTAGTCTGACATACCTAATCTATTATGTTTATTTTCAAATGTTAATATTTATTATTATAAATTTAATGTTTTTTTAAAGTCAGTCAATTTAAAGAAAAATACTAATATCCACAGATTATCTGCAGATCTGATTATGAGGGGATACTTTAGTGACTGAAGTTTGTAAACACAGGTATAGTGGATGGGCCAGAGCCATGACTCAGTCATGGTTTCTGTCTTATCTGGATTGCTTATGAGCCCGTTAACCTTGAACAAGTTGCTTAATCCCTCCAACATCTGCTTCTTCATTTATAAATTAGAGATAATAAAAGCCCTAACTCACTATGTTGTAGTGAGTATTAAATGAGGCGACATATGTAAATCACATGGCATAGGCCCTGGCATTTAATAACATTTCTAAATGTTAGTTATAATTTCCTTATTTGTCAGAGAGAAGAATGGTAATGATATATTTAGGTCAATCATTAGTCTCCTTGATTATGACAACTCATTAGGCTAATTTGGAACATTTCTTAGGAGATACGAACTCTTAAGTATCAAGAAGTTTCATCATTACCTTGGAGAGATGTAGACTGCCTTAGAGTAGCTCCCCAGATTCTCAAAAGAACTTTTGAATGAAGCAAACAGTCAACCCTGATGTGAATAGTTGTTTGGGTTGTGTACCACCCACCTTTAATCTCTGAAATGGCACCACCTCTTGAGCTGTGTTTGGTATTCAGTCTGCACAACTACATGCAGTAGCCCTGGGAGTATTTTTCAGTAGTGATGCACATTCTTAACACATTTGCAGTATTAACTTTCAAACCATAATCTGTTTTAATTATTCCAATTTTTTTAAAGATAATTTATTGAATTCTAGTTGCTGCCCTCTTACTATCTGTGTGACTTGAACAAATTACTTTACTATCCCTAGGCCTCAGTTTCTTTATATGTCAAAAACAAGAGTTGGACTAAATTGTCTTCAGTTCTAAAATTCAAATATTCACATGCAAAATACAATTCTAGTATCTTTGTGGTGAATTTGCATATTTAATGAATTTCTAGTGTTAGTTGGACAGCTTGGAATTTGTATTTATAGGCTGATAATTAGCATGAAGCATCATACTTTTTCCATTTGTCATATTAACAAAGCATACTTACTCTAGGAAAAATGTGTGGCATTTAAAATAATAAGACTTAGTCTGACCTAAGAGGCCTTTTCAAAGTGTGTTCCAGTACCATGATTATCTGTGTATAAATGACCATACTGGATGCCTACACATATTCACAGTATTTCACACAGCTGAGAGAAGTCCTCTTGAATGATAATGGAAATGTATCTGAATGGGGTGTCAGCTCACTTTATGTTCAACCTTAATGTTGGCTCAATGACAAAGTGAGGCAGTTTTGAACATAAACTCAGTAAACTTCTAGTGTTTTGTCCTGGCCTGATAAGACTCTTGGAGAGCTGCGAGTCAGATAAATAATTTATAGCAGCTGCTGCTGCTGCTAAGTCACTTCAGTCGTGTCCGACTCTGTGCGACCCATTAGATGGCAGCCCCCCAGGCTCCGCTGTCCCTGGGATTCTCCAGGCAAGAACACTGGAGTGGGTTGCCATTTCCTTCTCCAGTGCATGAAAGTGGAAAGGGAAAGTGAAGTCGCTCAGTCATGTCCGACTCTTCACGACCCCATGGACTGCAGCCCACCAGGCTCCTCCGCCCATGGGATTTTCCAGGCAACAGTACTGCAGTGGGTGCCATTGCCTTCTCTGAATTTATAGCTAAATATCATTATTTTACATGTTAATCCTTTTATATAGCAAAACCAATTTACTTTTTAAAAAGGGAAATTGGACGTTTATTTCTTAAAAAAAAAAAAAAGACAGAGAGGCTGTCAGGAAATCTGTATGTATAGTTCTTTGATTATGGAGTGAATAAATGCTCAGGCAATAAGCTTTTTTGGATACTAACAAGTACTGCTGATGGTATAGGTGGGTGATTCTGTGTGGAACTTCCATTGACAGCAAAATGCTCACCATACAATGCTTCTTTTCAGAATCGTCATGACGACTTACATTTTTCTAAAGTAATAATCATTTCTCCAGAGATCTTTTTCCAATTTAAAATTCCCCCATCAAGAATCTTTTACAAAATACTTTGAATAAATACAGCCAACTATAACTCTGACTTCCAGCTGTCACCAAAGGTCTCCGAAGAATATACTTTGATTATAAAACTAGATTGACAGGGATTTGAGTAAAAAAGAGACTTCAAAAGTCAAAGAATTATTAGGCCCCTTTGTTCACATAAATTCCCTAGTATGAAGCCATAGAAAAGTGTTAATATCAGAAAGTCCTTTCTTTCTTTTTTGAGAAAGGGAAAACCTAATTACTCCCTAGAAGTGAATGGCATGGCTCCCACTTGTGCATACAGATGCTCTGAATAAAAACCTTTTATATTGTCTAATCTAAACAGTACAACAATCACAATTTAGTTATCTTCCTTAATTTTCAAAGTATTTTTACATATATTTTCCTGTCACCAAAGTTATCTTATGAGAGAGGACAAATTATTATCCCTAAGCCATGGATAAAAACATTGAGTCACAAAAAATTGGCCTGCCAGAAGTGACATATTTGGCATTTGATTTAGGACTAGAATTCATTCTGCAGTTTCTTAGCAAATCCATATCCCAAAGACTACAAGATCATTTGCAGCGACGTAGGAGTAAAAGGGAAAATGCTGCTCAGAATAAAAGCAATAAAACATTTCTTGCTCTTTCTTCTTTTCCATGTTCATTTCCCTCAAACACTTATGCCAAGGCAAAGTGAATTTGCTTTGTTTGTTTCCAGCTGTGCATGCATTTTTATGGCCACCTAACTTGACTCGCCCCTTTCTTCTTGAAATCCTCTCATCCTTGCTTCTGAGAATCCTTTCTGCCCAGTCTTTCTTCTAGTCTGTGATCACTTCTGACACTCACCTGGACTTCAAGCACAGTGTCCCATGTCGAGTCCTCTAATACTAGCCATGAGACCTTAAATCTGTTTTCCAAACAGCCACCAGAATAATCTACTGGAAACAAAGCATTGGACCATGTTACTCCTCTGCTTAAAATTCACAGCTGTCTTCCTGTGTTCCTTGGCAGTAGTTGTCATTGTCCTCAGGCCCAGTGCCCCCTATCTGCAATAAATATTCTGCATTATCTCATCTACTTTCCACAAATGAAATCCATAGAAAACACAGTCAACCTGCATACATACCTTGAAGATAAAATCAACATAGTGATCCTAACCATAATGTAAAAGGGAAGTGAAGTAAAATAATTTAGTATAAAATAATGTGTATTTCAATGTGTACATGTTTGGTGTCACATCATGGGAGACACAATGATCAGCTGCTTGCACCTATGTGTAGCATTGCAGTGACTGTGATGGCTGCAGATGCAGACAGATGTGCACAGATGTGCATATTCACAACTCAGATCCATTAACAATGATGTAATTTTCTAAAATGGAAAATTTGGTGATATAGTTTAAAATATTACCTTTTCATACTTTAATATGAACATGAATCACCTGGAGATCTCCTGAAGCTGCTCATTCTTGGATAGATTCTAAGCCTGTGCTTTTCTAATGAGCTCCCAGGTGATGCCATTCTGCTTGTCCATGGATCACATGTTGAATAGTCAGAGCATAGACTTCATTTATATCCGAAGGGTAGTGACACCCAAGGTTATTCCATTAAAATCTTGATGTCCCTTGTAAGACTTCATAAATTCTAGTGTGGTGTCATCTGTATATTGGGTAACTGCTCTTCTGGGACTTAGCCATGGAAGCCAGCAATCTTAGACTCTGAGCCCAGAGCAAGGTCTAGAGAGCTGTAGAGAAAACACTATTTTCCTTCTCTGAGAAAGAGTCAGTGGCTGTGGTTGGAATCCTTCTCAATAGACTTGTGATCATTTTTCAGGAGGTACAGTGGAGCAAGGGAGAATCCTGTTGAACCTAAATTGATCCTCTAATTTTATGCCATGTATCTATTCAGGTATTCAGGTTCCTGAGACAAATGTATGAGGGGTAATGTTGGAGGAATGGTACTGCATCTAAGACCTTTGAAACAGGTAGTGATGAGCATGACTTGTTCCTATAAAGAATTCAGAATCACTGTGGCAGTAAAGACCAGATGGAGTGATATCTACTTAGCACCTCTAGAGTTTGGTAGCTTGGTAAGCAGCAGTGATAAAATTTAAGAAGAGCCCCTGTAAGAGCTGCAGACCTAGTGGGTGCAAAGTAGAGATGGCATATCCTCCTCTGAGATCTAAGAAAGAAGCAAATGCCCATCAGACATGTAGTTGTTGGTACACCCTCTGTTAATCCTTAGAAAAATACTTGGGGACATTTTACAGTGGCTGAAGAGGCAGTCACAGATGCTAATGTGTCTTCATTTGTAGTCCCAGGTTGAAGAGGTATGGTGACAGTTCAGTTCACTTCAGTTCAGTTCAGTTCATTCCCTCAGTTGTGTCCAACTCTTTGTGACTCCACGAACCATAGCACACCAGGCCTCCCTGTCCATCACCAACTCCCGGAATCCACCCAAACCCAAGTCCATTGAGCCGGTGATACCATCCAACCATCTCATCCTCTGTCATTCCCTTTTCCTCCTGTGCTCAATCTTTCCCAGCATCAGGGTCTTTTCAAATGAGTCAGCACTTTGCATCAGGTGGCCAGAATATTGGAGTTTCAGCTTCAACATCAGTCCTTCCAATGAACACGCAGGACTGATCTCCTTTAGGATGGACTAGTTGGATCTCCTCCTTGCAGTCCAAGGGACTCTCAAGAGTCTTCTCCAACTCTACAGTTAAAAAGCATCAATTCTTCAGTGCTCAGCTTTCTTTATAGTCCAACTCTCACATCCATACATGACCACAGGAAAAACCATAGCCTTGGCTAGATGGACCTTTGTTGGCAAAGTAATATCTCTGCTTTTTAATATGCTGTCTAGGTTGGTCATAAGTTTTCTTCCAAGGAGTAAGCGTCTTTTAATTTCATGGCTGCAGTCACCGTCTGCAGTGATTTTGGAGCCCCCAAATAAAGTCAGCCACTGTTTCCACTGTTTCCCCATCTATTTGGCATGAAGTGATGGGACCGGATGCCATGATCTTAGTTTTCTGAATGTAGAGCTTTAAGCTGACTTTTCACTCGCCTCTTTCATTTTCATCAAGAGGCTTTTAGTTCCTCTTCACTTTCTGCCATAAGGGTGGTGTCATCTGCATATCTGAGGTTATTGATATTTCTCCCGGCAATCTTGATTCCAGCTTGTGCTTCCTCCAGCCCAGCATTTCTCATGATGTACTCTGCATAGAAGTTAAATAAGCAGGGTGACAATATACAGCCTTGATGTACTCCTTTTCCTATTTGGAACCAGTCTGTTGTACCATGTCCAGTTCTAACTGTTGCTTCCTGAGCTGCATACAAGTTTCTCAAGAGGCAGGTCAGGTGGTCTGGTATTCCCATCTCTTTCAGAATTTTCCACAGTTTATTGTGATCCACACAGTCCAAGGCTTTGGCATAGTCAATAAAGCAGAAATAGATGTTTTTCTGGAACTCTCTTCCTTTTTCCATGATCCAGCAGATGTTGGCAGTTTGATCTCTGGTTCCTCTGCCTTTTCTAAAACCAGCTTGAACATCTGCAAGTTCTTGGTTCACGTATTGCTGAAGCCTGGCTTGGAGAATTTTAAGGATTACTTTACTAATTTTAAGGATCTTTACTTTACTTTAAGGATCTTTACTTTACTTTAAGGATCTTTACTTTGAGATGAGTGCAATTGTGCAGTAGTTTGAGCATTCTTTGGCATTGCTTTTCTTTGGGATTGGAATGAAAATTGACCTTTCCCAGTCCCGTGTCCACTGCTGACTTTTCCAAATTTGCTGGCATATTGAGTGCAGCACTTTCACAGCATCATCTTTCAGGATTTGAACTAGTGCAACTGGAATTCCATCACCTCCACTAGCTTTGTTCTTAGTGATGCTTCCTAAGGCCCACTTGACTTTGCATTCCAGAATGTCTGGCTCTAGATGAGTGATCACACCATCATGATTAATGGGTCGTGAAGCTCTTTTTTGTACAGTTCTGTGTACTCTTGCCACCTCTTCTTAATATCTTCTGCTTCTGTAGGGTCCCTACCGTTTCTGTCCTTTATCGAGCCCATCTTTGCATGAAATGTTCCCTTGGTATCTCTAATTTTCTCGCAGAGATCTCTGTTCTTTCCCATCTATTGTTTTCCTCTATTTCTTTGCATTGATCTCTCCTTGCTATTTTTTGGAACTCTACCTTCAAATGGGGACAATGGGAATATATGATTATTTATTACTGATGGTCATCAAATACTTACCTTCACTGTTTTTCTCTACATACTGTGCCTGTTGTCATCATAATGTATACTTCTTTACCAATCTTCAGCTGCTTTTAAGGTTGACATCTTCCATGTGAGATCTGTATGACTTCTGCCAAAATTTTCTTCCTAATCTTTATAAAATGTTCTTCTAGGAGTTTATCAGTCTGGAATCATAGTTTACAGTACAGAAACCAAATCTTCTTAATACTCTTTTCAGAGCCAGTTATTTACTTCTCTAGCCTCTTCCAAAGCCATGACCTTTAATTAGAAGAAAAAGTTAATCTACCTTTTTGTCTCCAGGGTTCAATTTCTGAGATAACTTTCTAAGGTCTAAGAGATACATTTTGAATTTTATTGTTTCATTCTTTCCTAGTGTAAGAGAAGAAATGTAGTGGTGGGGAGGGTTGATACATTTGTTTCTAGGCAAGCTCTCCTTGAACTTTGAATATTGCAGGATAATTTCCCATATCAGACTTGCACTTAGCTGCCTTATCCTCTGCAGAAAGTACTGCACATCCTTCCTGGCACAAATACCCTCTGGTGGGGCCTTTGCAGCTTCATCAGAAGGTGTGAATCCACTCTGCCTGGGGAGAGTTTCACGCCTGATGTATAGTAAAGGCATTAAAGAGTTTCCTTTTTCCTTATTTATGTCAAAGATAAGAATTGCCAAACAATGGGCAATAGTTGTGCTCTTTTTCTTTTTGACTTTCATTTAAGTATACTTTATTCTATTCATCTGAAAACTATAATTCACCTTCTGTAAACCAGAGAGGTAGAAAGGAATTACCAAAATCTTCTCATTCATCAAGGAGACCAACTTGCACTTTGGACCTATATATTTGTTTCTTTCTCTAGTATATGCTGTGCTTGTCCCTGTGATTGTTCTGAGATCATTCCTAAGTCTCAAGTGGAGCTATAGCTCTTTGTACTTTTCCCGGAAATTCCTATAAATCTTATGAAAACCTTTTGGAATGCTGCATTTAAGTCTGTCAGGTAATGTTCATGTTTTCTCAAAGCTTACTGATAACTGACCCTGCTATTAATCCACTGAGCATCAGCCTAGCCTTTTCAACTTGGGTAGGAGGAGAGGAAATGGAGAAGAAGAATCAAATAAAACAAAGGATAAATTAATGGAGTTTAATTTACTATAAGGAGGCAAAGATGCCTGAGCTTTCCAACCTGGAGTGTTTAGGGGAACAGAGCAACGAGAAGAGCCATTTACTTTTGTGACAAAATCACTATTTGGTTTTAAGGCATGTTGTTTAAATGATAGTTACAGACCTAAATAAAAATAGTCAGCAGACAACATTTTATCTGGTTTCAGTATAATAAAATAGATGTACTGGGAACTACTCATATACTGGTAAATTATTATCTGAGAGATTTAGAAGAGTACACATAAAGCACTCAGAATAGTTTATTAACTTTAAAAACCTGCATCATTATTTCTGTTAGTTGGTTAAAATAAAGGTGATGATGATTATGCTGAAACAGAATAGATCTGTTTCACAAAGGCAGGGTGTTGAAAATGTTTACAGTGCCTGCTTATTGTAAATACCAAGTAGTTATTCGTATAATTTTCTCTTAAACATTTTTATCTGAAATCACATTCAACCTGAATTGCTCATTTTTCCCAAGAGATTTTCTTCTACCATTCACCTATGAAGCCTATTATCAAGCTTATCGTCTAAGAGAACACATATGTGGCTTCTGTCTACCAACATGTCAGCTTTTTCCTTTTATGAAAATACTAAGGATGCTTCCACAATAGGAAAAGAAAACCCACGCAAAGAGTGTCCACAGATACAATCAACCCATATATATAATGTATACATGCCAGATTGATTTGTGCCAAAGAGAGTCGAGTTATACTTGTGTATTGTCATCAAGAAAATTGAGACCTCTATCCTTCTGAATAGATTAGCTTTTTACTGCTTGCTAACAAAAGCTTTCTGTGTAGATAATCAGAAAAGTGGTATTCAGTGTCAAGCATGATAATAATAATACAAACCTTTACAAAATCCCTTGTTTACCTATAAATTGTTCTCTCTGTGGACACTTCTTAGAAGTAAGCTAAGACAGAGCTACACTTGAGTGTAACTTTAGTAGCCAGAGTTATCAGTATCAAAGACTCTGTTCCTCACATAAAATAACTCTTCTCTTTGTTATTTGCTTCTGTTCTAAATGACATAAGAGTAACTGTCACTCACATCCTCTCTCCAGACCTGGTAAGAGCCTTTGTACAGAATAAAACACCCCTTCTATAGGAGACTACACCTCAGCAAGCCACCTCAGTAGTTTTCCTTGAGGCTCTGTCACAAAATGTGCAAGTAAACTAAGACAATGCAAATTTGCAAATGCCTTTAATGAAGAATGAAAGTCAAGTATTAATGTTTAGCAAGTTGATATTAATATTTTATTATTTTCAATAAATCTAAAATACTATCTTCATATATCTCCTTAAGGTTCTAATTAAAGAGACATATTTAAGTATTAAAAACCCAACAGTTTAGTCACATAACTTTTCAGTCTTATATCTCATGGTTGAAGATGTGACTAAATATACTACTCACTAAAGAAGAAAAAATAATGTTGTTTCCTTTACAGAGTATCAGCCTAGGTTCAGTTTTGTTTTGTTACTTACTTCTCCTTTGAACTGAGATACTTCCCAGAGCTGACTTACTCTGGATACCACCTAAAGCAGGAACCGAAACAAAGGCTTGTGCACAGGTGATTTATTTCAGGAGGTAACCTCAAGGAAAAAAGTAGGAGCTTTGAAAGAGTCAAACAAGAAAGAAGGGATAACCATCCCTGGGATATATTACTTTGCAGATCACCATTATGGGCAAAAGTAATGTTCAGATGGTGTTCATTCCCACTGGGGATTCTGCGAGGAGCGATAGAGAAAATATCTTATAAGCCTTCTTCTAAGGGATGGAACTCTCCTTCCAAGGGCAGGAGTATGCATATACTGGCTTCAATCCACCATGGGTCAAGAATTGCCCACAGGGTATAAGGTTTCTTGCATTTCTAGCTTTACACTGCATCAGAATGAGAAGATTTTTACAAATATTTCAAATGTGAGGTGGGGACAGAGAAGCCATGGGCAGAAAGTGCAAGATACATGGTGGAAGTGAGATGAGGTTGAGTTGCTTTCAGGCCCTACTGTGAGCAACTGGTTGACACAACAACAGCTGCAGTCCAAAGACTGACCAAGAGGATACAGGTAGGACACAGAGATGTCGGAAATATCAGCTAATAAAGAACAGCGAAGAAAAAATTATTTAGAAGATGTCAGGCAAACTGAAACCACAATTACATTCTGCTCCACTTCTGTTCGAATGGCTTCAACCACTCCTGTGCTTTGCTGTGCTTAGTAGCTTAGTCGTGTGCGATTCTTTGCAAACCCCATGGACTGTAGCCTGCCAGGCTCCGCTGTCCATGGGTGTTCTTCAAGCAAGAACACTGGAGTGGGTTGCCATGCCCTCATGCAGTCAACCGCGCCTGCTACCCTAAAAACTAACTACCCAGAAATCTGACAGTATCAAGTTCTGGTGAGAATGAGAAGCAACTGGAACTCTCACACATTGCTGATGGAAGTGCAGAATGGTACAGCCACTTTGGAAAAAGCATTTTGACAATTTCTTGTAAAGTTAAACTTACACTTAACTGTATGACTCACCAATCCTACCGGGTATGTATCCAGGTGAAATTAAACTTATGTTCATACAAAACCTGCAGCAAATGTTTATAAACAGCTTAATTGCAATTGCCCCAAACTGGAAGTAACCCAAATGTCCTACAACTAGTGGGTGGATAGCAATCTGTGGTGCATCCACACAACAGAATACTTCTCAACAACCAAGGGAATCAGCTTCTACACATGGAACAACATGGTTGAACATCATATGTGTTATGCTAAGTGAAAGAAGCCAAGTCCAAAACTACATATAGTTTTATATAAAACTGTGGAAAAGGCAAAACTTACAGGGTCAAGAGACAGTAAACAGGGCTGAAGCCACCTCATAACTAGAGAAGGACTGACCAGCCTAGGAGAAGAGGCAGATTAGAAGTATTTTTCAGTTAAAGCTAAAGTTGTTCTACTTCTATGAAAGTTAAGTTAAATTCTCTCAGATATCAATGAAGAGCTCTGTTTTCCTATCATTAATATTTAATTATCAACTAGTAAAAATGACACATCTCATATCTCCTATTTAGTTCTAATACTATGATGTCTACTAAATAGGCTATGGGCTGAGAATAGACATAAAAAAGCTGAAATAAGTCTTTGCCCTAAAAGTGATCCTGATACAGAAGAGAACTTTAAAATAAATAATTTCAATTTAGTGAGCTTATTTATATATTAATTCAATTAATTCACTTGGATACATGCCCAGTGGGACTGCTGAGTCATATGGTTATAGCCTAGAGGTGGAAGTGACACCAAGGATAATTATCTTACTGTGGCTGGATCCAGGAAGGCTTTATAGAGGGGGAGATGCTTGAGCTAAAACTGGAAAAGTGAATAACCATTTGCCACAAGGGAAGCAGGGTATTTCAGAAGTAGGAGAGACTATTCAAAGTCATGAGGACCTAAAGCAGCATGGCATGTTTGAAGAAGTGCACGTACTTTGTTCTAGGTGCAGGGAATGTGGTTTGGGTGCAGGAAAGATGAAGAAAGAATATTCTTTGATAGATAATGAGGAACCTGGTAAATCATGTGAAGACTTGGAATTCTATCTGGTAGATGAAAAGCTGAAAACAGATAGCCTAAATATGAAATTAGGGCTTCATGTATTTGCTTTTTGGGCTTCATCGGTGGTTCAGTGGTAAAGAATCTGCCTGCAATGCAGAAGACGCAGACGACATGGGTTCGATCCCTGGGTTGAGAAGATCCTCTGGAGGAGGAAATGGCAACTGACTCCAGTATTCTTGCCTGGAGAATCCCATGGACAGAGGAGCCTGGTGGGCTATGGTCCATAGGATTGCAAAGAGTCACACATGACTGAAACAACTGAGTGAGCAATATTTGTTTTTAAGAATATGAGTATATTTTCAATGTTAAAATATTGGAACATATGCATACAAATCCAGACTTTGAACTTCTTTTGAAAAATTTGAATAATTTCCTTGCTGTCCAAGGGATTCTCAGAGTCTTCTCCAATGCCACAGTTCAAAAGTATCACAAGCATGAACTGTGGTTTGGAGAAGACTCTTGAGAATCCCTTGGACAGCAAGGAGATCAAACCAGTCAATCCTAAAGGAAATCAGTCCTGAATATTCATTGGAAGGACTGTTGCTGAAGCTGAAGTTGCAATACTCTGGCCACCTGATACAAAGAACTGACTCACTGGAAAAGACCCTGCTGCTGGGGAAGATTGAAGGCAGGAAGAAAAGGGGACATAGAGGATGAGATGGTTGGACAGCATCACCAACTCGATGGATATGAATTTGAGCAAGCTCCAGGAGTTGGTGATGAACATGGAAGCCTGGGGTGCTGCAGCCCAGGGGGTCACAAAGAGTTGGATACAACTGAGCAACTGAACTGAACTGAATTAAATTACTTAGGAGTTTCTTTCTTTGTGGCAACAACTGTTCTAGAGTCAAAAGCCACTGCCTCCCTTATGTGACTTTAAGTGGAGCATGTGCCTGTCAATATGGGTCACTTCCCAACCACCACTTGGGTGTTTTACACCCAGCCCCCTTTGCTCACTTTTGCTACTTACCTGGCTCCAACAGATATTTGAACTTAAATCTCTGTTGGAGACAATGGGGAAACTTTGAAAGACTAGGTGAAAGAGGAGAGTGAAAATTCTGGCTTAAAACTCAACATTCAAAAAACTGAGATAATGGCATCTGGTCCCATCACTTCATGGCAAATAGATGAGGAAACAATGGAAACAAGTGACAGACTTTCTTTTCTTGGGCTCCAGAATCACAGCAGATGGTGACTGCAGCCTTCAAATTAAAGGACACTTGCTCCTTGGAAGAAAAGCTATTATAAACCTAGATAGCATATTAAAAGGCAGAGACATTTCATTACTTTGCCGACAAAGGTCTATATAGTCAAAGTCACGGTTTTTCCAGTAGTTATGTGTGGAAGTGAGAGTTGGACCATGAAGAAAACTGAGCACTGAAAACTGATGCTTTTGAACTGTGGTTCTGGAGAAGACTCTTGAGAGTCCTTTGGACAGCAAGATCAACCCAGTCAATCCTAAAGGAAAATCAGTCCTGAATATTCACTGGAAGGACTGATGCTGAAGCTGAAGCTCCAATACTTTGGCCAACTGATGAAAAGAGCCAACTCATTGGAAAAGACCCTGATGCTGGGAAAAATTGAAGGCAGGAGAAGGGGGACAACAGAGGATGAGATGGTTGGATGGTATCATTGACTCAGTGGACATGAGTTTGAGCAAGTTCTGGGAGATAGTGAAGGACAGGAAGCCTGGCATGCTGCAGTCCATGGGGTCACAAAGAGTTGGACACAACTGTGCGACTGAAAAACAACGACAACAAAAGTGGAGTAATACCAGATTTCTCATTATAAAAGGGTTATTCAGTAAAGATGTGGAAAATGGATTGATATGGGGTAAATCTGACTGTGGGGAGGCCAGTTAGGACTAATTCTCAAAGTTGAGGAAGGAGATGATCAAAGTTTAATTGAACTTCGTAGCTCTAGGACTGGAGGTGAGATAAAGGAGTCTAGCTATATTAAGAAGGATTTAGTGACAGAATGTGAAGGATATTGGAGAGAAAGGGGTCTAGGGATATTGCTTGAGCAATTGGGTATGTCTATGATGCCACCAACTTAGCTAAGGAGTACAGGTCCTGAGGGAAGGATAGTGATTCTGCCTTTGAATGTGTTGCTTTGAGAGGGCTATAGATTTCCCGACAGGCAGTTGGCAAAATGGATCTGGAGCCATGGATTTGGGAGCTGTGAGCCCATTCATAGTACTGGAGGCCCAATGAGCTGGGTGAGAAGGAAAAAACCAAAAGAGAAACCCTGGGAATATCAGAGGTGGCTCCAGCTAGCTGATGAAGATGTATAATCAGTTTTATTAATTCTGACATGTTACTAAGTCTCAAACATGTTTTATTCAATTATAAATTAGATATATTTTCTTATTAATTTCACAGAGTATGCCTCAGTTTAAGTGCCAATGGCAATGTTATTCAAGGATTAAAATCTCTCTCTATGTGAGGCAGGGAAGGTACATGAGAGGAATTATGCATGAGAAACCTGGAATGCCATAATTCACTGGACCCCTGTGAAAACACAAAATAGCTTTAAATGTAAAACATCCCCAAGATATTTACACATAATGGTGTGTAGAATTGTTGGTCAGTTACATTAGGTCTGTAATGACAGATAGGATCTTTTTTTTTCTAGCTGGGAGTAATTATCTGGTGGCAGAAAACTTGAAATAGAACATAGACATAAATGACCAAATTCAAATTTCTAAATCTCCTAGAATAAGTGGCAATTAGATTCATACCATCATGCTTCATATCTTCTGTTTAATATGTTTTTATGAATTAGGACAGAGTTGCCTCCTTGGTTGAATAGTACAGAATTTTATATAGGGGATCAGAGCTATTCCTTCAAGAAACATATGCATTTTTGATTCTTTCTTGGACCAAAGAACTAAACAGACATTTCTCCAAAGAAGACATACAGATGGCTAACAAACACATGAAAAGATGCTCAACATCATTCATTATCAGAGAAATGCAAATCAAAACCACAATGAGGTACCATTTCACACCAGTCAGAATGACTGTGATCCTAAAGTCTACAAGCAATACATGCTGGAGAGGGTGTGGAGAAAAGGGAACCCTCTTACACTGTTGGTGGGAATGCAAACTAGTACAGCTGCTATGGAGAACAGTGTGGCGATTCATTAAAAAACTGGAAATAGAACTGCCTTATGACCCAGCAATACCACTGCTGGGCATACACACTAAGGAACCCAGAATTGAAAGAGACACGTGTACCCCAATGTTCATCACAGCACTGTTTACAATAGCCAGGACAGGGAAGCAACCTAGATGTCCATCAGCAGATGAATGGATAAGAAAGGAGTGGTACATATACACAATGGAGCATTACTCAGCCATTAAAAAGAATACATTTGAATCAGTTCTAATGAGGTGGATGAAGCTGGAGCCGATTATACAGAGTGAAGTAAGCCAGAAAGCAAAACACCAATACAGTATACTGACACATATATATGGAATTTAGAAAGATGGTAATGATAACCCTGTGTGCAAGACAGCAAAAGAGACACAGATGTATGAAACAGTCTTTTGGACTCTGTGGGAGAGGGCAAGGGTGGGATGATTTGGGAGAATGGCATTGAAACATGTATAATACCATATATGAAACGAATCGCCAGTCTATGTTCGATGCAGGATATAGGATGCTTGGGGCTGGTGTACTGGGATGAACCAGAGGGATGGTATGGGGAAGGAGGTGGGAGGGGGGCTCAGGATGGGGAACATGTGTACACCTGTGGCGGATTCATGTTGATGTATGGCAAAACCAATGCAATATTGTAAGGTAATTGGCATCCAATTAAAATAAATAAATTTATATTAAAAAAGAAACATGCAGAGTAAGTAATTTGAAGATTGGGAAAGTTGGAACTGCAAAGAAACTGTCATTTAGAAGCAAAACTGGCTAAGCATAACTGAATATAAAATAAATGAATTAAAAATAATGCACATTGTTTTAGTGTTTATCTGTTCAGACCATTCATTTCAGAGGTTTACCAAGACTTTATGGAGAAGAACAAGGTTTCTCATCTTCACGAACATCTCATGCTGTAGTATCAGTACAGCAATCTGCCTCTTTCTTAGAATCTATTTGGAGAAAGTTCAAAATAATGGGATTTATTATCTTGACTGCTCAGAAAATTGATGTGTATAACTTCCATTAGCATTTTTAGGGATAATCTGGGTGAGGCCCCTTTGCATTAATATAACAGTTCCCTTAATTTTTCATCTTGTCTTTTATCTTTCCTTTCTCTCTTTTCTCTTATTGCTTCCCCCGTCCACCTAGAAGATATTGCTTATTTTTTTCTGATATGTTTTGACTGTTTTTTCTGCAGAAAGGCATTTAGGCAGTACACATATATCAACATGCACTATATCTAGTTTGAAATATTTATTGCTGAATAACATCCTAACTGAATGGAGTTCTGCTGATGGTAATGGAAGCCACTTTCTTTTATGATTTTTCCCAGTTAATCTTCTTGTGATCTCTGCTTGACTCCTATTCATGGCCCCTTTATATAGGTAAGATGTAATAAGTTTGAGTGAAGAGATTAAAAGTACTGCCAAGTTCTTTGAATTATTTCTGTTGAATTATTCTGTTGTTGATTCTGTGCTATATCTAGAAAGAACTGTGTTGTTGGAAAGAAAAATACTCTCATTGAAGGCTTCCTGTTTGGGTCCTATGAGTTAGGAAATCCATAAACTGTAATCACTTTTATCATACTCCATAATAACTTTCCCTAATTTTTATTCTCAGTGGTGGTCTTCATTTCATAGCTCCCAAATCATCTTATTCTCATAAAAAAGACTATTTCAGTGATTACTAATCCATAAGTATTTCTCTTGAGGCTCTGTTCATTAAAATAATAACTCTAAGGGAAAAATATCAGAGCTTGAGGTATAAGATTATGCTAGTGTAAACTTGTGAATTTAAGAATAACTTACTACTACTTATTTACATTATATAATATATATATCCCTGTAGACACTTTCTCCCTCTAGACAGCAAGCCATCCTAATTACAAGAAGGGGTTCTAGGTAACTTTTTCTCTCTTCTGTAATCTATTTCACTTGCATTAATTAGGGAAATGCCTTGTTAGGCAAATGTACCACATATTTTGTTTGTATTTTATTTTTAACCATAGACCAAGATAAGAAAACTCTGAATTGCAGAATCAAAAGTGTAGTCATTTCTGGGGTTGATGGCTTTATGGAAAATCCCTGATACTGAAGTTAAACTTAGTGCTCAGCATAAAGTTATCTCAACTTTTTGCAAGATGTTTTTAGATAGTAGATATCTTTAATAATAACTTTTAGTGTTGCAGAAGATTTTATAGATTATAAAATTGTGTAAACCTTGACCTCAGAATATGAGGAGCATATAACCTAGTTGGGAAAAGTAGTATGTGCCTGTGAAATGACTAATAAATAAAACCTCTTTTCCTCCTTTTTAACAATTGAGATATAACTGATATATAACTTTGTATTAATTTTAAGCATATAGTATAATTTGAGTGTTATATATTTATGTATTGTGGGAAATGACTACCTCAGTAAGTTTAGGTAACATTCACCACCACACATAATTATTATATTTTTCTCTTATGATGAGAACTCTTAAGATTTACCCTCTCAGAAACTTTGAAACATACAATACAGAAGTGTTAACTATAGTCACTATGCTGAGCATTATACCCCTAGGACTTATAACTGAGAGTTTGTCCTTTGACCTGCTTTACCCATCTTGACTACCTCCCCAACCCCTCTATCTCTGGCAACCACCAATCTGTTCTCTGTATCTAAAAGTTCATTTTTGTTTGTTTGTTTTTTGTTTTAGATTCCACATGTGAGATCTTATAGTATTTGTCTTTGACTTATTTCCCTTGTCATAATACCCTTAAGATCTAAACATGTTGTTGGAAGTTGTAGGATTTTTTCTTTTTACCACTGAATAATATTCCAGTGTATATGTGTACCACATTTTCTTTATCCATTCATCTGTCAGTGGACACTTGGGTTGTTTCCATGTCTTGGCTATTATAAATAATGCTGCAGTGAGTGAGTTGTGAGTGCAGATCTCTTTAAAGATATTGATTTCATTCCCATTGGATAAATACACAGAAATGGAACTGCTGGATTGTATGATAGTTCTGTTTTTAATTTTTTAAGGAACCTCCATACTGTTTTCCACCATGGCCGCACCAACTTACAGTCCCACCAACAGTGCCAAAGGGTTTCCTCTTCTTCACGTCCTCGCCAACACTCATTAATTCTTATCTTTTTGATGAAAGCCACTCTTGTTCATCTACCCAAGAAATATTCATTGAGCATCTACTTTGGAGGAGGCACTGTTCCAGCAGTGGGTTAGAGAGTAAATAAGGCCAAGTACCTGTTCTCATGGAGTTTAACGTCTAGGGAGAAACACTGTTAAGAAAATAAATCAACTAACCAATAATAAAATGTTTTCCAGTTTTATTGAGAAATAATTGACATACCTCACTGTATAAGTTTAAGGTGTACAGCATGATGGTTTGATTTATATTTATTGGAAGTGATTACCAGAGTAGGTTAGTTGACATCATCTCATATAGATATAAGAAAAAAAAAATCCTCCTTTTGTTGAGAACTCTTAGGGTAATAATATAATTTTTTATAGTGTAAGTGGAGTGAAAATAAAGCAAGATAGTTAAAGAGTGTCTGGATGGTATCTATTCTGAGACACGGTCATAGATGCACACAAGAGCTGGTGTTGACAAATGGTAGAGAGGATGTTAGGAAGGACAACTCTGAAGGACCTTGAAGGACAGGTGAGCAGGAGTGAGGGTTTCCCAGGCAAAGACCTGGGACAGAGATAAACATGGATGTGTAACAGTGGGGCAGAGAGGAAGAGGCAGAGGAAGAGGAAGGCCTGGGCTGTTTGCTTTGGGGAGTAATAGGAAATAAGGTGATATACATGGGATCAAGTCCACATATGCCTTAAAAGATTGAGTCTTTCTTTGAATAAGGTAATGTCCAAATTGCCATAGAAACTGCTTGAAATGGTGGCAAATGCAAAGCCACCATTATTAGAATCATGTGAAGGGGAGCAAAGATATGTGGAAATTAGTCCAGAATACAAATATCTACTGAATTGGTTGAATCAAAATGGCAGTGAAGTCAGGAAAGTCAGCTAGAAAACAATAGTAGCAATTGAGGAATATACTGAACATTTGTATAGCAGTTATGCTTTCTTATCTCATTTATTCACCCCTTCACACATATTTATTGGGCATCTATTAGGTGTCAGGTGGTGTGTGAGGCACTGGAAATACAATGATGGGCCAATCAGATGTGGTCCCTTTCTTTATGGAGATCATAGTCTAGTGGGGAAGTGGACCATGGTCATGTAACAAAGCTGAACATCTGATTTTAAACTATGACAAGTGTGTTGAAAAATAAGCACGTTATGGGAGCATGCAACTAGGATGGCTGGGTAAAACTCCCTGACAGACACTGAAGCTGAAATTTGGGGCTAAGTACTGAATAGGAAAAGAAGTGGAGGATGCAAAGATAAGAGGAGGATGCAACTGAAAGAAATGGCATGTTCAACATCCACATAGATGGAGGAAATATGGCTTGTTTAGGGATCTGGATGATGGCCAGGGCTCCTGGAGCAGAGAGGGTGAGTCAGTTATTGTAATGGGTTTAGGAGTTGGGGCTGCAGATATAGGCAGGGCCAAACTCTGGAGGCTTTGTAGTCCATAGTTGGGAGCTTAGACTTCACCCTAAGAGTGATGGAAATCTTTTAAAGTGTAGGAAGTGAGATGCAGATGTGGGCAGGAAATGAAACCAATGTGGATGCAGGATGTGTTCTGATAGCGCTAGGATGGAAGGCCTGAAGATAGAACTGAATGTAGGTCCAAATGATAGTCAGATGCAGTCTACAGGACGTGGTAATGGATTATATGTGGAGTGTCAGGGACAGGCAGTGTCAGGATGATTCTTGAGAATCTGACTTGTGCAGACTGATGATATTTGCCCAGCAATCCTGTAAGGTGTGTGCCATTTTTATCCCATTTTACATTATTCTGAAGTCAGAGGTGGTTAAACAATGTGCCCCAGGGAGTGCCATTAATAAGTCATAAGGGTAGGACTAAATCTCTGGTTTCTGATTTCAAAACCTGGGTTCTCTCATTATGTTTCTCGGTTGACCACAGAAAGGATGAGGACTGTGGCTAATGATGGTGGCCCAGTAGCTTTGGTCTTTATAGCACATAGTCATAGAATCTCAGCATTGGAAAAGATTATAGAGAATTTACTGCTGTGTTTTTCAAGCTTCTTTCACTGTGACCTACATGAGAAATGTATTTTATATCACAAATAAATATATATGTGTGTATATATATATATATATTCATACACACACAGAGAATGGAAATAAAAATTTCCTGAAACAGCATTACTGTAATGACATGAGATGCACTCTGATGTTTTCTTCCATAACAATATGCTAATTCCCATCCATAAAATTTATTTCATTATCCACTAATGAGTTGTAACCCTTTGTCTGAAAAACTGATTTAGTAATCTTCATTTTCTGAAAAGGATTTGAGACCCAGAAATGGGAAATGTTTTCCCTAGATCTCATAGTCAGCAGGCAAGTGATTTCCTGACTGATAACCCATTTTTGAGTCTATTATGCAATTTGGCTTTGTCAGCTTTGTAAATATAGTACAGTGATAGGTTTGTAAGTTTTGTCCCTTAGGAAAAAATATTTGTCAACAGTTTTTCACTTATTAGCATTTAGTTTGCTTCTTCCTCTGCAAGTCTTATTTTACACTGAGGTTAAGACCCTCTGCTAAATATCTTCAGTCGTGTCCAACTCTATGCGACCCCATAGACGGCAGCCCACCAGGCTCCCCTGTCCCTGGGATTCTCCAGGCAAGAACACTGGAGTGGGTTGCCATTTCCTTCTCCAATGCATGACAGTGAAAAGTGAAAGTGAAGGCACTCAGTTGTGTCCAACACTCAGCGATCCCATGGACTGCACCATTCCAGGCTCCTCCGTCCATGAGATTTTCCAGGCAAGAGTACTAGAGTAGGGTGCCATTGCCTTCTCCATAAGACCCTCTAGGACCTGTTAAAATGAAACTTTGCAAGATTTTATTTGAAAAGAAAAGGGCATGAAACAGTCAGATAATAGTTTATAATCATTGAGATTCTCAAAAAGACGAGTAAAAAGTCACAGAAAATGGAAAGCAGTTATCAAAGAGAGGTGATAAAAAAAAAATGCACTTATGAAGTCATCCAAGAAACCAAGGGACAATTGTAAAATCAAGAGGAAAAACCAAATCTTTCCACTAAGCAAAAATGCCAAGGAGAGAATAGGAAGTTTTAATAATGTATGCAAAAGCACAGGTACTGTATTTCATGAGTGGACTTTAAACATAAGTGGAACATATAAGATAAAAAAAAAAGCTTAGGTAATATTGAAAACTGGTGGGACATTTGGAAAGAATTTAATGAAACTATCAGACTGTTAAAGATTCAATAAAATGAAAATTTGAAGTTTACTCAGCTGTAGAAGCTTATAGGAACATTTAAGGAGAAGACAGAAAAAGATTTGCTTGACACTTTTGCACATATCCTCTAACATTGCTAGAAATATAATTCATTATTGAAAATCCTGACAAGGTTTTCTGGATATTTTCCTTGTCTGACAAGCAGAAATGGTGCTTGGGAATCCTGGAAACAGTTACGATGGGGAAAGCAGGGATCCAGCATCACAGGGTGGAAGAGTCAGAAAATGATAACGTGTCTGGAGAGGGTAACTTTCTTTCCAAAGACCTATCCAGTGGAGGAGAAAGGGAAATATTGTCCATCTAACTGCCAAGCATAGCCTCAGAGTCTTATCTGTGCATTTACCAATAAATATTTCTTACACCTTTAAAGTGCTAGATACCATGTAAGACTCTGGACAGAGCCCACAAGTAAGACGAATCTGGTCCCTGCACTTAAATTTGTAGCCAACTCTGAGATACGGACAAGTCCAAGCAGTTCAATGTTGATGTGTGCTGTAATACAAGAGAGGGACAAGATGCTAGGGAAGTTGGGAAGAGACACCTGATCTGGACATGGTAAGTTAGGGAAGACTTCTTGGAGCAAATGATGTCTAAGTTTAGGCTTGGTTAGGATAAGGAAAAGTTAGCCAGATGAAGCATAAAGAAGAGAGAGCTTGCTTGTTTCAAGGATTACTTAACATTGTGATTAATGTTGACAAAGCATAGGCCCAGCATGCAGAGAGCCCTCATATATGGCAGTTTTTAATATTTTATCATAAGTAATAGACACTGCTCAGTAGTACTTTTCCCACATATAAAACAATATACATGATACAATGTTTCCACAAATAATGGCTGATAAAATTCACAATTAATGTTTCAGTTCAGTTCAGTTCAGTCGCTCGGTTGTGTCCGATTCTTTGCGACCCCATGAATCGCAGCAGCCAGGCCTCCCTGTCCATCACCAATTCCCGGAGTTCACTCAGACTCCTGTCCATCGAGTCAGTGATGCCATCCAGGCATCTCATCCTCGGTCGTCCCCTTCTCTTCCTGCCTCCAGTTCCTCCCAGCATCAGAGTCCTTTCCAATGAGTCAACTCTCTTCGCATGAGGTGGCCAGAGTACTGGAGTTTCAGCTTTAGCATCATTCCTTCCAAAGAAATCCCAGGGTTGATCTCCTTCAGATTATCTATTATTATTTACCAGACTCATAAAATACTGATGTTTGTTCCTCATTGCAATTCATTTGGAATTGCATTCAGTTTTCATTCTGAAAACTACAGAGCATATTGTGGTCTCTCTATATAAGGAAAATAGAATCAGAATATTAGGATTTGAAGAAACTAGAGAAGTCACCTGATCCAGTCGTCTTCCCATTTAACATGAAAGGAAACTAGGCTAGCCATTTGCTCAAAGTACCAATGTTGTCAGTTAGTGGCAGAGAGAAGACAAAAGGCTCGTATTCTGACCAGAAGCTTAATACTCATTTCCTTTATACTGCGCTGCCAACTTCAGAGTTATTTTCAGTGCTCTCAACTTTGATGTAAAATTGTGTTAATATTGTTACCTTGATATGAATTTCCATTATTGCCTTTGAAGTTTACATGGGCTTTATTTTGTGTTTTTCTAGTACTTGATTCATTCTGAAAATATGCATGTTAATTAATTTCCCTTGAACTATTTAACTTTTACATCAAGAGCAAAGGATATATGTAATACCACTAACCATTTTCATGTTAAATCCTTAATTTATTATTGGCAAAAGACATATATTTTAAACTTCATTTGTTCTCTGTTAAGCTTTCATTCAAAGACTGTACCTTTGGCAGGAATATTAAACAAAGAATTAACTAAAGAACCGGAAAAAACTTCTGTAGTTAATAATCTGAATAGTGCTTTCCTTATAATGTGCTCTTGACTACCACCGTGGTAATGTTCTTTCCTGGTTGTTATTGCTACACAGTTATGTTCGCATGCTCCACTTAAAGCTATATAATTACCCAACCTTTTAAAATAAAAACCACTAAAATGTTTTTCTGGAGTATTCTTCCTTTTGCTCATGGTTTGCTCTTCTGTACTTCAGCTTATTGTGCTTATATTGATTCCTCTGCCCACCTGTCAGCTTTCTTGTTCTTGGACTTGAAAATACCATAATCGGTTGTCATTCTCTCCTCATGGAAAATCCTTTGGCTGCCTCTGTGGGGATCCACTGGGTACAGATGTTTTTCAATGGCACCCTTTTCCCAGCAAGTATTCACTGTATCCATTTGTATATTCCAAAAGCCCCATTACCTTACCTCCTGGATACTAACTGTTGCAGAGCCTGTTTCTCATTGTCATGATCGCACAACTCCAACTACTTAGGAGGATATAATGCTAGCTTTAACAACGTTCTCTTCTTCAATTTTCACCTTTGTTGTGTGTTGGGGGAGAGGGGATATAGGGATATTGGTATAATTACAGATGATACTGTGAATTATCAATTGGAGGCAAACTTCTAACAGTCCCTGACCATTCACATGATTCTAATATGAAGTAGAAACTATTTAGTTTCAAAAGGCTGATGCTGACTTGCTCCAGAGTTTTTGTTCCAGCCATTCATAAATGTGCACATAGTTTAACATCTGTAACCCAATGGCTTTTGATTGCTCAACTTGCATTTGTTTTAAGATTTACAGTGTATGCTCCATTTAAAAAACTACTGTAATCTTTTCTGGAGAACAGGAAAAACATTGTTTAGATTTGCAAATGACAAGAAGGGTAAACTGGGTGATTAACTGGGGTGCCTGAATTTTATTGGTCTGGTTATTCTCTTGCTATAGTTACCTTTGGAAATAGAAATCCTGTCCAGTTGTAGGTATTTCCTTATATTTGGCTTCATAAATCATACAACAGTACATGTGCAAAGTCATTCAATGATAATTCCCATAAATTAGTCTTAAATCAAAAGTGAGTGAAATAGTTTCAAAATACAAACTTTTTCTATTGAAATTCATAGGAATAAATTTCAGGACTCAGAAAGACTGAATGTGTACTAATTTTCTTTACATTAGTTCATTGCTTCTGAGGTCTCATTGCTTGAGAACCTTGAGATAACAGTGTTTTATTATACAAATCTCTTTGAACATACATTATATTTTGTGTTTTCTTAAATAAAAATTTTAATACAGAAAAATATAAACATATATAAAAGTCTGTCATTATTCAACTTAAGCAATTATCAACTTACTAGTTAAATTTTTTCCATCTATACCCTTACCTACTCTCTTATGCCTATGCAAATACCCATATATCATATCATTTCATCTATATTTTAGTATTTATCTCTAAAATTAAAACGAATAAACCATTTATAAAGCCTTTATAAAAGGATAACCATACTATGATCACACCTAAAAACTTGAACAGTGTTTCCATAATAGCATCTACTTACTAATCAATATTGAAATACATCTGTTTTATATATTTTAAATTTGGTATATTCAAATCAGAAACTAAAATAGCTGCTTTGATGTTAAGATTACTCAGTATTTTCAATTCAGCCTGATCCATTCATTATATAACATTTCCTATCAGCTCAGATCAATTCCAGTAGCAAATGATTATTATGAATGAGAACCCATTATTTCATTATGCATTGCAAAAGGGTATATTCTAATGCTATCATTTCTTTTTATTTATTTGGTTCCATTTAAAAATGTTATTTTGGTAATTTAAATCGGTGTTACTTGAGCATCTATCATGTGCTAGCACTCTGCTAAACAGTATAAGGGGAAAAAGGAAATACCTATATATCACGGCCTCTGCTCTAAATGGAAATAGAAATATTATGCTCAAAATAATTAGAGAACAGTTATGATATGGTCAGTGAAATAATACGAGAGATGAGTGTGGGCTGGAGAATGTTTAAAGGCAGAAATGGGACATGTGCTGGGCCAAGAAGCATTTTATGAAATAGGGGGAAACTGAGGGCATTTCAGGTAGGGGAATAGTCTATGTCACACCATGAGGCAAAGAACAAAGATGGTGGTATAAAGAAAGGAACGGGAAAAAAATCTGCCTAGAGAGTACACATTAACAAGGTTAAAGTGGGGCATTAGTTGGAGGTGAGGACAAGCACATTAGATAACAAACAGAGAGGCTGAAGTTGAGGAAGGATAGCAATAGAGTTAGCAGTATAGGGTAGACACAGGAAGCAGGAAGAAGAGAAGAGAGCAGTATCAGCTAGTGGAGAAGCAGGGGAGAGCAGTGTGATAGCCAAGGAAGGAAAGAGTTTTAAACATGAAGAGGTGGTTGACAGAGTTAAATGTAACCATAAGGTTAAAGAAAGGGGGACCAATTCAGGAGGGAGACCCCTGGCAATAGTATTTGACAGGGCACTTGATAAAGCATATTACAGACAGAGGGTAGATAAAGGAAGGAATGATTTGGAAGTAATAAGTTAGGATAGAGGGCATAGATGATCTTATTCTAGAAATAGGTTTCAAAATAAGAAGGTAAATATGGCCAAGATTATCAGTAGTTGGGGAAACCTACTGCTTGTTTAACTTATATGCAGAGTACATCATGGGAAATGCTGGGCTGGATGAGGCACAAGCTGGAATCAAGATTGCTGGGAGAAATATCAATAACCTCAGATATTCAGATGACACCACCCTTATGGCAGAAAGTGAAGAGGAACTAAAACGCCTCTTGATGAAAATGAAAGAGTAGGGTGAAAAAGTTGTCTTAAGGCTCAACATTCAGAAAACGAAGATCATGGCATCTGGTCCCATCACTTCATGGAAAATAGATGGAGAAACAGTGGAAACAGTGTCGGACTTTATTTTAGGGGGCTCCAAAATCACTGCAGATGGTGATTGCATCCATGAAATTAAAAGACGCTTACTCCTTGGAAGGAGGGTTATCACCAACCTAGATAGCATATTGAAAAGCAGAGACATTACTTTGCCAACAAAGGTCCATAGTCAGGGCTATGGTTTTTCCAGTAGTCATGTATGGATGTGAGAACTGGGCTGTGAAGAAAGCAGAGCACCGAAGAATTGATGCTTTTGAACTGTGGTGTTGGAGAAGACTCTTGAGAGTCCCTTGGACTGCAAGGAGATCCAACCAGTCCATTCTAAAGGAGATCAGTCCTGGGTGTTCTTTGGAAGGACTGATGCTAAAGCTGAAACTCCAGTACTTTGATCACTCCATGGGAAGAGTTGACTCATTGGAAAAGACTCTGATGCTGGGAGGGATTGGAGGCAGGAGGAAAAGGGGATGACAGAGGATGAGATGGCTGGATGGCATCACCAACTTGATGGACATGAGTTTGAGTGAACTCCGGGAGTTGGTGATGGACAAGGAGGCCTGGCATGCTGCGATTCATGGGGTCGCAAAGAGTCGGACACGACTGAGCGACTGAACTGAACTGAAGTGTTTGAAGAACCAAAATTCTGAATTTCCTTGATATTCCTTTTATTTTGATAAATAGAGCAAAATATATTTTTAGAAAGCTAACTTTGAATAATGAAATGAATAATGAAAGTACAAAAAGAGCTTAACTAGTTATTTTAGTTCACCATATTTTATGATATTTTATTTACTCAATTTTCATTTCATATAGTACCACAGTGAATCATGCTTATATCAAATATATGACAATGCTATATTAAACTGAGAATGCTAGTTTCTTCTTTAAAAAAAAAAGGAAGATTTTCTGCATATGTCTCCATCTCTTTCCTCTCTGCTTTGTTAGCTATATGTGTACATGGAATGTGTGTTTGCTTTTGTTTTGTTAGTTTTATTGGTTTACTGCTCACAAAGATAAGACATATTTATTATAAAAAAATTTAAATTCCATGAAATGTTTCTATTCAGAGATAAACAATATGATTATTTTGGTAAACCTCCTTCCAAATCTCTTTCTTTGCATAGATAGATAGATGATATTTTATTTTAATGAGATCATACCATGAATGTAGTTTTGAACCTGCTTTTTACATCTAATAATAGGTTATAGATATTTTCTATATTGATGAATATGGAAATATAGAAACTTTTCAGTGGCAGCCATTACATGATGATGTCATAATTAATTTATGCCATCTCTTGTGGCCAGACACTTAGACTCTCCATTTGTTCTGTTTAAGCAGCACTGTAATGAACATTCCTATTAGTAATTTGTGCACATGTCCTGTTAATTGTCTTCTTTGAAAAATTTCTTCAAAGTGGGTTATGAATGAAAGACTATGTATATTTCATATTGTGCTATATATTTATGTATTACCCAGTGTTCTCTAGAAGTGCTGTACCAATTATATATCTACCAATAACACCTATTAGTACCCAGGAAGTTCTTTTAAATGTCTTAATTTTTTTCATCTTCATTCAGGCTCATTTTACTCACTTATAAAAATCAGGATGAAACATATCAGTGATTCTTAAAAGTTTTAGGATATTAAGACCATTTGAAAACTGTTGACTAGAAAATAGAAATATTGTTCTAGGAAAACATCTGCAAAAACACAAAACTTTTACATAATATTTATGAGAATTCACAGATCTTTTGAAGTCAAATTACACACTCTTTAGAATTTCATTCCATGAATCCAAGTGAACAATCTCTGAATGAGGTGATTTTTACAGTTGCTTTCTACACCTTACACATACATCACACACTCATATGCATGCAGAATTTTAATGTGTCCTTGGAAAATCTTTAACATCTGCTTGATAAAAAACCTAGTCTCCTTTTGCTTTGTGAAATGACTTGAGTGTATTTATTTATTAGATGAATTTCTATTTATTTCAGGTTCTTCAGTGGCGAGCCCACCAGGAAGAGGTAACAAGACTGGAAATGGAAATCTCTGCCAGAAGAAGAGAAAAGGAAGAGGAGAAAGAGAAACTGTGGAAGAAGAAGAAATTGTTACAAAGAGAAGAGAAGAAAAAAGAGGTATTTATACTGTTGCTGCAAATGTGTGAATGAATATTTAATTGCCTGATTGAAATTTGATTGACCTAGAATTGGTCTTTGGCATAGAATCCTCATAGGCAGTTCTTAGAAAGATTCATAAAGTTCTAGTGGAGTCTTGCTTGAATGTATTGAGCTTCAGAGATTTATGTACATGGAGGAAAACCCACTTTATTGACTTCATAAGCACAAGTACTTGTGATTAGAAGAGATACTATAGATAAAGAAAAGACAGGGTTTGTGGTTGTTGTTAAAGCATGTTCTAAGTAGGGACATGGCAAAGTCAGAGGTACTGGAATAGCATTTTGGTTGACTATAGTACAGCAAAAGACTGTGAAAAGATGTATTTATTGGAAAATACAGTATACTGAGGTCAGTACAATTAATAGAATACAAAAGTCCCTTTAAAGAATTTACTTCTTATTTTATTATGTGTTAGATTGTTTGGTTTTTCATACTGATACAAATTCATCATCCTATTTTTGAATGAACATTGTTTTCCCAAACCTCAAAATATTGATTAAAACACTTATTTTTTAAAAGGTATTTTTATTTTTATTATTTTTGGCTGTACCATGTAGCTTGTTGGATCTTAGTTCTCTGACCACAGATCAAATCCATGTCCTATGGAGAGGAAGTATGGAATCCTAACCACTGGACCTCCAGAGAATTCCCCAAAATACTTATTAATAGCTTTAAAATAATTATTGACAGCCTGTGGAAGATAAAACATATTTCAGAGGGGGGTTTAAAAAAATATATAGGGTATATATTTAGATATTTTATTTGCCCATATCACAAAAGTGATAGAATTTATAGTAAAGAATATTTTTCTTTAAGATTTTATGACTTCTGTGGAAATAATTCACAAAAGGCAATTTGATCAATTCTATGACATAAAGAAAGGAATTTCCATTAATCTGTATTGACTTGATCTGGACAATATGTGAAATGTTTTCTTTTGGAGTTGCTTAAAGTGCTAAGAATGACTAATTCATAGTCCTTGATGAATAAATTTTTGCTTCATGAACACAGTTGCTATACTTTAAGCTGTACGGTCCATTGAAACCATATGAAACTCTTGTCTAGCAGTTTTTCCTTTAAAATTCAACCTGAAGAAAAAAATAACAGTGTGGTTTTTTAGCTACAAGTCAGGTTTTGTACATTTTTATAGTTAAGTTATCATTATTCTTGCTTGGTTTGTGCTCTTATGTCAGCAAATTGTTGTAGAGTTAGTATGTGTGAAAAACAACACGTATAGAAATTATATAATTTTTGACAAAATGAGCGGCAAAGAAGATGTAATTTACAGTTAAATTTCTAAGTGAGCACATTAAATGGTTTCATCAAGTCCCCATCAAAAGAGCTACTCATAAAATCAACTATGTTTCAGATAATGTAGGGCTTCCCTGGTGTTTCAGATGGTAAAAGAACTTGCCTGCAAGGCAGAAGACCTGGGTTCAATGCATGGGTTGGGAAGATGTCCTGGAGTAGGAAATGGCAACACACTCCACTTACCTGGAGAATTCCATGGACAGAGGAGCCTGGTGAGCTACAGTCCATGGGGTCCCAGAGAGTCAGACATAACTGAGCAACTAAAAACAAACAGAAGTGACCTATACACATTTCTGGGGAAAACTTATCAATTCCAACATTTGCTGTTATGAAACTACAGTATTGGAAAAGTATATCCTTAGAGATTTGTCATCTCCCTGGGTGCCCTTCATAAAACTTCCTTTCTATAAATTAGTATGACCATGAAAGGATTTATTTTTAAACATTAGCTTGCATGTAGTGTCATTTTAAGTGCCATACACAGACACATCATGTGAAATGCCTGGCTGGATGAATCACAAGCTGGAATCGAGATTTCTGTGAGGAATATCAACACATACATGCAGATGATACCACTCTAATGGCAGAAAGCCAAGAGAAACTTAAAAGCCTCTTGAAGAGGGTGAAAAATGACAGGAAAAAAACGGGCTTAAAACTCAACATTCAAAAAAATGAAGATCATGGCATCTGGTCCCATCTTTTCATGGAAAATAGATGTGAAAAAAAAAATGGGAACAGTAACAGATTTTATTCTCCTGGACTCCAAAACCACTGCAGACAGTTACTGCAGCCATGAAGTTAAAAAGACTTGCTCCTTGGAAGAAAGCTATGACAAACCTAGACAGTGTATTAAAAAGCAGAGACATCATTTTGCCAACAAAGGTCTGTCCAGTCAAAGCTATGGTTTTTCCAGTAGTCATGAATGGATGTGAAAGTTGGACCATGATGAAGGCTGAGCACTGAAGAATTGATGCTTTTGAACTGTGGTGCTGGAGAAGACTCTTGAATGTCCCTTGGACAGCAAGGAGATCAAACCAGTCAATCCTAAAGGAAATCAACCCTGAACACTCTTTAGAAGGATTGATGAAGCTGAAGCTGAAGCCCTGATACTTTGGCCACCTGATGTGAAGAGCTGAATCATTGGAATAGATCCTGATGCTGGGAAAGATTAAAGGCAGGATCAGAAGGGGATGACAGAGGATGACATGGTTGGATGGCATCACTGACTCGATGGACATGAGTTTGACCAAGCTCCACGAGATGGTGATGGATAGGGAAGCCTGACATGCTGCAGTCCACTGGGTCTCAAAGAGTCGGACATGACTGAGTGGCTGAACTGATCTGGACTGAACTTGGCCTAACACCAAAAGATCAGCAACCACAACAAAGAAAATAATAATGGAATGAATACTCGAGCTCTAAGTCAAATTCATGGTCAACTTCTTGCAAATGTATGTGGCCAAGGTATCTATTTTATTACTTTTTCTTTTAAAAGTTACTTCTTGTCATTTAGAAAAAAATTAAAGTACAGAGCTTGATGAAATTAAAGCATTAGTACTCATCACCTAACATTGAAATTGTTAATATTTTTCATTCTGTTTTATATTTAATTTTATAGATAAAGTTGAAGTCTTTTTTGAGGACTTAACTCAGTACCATTTCTCTTCTTACCACCCCAAAGGAGTCTTGACCATGAATGTTATTATTATCTTTCAGACCATCTATTGCTTTTAATATATTTTAATTCTTTTACTTTTTTCATAAATATTTTCACACTGTATTATTCTACAGCATGTGCTTTTTCATTTAACCATGCATTTTGAGATATAGCCATGTTAATAGAGAGAGCTAGTTTACTCTTTTAATGGCTATATTATGTTTCACTGTAGAATTAGGTTACCATTTATCCATTCTCTGAGCAGTTGACATGTAAGTTTCTTAAGTTTTGTTCTTGAAACTGTACTTCAGGAGCCACCTGTAGATAATGACCGGGGCATATATGCACAGCTTTCTCTAGGGTATACCTGGGGTGGGAATCACTGTGCTGCAGGATTTGCATGTTTCCAACTTTATAAGACATTTTTACTTCATAAAATATTTAAACTATTCTTTTGATTTTTTCCAATCTGATAAATCCCTTTCATGGACCACAGCCTTGTTGTGGCAAAGAGGCTTACATAACTCAGTGAAGCTATGAAACACATCGGCAGGGTCATCTAAGATAGACGGATAACAGTGAAGAATTCTGACAAAATGTGGTCCCTTGAAGGAGGAAATGGCAATCCACTCCAACTTTCTTGCCATGAGAGCTCCATCAACAGTATGAAAAAGGCAAAAAGATATGACACCAGAAGATAGGACCTGCAGATCAGAATCTGTCCAATATGTTACTGGGGAAGATGGCAACTACTAATAGCTCCAGAAAAATGAGGTGGCTAGGCCAAAGTAGAAACAATGCTCAGTTGTGGATGTGTCTGGTGAAAGTAAAGTTTGATGCCATAGAGAACAATATTGCATAGGAACCTGAAGTGCTAGGTCCATGAAGCAAGATAAATTGGACATGATCAAGCAGGAGTTGGCAAGTTTGAACATTGTCATCTGAGGAAACAGTGAACCAAAGTGGATTGGAATGGGAAAATTTAATTGAGATGACCATTATATACACTACTGTGGGCAAGAATTTCTTAAAAGAAATAGAGTGGCCCTCATAGTCAACAAAAGAGTCTGAAATGCACTACTTGGGTGCAATCGCAAAAATAACAGAATGATCTCAATTAGTTTCCAACGCAAATTGTTCAACATCACAGTAATCCAAGTCTATGTCCCAACCACTGATACTGAAGATACTGATGCTGACTGGTTTTGTGAAGACTTACAAGACCTTCTACAACTAACACCAAAAAAAGATGTCCTTTCGATCATAGGGTATTGGAATGCAGAAGCAGGAAATCAAGAGATACCTATTTGGAGTAACAGGCAAGTTTGACCTTGGAATACAAAATAAAGCAGAGCTTAGGCTAACAGAGTTTGTCAAGAGAACACATGAGTCTTAGTAAACATGCTTTTCCAACAACCTAAGAGACAACTCTACAAATGAACATCACTAGATAGTCAAAACCAAAATCAGACTATGTTCTTTGCAGCTAAAGATGGAGAAACTCTATACAGTCAGTAAAAATAAGACCTGAAGCAGACTGTCACTCAGATCATAAGTTCCTTATTGCAAAATTCAGGCTTAAATGGAAGAAATTAGGGAAAAACATTAGGCCATTCAGATATGATCTAAATCAAATCCTTATGATTATACAGTGTAAGTGAATAGATTCAAGGAATTAGATCTGGTAGACAGAATGTCTGGAAAACTATGGAAGAAAGTTAGAACAATGTACAGGCGGTGGTGGCCAAAACCATCTCGAGAAAGGCAAATTGATTGTCTGAGGAGGCTTTACAGATAGCTGAGGAAAGAAGACAGCAAAAGACAAGGGAGAAAAGGAAAGATTATTCCCAACTGAATGTGGAGTTTCAGAATAGTGAGGCGAGATTAGAAGGCCTTCTTAAATGAACAATGAAAAGAAATTGAGGAAAACAAAACAATAGATTGGTGAAGACTAGAGTTCTCTTCAAGAAAATTGACGGTATCAAGGGAACGTTTCATGCAAGGATAGGCACAATAAAGAACAGAAACTGTAAGGACCTAAGAGAAGCAGAAGAGATTAAGAAGAGGTGGCAAGAGTACACAAAAGAGCTACACAAGAAAGATCTTAATGATTTGGATAACCACAATGGTGTGGTCACTCAGCTAGAGCTGGACATCCTGGAGTGAGGTCAGGTGGGTCTTAGGAAGCATTACTACAAAGAGAGCTAGTAGAGGTGATAGAATTCCAGCTGAGCTATTTAACATTCTAAGAGATGATGCTGTTAAAGTGCTGTACTCAATATGTCAACAAATTTGGAAAACTCAGCAGTGGCCACAGAAGACTGGAAAAAGTCAGTTTTCATTCCAATCTGAAAGACGGTCAATGCCAAAGAATGTTCAAACTACCATACAATTGTGCTCATTTCACATGCTGGTAAGCTTATGCTTAAAATCTTTCAAGCTAGGCTTTAGCAGTACATGAATCGAGAACTTCCAGTACAAGCTATATTTAGAAAAGGCAGAAGAACCAGAAGTCAAATTGCCAACATTTGAAAATCATGGAAAAAGCAAGGGACTTCCAAAAAAACACATCTACTTCTGCTTCATTGACTGTGCCAAAGCCTTTGTGTGTATCACAACAAACTGGAAAAATTTTATTTTTATTTTTAATTTTATTTTTATTTTTATTTATTTTTTTAAATTAAATTTATTTATTTAACTACAATACTGTATTTGTTTTGCCATACATTGACACGAATCAGCCATAGGTGAACACAATCTGCCAATGCCGAAGCCCCCTCCCACCTCCCACCCCACATCCTCTACTTGAATCATCCTGTGCATCAGCCCCATGCATCCTGCATCCTACATTGAACATAGATTAGCGTTTCGTTTCTTACAGGAAAATATACATGTTTCATTGCCATTCTCCCAAACCATCCCACCCTTTCCCTCTCCCTCAGAGTCCAAAAGTCCACTCTATACCTCTGTGTCTCTTGTTGTCTCACATATAGGGTCATCATTACTGTCTTCTAAATTCCATATATGTGTGTCAGTATACTGTATTGGTGTTTTTCTTTCTGGCTTACTTCACTCTGTATAATCGGTTCCAATTTCATCCATCTCATTAGAACTGAGTCAAATTTATTCTTTTTAAGGGCTGAGTAGTATTCCATAGTGTATATGAACCACAGCTTTCTTATCCATTCATCTGCTGATGGACATCTAGATTGCTTCCATGTCCTGGCTGTTATAAACAGCGCTGCAATGAACATTGGGGTACATGTGTCTCTTTCAATTCTGGTTTCCTCAGTGTGTATGCCCAGCAGTGGGATTGCTGGGTCATAAAGCAGTTCTATTTGCAATTTTTAAGGAATCTCCACACTGTTTTCCATAATGGCTGTACTAGTTTGCATTCCCACCAGCAGTGTAAGAGGGTTCCCTTTTCTCCACATTCTCTCCAGCATTTATTGCTTATAGACTTTTGGATCGCAGCCATTCTGACTGGTGTGAAATGGTACCTCATTGTGGTCTTGATTTGCATTTCTCTGATAATGAGTGATGTTGAACATCTTTTCATGTGTTTGTTAGCCATCCGTATGTCTTCTTTGGAGAAATGCCTATTTAGTTCTTTGGCCCATTTTTTGATTGGATCATTTATTTTTCTGGAGTTGAGCTGTATAAGTTGCTTATCTATCTTTGAGATTAGTTGTTTGTCAGTTGTTTCATTTGCTATTGTTTTCTCCCATTCAGAAGGCTGTCTTTTCACCTTGCTTATAGTTTCCTTTGTTGTGCAGAAGCTTTTAATTTTAATTAGATCCCATTTGTTTATCTTTGCTTTTATTTCCAGTATACTGGGAGTTGGATCATAGAGGATCCTGCTGTGATTTATGTCGGAGAGTGTTTTGCCTATGTTCTCCTCTAGGAGTTTTATAGTTTCTGGTCTTACATTTAGATCTTTAATCCATTTTGAGTTTATTTTTGTGTATGGTGTTAGAGAGGGGTCTAGTTTCATTCTTTTACAAGTGGTTGACCAGTTTTCCCAGCACCACCTGTTAAAGAGACTATCTTTACTCCATTGTATATTCTTGCCTCCTTTGTCGAAGATAAGGTGTCCATAGGTGTGTGGGTTAATCTCAGGGCTTTCGATTTTGTTCCATTGATCTATATTTCTGTCTTTGTGCCAGTACCATACTGTCTTAATGACTGTGGCTTTGTAGTAGAGCCTGAAGTCAGGCAAGTTGATTCCTCTGTTCCATTCTTCTTTCTCAAGATTGCTTTGGCTATTCGAGGTTTTTTGTATTTCCATACAAATCTTGAGATTATTTGATCTAGTTCTGAGAAAAATACTGCTGGTAGCTTGATGGGAATTGCATTGAATCTGTAGATTGCTTTGGGTAGTATACTCATTTTCACTATATTGATTCTTCCAAGCCATGAGCATGGTATATTCCTCCATCTATTAGTGTCCTCTTTGATTTCTTTCATTAGTGTTTTATAGTTTTTGATATATAGGTCTTTAGTTTCTTTAGGTAGGAATATTCCTAAGTATTTTATTCTTTTCGTTGCAATGGTGAATGGAATTGTTTCCTTAACTTCTTTTTCTACTTTCTCATTATTAGTGTATAGGAATGCAAGGGATTTCTGAGTGTTGATTTTATATCCTGCAACTTTACTATATTCACTGATTAGCTCTAGTAGTTTTCTGGTCGAGTCTTTAGGATTTTCTATGTAGAGGATCATGTCATCTGCAAACAGTGAGAGTTTTACTTCTTCTTTTCCAATTTGGATTCCTTGTATTTCTTTTTCTGCTCTGATTGCTGTGGCCAAAACTTCCAGTACGATGTTGAAGAGTAGTGGTGAAAGTGGACACCCTTGTCTTGTTCCTGATTCTAGGGGAAATGGTTTCAATTTTTCGCCATTGAGGATAATGTGAGCTGTGGGTTTGTCATATATAGCTTTTATTATGTTGAGGTATGTTCCTTCTATTCCTACTTTCTGAAGAGTTTTTATCATAAATGGATGCTGAATTTTGTCAAAGGCTTTTTCTGCATCTATTGAGATAATCATATGATTTTTATTTCTCAGTTTGTTAATGTGATGAATTACATTGATTGACTTGCAGATATTGAAGAATCCTTGCATCCCTGGGATAAAGCCCACTTGGTCATGGTGTATGATCTTTTTAATGTGTTGCTGGATTCTGATTGCTAGGATTTTGTTGAGGATTTTTGCATCTATGTTCATCAGTGATATTGGCCTGTAGTTTTCTTTTTTTGTGGTGTCTTTGTCAGGTTTTGGTATTAGGGTGATGGTGGCCTCATAGAATGAGTTTGGCAGTTTACCTTCCTCTGCAATTTTCTGGAATAGTTTCAGTAAGATAGGTGTTAGCTCTTCTCGGAATTTTGGTAGAATTCAGCTGTGAAGCCGTCTGGACCTGGGCTTTTGTTTGCTGGAAGATTTCTGATTACAGTTTCAATTTCCGTGCTTGTGATGGGTCTGTTACGATTTTCTATTTCTTCCTGGTTCAGTTTTGGAAAATTGTACTTTTCTAAGAATTTGTCCATTTCTTCCAAGTTGTCCATTTTATTGGCATATAATTGCTGATAGTAGTCTCTTATGATTCTTTGTATTTCTGAGTTGTCTGTCGTGATCTCTCCATTTTCATTTCTAATTTTGTTGATTTGATTTTTTTCTCTTTGTTTCTTGATGAGTCTGGCTAATGGTTTGTCAATTTTATTTATCCTTTCAAAGAACCAGCTTTTGCTTTGTTGATTTTTGCTATGGTCTCTTTTGTTTCTTTTGCATTTATTTCTGCCCTAATTTTTAGGATTTCTACTAACTCTGGGGTTCTCTATTTCTTCCTTTTCTAGTTGCTTTAGGTGTAGAGTTAGGTTATTTATTTGACTTTTTTCTTGTTTCTTGAGGTATGCCTGTATTGCTATGAACTTTCCTCTTAGGACTGCTTTTATAGTGTCCCAAAGGTTCTGTGTAGTTGTGTTTTCATTTTCATTTGTTTTGATGCATATTTTGATTTCTTTTTGATTTCTTCTGTGATTTGTTGATAATTCAGTAGGGTGTTGTTCAGCCTCCAAATATTGGAATTTTTAATAGTTTTTCTCCTATAATTGAGATCTAACCTTAGTGCATTATGGTCAGAGAAGATGCTTGGAATAATTTCAATTTTTTTGAATTTATCAAGGTTAGATTTATGACCCAGAATGTGATCTATTCTGGAGAAGGTTCCGTGTGCACTTGAGTAAAAGGTGAAATTCATTGTTTTGGGGTGAAATGTCCTATAGATATCAATTAGGTCTAACTGGTCTATTGTATCGTTTAACATTTGTGTTTCTTTGTTAATTTTCTGTTTAGTTGATCTGTCCATAGGTGTGAGTGGGGTATTAAAGTCTCCCACTATTACTGTGTTATTATTAATTTCCCCTTTCATGCTTGTTAGCAATTGTCTTACATATTGCGGTGCTCCTATGTTGGGTGCATATATATTTATAATTGTTATATCTTCTTCTTGGATCGATTCTTTAATCATTATGTAGTGGCCTTCTTTGTCCCTTTTCACAGCCTTTGTTTTAAAGTCTATTTTATCGGATATGAGTATTGCTACTCCGGCTTTCTTTTGGTCTTTATTTGCATGGAATATCTTTTTCCAGCCCTTCACTTTTAGTCTGTATGTGTCCGTTGTTTTGAGGTGGGTCTCTTGTAGGCAGCATATATAGGGATCTTGTTTTTGTATCCATTCAGCCAGTCTTTGCCTTTTGGTTGGGGCATTCAACCCATTTACATTTAAGGTAATTATTGATAAGTATGCTCCTGTTGCCATTTACTTTATTGTTTTGGGTTCGGGTTTATACGTCCTTTTTGTGTTTCCTTTCTAAAGTCTATCCTTTAGTATTTGTTGGAGAGCTGGTTTGGTGGTGCTGAATTCTCTCAGCTTTTGCTTGTCTGAAAGCTTTTGATTTCTCCTTCATATTTGAATGAGATCCTTGCTGGGTACAGTAGTCTTGGCTGAAGGTTATTATCTTTCATCACTTTAAGTATGTCTTGCCATTCCCTCCTGGCCTGAAGAGTTTCTATTGAAAGATCTGCAGTTATTCTTATGGGGATCCCCTTGTGTGTTATTTGTTGTTTTTCCCTTGCTGCTTTTAGTAATTGTTCTTTGTGTTTGGTCTTTGTTAGCTTGATTAAAATATGTCTTGGGGTGTTCCGCCTTGGGTTTATCCTGTTTGGCACTCTCTGGGTTTCTTGGACTTGGGTGATTATTTCCTTCCCCATTTTAGGGAAGTTTTCGACTATTATATCCTCAAGTATTTTCTCATGGTCTTTCTTTTTGTCTTCTTCTTCTGGGACTCCTATAATTCGAATGTTGGAGCGTTTCATATTGTCTTGGAGGTCTCTGAGGTTGTCCTCATTTCTTTTAATTCGTCTTTCTTTTTCCCCTCGCTGATTCATTTATTTCTGCCATTCTATCTTCTATTTCACTAATCCTATCTTCTGCCTCTGATATTCTACTATTTGTAGCCTCCAGAGTGTTTCTGATCTCATTTATTGCATTATTCATTATATGTTGACTCTTTTTTATTTCTTCTAGGTCCTTGTTAAACCTTTCTTGCATCTTCTCAATCCTTGACCCCAGGCTATTTATCTGTGATTCCATTTTGATTTCAAGATTTTGGATCATTTTCACTATCAGTATTCGGAATTCTTTCTCAGGTAGATTCCCTATCTCTTCCTTTTTTGTTTGGTTTGGTGGGCATGTCTCCTGTTCCTTTACCTGCTGGGAATTCCTCTGTCTCTTCATCCTGGTTATATTGCTGCGTTTGGGGTGGCTTTTCTATATTCTGGGAATTTGTGGAGTTCTCTTTATTATAGAGTTTCCTCTCTGTGTTTGGGGTTATAGCACTGGCTTGTCAAAGTTTCTTGATCAGGGAGGCTTGTGTTGGAATTCTGGTGGGTGGATCTGGATTTCCTCTCTCTGGAGTGTTGTGACGTGTGAAGTAATGGGTTATGAGACGTCAGTGGTTTTGGAGTATTTTGAGTTGCCTATGTATTGAAGCTCAGGGGCTTGTTCTTGTGTTGCTGGAGAATATGCGTGGTATGTCTTGCTCTGGAGCTTGTTGGCCCTTGGGCAGTGCTCGATTTTAGTATAGGTATGAAGGCGTTTGATGAGCTCTAATTGGATAATGTTCCCTGTATTCAGGAATTCTTTGATGATCTCAGGATTTGGAATTACGCCTCCTGATTCTGGTTTTCAGATTTATTTTTAGAATAGCCTCATGATTTCTCCATCTATTCAGCACTAATGTTAAAACATCTAGGTTAATGATGATAAGTTTCTCCACCTTGAGGGTCGTCCCTAGAGGATCGGTGAGTTACTTGGAGGAGAGAAGAGGGAGGGAGTAGTTAGAGGTGAGTGGAATGGGATGAGGTGGAATCAAAAGAGGGAAAAGCAAGTTAGCCCGTAACCACTTTCTTGTGTGTGCTCCGAAGTCTGGACCGCTCAGAGGTGGTCACAGAGTTATACATGGAAGAGGAGAGGAAGGAAGTAGATAGAGGTGGACAGGAGGATAAAAGAGGGAGATGGGAAGGAGGGATACAGATCCGGTCAGTGACCAGTTCCCTTAGAGTTCTCCTCCTTCTGGAACGCTCAGAGATTCATAGAGTTGGGTAGAGAGGGGTAGGGGGTAGGGAGGAGACAAAAGCCACCTGGTGGCGACAAGAGAGATTCCAGAGGTGGAGAGAGTGGTCAAGCCAGTAGTCTTGCACTCATGTAAAACTGGGTACTGAGGATTAGGTTTTTAAAAGTACAAAATTGGCAACAAATACCAAAATGCCAAGATTAAAAAACTGGAGTATAGATTGGATTTTCAAAGATAGATTATTAAAGAGAAGAAGAAGGAGAGTGACATTTTAAAAAAAAAAAAGAGAGAAAAAAAAAAAAAAAGTAAAATATAATAAAAGACTCCAGAATTATTAAAAGACAACTTCCTTCACCATTAAGACTATATACGGCGTTTGCTTAAACGATAGGGTTTTTTTTTTTCTTTTGAGAAGTAATATTAGGTTATAAAAATAATAACTAGAAATATAGAAGACTTAAAATTTAAGGAAGTTTAGGGAAAAAAGGATGAAAAGAAAAGGATAAACAAACTTAAAAAGGAAAAAAATTTTTAAAGAAAGAAGAAAAAAATTCTTAAAAAATAAAAATCATGCTTCCACATCACCCCCCAAAAAAAATTTTTTTTTTGATCATAAAAGTAGAAACGGCGTATCTGGCGCTTTCTCTGTCGTTGAGGACTGTGTGGGGTCGCTACCAAGGCAGTTCCCTCTGTTTGACTTCCTTTGTTTGCTGGTCTCTTCCGTGTCTGATTTCTGTCTTGCCACAGGGAGGGTGGTGGTGAGCTCTGCACTGGGCTTGCCCCTTCCCAATCCGCGGGATAACCGTGTGGGGCCTGGCCTATGTTTCATGCAATTCCCCGGTTTAAGCCGCTCAGGCTTGGTGCTCAGGAAGTCCCCTCCGGGTGCCGGGTTTGGTTCCAAGTCCGAGTGGCTAGGGAGTTTGGCACGGACTATTGTTGCGTCTTTCTGGGCTTTCCGGGTCGCTCAATTTTCTGGGATCTCCACCGGGGCTCTTTTTCAGGCAGATGACGACCACTCAGATACCCCCAGAAGTCTCAACAAAGAGGCCCGCTTGCAATTTGGTAGGTAATGTCTCTCTTGAGCTGCGACTGCCCTCTTCCAGTGCTTCAGGCTCTGGCTGCCTGTCGCCGGTGGGGGATGGTCTGCAGCCGGCTATTTACTATCCGTCCTTTGTTCTGTGCGCGGGCCTGTCAGTGCCTTATGTTCGGGCGTTTTGCATGTTAGTTATCCCCCAGTCTCGTTTGCTAGTCCGGGATAATTCGTTCTATCCACGCGCGGACCCGATTCTGGCCCCGTTACGCCCCAATTCTCGAGAAAAGCCCTGCAGCCTACGTCTCCTGCTGCCCAATTCTTAGAAAGCACTGTCGCGGGCGCGCTCCTCCCTGCCCAACCCCCACTGCTGTCGGACGCAGGCGCTTGCGCTGCTTATCCGCTGGGGGTTATACTGTTGAATTCGTAATCTGTTGGTTTTGATTATTTATTTATTCTTCCTTCTTGTTATGTTGCCCTCTGTGCTTCCAGGGCTCACCCCATGCACAGCTGTGAGAGAGTTCCCCAATTTTAGGGAACCTCTCTCTTTAAGAGTCTCTTCCTGGGACGGGATTCCCTTCCCGTGCTTGGGTTCCCTCCCTACCTCCTTTGTCGCTATCTTCGTTCTTTAAAATAAAATAAAATAAAATAAAATAATTCCTACCAGGTTTTGAAGCCAATGATCTGCTTTGCTGGATGCCTGATGTCCTCTGCCAGCAGTCAGAAGTTATTTTGTGGAATTTGCTCAGCGTTGAAATGTTCTTTTGATGAGGTAGAGAGGGAGAAAGTGTTCTCCCCATCCTATTCCTCTGCCATATTTTCCTCAATCTCTGGAAAATTTTTAAAGAGATGGGAACACCAGACCACTCTGCCTATATCCTTAGAAACCTGTATGTGGGTTAAGAAGAAACAGAACTGGACATGAAAGAGATGACTGGTTCAAAACTGGGAAAGGAGAACATCAAGGTATACTCCTCTGAAGGACAGGGAAGCCTGGCGTGCCGCAGTCTATGGGGCTGCAGAGAGTCACGATGAACCACAGCAGAAGAACCTGACAAAAGGGAATAGTATGTCAGCGTTTTAAACTGGATTCCCCTGGTCACCTGTGAGACGGCAAGTCTCATGTTTTTTATTGAGCAGTTTTCTTCCTCTGTGAATTGCTTATTCATGCTTCTTGGCCATTTGCCTATTTTTCCTTTATTTAATCTGTTGGTGATCTTTATAAATGCTTGATACTATTTCTTTCTATCAGTTACATGAGTTGCAAATATTTTCTATGGTTGGTCATTAGCCTATAAATTTGCCTCAGTGTCTTTAGTTTCATGGAAAGTTAAAATGATCAAATAATCCAGGTTCTTAAACTTTTCCCTTGAGAATCATGCTTTCATGTATAGACTATGACCTGGTAGTCAGAACATCTCTATGGAGAGCTTTGATATTTCCCTCTGCTAAGGGCAGGGCCCTGTGTATTTTGCTGGCCCCACACCACTTTGTGTACAGTATTAAATTTGAGACTTGGGGCCCATGGTGTGAGCTGGGAGTGGGTGTTGATTTGGCACTCATGTACAGCACCTTGGGCTCTGCACTTGACCCTTTTCCTCCTCTGGTTGCAAGCAGGAAATTAACTCCCTGTCACTCTTCTGTGGGGAGTTTATGGCGTAGCTAGTTTGCACTGTGTGTATGGACAAGTCCTACATGACTTCTTGGCTCTTCGTAGGTAGCTGGTTCCTAACCCATGTGCACAGGTCCCACACCTATTATTAAAAACTCGGCCATTAGCTTCTCAGATGTATCTCAGGTCCAGCTCTTCCCAGGAGTCCCTTGGCTTTGGCTCCTTCTGCTCTGACTTTGAGTTCCATCTTTATTTTAAGCACTGAGGTACTGACTGTGTATGTGTGTGGTTGTGGTATCAGTTCAGTTCAGTCGCTGAGTCGTGTCCGACTCTTTGCGACCCCGTGAATCACAGCACGCCAGGCCTCCCTGTCCATCACCAACTCCCGGAGTTCACTCAAACTCATGTCCATTGAATCAGGGATGCCATCCAGCCATCTCATCCTCGGTCATCCCCTTCTCCTCCTGCCTCCAATCCCTCCCAGCATCAGAGTCTTTTCAAATGAGTCAACTCTTCGAATGAGGTGGCCAAAGTATTGGAATTTCAGCTTCAGCTTCAGTCCTTCCAAAGAACACCCAGGACTGATCTCCTTTAGAATGGACTGGTTGGATCTCCTTTCAGTCCAAGGGACTCTCAAGAGACTTCTCCAACAGCATAGTTCAAAAACATAAATTCTTCGGCACTCAGCTTTCTTTATAGTTCAACTTTCACAGCCATACATAACCACTGGAAAAACCATAGCCTTGACTAGATGGACCTTTGTTCACAAAGTAATGTCTCTGCTTTTTAATATGCTGTCTACGTTGCTCATAACTTTCCTTCCAAGGAGTAAGCATCTTTTAATTTCATGGCTGCAATCACCATCTGCAGTGATTTTGGAGCCCAGAAAAATAAAGTCATCCACTATTTCCCCATCTATTTTCCATGAAGTGATGGGACCAGATGCCATGATCTTCGTTTTCTGAATGTTGAGCTTTAAGCCAACTTTTTCACTCTCCTCTTTCACTTTCATCAAGAGGCTCTTTAGTTCTTCACTTTCTGCCATAAGGATGGTGTCATCTGCATATCTGAGGTTATTGATGTTTCTCCTGGCAATCTTGATTCCAGCTTGTGCTTCTTCCAGCCCAGCGTTTCTCATGATGTACTCTGCATATAAGTTAAATAAGCAGGGTGACAATATACAGCCTTGACGGACTCCTTTTCCTATTTGGAACCAGTCTGTTGTTCCATGTCCAGTTCTATCTGTTGCTTCCTGACCTTCATATAGGTTTCTCAAGAGGCAGGTCAGGTGGTCTGGTATTCCCATCTCTTTCAGAATTTTCCACAGTTATTGTGATCCACACAGTCAAAGGCTTTGGTATAGTCAATAAAGCAGAAATAGATGTTTTTCTGGAACTCTCTTGCTTTTTTGATGATCTAGCAGTTGTTGGCAATTTGATCTCTGGTTCCTCTGCCTTTTCTAAAACCAGCTTGAACATCTGGAAGCTCACGGTTCATGTATTGCTGAAGCCTGGCTTGGAGAATTTTGAGCATTACTTTACTAGTGTGTGAGATGAGTGCAATTGTGCAGTAGTTTGAGCATTCTTTGGCATTGCCTTTCTTTGGGTTGTGGTATAGTTTGTTCAAAATTTTTGTGTTTAAAGTGGTAAAGGAGATTTCTGTGTCAACTCAGACATACTGACCAAGCTTCTGACTATCTTTATATATTCAAACTACAAAGATAGATTTTCTTTAACTTTTTTTAAATGTTAGAAACAAATTTTAGCTCTTCAGTGTTTAATAGAATAGTGAAAATTGCTCAGTAGTGTCCAACTTTTTGCGACCCCATGAACTGTACAGTCCGTGGAATTCTCCAGGCCAGAATACTGAAGTGGGTAGCCTTTCCTTTCTCTAGGAAGCTTGGAAGAAAACTCCCCATAGGCAACCTCCCTTGACTTGAGACTGGCTGCTTTGTTACTTGGTGTTATTTCTCTCCTCATCTGCTGTTTCAATTTCTGACATATCTTCTCAAAAGAGAGCAGCAACAGAAGTAGAGATACCAGTTCAGTTCAATTCAGTCACTCAGTCATGGCCGACTCTTTGCGACCCCATGAACTGCAGCATGCCAGGCTTCCCTGTCCATCACCAACTCCTGGCGCTTACTCAAACTCATGCCCATCTAGTCGGTGATGCCATCCAACCATCTCATCCTCTATTGTCCCCTTCTCCTCCTGCCTTCAGTCTTTCCCAGCATCGGTGTCTTTTCCAATGAGTCAGTTTTTTGCAGCAGGTGGCCAAAGTATTGGAGCTTCAGCTTCAGCATCAGTCCTTCTGAAAGGTTGTTGTTGAATCGCGACGCCGGGATTCTTGGCCCCGGAGGAGAAGAATTCAATCCGGGGCCAGAGACGAGGCTGGATCGCTCAGAGCTTTTGTGTAACAAAGTTTTATTAAAGTATAAAGGAGACAGAGAAATCTTCTGACATAGGCATCAGAAGGGGTAGAAAGAGTACCCCCTGCTAGTCTTCAGCTGGATGTTATATAGTCATCAGCAGTTTGTTAATGAAAGAAAGGAATGTCTCAAAACTTAGAATGGCACCAGGCCCCTCACCTATAAGATGTATTTTGGGATAACTTTGGCTCTAAATGGTTTATCTTGGGCCATAAAATGATTAACTTGAATCTTGAAGAAGGGCAGATCACCATACAAATAGTTTCATTTACATAGATTAGAGGAACAATATCGGAGTATAACATATTGGTTTATCAGGTAGGTCTGAGCCCAAAAGGCAGAACTGACTTGAAGACAGAGCTTGGGGCAAATACATAGTACATCAGCATAGTTTAAGATAAACATTTCCATAAGAAAAAGGCAATGGTTAACTTTAAGTGAAACTAGGTGTCATTATAGCAACACAGAATTTTAAGAGAAACCTCCTTTTAAATTTGTATAGAGAAGGAAAAAGTATCGCTAGTTTTGTTTCCTCCTGCCGCTTAAGAGAGATAAAATGTCTGACACTTGCAGGCTATTTCCTCGGTTTGGAGACCCCTGGCCTTCCTGCCTGTTACCCTCTCACTTCCAATGACTATTCAGGATGGATTTCCTTTAGGATGGACTGGTTGGATCTCCTTGCTGTCCAAGAACTCTCAAGAGTCTTCTCTGACACCACAGTTCAAAAGTATCAGTTCTTCAGTGCTCAGCTCACATCCATACATGACTACTGGAAAAACCTAGCTTTGACTAGCTGGACCTTTGTTGGAAAAGTAATGTCTTTGCTTTTTAATATGCTATCTTGGTTGGCCACAGCTTTTCTTCCAAGTTGCAAGCATCTTTTAATTTCATGGCTGCAATCACCATCTGCAGTGATTTTGGAGCCCAAGAAAATAAAGTCTGTCACTGTTTCAATTGTTTCTCCATCTATTTGCTATGAAGTGATGGGACCAGATGACATGATCTTCATTTTTTGAATGTTGAGTTTTAAGCCAGCTTTTTCACTCTCTTTCACTTTCATCAAGAGGTTCTTTAGTTCCTCTTTGCTTTCTGCTATAAGGGTGATGTCATCTGCATATCTGAGGTTATTGATATTTCTCCCGGCAATCTTGATTCCAGCTTGTGCTTCATCTAGCCTGGCATTTCGCATGATGTACTCTGCATACACGTTAAATAAGTAGGGTTACAGTATACAGCCTTGATCTCTGGTTCCTCTGCCTTTTCTAAAACCAGCTTGAACATCTGGAAGTTAACGGTTCATGTATTGCTGAAGCCTGGCTTGGAGAATTTTGAGCATTACTTTGCTAGCATATGAGATGAGTGCAATTGTGCAGTAGTTTGAACTTTCTTTGTCATTGCCTTTCTTTGGGGCTGAAATGAAAAAAAAAAGAGATACAATGCCATGTGTAAAACCTTATCTTAGAATTCCTGAACAAGCAATCACCTTTATCCTAATTCTTCTTCCCGGTATTTGTCTGTTAGGAAATAATACTGTATTTTCACTAGAATAACATAATTTGTATCCAGTATCAAAGTTTGTCCTGGTAGGTGCCCAGCTCCTTGAAAATGTATACTTACTGTTGGTAGGTCACTTTTTTCCTTCTGTGCTCTAAAAATCTAGTTTAACAATATATTCACGGTTCTCATAGTTATATCTCAAGACCCAAGGGCAATTTTGATGCAGAAGCTGTTAGTTGATAAAGATAATATTTCAGAAGCATGTCTCCACTTTTTAAATTATCAGCAAAATCAAGAGATGATGCCTTTCAATAAACCAGCCCCATGAGCTATTGTAAAAATCAACTTTATCATGTTAGATAAACCTCAAAATGCTTGACCTGTTGTATTGGTCCCAGAACCACCCTTTCACTGCATGACTGTTTGGATGGCTTAAATAACAAACAAACAAAAAAAATTGCTCTGTATCACGGCATCTTTGGAGATCTTATTGCTGCATAATGCCTGGCATTCTATGGGATCTAAGACAAGGATAGTTTTAGCCTTGTGCCCAAAATGGGGATTTATAAGCAAGGCTCACATAAAAAGGAAACACATCCTTTCTTTGATTTATCATGTCACAGTTCTCTCCCTAGTTTCACCAAATCTGAATCCAGCATTGAAACCACTCATATTGCACAACTGAGTGTTGGGGATCATAGTCAGAAAAGTCAGAAGGACTCTACTAGCCATGTGACATTTAGCCTTGTCTCACAGGTTATTTCTGGGGAACCTCAAGGGACATTGTACCGGTAAATACCAGTAGACCCAGTCTTCAGTAGAACCTCAGCACTTGGGTGCTTCCCTTGTCCTCAGGTGACCTGGAAAATACTCAAAATTATATTCATCTGAGAGATAACTGAGAAGAGAGGGAAAAGTCTAAAACAAGAGATGGTAGGCTGTCTTAATTAGAATGGAGGCTAGAGATCTGGAACAGTGCTGCTTCTGAGAAGATTTAAGAACCACAGGCTTAGGAGGGAATCCAGAGTACATTCAGATCAAAATCAGTCTCTCTATGTGAGAATTTATGGTTTCTCATGAGAATATGTGCTCAGTTGCTTCTGTTGTGTCTGACTCTGTGACCCTATCAACTGTAGCTTGCCAGGCTCCTCTGTCCATAGGATTCTCCATGCAAGAATACTGGAGTGGTTTGCCATGCCCTCCTCCAGGGGATCTTCCCAACCCAGGCATCAAACCCTTGTCTATAATGTCTCTTGCATTTTCAGGTGGCTTCTTTACCACCAGCACCACATAGAAAGTCCTTCTTATGAGAGTAATTCATCATAAAATTATGAAATCTCTCCATCAATGTTTCTTAATCTAATAATATACTGATCAAAAGAACCAAGAGTAGAAAAACAGGTGGACGTAGAAGAATAATAAAAAAGAATTCCTAGATTTTAAGCTCTGCTTCTTTAGGATTGTGGGGCTTTAAAAGAGTTATGGAATAGCCCCATGATAGGCAGGCTTCTAAGATGGACCCTGAGATTTCCTGCTCTCCTGTGATATATACCCTGTATGTATACCAGATATCTGTAAATATCTAATTGGGTTATATTATATGCCATAAACAGCCTTGAGAAAGGGAGATAACTTGGGTGGGCTTGAAGTAGTCATATGAACCCTTTAAAAGCAGACAGTTTTCTTTGTCTGGTCTAGCCCTATAACTATAATGGACTGAATATTGCCAGAAAAAAAAAAAAAAAAAAGAACTTGGAAGCAAATTTTTCTTTAAAGCTTCCAGATGAGGACTCAGTTTCGTCAACACTTTGATTTTAGCCTTGTGATATCATGACCAAAGAGCTCAGCCATGCCTTGCTGAACCTGTGACTTAGATTAGTCTGACCTCATGAGAATTGACTCATTGGAAAAGACTCTGATGCTGGGAGGGGTTGGGGGCAGGAGGAGAAGGGGACGACTGAGGATGAGATGGCTGGATGGCATCACTGACTTGATGGGTGCGAGTCTAGGTTGGTCATAACTTTTCTTCCAAGGAGTAAGCGTCTTTTAATTTCATGGCTGCAGTCACCATCTGCAGTGATTTTGGAGCCCCCAATATAAAGTCTGACACTGTTTCCACTGATTCCCCATCTATTTGCCCTGAAGTGATGGGACTGGATGCCATGATTTCGTTTTTCTGAATGTTGAGCTTTACGCTGACTTTTGCACTCTCCTCTTTCAGTTTCATCAAGAGGCTTTTTAGTTCCTCTTCACTTTCTGCCATAAGAGTGATGTCATCTGCATATCTGAGGTTATTGATATTTCTCCCAGCAATCTTGATTCCAGCGTGTGTTTCTTCCAGTCCAGCGTTTCTCATGATGTACTCTGTCCTGACCTGCATACAGATTTCTCAGGAGGCAGGTCAGGTGGTCTGGTATTCCCATCTCTTTCAGAATTTTCCACAGTTTATTGTGATCCACACAGTCAAAGACTTTGGCATAATCAATAAAGTAGAAATAGATGTTTTTCTGGAACTCTCTTGCTTTTTCCATGATCCAGCGGATGTTGGCAATTTGATCTCTGGTTCCTCTGCCTTTTGTAAAATCAGCTTGAACATCAGGAATTTCACGGTTCATGTATTGCTGAAGCCTGGCTTGGAGAATTTTGAGCATTACTTTACTAGTGTGTGAGATGAGTGCAATTGTGTGGTAGTTTGAGCATTCTTTGGCATTGCCTTTCTTTGGGATTGGAATGAAAACTGACCTTTTCCAGTCCTGTGGCCACTGCTGAGTTTTCCAAATTTGCTGGCATATTGAGTGCAGCACTTTCACAGCATCATCTTTCAGGATTTGAAACAGCTCAACTGGAATTCCATCACCTCCACTAGCTTTGTTCGTAGTGATGCTTTCTAAGGCTCACTTGACTTCACATTCCAGGATATCTGGCTCTAGATGAGTGATCACACCATCGTGATTATCCGGGTCATGAAGATCTTTTTGTATAGTTCTGTGTATTCTTGCCATCTCTTCTTAATATCTTCTGCTTCTGTTAGGTCTATACCATTTCTGTCCTTTATTGAGCCCCTCTTAGCATGAAATGTTGCCTTGGTATCTCTAATTTTCTTGAAGAGGTCTCTAGTCTTTCTCATTTTGTTCTTTTCCTCTGTTTCTTTGCATTGATTGCTGAAGAAGGCTTTCTTATCTCTTCTTGCTATATGCAGGTGGCCAAAATATTGGGGGTTCAGCTTCAGCATCAATCTTTCCAATGAATATTCAGCACTGATTTCCTTTAGGATTGACTGGTTTGATTTCCTTGCAGTCGAAGAGATGCTCAAGAGTTTTCTCCAACACCACAGTTCAAAAGCATCAATTCTTTGGTGCTGGTGCTCAGCTTTTTTTTATGATCCAACTCTCACATCCATACATGACTACTGGGAAAGCCATAGCTTTGACTAGACGGACCTTTGTCAGCAAAGTAGTGTCTCTGCTTTTGACAGTATTGACAGTAAGATTGTATATAATCCCAAAAGAGCCACTAAAGATCCAAATAGACTGATCATTCATTCACTTATTTGCTTATTCAGTAACTATGTTCCAAGTGCCCTTAATGTGATACATATTACACTCAGTCCTTCATGCAACTGTAAGAGTTCACTTCATGCAAACAGAAATTGGCCTTTCTCTGGTGTCCTTTTAAAGGGTGTTTTTGCCCACTGTGCCACAAAGATAATAGGCAATTCTTGGTTAGGTCAATAGAAGTTCTTGTTAATAATACAGAAGAATTTCTCTTTTTAAATTTAATATATTTTAATTGGAGGCTAATTACTTTACAGTATTGTGGTGGGTTTTTCCATATATTCACATGAATCAGCCATGAGTGTACATGTGTTCCCCCTTCTTCCCCCTCCCCTCCCTCCCACCGCCTCCTATCCCTCCCACCTCCCTCCCCATCACATCCCTCAGGGTCATTCCAGTGCACCAGCCCTGAGCACCCTGTCTCATGCATCAAACCTGGACTGGCAATCTATTTTACATATGAATATATACATGTTTCAATGCTATTCTCTCAAATCATCCCACCCTTGCCTTCTCCCACAGAGTCCAAAAGTCTGTTCTTTACATCTGTGTCTCTTTTGCTGTCTCATATATGGTGTCATCATTACCATCTTTCTAAATTCCATATATATGTGTCAGTATACTGTATTGGTGTTTTTCTTTCTGACTTACTCCACTCTGTATAATAGGCTCCAGTTTAATCCACCTCATTAGAACTGATTCAAATGTATTCTTTTTAATAGCTGAGTAATATTCCATTGTGTATATGTACCATAGCTTTCTTATCCATTCATCTGCTGATGGACATCTAGGTTGCTTCCATGTCCTGGGTATTGTAAACAGTGCTCCGATGAACATTGGGGTACACGTGTCTCTTTCAGTTCTGGTTTCCTTGGTGTGTATGCCCAGCAGTGGGATTGCTGGGTCATAAGGCAGTTCTATTTCCAGTTTTTTAAGGAATTTCCACACTGTTCCTCATAGTAGCTGTATTAGTTTGCATTCACACCCACAGTGTAAGAGGGGTCCTTTTTCTCTGCACCTTTTTCTCAGCATTTGTTTGTAGACTTTTGGATAGCAGCCATTCTGACCAGCATGAGATGATACCTCATTGTGATTTTGATTTGCATTTCTCTGATAATGAGTGATGTTGAGCATCTTTTCATGTGTTTGTTAGCCATCTGTATGTCTTCTTTGGGGAAATGTCTGTTTAGTTCTTTGGCCCATTTTTTGATTGGGTTGCTTGTTTTTCTGGAATTGAGCTGCAGGAGTTACTTGTATATTTTTGAGATTAATTCTTTGTCAGGTTGCTTCATTTGCTATTATTTTCTCCCATTCTGAAGGCTGTCTTTTCACCTTGCTTATAGTTTCCTCTGTTGTGCAAAAGCTTTTAAGTTTAATTAGGTCCCATTTGTTTATTTTTGCTTTTATTTCCATTACTCTGGGAGGTGGGTCTTAGAAGGTCCTGCTATGATTTATATCAGAAAGTGTTTTGCCTATGTTTTCCTCTAGGAGTTTTATAGTTTCTGGTCTTACGTTTAGATATATAATTCATTTTGAGTTTATTTGTGTGTATGGTGTTAGAAACTGTTCTAGTTTCAGTCTTTTACAAGTGGTTGACCAGTTTTCCCAGCACCACTTATTAAAGAGATTGTTTTTTTCTCCATTGTATATTCTTGCCTCCTTTATTGAAGATAAGGTGTCCATAGGTGCATGGATTTACCTCTGGGCTTTCTATTTTGTTCTCTTGATCTGTGTTTCTGTCTTTATGCCAGTACTATACTGTCTCGATGCCTGTTTCTTTGTATTATAGCCTGAAGTCAGGCAGGTTGATTCTTCCAGTTCCATTCTTCTTTCTCAAGATTGCTTTGGCTATTCGAGATTTTTTGTATTTCCATACAAATTGTAAAGTTATTTGTTCTAGTTCTTTGAAAAATACCATTGGTAGCTTGATAGGGATTGCATTGAATCTATAGATTGCTTTCGGTAGTATACTCATTTTCACTATACTGATTCTTCCAATCCATGATCATGGTATATTTCTCCATCTATTTGTGTTCTCTTTGATTTCTTTCATCAGTGTTTTATAGTTTTCTATATATAGGTCTTTTGTTTCTTTAGATAGATTTATTCTTAAGGGTTTTATTTTTTTGTTGTTGTTGCCATGGTGAATGGAATTGTTTCCTTAATTTCTCTTTCTGTTTTCTCATTGTTAGTGTATAGAAATGCAAGGGACTCTGGGTGTTAATTTTATATCCTGCAACTTTACTATATTCATTGATTATCTCTAATAATTTTCTGGTGGAGTCTTTAGGGTTTTCTATGTAGAGGATCATGTCATCTGCAAACAGAGTTTCACTTCTCCTTTTCCAATCTAGATTTCTTTTATTTCTTTTTCTTCTCTGATTGCTGTGGCTAAAACTTCCAAAACTATATTGAATAGTAGTGGTGAGAGTGGGATGCTTGTCTTGTTCCTGACTTTATGGGAAATGCTTTCAATTTTTTGCCACTGAGGATAATGTTTGCTGTGGGTTTATCATATATGGCTTTTATTATGTTGAGGTATGTTCCTTCTATTACTGCTTTCTGGAGATTTTTTTTTAAATCATAAGTGGATGTTGAATTTTGTCCAAGGCTTTCTCTGCATCTATTGAGATAGTCATATGGTTTTAACCTTTCAGTTTGTTAATGTGGTGTATCACATTGATTGATTTGCAAATATTGAAGAACCCTTGCATCCCTGGGATAAAGCCCATTTGGTCATGATGTATGATCTTTTTAATATGATGTTGAATTCTGTTTGCTAGAATTTTGTTAAGGACTTTTGCATCTATGTTCATCAGTAATATTGGCCTATAGTTTTCTTTTTAGTGGCATCTTTGTTTGGTTTTGATATTAGGGTGATGGTGGCCTCAGAGAATGAGTTTGGAAGTTTACCTTCCTCTGCAATTTTCTGGAAGAGATTGAGTAGGACAGGTGTTAGCTCCTCTCTAAGGTTTTGGTAGAATTCAGCTGTGAAGCCATCTGGCCCTGGGCTTTTGTTTGTTGGAAGATTTCTGATTACAGTTTTGGTTTCTGTGCTTCTAATGCATCTGTTAAGATTTTCTATTTCTTCTTGGTTCAGTTTTGGAAAGTTACACTTTTCTAAGAATTTGTCCATTTCTTCCAAGTTGTCCATTTTATTGGCATATAGTTGCTGATAGTAGTCTCTTATGATCCTTTGTATTTCTGTGTTGTCTGTTGTGATTTCTCCATTTTCATTTCTAATTTTGTTGATTTAATTCTCTCTCCTTTTTTTCTTGATGAGTCAGGCTACTGATTTGTCTATTTTATTGGTCTTCTCAAAGAACCAGCTTTTAGCTTTGTTGATTTTGGCTATGGTCTCCTTTGTTTCCTTTGCATTTATTTCTGCCTTATTTTTAATGATTTCTTTCCTTCTACTAATCCTGGGGTTCTTCATTTCTTCTTTTTCTAGTTGCTTTCAGTGTAGAGTTAGGTTATTTATTTGATTTCTCTCCTGTTTCTTGATGTAGGCTTGTATTGCTATGAACTTTAGCCTTAGCACTGCTTTTACTGAATCCCATAGATTTTTGGTTGTTGTGTTTTAATTTTCATTCGTTTCTATGCATATTTTGATTTCTTTTTAATTTCTTTTGCAATTTGTTGGTTATTCAGAAGTGTGTTGTTTAGCCTCCATATGTTTGTATTTTTAATAGGTTTTTTTTTTTCCTGTAGTTGACATCTAATCTTACCTCATTGTTATCAGAAAAGATGCTTGAGATGGTTTCAATTTTTTTGAATTTACCAAGCAATATTTATGGCCCAAGATGTGGTCTATCCTGGAGAACGTTTGGTGTACACTTGATAAAAAGGTGAAATTCATTGTTTTAGGGTAGAATGTCCTATAGATATCAATTAGGTCTAACTGGTCCATTGTGTCATTTAAAATTTGTGTTTCCTTGCTAATTTTCTGTTTAGTTAATCTATTCATAGGTGTGTGGGGGGTATTAAAGTCTCCCACTATTATTGGGTTACTCTTAATTTCCCCTTTCATTCTTGTTATTTGCCTTACATATTGCAGTGCTCCTGTGTTGAGTGCATATATATTTATAACTGTTATATTGTCTTCTTGGATTGATCCTTTGATCATTATGTGGTGTCCTTCTTTGTCTCTTTTCATAGCCTTTATTTCAAAGTCTATTTTATCTGATATGAGTATTGCTACTCTTTGGTCTCCATTTGTGTGAAATATCTTTTTCTAGCCCTTCACTTTTAGTCTGTATGTGTCCCTCGGTTTGAGGTGGGTCTCTTGTAGACAGCACGTATAGGGGTCTTGTTTTTGTATCCATTCAGCCAGTCTTCGTCTTTTGGTTGGGGCAGTCAACCCGTGGCTCAGATCCTGAACTCCTTATTGCCAAATTCAGACTAAAATTGAAGAAAGTGGGGAAAACCACTAAACCATTCAGGTATGACCTAAATCAAATCCCTTATGACTATATAGTGGAAGTGAGAAATAGATTTAAGGGACTAGATCTGATAGGCAGAGTGCTTGATGAATTATGAATGCAGGTTCATACACTGTACAGGAGACAGGAATCAAGACCATTCCCAAGAAAAAGAAATGCAAAAAGCAAAATGGCTGTCTGAAGAGGCCTTACAAATAGCTATGAAAAGAAGAGAAGCGGAAAACAAAGGAGAAAAGGAAAGATATAAGCATCTGAATGCAAAATTCCAAAGAATAGCAAAGAGAGAGAAGAAAGCCTTCCTCAGTGATCAATGCAAAGAAATAGAGGAAAACAACAGAATGGGAAAGACTAAAGATCTCTTCAAGAAAATTAGAGATACCAAGGGAACATTTCATGCAAAGATGGGCTTGATAAAGGACAGAAATGGTGTGGACCTAACAGAAGCAGAAGATATTAAGAAGAGGTGGTAAGAATACACAGAAGAACTGTACAAAAAGAGCTTCACGACACAGATAATCACGATGGTGTGATCACTCACCTAGAGCCAGACTTCCTAAAATATGAAGTCACGTGGGCCTTAGGAAGCATCACTACAAACAAAGCTAGTAGAGGTGATGGAATTCCAGTTGAATTATTTCAAATCCTGAAAGATGACACTGTGAAAGTTCTGTACTCAATATGCCATCAAATTTGGAAAACTCAGCAGTGGCCACAAGACTGGAAAAGGTCAGTTTTCATTTCAATCCCAAAGAAAGGTAATGCTAAAGAATGCTCAAACTACCACACAATTGCACTCATCTCACACGCTGGTAAAGTAATCCTTAAAATTCTCCAAGCCAGGCTTCAGCAGTACATGAACCATGAACTTCCAGATGTTCAAGCTGGTTTTAGAAAAGGCAGAGGAACCAGAGATCAAATTGCCAACATCCACTGGATCATCAAAAAGAAAGAGAGTTCCAGAAAAAAATATCTATTTCTGCTATATTGACTATGCCAAAGCCTTTGACTGTGTAGATCACAATAAACTGTGGAAAATTCTGAAAGAGATGGGAACACCAGACCACCTGACCTGCCTCTTGAGTAACCTGTATACAGGTTAGGAAGCAACAGTTAGAACTGGACATGGTACAATAGACTGGTTACAAATACGAAAAGGAGTATGTCAAGGCTGTATATTGTCCCCCTGCTTATTTAACTTCTATGCAAAGTACATCATGAGAAATGCTGGGCTGGAAGAAGCACAAGCTGGAATCAGATTGCCGGGAGAAATATCAATAACCTCAGATATGCAGATGACACCACCCTTATGGCAGAAAGTGAAGAACTAAAGAGCCTCTTGATGAAAGTGAAAGAGGAGAGTGAAAAAGTTGGCTTAAAGCTTACCATTCAGAAAACTAAGATCATGGCATCCGGTCCTATCACTTCATGGCAAATAGATGAGGAAACATTGGAAGCAGTGAAATACTTTATTTTTCTGGGCTCCAAAATCACTGCAGATGTTGACTGCACCCATGAAATTGAAACACACTTACCCCTTGGAAGGAAAGTTATTTCCAACCTAGAGAGGATATTAAAAAGCAGAGACATTATTTTGTCAACAAAGGTCCCTCTAGTCAAGGCTATGGTTTTACCATTGGTCATTTACGGATGAGAGTTAGACTATAAAGAAAGCTGAGCGCCAAAGAATTGATGTGTTTGAACTGTGGTGTTGAAGAAGCCTCTTGAGAGTCCCTTGGACTGGAAGGAGATCCAACCAGTCCATCCTAAAGATCAGTCCGGGTGTTCTTTGGTAAGACTGATTATGAGGCTGAAATTTCAATCCTTTGGCCACCTGATGTGAAGAGCTGACTCATTTGAAAAGACCGTGATGCTGGGAAAGATTGAGGGCAGGAGAAGGGAATGACAGAGGATAAGATGTTTGGATGACATCACTGACTCAATGGACATGGGTTTGGGTGGACTCTGGGAGTTGGTGATGGACAGGGAGGCCTGGCATGCTGTGGTTCATGGGTTTGCAAAGAATCAGACATGTCTGAACAACTGAACTGAAATGATGATCCCATTGCCATTTACTTTGTTGTTTTGGGTTCGAGTTTATAAACGTTTTCTGTGTTTCCTGCCTAGAGAAGATCCTTTAGCATTTGTTGAAGAGCTGGTTTGGTGGTGCTGGATTCTCTCAGCTTTTGCTTGTCTGTAAAGCTTTTGATTTCTCCTTCATATTTTAATGAGATCCTTGCTGGGTACAGTAATCTGGGTTGTAGGTTTTCTCTTTCATTACTTTAAACATTCCCTTCTGGCTTGAAGAGTTTCTATTGAAAGATCAGCTGTTATCCTTATGGAGATTCCCTTGTGAGTTATTTGTTGTTTTTCCTTGCTGCTTTTAATATTTGTTCTTGGTGTTTGATCTTCATTAATTTGATTAATATGTGTCTTGGGGTGTTTTGCCTTGGGTTTATCCTGTTTGGGACTCTCTGGGTTTCTTGGACTTGGGTGACTATTTCCTTCTCCATTTGAAAGAAGTTTTCAACTATTATCTCAAGTATTTTCTCATGGCCTTTATTTTGGTCTTCTTCTTCTGGGACTCCTATGATTTGAATGTTTGGGCATTTAACATTGTCCCAGAGGTCCCTGAGGTTGTCCTCATTTCTTTTAATTCTTTTTTCTTTTCTCCTCTCTGCTTCATTTTTTCCCACCATTCAATCTTCCACCTCACTTATCCTATCTTCTGCCTCAGTTATTCTACTGTTGGTTCCCTCCAGAGTGCTTTTGATCTCAGTTATTGCATTATTCATTATTGATTGACTATTTTTTATTTCTTCTAGGTCTTGTTAAACTTTTATTGCATCTTCTCATTCCTTGTCTCCAGACTATTTATCTGTAACTCCATTTTGTTTTCAAGATTTTGGATCATTTTTGCTATCATTATTCTGAGTTCTTTTTGGGTAGACCCCCATCTCCTCCTTTTTGTTTGGTTTGGTGGGCTTTTATCATGTTCCTTTATCTGCTGAATATTTATCTGCCTTTTCATCTTGTTTAGGTTGCTGTGTTTGGGGTGGCCTTTCTGTTTGCTGGAAGTTTGTGGTTCCTCTTTATTGTGGAGGTTCCTCCTTGTGGGTGGGGTTGGATAAGTGTCCTGCCAAGGTTTCCTGGTTAGGGAAGCTTGTGTCGGTGTTCTGGTGGGTGGAGCTGGATCTCTTCTCTCTGAAGTGCAATGAGGTGTCCAGTAGTGAGTTTTGAGGTGTCTGTGGGTTTGGTGTGACCTTTGGCTGCCTGTATTTTTATGCTCAGGATTATGTTCCTGCATTGTTGGAGAATTAGCTTGGCATGTCTTGCTCTGAAACTTGTTGGCTCTTGGATGGAGCTTGGTTTTAGTGTAGGTGTGGAGGTTTTTGGATGAGCTCTTGTCGATTAATGTATCATGGAGTCAGGAGTTTTCTGATGTTCTCACGTTTTGGATTTAAGCCTCCTGCCTCTGGTTTTCAGTCTTATTCTTACAGTAGCCTCAAGACTTCCCCATCCATCCATACAGCACCAATGATAAATCATCTAGGTTAATGGTGAAAATGCCAACATCCACTGGATCATGGAAAAAGCAAGAGAGTTCCAGAAAAACATCTATTTCTGCTTATTGACTATGCCAAAGCCTTTGACTGTGTGGATCACAATAAACTGTGGAAAATTCTGAAAGAGATGGGACTACCAGAGCATCTGACCTGCCTCTTGAGAAACCTATGTGCAGGTCAGGAAGCAACAGATAGAACTGGACATGGAACAACAGACTGGTTCCAAATAGGAAAAGGAGTCCGTCAAGGCTGTATATTGTCACCTTGTTTATTTAACTTCTATGCAGAGTACATCATGGGAAATGCTGGGCTGGAGGAAGCACAAGCTGGAATCAAGATTGCCGGGAGAAATATCAATAACCTCAGATATGCAGATGACACCACCCTTATGGCAGAAAGTGAAGAGGAACTAAAAACCTCTTGATGAAAGTGAAAGAGGAAAGTGAAAAAGTTGGCTTAAAGCTCAACATTCAGAAAACGAAGATCATGTCATCTTGTCCCATCACTTCATGGGAAGTAGATGGGGAAACAGTGGAAACAGTGTCAGACTTTATTTGGGGGCTCCAAAATCACTGCAGATGGTGACTGCAGCCATGAAATTAGAAGACGCTTACTCCTTGGAAGAAAAGTTATGACCAACCTAGATAGCATATTCAAAAGCAGAGACATTACTTTGCCAACAAAGGTCCATCTAGTCAAGGCTATGGTTTTTCCTGTGGTCATGTATGGATGTGAGAGTTGGACTGTGAAGAAAGCTGAGCACTGAAGAACTGATGCTTTTGAACTATGGTGTTGGAGAAGACTCCTGAGAGTCCCTTGGACTGCAAGGAGATCCAACCAGTCCATTCTGAAGAAGATCAACCCTGGGATTTCTTTGGAAGGAATGATGCTGAAACTGAAACTCCAGTACCTTGGCCACTTCATGTGAAGAGTTGACTCATTGAAAAATGAGTTTCTGATGCTGGGAGGGATTGGAGGCAGGAGGAGAAGGGGATGACAGAGGATGAGATGGCTGGATGGCATCACTGACTCGATGGACATGAGTCTGTATGAACTCCAGGAGTTGGTGATGGACAGGGAGGCCTGGCATGCTGCGATTCATGGCATCGCAAAGAGTCGGACACGACTGAGTGACTGAACTGAACTGTACTGAATGGTGAAAAGATTTTCCACAGTAGGGGACACCCAGAGAGGTTCACAGAGTTACATGGAGAAGAGAAGGGGGAGGAGGGAGATAGAGGTCACCAAGGGGAGAAGAGGGGGAATCAAAAGGGGAGAGAGAAATCTAGCCAGTAATCAGTTCCCTATTTGCTCTCCACAGTCTGGAACACTCAGAGAGGTTCATGGAGTTCCATAAAAAAGAGAAGATGGAGGAAGGAGCTAGAGGTGACCAGGAGGAGAGAAGGGGGAATCAAAAGATAGAGACCAATCTAGCCTGTGACCAGTTCCCCAAGTGTTCTCCACAGCCTGGAACATCCAAAGAGATTCACAAAGTAGAGAAGAGAAGGGAGAGGGAGGAAACAGAGGTGACGTGGGGGAGAAAAAGGAGAGTCAAAAGAGGAGAGAGCTATCAAGCTAGTAATCACACACTAAGTAAAAATGGTTACTGAAGATTGGATTCTTAAAGGTACAGAATTGATAGCAAATACTAAAAAGCAAAGATTAAAAATCTAGAATAGAGGTTAGACTCTCAAAAATACACTATTAAAAAAAAGCAAAATCACAAAAATATATTTGAAGTTTGCTTTAAAAATAGGCGTTTTGGGGGCAAGGTAATAGTAGGTTATAAAAATGAAAATTAAAGGATTAATAGAGGGTTTAAAATAAAAAAATTTTAATAAAAAATGATAATAGTAAAAATATACCTAGGAATATCTCTGGAGCTGTTGCGGGCAGTGTGGGTCAGTTCAGTTTCAGATAGTTCCTTGTGCCAGCTTATACTTCTTCTCAAGGCCTGTAGATCCCTTCCATGTAGCCAGTGCTAACTACAGGGTTTTAATCTGTCGTACCTGTCACTTCCAAAGCGGTTCCCTCTTCTTCGTTGATTTTGGCTTTCTGTGTTTGCAAGTCTCATTAGTATCTAACTCCCGCCCTGACACGGGGGCGAAGGTGGCCATTTATTTAGGCTCACTTGTTCAATTATGCTGCGCGGGGGAGGAACACTGCAAACAAATATCACTGGCGCTCGCAGTGTCCCGGCCCCACTGGGTTTGCCCCACTCATGGCGGGTGTGCTTTCCCAGTCTACATTGCTCAGTTTCCAGGTTGCTCTGCAGGGGAACCTTCTGAGGCAGGCCCTGGGTTGTGTGGACTTCCCAGATCTAAGCTGCTCAGGTTCAGGTTCTCGGGTATTCCACAAAGGCACAGACTCGGTTGGGCCTGCGTTTTGTGCCCTTCCCAGGTCTGAGCAGCTCAGGCGACCAGGTGCTTGGCGAGCACACACTCCCCAGGTGGGGCAGTGGGTCTCATCACCTCCCTCCCCCAGCCACTCGGTTTCCTGGGTGCCCAGCGGAGCACCATCTCAGGTGTGCCCTGTGTCTCCTCTGGGGAGCTGATCTCTGGCTGTGACCCTCTCCGCAGAAGTCAGCCATCTAGGATCCCAGGAAGACGTGGTTAGCAACTGGGGAGGCTGCTTGCAGTTTGGTAGAGGATGCCGCCTCTGGGGCCGATTTTGCCCCTTGCCTTCCAGCTCTGGCTGTCACCCGGCTGCCTCCAGCGGGGGATGGGCCTTCTGCTGCCGGCTAGCTCCCCTCTGGTATTTGCTCAGTACTTGATGGCATCACAGACTCCATGAACGTGAGTCTGAGTGAACTCCGGGAGATGGTGATGAACAAGGAGGCCTGGCGTGCTGCGATTCATGGGGTCGCGAAGAGTCGGACACGACTGAGCGACTGAACTGAACTGAACTTGTTCTGTGAGCGGCCTGGCAGTGCCTTAGGTTAGAGCTTTTAGCGGGAAAGTTCTCTCCCTCTCTTTTTCCCCCTCTCTGGCTATCCCACAATATGGGTTGCTATCTCACGTTATCTCCCTCAGATTGCCCTCAGGGCATTCAGGCCCAGTCCTGACCCTAAGCAATGCAGCCCGTGCCTCCCTGTTCAGCCCGCCCTTGCTGGTGGGAGATGTGAACGTCTGGGCTACTTCTCTGCTGGGAGTTGTGGTTAGGTGCATAATCTGTGGGTTTTATTTATTTTTCCTCCTGGTTATGTCGCCCTCTGAGATTCCAAAACTCCCCACAGACCTGCTGGTGGGAGGGTTTCCTGGTGCTTGGAAACTTCTCTTTATGACTCCCTCTCGGGAACGGGTCTCCATCCCTAACTCTTTGTCTCTCTTTTTATCTTTTATATTTTGTCCTACATCCTTTCAAAGACAATGGGCTGCCTTTCTGGGTGCCTGGTGTCTTCCACCAGTGTTCAGAAGTTGTTTTGTGGTATTTGCTCAGTGTTCAAATTATCTTTCGATGAATTTGTGGGGGAGAAAGTGGTCTCCTGTCCTATTTCTCCAGAAGAATTTCTTTCAGCTTCAAAGTTTATAAGTAAAATAAAAGTGTTAAAAGAGAACAACTAAAAATACAAAGTGGACTAAACTATACATGAAATTTTCAATTAGTTAAATTAAGCACAACTATATATAGTAAATTAAATATATATGCACATATACACAGAACATACAAATGTGTATATTTGTGTACATAGACATGCACAATTATGGTGTGACTTTCCTGCTCCTCTCAGTGGGTATTGATGAGGGTTTAAGCTTGGGGTGGTTAGGATAGTGCCTTTGACATTATTTATGCCTAGACTTTCTCTTATTTCCTCATCTTATATCATCCACCCTCACACTCGCCCATGTTGCTCTGATTGCTTCCAAGTAAGAATGCTCTTATGCCAAAGAAATTATTGGTTTTGCCACAGCTGGTCAAAGTTCAGGCCTTAGAATACAAAATTTTTGCCTGACTGATTCCTAAAGGGTTCATCAACTCTCTTTCTATTAATTCTTCTCTTTCCTGTTTGGGCCTTTGATTGCTATTGTATGTGTTTGTGCACCACAGGAACTGCAGGATATGGAACTGTCCTCTGCAATTTCCTTCAAATGTCTGTGACTGATTGCTTTTCATTTCCAGTGAATTCTCTGCTGTTGCAGAGGAGGGTGATACAGATCTTGGGGATTTAGGCAGTGGGGAAACGAGCCTTTAGCGTCTCCTGGTCCACATCCTCCATCCTTTTCCCTCAAGCTGCTCTTTCTCAACCTTGAATGAAGATGGTACAGGGAAGGGAGAGCGAGATAGAGACAGATTAATTGATCTAACTGGATCCCACTTAGAGTGAAATAACTTAAGGTATACTGCCAGTTTATGGAATATACCACTGGGGACCAACTGAGTTGCAAGCACAAAAAACCAGCATGGAGGCATTTAGTCAGGAAGGGACATTCAGGTGATCTCAGATTGGTTTACAACACTTTTTCCCATCTTTATAAAATGAAGAATATAGAATTTAAAACCTTTTACAGACTCTTTAGACCCTAAAAATGTCTCTTGAATCTCTCTGAACACCAGTTTGATCTCTTCTCTAAAATCCACCCACCCAAATCTCTCACTGCAAACTTTTTGCAAAGGAACCTCCTGCTACTACAGCTAAAGGAGTAGCTGAGGACCATCTGGCTGAGGACCGATGTATTGAATGACTTCCCAACCCCTGTTTTGTAGTTTGCTCAATTACTAACTACCAGAAATGTGATTGCACAAAGTGTAAGCAGGTATTTTTCTTTTTAATTCTTGGTCTTTTAATTTGGAAACCTGGTAAACTACCCCAAATATTGGTGCTATAAAATCTAGCAGGTAAATTAACTATCAGGATATTACATTGGTCAAAAGGAAAAGACAGTTAATGTATATATATTTCATGTAGAAATGACTCCAAAATAAACTTGGGGGTTCAGATTTTATCTTCTGAATATTTAACCAGTCCTCTGAATGATGTTATATGAGTAAAGAAATGAATATGGTATGGGAGAAAAAAAAATCAAGGATCATATAATTTAAAAATAATAATATTCTGTATTTTCTAATTAAAATTTAAAAATGAACATTAACAAAACTTGTTAACTGATTATGACCTTCTAGTATGAGTCCAAATGTAGAGTCAGCTCTTGGTATTTGAGTCAGTAAGTGACAGAAAGGTAGGGTGGTAATACAAGAGACTCACTTTTTAGTTTCCATGTCTTTTAAAGTGAAGATTTCCATTAGAATTTCTTTTTGAGCATGGAAACACTGATTATGGATTCTTCCTAATCTTTGTCAGGATACAATTTGAAGAAAAAGTCAGATGGAGGGGGAGAAGTTATCCAAGATGATAAAGAAGCAGATGTATTTGTTTTTCTGTAAAAGATTTCCCAGTTGGAAATTTTAAAAGTAAAGTCTTAAAAATTATCTCCAGGTGTCAATTTTTGGCTGCATTTTCTGGCTAGGTCTTGATTATTCATGGTGATTTGATTTAATTAAGAGACACCTATGCACTGCTTGCTATGTGCAAGGCACTGTTCTGCGTTTATTTAATCTTCTTAATAACCCTAAGGGGTGGGTACTAATATGATCTTCATTTTATAGATGAAGAAACAGAGATACATAGAGGGAACATAATTTCCCCAAAGTCATATAGCCCCTAAGAGGTGCAGCTAAGATTTGAAACCAGGAAGTGTAACTCCATCATTCACGATATTAAACACTGTGCTGCGCTGCCCATCACTCTGATTGCTGTTTACTGTTAATTTTGTGATTAATCCATTTTAAGAACATTTGGTTTCAAACTATTTGCTTTAGGTCATTTTCATGGCTTTGATCCTGTCCTAGTTTACTTAGAACTGTTAAATAGGTAATTGTTAATTTAAAATCTCTTTAGTAGTCTGCTTATTAGAAGTATTTCTTTCATGTTCTACAGGTATAGTCTGTCTTAATCTTGTTAATATTCTCTCAGGATTTCTCTCTTTGGGATAATGAACCACTATAGCTTAACAGTACAAGAAGCCAGACCATTATAGTTTGATCACAGGTGAAATGTCAAATATAAGACATGTTTTGTAAGCAGGTTAAAAAAACCACACACACAGCTTCTTTGCCTCCTTGGTGTTGTTCTTTTGTTAAGTTGACTGAAGAAAATATTTATGACTTTGATGTGAGTTTTATTTTAAGCCTGTCTATACTTTGTTTCACAAGAAGAGAATTTCCATGGGCTTTCAGTATTGCATTTACCAACCTATCAGAATCTGCACCCATTCCCTATCTTTCCTTCTTTTACAATGCATTACGTATTTGTGCTCCTGTCTGTGGCCAGTCCCATTTATGCTCAGAATCCTGTTCACCCTCTCCTACTCAAGGCCATCAAATCTCTCCCACCACCATCATTCTCCTCCTTTTGTTCTAGATCTTTCCTATTAACCTACAAATATACCATTCTGACTTGAATTTATTAATAAAAAAATTACTCTCCCTTGACTTCACACCTCCTCCCTTAAGAAAATCACATCACCCTGTAGCCTATATACACTGTCCTCACTTCTTCCCACCCATTGTCTCTGGAGCCATTTTCTCCCTTGATTCCAGCAAAATTGTGCTTGTCAAGGACTGTAGTGATCTCCATGTTGCTAATTTCAGGGGTCAATTCTCAGTCCTCACTTTATATCAGCTATTAAGATGGAAGTGATCACTGCCTCCTCTTTGGAAAACTTGATATTTAGCTCCTAGGAAGCCATTCTCTTTGTTTTATTTCACTGGATCCTCTTCACCATTCTACCTCTAAATCTTGGAGTTCCCTTGGGGAATTTCTAGGAGATCTCAATTGATCCAGTATACTTTATATGCCACTTACATGCTAACTCAAATTATCAATTAATATCTCTGGTAGAGATTTCTCTCTTGAAATGCAAACTCACATATTTCACTGTCTCATATCTAATATGCCCCAAATTTAATCTTGCTTTCCCTTCTAAACCTTCTCTTTCCTCTACATTCCATTTCTCAACAAATAGAAACCTATTCTCCCAGTGCTTGGGCTAAACATCTTGATATTTTTTTCTGCCCCTTTTCTTTCTTATTTATTTTTAATTGAAGGATGACTATAATATTGTGTTGGTTTCTGCCATACATCAACATGGATCAGCCATAGGTATACATATTTATACCTCTCCCTCTTGAGCCTCCCTCCTACTTCCCACCCCATCCCACCCCTCTAGGTTGTCCCAGAGCCCTAGTTTGAGTTCAAAATTCTTGATATTTTGACTCATCCCTCCCCTTTACATCCTATACTCACATTGTCATGCCTTACCTATTGTCATGAATATAAGGCTCCATGTTTCAAATCAGAACTATTATAAATTTCTTACTCTTCTAATTAATTTCTCTGCCTCCTCCTTTTCCATTCCCACCCTCCCTCTTCATTCATTTCCCACATAGCAGTCAGAGTGTTTTTAAAAGTCACATCAGATTATATCATTCCCTGCGTTGCACTCAGTATCTCTTGGATCTCATATCTTGCCACTTTCCTATCACTTCTCCTACTCCACCCGTCACAACCTGCTACTTCCTCTTCAAACACCCTAGCACAGGTCCCCTTAGCCTTTTGCACTGGCTGTTCCCTGGGCCTGGAAGTCTCCCAGATGTCTGCATAACTCACTCACTCCATTCACGGTCCCACTCAAATGCCATCTTATCAAAGAGAGCATCTGTCCTTGATTACCAAACTTAAAATAGCATCCTCCTTCCCTGTCACTGTGTCCATTTACCCTACTTAATTTTTTTCTTAGCTTTTATCATTCGTCTATTCGTTATTTATTGACTGTCTCTTCTAGAATGTAAGCCCAATAAAAAGGAGGAATTTGTCCATTTTCTTATTGTTTTATCTCCAGTGCCTGACACAAGGCACTCAATATATATTGTTTGAATGAGTGAATTTAGTGAATGAACAGAATACAACTGTACTTTGATGCTGAGATATAGAGGAAAATATGTCAAACTAGGAGACTCTGCCTAGGTAGGTGACCTTGGGCAAGATATGTAGGCTCTGTGGGATTTTGCTTACTCAATTGTAAAATGAGGTGTTTGAATTAAATGATTGCTGAAATCACCTCAGCTCTAAGAAGTCATGATTGAATGACTCTTAGGTTTGATTACTTTTCACTTTTCACTCTCTCTGACACTTCAGGCTTTGAAATACAACATCCTCAGTATATATACTCCCTTCTTAATGAATAGTGAAAAGAGAGAAATTAAACAAGGTTACAAATTCATTTTAGTCATATCAACATTTGACATGATCATTATGTAATATTTCAATGCCCAGACTGAAAATAGACCTTACTCCTAAAGAAGATATCACAGTTATTTTTAAATCCACCTGGCATTTCAATTAAGAGGGAGATAACTAATGTGTTTACCCCAGAATACTTTCTTGGCTCATTATGTTCTCGGGACATAAGACTACATTGAGGCAGAAAATAGCTATTGCCAATTTGAGTTGGCAGCTCAGCTATGGGAAAAATGCTCACATAAGTGACCAAAGTGAACATCATGTTGCATAAAAATTCATGTTATTTACTTACACATATAGAAACCACACACTTCCAAACAATTTCTAATAAAGGCACTGATGTTATTGTGCTAGATGTCCACCCACTCGGTCATGTCTACCCTCCATTCTGTTTGATGTCCCTGAGGGTTGTCTTACAGGAGGCTTCCTTATTCTCAGGCCTTTGGTTGGGTTCAGTCGAAGTGGAAAGCTACAGATGAAGATAAGATAAGAAAGTGAGGTTGGGACCACTGTTCCCGCAGCTCCTGACCCTGCAGAGTTGTGTTGACTAGCTGTGTCCTCCATCAAGGTCTCAGCCCCAGCCAGGTGGCCCTCCCCATGCAGGAGATGGGGAAGGCCACCTGACAAGCTCTTCTCTGGCTCTGGGTAGAGCAGCCTGGCTACCACATGAGCCCTTGTGATTGCCCTGCATTCCAATCTTCTTTATCATCATCCCCTTATTACATTCTTCTGGATTTATCCTAATTTTGAGTGTGCCATCTGTTTCCTATTAGGAATCGTTAAAATAGAAAATTAGTAAGAGAATAAGAGACAAAAAAATTAGAGGATGGGAATATAGTTATGTCAGCACACCAAGACTAAAAAGGGGTGCTGTAATTGAACATGGGTAAAGTTAAAAGGAAGCATTTAGTTCTTATTTGCTAATAATAGACAACATCTAGCACACCAAGAGCTGGCAGGGGGAGGGAGGCAAACCGCCCAAGGAAAAGCACTTTCAGTAGTTTTACTGCATCTAAACCAACTCTCATATAATATTGTGTTAACCTTTATAAGGCCTTCAAAATAAAATTAAATCATAATTCTATAAAACATTTTTACAAAAATGGAAAGTGGTGCATGCAAGGTGACAAATATAGAAAATGTTATATACAAGGACATACAGTATTTTTGTCATCTGATTTGATATGGGAATAGAATTTGGAAACTTCCAGAATGAATAACAGTCATGTCCCATAAATATTCCTTCTAAATTTTGATTTTTCTTGGCTATACTTTTAATACATCCCTTTGTAATTATGAAGTCTTTTATGTCCATTGTAGATAGTTTGGAAAACACAATTAAGCACACAAAATACCATAAATCCACCCCAAATTGTAAACCATTAGCAAGAGATTAATAACAGTGTTCTTATATCCTTTTTTCCTTATGTGTGCCAAGTCGCTTTAGTCGTATCCAGCTCTTTGCAACCCTATGGGCCATAGCCCACCAGGCAGGATTTTAATTTAACTGTATACATACTACATGTATTATTTTTAACCTGATTTTTCCCATCTGTCAATATATCTAGGATATTTCACTCTGTATTTCTACCACATAATTTTTAGTGTTAGCTTAGTGTTTCACTATGTGAATAATTGCATTTAACCAATTTCTTGTTTGGGAGGTATTATATTATTTCCATTTTTTTCAGCCTATTCTAAGGCTGTAATGAATATACCTATATATAAATCTTTGTATAGGTATCTGGTATTAATTCTTAAACTTTATTTTTTAATTTTTAAGACTTTTGCTAGTTATTTCCCTATTTATTCTTCGAAAAGAGTATGGCAGTTTACCCTCTCACTAATGGTAGATGCTCTCTTATTTATCAAATTGGAGATTGGTGACAAAATGTTCAAGACACTGAAAGTAAGTAGCTGATATACAAATAGTCTGAACTGCAGACTGAAAGGAGATCCATTATATTCAAATAACCAGGCAGGAGGGTGTAAAAACTGATTTTCTATTTTAAACACCAGAGAACTAGCTTTGATGTTTTACCCTTGTAGAAAGTGATTCCATCTTTGCATAAAGAATGTCCTGCAAAATAATTCTTTTGAGGCTAATTTTTTGCTCAGAAGCTTCTGCACATCCTGGATTAAAGCCCACAGAGATCTCTATACCATAAAGGACGAAGAGATAATGTTAGTTGAAAGGTTCTGAGGATGGAAGTGACCAAGGGTCCATCTTTAGCACAAAAAACCTTGCATTTGGCTTCCATAGACAATTTGACTTAGAGAAGTGTCATGTTCCCATGCTCTGCTGGGATTAAACATACCTCTATACCCCACACGACTAAACAAATAGGTTCACTCGGGTCTATGGTCTGCCATTATTGTCCATCTGGATGCTTTATTAATAGGTTTGGATTTATATGAATTGATACAAGAAAAGTGCTATGTACAACATTGCCTTTCCATATTATTTTCCACTGAGTAATTTAGCAAATATGTGTCTTGTATACCTCTTATCTCCAAGATGTGATGCTACTGGTTACAAATAAATGCTGCAGTGTAAAGCACGTTCCTTACCTTTCAGAAGTTCACACAAATGTATGAAAATTTATGTGGCAAAATATAGATAATTGTCAAATTGATGGCATAGAAATGAGTCAGACTTCTGTTGGTGGTGATTTTATGTGATATAGGCTCATCTACGTGAAACAAGTAGGAAAATTTAAAGTAAAAAAATACTTTTTTAAATTAAGAGGTCCTGTCATGTTTTCATATATAGCAACGACTCATTTGTGTGTGTGGCAGTGCATATTCTAGGCCAAAGTAGAAAAGATGCAAGGAATTAGCTAAGTAAATGAAAACTTAGAAAATTAAATTAAAACTGTTTTACCTCAGTGGTTTATGAGAAATGGAACTGGATATTTTTCACTTCGTATTTCATATATTTTGTCTATCTGGTTAAAAATTATGACCTCCTCCTGAATAAGTCATTGAAACCTTTGTAATGACTTAGGAGCAAGGTCCAGAAGTTTATTTGTTCAAAGATTCAGTATCACATAGATTGCTTGAAATCAGAGACTAAATTGTTTTCCTCCTATAATGCTTTAGCCTCATCTTCCTAATATTTGAAAAGTGCAAGTATTGGTTGCTTGGTCCGATTAGTTGATTAGTCCGATTCTTTGCCACCCATGGACTGTAGCCTCCAGACTCCTCTGTCCATGGGATTTGCCAGGCAGAAATACTGGAATGGGTTACCATTCCTTTTTCCAGGGGATCTTCCAACCCAGGTCTCTTGCATTACAGACAGATTCTTTACCATTTGAGGCAAAAGGGAAACCCTTCTATGTGTAAATAAGAAATTTTTATTCCATACTGAATTTTTAACTCAGATTGAAGAAATTAAAAGTATTATAGCTGAATGCTTATGTAATATTAGCACAAGATTTTTAAAATTAAACTCTGATATACTCTAATACCATAAGCATCATGTTTACTAGTAAAGTTTTTAATAGGAAACAAATTATTTGGAAGATTACAAAAGTAAGGTGGGATATAAAAATATCTTAAACCCTCTGAAAAGATAGCACAATATTTTTTGGCTCATACTCTGTATAGAGAATAGTTTCTTGAGTTTGTTTATACTTACAGTGGCTTAACTTTACCAAAATGAACAAAATTTGGAACTGTGAAAGAGGACTATCCAATAGAATCAAAGATAACAAGAGGAAATGAAGGATAATGAAGGCCCCTTTCGGTTTTCAGAAAAGAAAACTTTTTCAAGAAATTTCGTCTGCAAGTCTAGAAGAAACAAGGTTTAAATTCAGCTTGTCTCCTGTGCACTAGCTTTCTGGTTCCCCTATCATTGGAAAGCTGTAAGGACCACTCAAAAAGTCTAAAAAGTAGTGTGTTTACAATCTATGTCTCAACAAATGTCCTACAGGGCTAGTTAAATACTTAACCTTAACTTTAGTTGAAGCTTGCAAAGCCAGTATTTATTTCATGACACACACTTCCTGCTCTTATTAACTGATGGAAAGTGAATGGAACTGTCCTTAGGGAAGTGTTTAGTTCGGACTTTACCACCCTGCAAATAGAACTGCTGGCCTGGTTCCCATCTATAACTTTGTTATTCTCAGACCAGAGACCAGAAAATGCTTCCACTCACCTTAGCGATGATCACTTAAGCCCTATTGTGTGTCAGACTTGATACAATGTCCTAGACATACAAAGGTGAATAATGCAGATCAATATGGAAAGTGCTATGCTAAGGATACATAAAATAGTGCCTGACTGTGTCTGGAGAAGAGGGGGAAGGAGAAAGGCTGGGAAAGCAATGCTATAGTTGAGTCTTAAATGATGGACAGGGGGATTTAGCAGGCAATAAGGCAGGGCAGCGCATGCCAGGCATGTAGTAAATGCCCAGACAGATCAATAACAATGGCAGTGGCAGTCCCTCCTGAAAGCAAATGAAAGAGTGCAAGGAAGAACAAAGAAGTGAGGGTAAAAATATCTTAATTAAGGACCAGTGGTATGCCAAGGATTGAGCTAACATTTTTCCTAGAGGGTTCGGAGGAAGATTCAAGAAGATGGCATTTGTTCTGGTCTTAATGGTAGAGTAAAACTGACATGTAGAGGAGGAAAGTTATACTGGTTGATAAAACCGCAAAAGGCAGATAAACGTGAAAGTGCATGACCGCCTTCTCTTTTCTATTTTGTTCTCACTCTACAGATGTTGTCTAGTCCCTTGGCATCATACAATTTTAAGAGGATATCTCCTTAATTTAGATCTCCAGTCCTGAATTCTCCTGAGCCACCCATCTGTGTACCTCCAGATGTTTATGTGGAGTTTCTACTTCAGTGTCATACAGTCATGTCAACTGTTTAATGTTTAATAGTGAGCCCCTGACTTTCTTTTCTGAACCTGTTAGTCTTCTAATTTCCCATCTCAGTTATTGGTACCATCATCTACCCAGTTGCTCTACCAAAGCCCTAGGAATTATCCTTGATTCTTTTAACCTCAACCACTGTATCTAATCCTTCAGTGAGCACTCTGACTCTACTCAAAAGCATGTTTTAGATTTGAATTCTTAATTTCCTGAATCCCAGTGATTATTTTTGCTTTATTCTATTTTGCTCCTCTACTGTCCATTCTTTTAAAAATTTAAGTTACATCATATCACTCTTTGCTTTAAACTCTTCTATGTCTTTTTAGAACTAAATCCTTGCCTAATCATCTAGCTACCATCTAGTTTACCAAACTTACTTCCAGTCTAAATTTGAACCACCTGTTCCAGCTGCTCTGGTTTCTTCCCGATTCTGCAAAGTCATTCTCACTCAGTGCCATTGTACCCAAAGCTCACACTTCCTTCAGTGGTCTCCTTCATTTCTTTTAATTGTTTCCTTACCCTCATCTTCCAAATTTTAATCCAAATGTCATTTAAAACTATGCTTTCTAATAGTTCTTACCAGATTTTTCTAGATTATCACCATATTTATTTCCTTCCTAGAATTTAACATAATATTCTTTTCATTCATTTACTTGTTATCCCTCTTTCCAGAAACTCTCAGAACCTTGAAGGCAAGGCTTTATTTCTTTTTAAGCATCATATCCCAAGAATCTGGCTTAAAGTAGATGCTCAATGAGTATTTTTGAATAAATGAATGCCAAAGTCACTAGTTTCTTAAGACTATAAGCATTGGTAAAATCAAATACAGAGACACTTAAAAAAATAAGACACTATATAAAATGAATTTGGTTTGATCATTGGGAAGTCACTGTCAGAAGTAGTCAATTGGAGTGAAGGCAGAGGTATGTCATGGGTGAGGATTAAAATAGGAGATGCAAATGGAGGAGAGTATGGGTGTGTAAAGAAAGTACTTTACAATTTTGGTTAATGAATAAGATTTGTGTAGATTTTCATATGAGGAGAAAGAAGCAAAGACCAAGAGGTTGAAGTTACAAGAGAAGAAAGGGTAGGTGATGGAGGAAGATTATAGAGATGGAATTGGAGAATAGGATATGGAATCCAGGTGGGGGTTAAGTTTTGGAGGTGCTCCTCACTTCCTCTGAGGAGCAGGCCATCAAGGAAATGATCTTTTAGGATTGCCATTTCTTCTGATAAAAGCAAAGAAATAGAGGCAGGTGTGGAACTTAACATAGTGAACAGGCTTTCAAATGATACCATGAGCAAGCTGAGAAGCACTGGCCAGGAGTTCATAAAAGGAATGCTGATTGTCAATAAAGATTCAACTGAGACCATCAATTTGGTACCATTTTATAAAGTGGTATAATTTTTCATCAGTCACATGTTTATTAAGTATATTCTATCTCCAGACACTTTAGTTGTTGCTGGAAGTGTGGAGGATAATAAATCAGTTTCTGCAGTCTACCGGGACAGAGGAATAAGTATACCAATTAGCAAAGCCTTGTGGCGAGGCTTATACCAGAGGAATAAAATTATACAAGCAGAATACAGAGTATGATGGGGAAAGGGTCATAGGTCTGGTTGTAAGATAAATGGCTATAATTGAAGCTCTTGGAATTGGAGCCATTCTCCATGATAGTAGAATCCTGGAGCGGGGAGGTGGCTTACTGGAATGGAGGAAGTCATGCGTCTGTGAGTTAGCAGGCAGGTCAGAGGGGCTTCAGACTGAAGTTGTCCAGGAAGGTAGAAGGAGTTTTTCTAGACAAGGCCCATGTGGTTGTGGCTCAGATATCTGAATTCTCAGTGAATATTTAAGAGTGACCTGGAAGTCCACACATACCAGTGATAAGACTAGGTAGAGGGTAATACAGCCAGATGGTGTAAACATCAAAGGAAGAAAGCATTGTACCTGCGAGGGACAGCTTCGTGGTCTCAAAGTAGCCATTAACAAGACAGAAAATGCTCAAACCATTCCCCAGCCTCCTGGCAAACAAGACATCGTAAGAAAAGCATCCTTCACTCAGGAGAATTTCAGCCAAGACAAGAAGGAGGGAGGGAGGGAGGGGGAGAGAGAGAGAGAGTGATTTGTTAACTATAGCAAAGGCTGAGGCTACAAGAGTCAAGGATGGAAATAGTTGGTTCTGAGATGCCAAAAAACCTCAGGTGTGACATACTTCCAGAGCCTGCACAGGCCACTGAACCAGATGGTGTCAGTGATCTGAAGATACCAGCAACCTGGGATTGGTCCACATCTTGTCAAGGGATTGTTGGCAGAAGGACCACTGACTTCCCCTCAAGGTCAATGCTGGGAGTAAGCAATATTGTCAATGGTCAGAACCCAGAGAAAAATGCCCTGTAATCCAATATCTTTTCTTTTGAAGTATCTCTTTTCTCTCTGATTATGAAAGAAATATATATTCACTGCACAAAATAAGGTAACACAGAAAAGTACGAAGAATAAAATAAAGATCAGTTATAAACCCAAAGGGAGGTAATATAATGGTTGTTAACATTTCCATATCTGGCACTAATAGAATGCTGAGGCATTTATCAGTTAGGATTCTGAAATGTGTCAGTGTTCCTTTCTCTCCCTTTCCTGCCCTCTCTTTCACCTTCCGTCTTTGGTGCTGCTACCTTGCTAGCTTCCTCTCAGCTCCCCCAAATTCAGACTTCAACCATGTCTGGTGTAGAATCACCTTACCTTGGAGCCATCCGGTTACTCATTAAGGGTTGAATGGGGGTTGCTGTTGTGGCTGCTAGTGTTACAGGCCTGCTGCAGAGTTGCTATGGCTGGCCCTGGCCCTTGGGATGCCTCTTCTTGTTCTTCCAGGGGTCAGAGACCACATTGCTGGGCAAGTCTGAAAAACACTTACCTTTTCATATTCATTTTTCAATAGAGAAAAATGCCACCTTGGGAATGAGGCTAACCCAACCTTTATGCCCCTCTGGTAGTAACTCAATACCATTCACCATCAAGGTACTGTTTTTTACCAGCAAGATTCAGCCTCTTGACCCAGACACAGCATGGCAGGCCAGTCGTTGAATGGTCCTCTGTCAATTAAACATGAAGTTCAGTTGTGCCGTCACTAGGAGAATGGCGGTTTCGGCCCCTGAAACTAGCTTACGCGTGCTTCAAATTTTCTCTTGCTGCCTGCATGCCCAGAAAAGGGAGGCAAAACATGCCTAGTGAGATAGTACTTTCACTTTTTGAGCTTGATAAATTTGTCCTTCATTTTACCACATAAGTCAGAACTACTGTTTATCACGACCCTGCTAATGTTTTCTTTTCCTCCTTCCTCCCACCTGTCTCCTGCCACATCCCCAGAAGCATAAAGCTTTCAATATCTTGCTGTCCATTAGCATAAATAAACTCATGCTTTTAAAGTAAAAATAGATTCAATGCTATATTTGTTAAAGACTACATTACCATAAGAGGATAAAAAATATTCTTGAGTAATAGGTAGATCGTATACTTTAGAGACAATAATTTGCTTTTATTGTGGTTCCCTGAAAGTCAATTATTTTAGCCACAGATTAAAACTGTAGGTCTTGAGCACATGTTACATTTCCACTTTAGAAACTGTTAAACCATGCAGTTTCTCAGGACATGTACTTTCATATTTTAACTTATTTTTTCTGTTGTCAGTGTATTGTAGGCAGACCAAAACATGAAGGGCCATTTAAATCCAGTCTTTGCTATATGAATCAATGGATAATGTTATAATTTTGTTCCTTGTTTTTGTATTTCTGTTGTTAATTCAAATTTCATGTGATATTTATACATTAGATAAGAAAATACTGGGCTGATAAAGAACAGAAATGGCAGGAAATGGAAATGAGAGATCTTCGGCGTCTGGAAGAACTGAAGAAATTAATGGCTGAACAGTCAGTAAAAGACAGAGAAAGGTAAAAACAAAAGTAAATTGTGTGGTAATAGAAATCTTTTGTAATGTGTTAAGTGAATGGAATCTTCCATAATGTGTTAGGATAAATAATATCAGAGGGAGCATTTTTCTGTACTTAATTTGTCCTTACAATATTTATATTCACAAATTGAAAAGTGATACTTACATCTTAAACCTTCATATTCATGCACAAATCTCTAATTTTCTGTTTTGTTCCTTAGATAGCTTCCTAGTTAAAATCATCACAGAGAATTTCATAGTATTTGATTGCCCACTGTGTTTGTGAAATAATACTGACTGCTGCAATGACTCAATATTTTGACCTAGAAGGGAGAAACCATTATTTAGAGGAAAAGGGAGACCCATTCACTATGGCTGAGGCTGAGAAAGACAATATACAATCATACTGTGCTGTGTGGTATTCCCTTCATTATACTTAAGAGGTATTTGATATAGGAAAAACCGTGACTTCCCTAGAATAATGTAATTTTAGAGCTGGAAAAGACATCTGAGATGTAGTTTCCTCATTTTATGAGGATTTACTCCTTGGAAAAGACTCTGATGCTGGGAGGGATCGGGGGCAGGAGGAGAAGGGGACAACTGAGGATGAGATGGCTGGATGGCATCACAGGCTCCATGGACGTGAGTCTGAGTGAACTCTGGGAGTTGGTGATGGACAGGGAGGCCTGGCGTGCTGCGATTCATGGGGTTGCAAAGAGTCAGACACGACTGAGTGACTGAACCGAACTGAACTGCACTGAAAAATTAAAATTAAAAATTTCCCTAGTTTAATGTATCAATCAAGGTCAGTGAAGGGGCAGGGACAACATAGTATTTTGAATAGGAGAAGTTTAAGATAAAAAATATTAATTCTAAGAAAAAAAATCCTCAGAGCTGAAGGAGGGTTCTCATGGAAGAAACAAATTTGGAAATGTGAACCCTCCTCTCCACACTTGGGATTCAGATCTCACTGTAGAAGGTGTGGCTGTGGGCTGCCATGTGGTGGGAAAGTCCGTGAATGGGCTCATCCGGAAGTTGTTCCCAGTCACTGGGCAAGCAGGAACACCTTACCTGGGTGCAGGATGCCCAAACTGGAAGTCAGGCATTGTGATGCTCATGCTTCCAAGACTTGGTGGGAATCTGACAATGAGAGTACTTCTGAAATTTGATGGGAAACTGCCCACAGGGTGCACCTGAGCTCCACAAGCACCCCTGAGTGTACCCAACAAGTGCTGCTGCCAGCCATGAAGCAGGAGCAAGAAGGGGGAGCAAACCCAGAAACTAGGAAGGAAAGCCCTTTCCTTCTTCAGAATCCCTCCAGCACCCTTTTCCATCATGGCTAAGCACTATGCCAGCCGCAAAGCAGAAATGTCACAAAGTCCATCTCTATTTTCATAGAGCAGACAATGAAGGGTAGATTTGAACCGAGAGACAATAAATTGGTAACTGGCATAGTTATATAGTTTAGCCAGCTCCTGAGTGGATTTTCACAAAAGATAAATTAAAAATATATCTTTCATTTTGTAACATAAATCATAATAAAGTTTTCTTTACAGTTAGTCAATGTAAAAAAAAAAAATTGCCTGGAACTCTTCATACTTTCTGCTCAATTTCATTGTGAACTTAAAACTACTATAAAAATGAAGTCTACTACAGTACTAAAAATTACATATTAGACTTATTGTAACTTAAGATGACATAACCATTTTACACAACAAAGTTCATTTATATCTAGGAAGCTTCCTTTGTGACCCATGGAAATAATTTCAAATTCCAGTCACCAAATTGCAGAGTGGGGTTCCACACAGATGCCAGGCAATTCCCTCTATTTTATGAATAAAATTCAGTTGATTTTCCACGTATCTCAGGATTTATAATTGAGTTTAATCTATTATGAAGAAAATCAAGAATATAGCAAAGCTAGGGCTCAAGGCTAAGTGATAAAACAACCAGTGAGAAATCAGTTAAGCACAAACCAAGATATAAGAGGATACCAGAAGGCAGGCCAGGCCATGGGTCAGAGGCAGAAACAGGCAGTTCAGTTTTAAAGGCAAGGCAAATGTGGGAAGCAAAAGGCTGGTTGGATAGTCTGAAACTCAGCTAGAGGAACAAAAGAGAGCTCCAGGAATTAAAGGGGGTGGGGAAAAAGGAATAGCGGTGAAGTCCCTGCATGCTTCCAGTAGCATCTGCCCTCTTAGCCAAGGAGTTTCTTTGACTCCAGAGCCATTTCAGCTTTGTGCTTCTTGTCCCAATAATTATCAAGATAAGCTGATTCAGAACTTTAGTTGAAAAGAAGAAAAGGAAAATTAGAAGGGCCTGTCTTACATAACATAAAAGAAAAATAGGTGTCATATTATAACATAGTGAAAATAGTACTAAAGACTAGGAACCAGGAGACCAGGGTTTTAGTATCTTATTTGAATGGTGTATGACCTAGGGAAAGTCATTAATTTAACCTCTATTAGGCTCTGTTTTGTTCTTTGTAAAACAAACAAACAAACTGAACTGGATAACTTTTGAGGGCTAAGTGAGCTATCAACTTTTAAGAGTTTATGATCTATATATTTTACTCATCTGAAATGTAGATTCAGATAATTATGAATCCAATCCTTGTATGCCAATGGAAAATCAGTGAGGAGGGCCATTAAAATATCCAGATAATGTATCAGAACATAATTCTCAGAAAATTTTGGATGATATTGCAGATAAAAGCACAGTCCTCATTTTGTGATTTAGAGAGAGAGAATCTAACATGTAAAAACAGCTGATAACTTTTGCTTCCGACAAGAGCTAGAAATTGTGTTCTTTTGCAACCATCCTGATGCTGAGAAATGTGGTTGATTGGTTAAAATGTTTTTCTCTACTAGTGAAATACAATTCACAAATCTCATATTTGATATTTTAACTGTAGGCACATTTTTCTCATGTCAGAATAAGAAGGCTTGAAGCAGTTTCCAGAGCTGTTAAAAACACACATACACATACGCTTGAGAGTTTGAAAACTTCTGTTATTTCATTTTTCTATTTTGTAACTCTAATATTAAATTTCTTGAAAACAGTACTCATAAATTAACACATATATTAGGTTAAACCATAAGAAAATTCCATTTTTATGGGTCAAACAAAGGTTAAGTATTGGCAATTTTATGCAGTTCAACATAATAAAGAGATATAGCAATTTATTTACTAATTACATTTCCTTTCTCAATCTATTATAAGCTGCCTTGTGCCCTCATCACTTTATTGACATTGTTCTTGCCATAGTTTCCACTAACCTCCTAATGCCCTATTTTTATTTCTCAGCAATGTCAACGAAGTGGAGAGGGAAGGCTCTAGAATGAGGCTGTCAACATAAGAATCCTGTCTCTATCCTTTATAGCTGTGTGACATTTGGGTAAATTATTTCACATTTCTGTGCTTCAGTTTCTTCACCTATATAATGAAGAAATAAATAGTATCTTCTTTGTGGGATTGTTGCAAGGAATAAGTGAGATATTAAATGGAATGCACGCATAGTGAATATTCATTAGATATAAAGATTACTGTCAATTGATGTTTTAAAACATGGGATACTAACATAATTTGTTCTCAAAATATTTAAGCATTTTAAATGTTTTAAATAAAAGGTGTAATAATGGGGACACATTTTAAAACTGAAATACAGTTGCTTTACAATGTTGTGGCAATCTCTGCTGTATAGCAAAGTGACTTAGTTTAAATTTTTATGCATTCTTTTTTAAAAGATTCTTTTCCATTATGTTTATCCCAGGAGATTGTATATAGTTCCCTGTGCTATATACTAAGACCTTGCTGTTTATCCATTTTAAATGTAATAGCTTGCATCTACCAACCCCAAATTCCTAGTCCATCACTCTCCACCCTCCTGCCCCAGGTTGGAAACCACAAGTCTGATCTCTGTGTCTGTGAGTCTGACTTTGTTTCATTTCATTTGTGTCATATTTTAGATTCCACATATAAGTGCTATCATATGGTGTTTATCTTTCTCCTGACTTACTTCACTTAGTATGATAATCTCTAGTGTCATCCACGTTGCTGCAAATGGCATTCTTTCACTCTTTTTATGGCTGAGTGGTATTCCATTGTATATATGTACCACATCTTCTTTATCCATTCATCTGTCAATGAACATTCAGGTTGTTTCCGTATTTTGGCTATTGTGAATAGTGCCACTATGAATATAGGGGTGTGTGTGTCTTTTGAATTATAGTTTTGTCTGGGTATATTCCCAGAAGCAGGATTTTTAGATCATATGGTAATTCTATTTCTAGTTTTCTGAGGACTCTCTGGGTGGCTCAGTAGTAAAGAATCCTACCAATGCAGAAGATGTAGGTTGGAACCCTGGGTTGGGAAGACCCCCGGAGAAAGAAATGGCAACGTACTATAGTATTATTGCCTGGAAAATCTCATGGACAGAGAAACTTGGTGGGCTACAGTCCATGGGGTCACACAGAGTCAGACACAGCTTAGTGACAGAGCATCTTGCATGGGGAACCTCCATGCTGTTTTCCACCATGGCTCTACCAACTTAACATTCCCACCAATGGCATAGGAGGATTTCCTTTATCCACATTCTCTCCAGCATTTGCTATTTGTAGACTTTTTAAGGATGGTCATTCTGACCGTTTGAGTAGGTACTGTACCCCCATTGTATTTGCATTTCTCTAATAATTAGTGATATTGAGCATCTTCTCATGTACCTACTGACTATCTGTATGTCTTCTTTGGAAAAATGTCTGTTGACGTCTTCTGCCTATTTTCCAGCTGGGTGAGTTGTCTGTTCATTGTTGAGTTGTATGAGCTGTATGTATATTTTGGGAGACCCTCATGCAGTCTCTCCACTGGAAGTCTTCTCTGATATCATCTGTTTAATACATACATACAAACTATATATGCCTAAGTAAAACATGACTTAAGAGCAACAAAGACCCAGTACATTTTACATTATGGTAACATTGTATTTGTTTCAGCTGCCATGAAAAAAACACCATAGACTGATGGTTTAAACAACAGAGATTTATTTTCTCACAGTTCTGGAGGCTACAAGCCCCAAGATCAAGGTACCAGCATTGTTGACTTCTGGTAAGAACTCTCTTCCCAGCTTTTAGACACTTGCTTTATACTCAGAAGGTGGGAATAGAGAGATAGCAAATTCTCTGATGTTTCTTCTTAAAAGGCACTGAACTAAATTTATTCCATCACGAGGGCCCTACCTTCATGACCTCACTGAAACCTAATTATTTCCCAAAGGACTCATCTTCGAATACCATTACATCAGTGTTTAAATCTCATACGAGTTTTGCAGGAACAAGGTCAGTTTATAGCTACCATTTGTGTATAAAAAAACACATTTATGTATGGACAAATTACCTATTTATTATTAACTACTGTTTATTGGTTGCTGCTAGCACATAAGGCTTTTGTGACAATTAGAAAAAGTACCGAAAGACTAGAGATCTCTTCAAGAAAAGAAGAGATACCAAAAGAATATTTCATGCAAAGATGAGCTCAATGAAGGACAAAAATGGTATGGACCTAACAGGAGCAGAAGATATTAAGAAGAAGTGGCAAGAATACACAGAAGAACTGTACAAAAAAAATCTTTATGAATCAAGTAATCATGATTGTGTGATCACTCACCTAGAGCCAGATATCCTTGGATGTGAAGTCAAGTGGGCCTTAGAAAGCATCACTATGAACAAAGCTAGTGGAGGTGATAGAATTCCAGTTGAGCTCTTTCAAATCCTGAAAGATGATGCTGTGAAAATGCTGCACTCAATATGCCAGCAAATTTGGAAAACTCAGCAGTGGCCACAGGACTGGAAAATGTCAGTTTTCCTTCCAATCCCAAAGAAAGGCAAAGCCAAAGAATGCTCAAACTACTGCACAATTGCACTCATCTCACATGCTAGTAAAGTAATGCTCAAAATTCTCCAAACCAGGCTTCAGCAATACATGAACTGTGAATTTCCAGATGTTCAAGCTGGTTTTAGAAAAGGCAGAGGAACTAGAGATCCAATTGCCAACATCCCCTGGATCATGGAAAAAGCAAGAGAGTTCCAGAAAAACATCTATTTCTGCTTTTTGACTATGCCAAAGCCTTGGACTGTGTGGATCACAATAAACTGTGGAAAATTCTGAAAGAGCTGGGAATACCAGACCACCTAACCTGCCTTTGAGAAATCTGTATGCAGGTCAGGAAGCAACAGTTAGAACTGGACATGGAACAACAGACTGGTTCCAAATAGGAAAAGGAGTACGTCAAGGCTATATATTGTCACCCTGCTTATTTAACGTATATGCAGGGTACATCATGAGAGACTCTGAGCTGGATGAAACACAAGCTGGAATCAAGATTGCCAGGCAAAATATCAATAACCTCAGATATGCAGATGATACCATCCTTATGGCAGAAAGTGAAGAGGAACTAAAAGCCTCTTAATGAAAGAGGAGAGTGAAAAAGTTGGCTTAAAGCTCAACATTCAGAAAACGAAGATCATGGCATCTGTTCCCATCACTTCATGGGAAATAGATGAGGAAGCAGTGGAAACAGTGTCAGACTTTATTTTGGAGGGCTCCAAAATCACTGTAGATGGTGATTGCAGCCATGAAGTTAAAAGACTCTTACTCCATGGAAGGAAAGTTATGACCAACCTAGGTAGCATATTCAAAAGCAGAGACATTACTTTGCCAACAAAGGTCTGTATAGTCAAGGCTGTGGTTTTTCCTGTGGTCATGTATGGATGTGAGATTTGGACTGTGAAGAAGGCTGAGCACCAAAGAATTGATGCTTTTGAACTGTGGTGTTGGAGAAGATTCTTGAGTCCCTTGGACTGCAAGGAGATCCAACCAGTCCATTCTAAAGGAGATCAGTTCTGTTTGTTCTTTGGAGGGACTGATGCTAAAGCTGAAACTCCAGTACTTTGGCCACCTCATGCGAAGAGTTGACTCATTGGAAAAGACCCTGATGCTGGGAGGGATTGGGGGCAGGAGGAGAAGGGGACGACCGAGGATGAGATGGCTGGATGGCATCACCAACTCAATGGACATGAGTTTGGGTGAACTCCGGGAGTTAGTGATGAAGAGGGAGGCCTGGTGTTCATGGGGTCACAAAGAGTTGGACACGACTGAGCTACTGAACTGAACTGAACCCCTTTCTGGTGGCAAAGTATATAGATTCCCTATAGGAAGCCCACAAATTAGGAAAAGACAAGACTCCCCTCCTGAACCATGACACACAGCTTGACAAGCAGAGGAAAAACTGGACATCATACCCCATTTTTACTGCTGGCTAAGCATCATTTTGGCAAAGCACAATCTTCAAAATGGACATCCCTGCAAATAAAACCAACCTAATTCTTTTAAAACATTATATATTATCCACGTTGCTTCTAAAGTTTAGTCATCTGATATTTCTTTTCATGAAAGATGTGAGCTAAGTTTCTGACTTTTATGAAAGCTGCTCAGTGTCGTGTCCAGCTCTGCAACCCCATGGACTATACAGTCCATGGAATTCTCCAGGCCAGAATACTGGAGTGGATAGATATATTCCCTTCTCCAGGGGATCTTCACAACCCAGGGATCCAACCCAGGTCTCCCTCATTGCAGGCTGATTGTTTACCAGCTGAGCCACCAGGGAAACCTTTCATATTGGTCTAAACTGATAGACCACCATCTCTGTACCAGTTATTTAATGATTCATCCTTTCCTCCTGATTTTAAATACTACTCTTTTATTGTATATTACACTTCTAATTATGCTTTTATATCCATATAGACACTTGAGTAGATTAAATAAAAACTGACCTATATTTTTCTTTCTACATCAATAACATGCTGTTTTAATTATTGTTTTTCTATTGTACTTATTCTGTGTTCATTCATTGCTCTTTTCAAAAATATGTTAGTTACTGTATCATTTCAATTTAAAAATCTGTTAATTTTTTGCATTGAAACTTTGCTATGGAGAGCTGATTTATGTGCCAAATTTAATCTCCATTCTAGGACCATCGTTCCAGAGTAGCTCTCCAGTTCACATCTCTTCTTAGGTTCTCTGGAAGATTTCATAGTTTTTGTTTTGCTCTTTTATTTTTTTTTTTTCCTGGTGAAGACCTGGAAATTATTTTGCAGTAAGTAGAACTGAGTGACCAAGAAGCCAATTATAAATTTTCTTTAGTCACTATATGAAAAGTGTCTGAACTAGGAAGTAGCAGTGGGGATGCAGAAGTGATAGATGCTTATGAAGTATATAGATTAGGTAAAATTAATTTCACTGAAGAAGGTGTTTGAAGGAAAACAGAGGAAACAGCATGATCTTGAATATTATTGAGCTTCCTGTCCTGTTGTGTTGAAAGCTTTTAGTTATTTTGTTTTCAATCTGTTTTACTTTCTAATAAATTTATTTGCATGTATTATCTATGTATCTTTGACCACTTTCTACCTGGTTTGAAATATGTTTTTATTATTTAATTTTTAAATAGTTTAGGTTTCATTTTTGATGCCTTAACAATATATTGGTAAGGTGCTTGACAAACGCAAGGTTGCTAACAGTTTTCAATTTCTTTAACTTTTCTATTTTCTGTCTTTCATAAAGCTGAGTAAAAATTCAGCATAAATTATGGGAAGCTACTAACACTGCTACTTTTAACATATAAAAGCTTCATTGAAGAATAATTTATGTTATCATAAATTCCTCTTTTAAGTGTACAATTAAATGATTTACACTTTGAGAGGGGCTTCCCTCATAGCTCAGTTGGTAAAGAATCTGCCTGCAATGCAGGAGACCTAGATTCAAAACCTGGGTCAGGAAGATCCCCAGGAGAAGGAAATGGCAATCCACTCCAGTATTCTTGCCTGAAAACTCCCATAGATAGAGGAGCCTGGCAGGCGACAGTCCATGGGGTCTCAAAAGTCAGACACAACTTAGCGACTAAACAACCACCAGGGGCTTCCCGGGTGGCGCTAATTGTAATGAACCCCTCAGACAATACAGGAGATAGAAGAGATGTCAGTTTGATCCCTGGGTAGGTAAGATCCCCTGGAGGAGGTCATGGCAACCCATGCTAGTATTCTTGCATGGAGAACCCCATTGACAGAGGAGCCTGGCAGGCTTCAGTCCATGGAGTCTCAAGGAATGGGACACAACTGAAGCGACCTGGCACACATGCACACACACTTATATAGAATAAATTTATGTAATTCTACAACCATCTGTATAGTCCAGTCTTAAATCATTTTCCTCACCCCTGAAAGATTTTCATGCCTATTTGCATTAATTCCCAATCCCCCTCCTAGCTCCAAATGACCATTAATCTATTTCTGACTCAAAGATTTGCCTTTTCTAGGCATTTTATATAAACATAACACACTGAATTATTTTATTTAGCATAATGTTCTTAAGGCTCATCCATATAGTTCTCTATATTATTAGCTTTATTCCTTTTAATTATTGAATAATATTCCACTTCAGCATTACTTTTTAAAAAATTAATTAATTAATTTTTTAACTTTACAATATTGTACTGGTTTTGCCATACATTGACATGAATCCACCACAGGTGTACATGTGTTCCCCATCCTGAAACCCCCTCCCTCCTCCCTGCCCATCCCATCCCTCTGGGTCATCCCAGTGCACCAGCCCTGGGCACCCTGTATCATGCATTAAACCTGGACTGGCAATTCATTTCACATGTGATAATTTACATGTTTCAATGCCATTCTCCCAAATCATCCCACCTCGCCCTCTCCCACAGAGTCCAAAAGACTGTTCTATACATCTGTGTCTCTTTTGCTGTCTTGCACACAGGGTTATCATTACCATCTTTCTAAATTCCATATATATGTGTTAGTATAGTATACTGGTGATTTTCTCTTTCTGGCTTACTTCACTCTGTATAATAGGCTCCAGTTTCATTCACCTCATTAGTACCGATTCAAATGTATTCTTTTTAATGGCTGAGTAATACTCCATTGTGTATATGTACCACAGCTTTCTTATCCATTCATCTGCTGATGGACATCTAAGTTGCTTCCATGTCCTGGCTATTATAAACAATGCTGCGATGAACACTGGGGTACAAGTGTCTCTTTCAATTCTGATTTCCTCAGTGTGTATGCCCAGCAGTGGTATTGCTGGGTCATATGGCAGTTCTATTTCCAGTTTTTAAAGGAATCTCCACACTGTTCTCCATAGTGGCTGTACTAGTTTGCATTCCCACCAACAGTGTAAGAAGGTTCCCTTTTCTCCACACCCTCTCCAGCATGTATTGCTTGCAGTCTCTTGGATCACAGCCATTCTGACTGGTGTGAAATGGTACCTCATTGTGGTTTTGATTTTCATTTCTCTGATAATGAGTGATGTTGAGCTTCTTTTCATATGTTTGTTAGCCATCTGTATGTCTTCTTTGGAAAAATGTCTGTCTAGTTCTTTGGCCCACTTTTTCATTGGGTCATTTATTTTTCTGGAATTGAGCTACAGGAGTTGCTTGTATATTTTTGAGATTAATTCTTTGTCAGTTGCTTCATTTGCTATTATTTTCTCCCATTCTGAAGGCTGTGTTTTCACCTTGCTAATTCCATTCACCATTACAACAAAAAGAATAAAATACTTAGGAATATATCTACCTAAAGAAACAAAAGACCTATATATAGAAAACTATAAAACACTGGTGAAAGAAATAAAAGAGGGCACCAATAGATGGAGAAATATACTGTGTTCATGGATTGAAAGAATCAATATAGTAAAAACGGGTATACTACCCAAATCAATATATATATTCAATGCAATCCCTATCAAGCTACCAACAGTATTTTTCAGAGAACTAGAACAAATAGTTCTAGTTATAGAACTAGAACTAATAACAAATAGAACTAGAACAAATAATTCCACAATCTTTATGGAAATACAAAAACCTCAAATAGCTAAAGCAATGTTGAGAAAGAAGAATGGAACTGGAGGAATCAATCTGCCTGACTTCAATCTCTACTACAAAGCCACAGTTATCAAGACAGTATGGTACTGGCACAAAGACAGAAATATAGATCAATGGAACAAAATAGAAAGCCCAGAGATAAATCCATGTGCCTATGGACACCTTATCTTTGACAAAGGAGGCAAGACTATACAATGGTGAAAAGACAATCTCTTTAACAGGTGGTGCTGGGAAATCTGGTCAACCACTTGTAAAAGAATGAAACTAGATCACTTTCTAACACTATACACAAAAATAAACTCAAAATAGATTAAAGATCTAAATGTAAGACCAGAAACTATAAAACTCCTAGAGGAAAACATAGGCAAAACACTTTCTGACATAAACCACAACAGGATCCTCTATGACCCGCCTCTCAGAATATTGGAAATAAAAGCAAAAATAAACAAATGGGACCTATTAAAATTAAAAGCTTCTGCACAACAAAGGAAACTATAAGCAAGGTGAAAAGACAGCATTACTTTTAAAATCTTATTTTCAAGGCAATGTTGTTTCTTTCTTGTTGGTAAAATATTAATATTAATGTATGCAAAATAGTATAAAAGGAAGTTTTAAAATTTATGTAAAGTTTGATATCAATTTAACATAAGACTTTAATTTGTACCAGAGTGACATATTCACTGACAAATGTTTGAAGAGTAGTAACTGATCTTAGCTTCCTTATGAGCCCCTTCTTGTAGAGTAGTAAGACAAATGGAAACTTTTAAATTAAAAGCATGTTAGGTTCTTTCATTTCTTTTTTTAATTTTATTTAATTTTTAATTGAAAGATTATTGCTTTACAAAATGTTGTTTTCTGTCAAACATCAACATGAATCAGCCATATGTACATATGTCCTTTCACTCTTGAACCTTCCTCCCATATCCCCCCAGTCTCACCCTCTAGGTTGATACAGACCCCTGTTTGAGTTCCCTGAGATATATAGCAGATTCCCATTGGCTATCTGTTTTACATATGGTAATGTAAGTTTGCATCTTACTTTCTCCATACATCTCACCTTTCCTCCCATTTCCCTGTATCCATAAGACTTTCATTTCTAAATGGTCTCATTTCAGATTATCTATGTCTCTTTGTGTGGTAAAGGTAGAAACTCCAACCTATGCTGGAGGTCAGACAGCCTCCTCCAGTATAAGGGTGATATGGCTGGTCAGCATGCAGATTCTGATACCCCTTAGGGTCCTCATTACTCTATAATTTCACCCCATCCCTCCATGTCCCCAGGGTACGACACAGTGCTATCCAATAAAAATGTTACATGAATCACATATGTAGTTTAAAATTTTCTAGTATCTAAATTTAAATATAGCAAGTAGAATTGACTTTAATAGTATATTTTATTTAACATGATCTATCCATACCATGGTCTTCCCTGGGGGCTCAATGGTAAAGAATCCACCTGCCAATGCAGGAGACATGGGTTTGATCCCTGGGTTGGGAGGATTCCCTGGAGAAGGAAATGGGAATCCACTTCAGTATTCTTGCCTCAGGAAATCCCATGGACAGAGAAGCCTGGTGGTCTACAGTCCATGGGGTTGCAAACAACCATGGGGTTGTTTGACAGCAACTAACAACAACATCCATTCACTATGCCATCAATATAAAAATTATTAATGCACATTTTATATTTTTATATGAAATTTTTGAAATCTGCTATACATTTTACACTTTCATTACATTTCAGTTTGAACTAGTCACATTTCAAGTGCAGAGTAACCTCATGTGGTTAGAGGAGCCATACTGGCCAGGGGAGGTATACAAAAAAGCTTGTTAGCCTCTTGGCAATGGAGGATTGAGTGGCTGGTCGACCTGCAGATTCTGACTCTGTTATATTAATAGAATTGACATCATTTTTACATAAATTTTGAACTCTGCTTTTATCTTCTTCTGTCTTATCTTCTTTATTTTAGAACTTCTCATCTTCATGTTCTTCTATAGAACTCATCTTCTATTTTTCAAAGTTTTCACTGCCCTTGCCAGTTTGTCCCTTGTATCTCTTGGGTATGTCTTGTCCCTTGGAATAGGCCTTAGTCTCTATGCAATCTGCTAGTAATGGAATTGGACCCACTGAGCCTTAGGGTACAAGCCAATGTTTAACACTGCCACTGATCACACACCTGACATTTTCTCTGGTCCTGAGGTCTCCTCCTCCAGGTCTTTTCAGCCCTGGTTTTCCCAGAGTGTGACTTATACTTCTAGTAAGAGAATTCCAGAAGAACGTCTATTTCCGTATTATTGACTATGCCAAATCCTTTGACTGTGTGAATCAAAATAAACTGTGGAAAATTCTGAGAGAGATGGGAATACCAGACCACCTAACCTGCCTCTTGAGAAATCTGTATGCAGGTCAGGAAGCAACAGTTAGAACTGGACATGGAACAACAGATTGGTTCCAAATAGGAAAAGGAGTCCGTCAAGGCTGTATATTGCCACCCTGCTTATTTAACTTCTATGCAGAGTACATCATGAGAAACGCTGGGCTGGAAGAAACACAAGCTGGAATCAAGACTGCCAGGAGAAATATCAATAACCTCAGATATGCAGATGATACCACCCTTATGGCAAAAAGTGAAGAGGAACTAAAAAGTCTCTTGATGAAAGTGAAAGAAGAGAGTGAAAAGTTGGCTTAAAGCTCAACATTCAGAAAACGAAGATCATGGCATCTGGTCCCATCCCTTCATGGCAAATAGATGGGGAAACAGTGGAAACTGTGTCAGACTTTATTTTTGGGACTCCAAAAACGTTGCGGATGGTGGCTGCAACCATGAAATTAAAAGATGCTTACTCCTTGGAAGGAAAGTTATGACCAACCTAGACAGCATATTAAAAAGCAGAGACATTACTTTGCCAACAAAGGTCCATCTAGTCAAGGCTATGGTTTTTCCTGTGGTCATGTATGGATGTGAGAGTTGGACTGTGAAGAAAGCTGAGCACCGAAGAATTGATGCTTTTGAACTGCAGAGTTGGAGAAGACTCTTGAGAGTCCCTTGGACTGCAAAGAGATCCAACCAGTCCATTCTGAAGGAGATCAGCCCTGGGATTTCTTTGGAAGAAATGATGCTAAAGCTGAAACTCCAGTACTTTGGCCACCTCATGCAAAGAGTTGACTCATTGGAAAAGACTTTGATTCTGGGAGGGATTGGGGGCAGGAGAAGGGGACGACAGAGGATGAGATGGCTGGATGGCATCACTGACTCGATGAACGTGAATCTGAGTGAACTCTGGGAGTTGGTGATGGACAGGGAGGCCTGGCGTGCTGCGATTCATGGGGTTGCAAAGAGTTGGACATGACTGAGTGACTGAACTGAACTGAACTGAAGACCTTGAGCAATTCGATACAGGATACAGGAAGCTTGGGGCTGGTGCACGGGGATGATCCAGAGAGATGTTATGGGGTGGGAGGTGGGAGAGGGGTTCAGGATTGGGAACTCAAGTACACCCGTGGTGGATTCATGTCAATGTATGGCAAAACCAATACAGTACTGTAAAGGAAAATAAAGTAAAAATTGAAAAAAAAAAATAGACTTCGATCAAACCATGGGAAGCAAATGTTCCCTAATGTAATCTCTAAACACCTCCTTTCCTATGTCATGCTGCTGCTGCTGCTGCTGCTAAGTCACTTCAGTCATGTCTGACTCTGTGACCCCATAGATGGAAGCCCACCAGGGTCCCCCATCCCTGGGATTCTCCAGGCAAGAGCACTGGAGTGGGTTGCCATTTCCTTCTCCATGCATGAAACATGCTAAATACAGGCCTTCACTGGGAGGTATTTTCTACCAGGAGAGTGGGAAACTAGTCCCATGTTCTTGGGTTCTCCCATAACTATCTTAGTGCTTCTGATAAGCTCCCATCATTTACAGTTGATTCACTGAGGGGTAGAAAGCTATGGAACTAGTATTTGAGAACTTCACTTACTTCTCCTTTGCACACTAGTGGAGTGGTCAGAGGGAAACATGATATCCAGGAGAAATAAAATAGATGAGGTTAATATTTTCAAAATGTTGTCTCTGTAGTATTAGTATGAAGAAAAAGTCTAGGAAAAAACAACCCTATGATAACAGTTTTTGTCTCCAGGTAATGAACTGGACAGTTCTGATTTTCTTCTTTATATTTCTGCACTTTTCAAAAGTTCCACAATGAACATATATTTCTGACAGTAAGAAAAAAACCCTCAGTAGTTTAAAAATAATAAATAGAACATTTTTTTTTATTTTCATCAACTGTTTGTGGGTTTCAAATTGGTAGGAAAAGTAGGAAGTAATGGAAATGCATAGAAGTGAGTGTATGAATTCAAATATAAAAGTATGAAACAGAAGATACACTTTTCAGGCAAGAGAAATAAGTCTTCAAAGTAGCCATAAGAATGTACACTTTTTGTGTTTTTTTACCACAATATTTATACCTGTGTGAAAGTGTTAGTCCTCAGTCTTGTCCATCTCTTTGCCACCCTATGGACTGTAGCCCACCAGACTCCTCTGTGCATGGAATTCTCCAGGCAAGAGTACTGGAGTGGGTTACCATTCCCTTCTCCAGGGGATCTTCCCCACTCAGGGATAAACCCCAGTCTCCCGCATTGCTGGACAATTCTTTACTGTCTGAGCCACCAGGGAACCCCATTTATACCTGGTATGATCTAATTTCTCTAATTCTATATTTGAGGTCCTTTTCTAATCTTCCTTCTTCCTTGTCATTTGATCTCCTGATGGGTTCCCCCAGAGCCTTCTTTTTCTATCCACTGATGTAAGTTAAACTTTCTCTCTTCTTTTATACACGGTGGTCCTTTGCAGCAGGACTCTGAATGCACAACCTTCCTCCTGGGGCCTCTTGGGGCCCGTGGCACAGCCCTAATCACCGTCGCATGCAACTCTATAAGCTGTGATGACTCTGTGATGTTTATGTTTCTTTTGTTTGAGTGTAATTTTAAACATATTTGTATTGTCTTCAAAATTTTTCTTGACTGAGTATTCTTTATGTTAGATACACACAGGGAACAGCAGAAAATAAGTATCATTGCTTTCCATTACCACGGAAAGTTGTAAAGTAAACAAGGATAAATTTAGATCACCTTTCCATGCAAGGGATGCCCTTGTCATTAGGACATTTTCTAAATCCATGTTCAAGTGCTCAATTTCTAACTTTTCTGAAGTTGAACTCTCTTGTTGCAAACACATACTTTCTTTTCTGTATATTTGCCAATTCTTATCTACAAGGATGGATATGATTGTGGCCTTTAATAAATAGTCTGCCCTTTCCATTTACATCCTTTGTAATAATTTTAGTTATTGAAAATGGTTAGGCACATATATATGGAATTTAGAAAGATGGTAACGATAACCCTGTATGCAAGACAACAAAAGAGACACAGATGTATAGAAGAGTCTTTTGGACTCTGAAGGAGAGGGCGAGGGTGGGATGATTTAGGAGAATGGCACTGAGACATGTATATTATCATATGTGAAACGAATTGCCAGTCCAGGTTCGATGCATGATACAGGGTGCTCGGGGCTGGTGCACTGGGATGACCCAGAGGGATGGTATGGGGAGGGAGGTGGGAGGAGGGTTCAGGATGGGGAACACGTGTACACTCGTGGCGGATTCATGTCTATGTATGGCAAAACCAATACAATATTGTAAAGTAATTAGCTTCCAATTGAAATAAATAAATTTATATTAAAAATAAAAATGGTTAGGGACTTCCCTGGCAGTTCAGTGAAACCAGGTCCCATGCTGCAACTAAAAATCACACATGCCACAATGAATATGGAAGATCCCACATGCAGCAATAAGACTCAGTGAAGCCAAATAAATAAATAACAATTTTTTAATGTTTGAAACTATACACTCTAGAAAGAAATTTTAAAGATTTTTTAAAGCAAATTAACTTGGTTAAGCAGTTCCTCTGGATATAATTTTATAACCAGGAAACTGAAGCTGGGCACAGCCAACAAACAGAAGATACAAACTCTGGGCATATCATTGGTCAATGCTAATGCAGTAAGAGAGCAGAATTTCCATTCTTTGCTGCAGTAGGTTCACCTGAAAGCATTCAAAAGTTCTGCTGTCCAGGTCAGGCCCCAGAACAATTAGATCAGAATCCCTGGCAATGGGATTTCTGCCTAAATAGTTTTTGAAAATCCTCAAGTGATTCTGAAATGCAGCAACATTTGAGAACCAGTGTACTAGAGTTCTTCCATACTTTTTGAAGTATGTGCCTCTAATTATCTATTGGATTCTCGAGAACATTAAATTTTTTAGAAGTGCTCCTAATTTCTCTACGTGGTCCACTGGAGAAGGGAATGGCAAGCCACTTCAGTATTCTTGCCTTGAGAACCCCATGAACAGTATGAAAAAGCAAATGATAGGATACCAAAAGAGGAACTCCCCAGGTCATTAGGTGCCCAATATGCTACTGGAGATGAGCGGAGAAATAACTCCAGAAAGAATGACAGGATGAAGCCAAAGCAAAAAAATATCCAGTGTGCATGTGACTGGTGATAGAAGCAAGATCCGATGCTATAAAGAGCAATATTGCATAGGAACCTGGAATGTCAGGTCCATGAATCAAGGCAAATTGGAAGTGGTCAAACAGGAGATGGCAAGGGTGAATGTTGACTTCTAGGAATCAGCGAACGAAAATGGACTGGAATGGGTGAATTTAACTCAGATGACCATTATATCTACTACTGCGGGCAGGAATCCCTCAGAAGAAATGGAGTAGCCATCATGGTCAACAAAAGAGTCCGAAATGCAGTGCTTGGATGCAATCTCAAAAATGACAGGATGATCTCTGTTCGTTTCCAAGGCAAACCATTCAATATCACAGTTATCCAAGTCTATGCCCTAACCAGTAATGCTGAAGAAGCTGAAGTTTAATGGTTTTATGAAGACCTATAAGACCTTTTAGAACTAACACCCAAAAAAGATGTCCTTTTCATTATAGGGGACTGGAATGCTAAAGTAGGAAGTCAAGAAACACCTGGAGTAACAGGCAAATTTGGCCTTGGAATATGGAGTGAAGCAGGGCAAAGACGAATAGAATTTTGCCAAGAAAATGCCTTGGTCATAGCAAACACCCTCTTCCAACAACACAAGAGAAGACTCTACACATGGACATCACCAGATGGTCAACACCGAAATCAGATTGATTATATTCTATGCAGCCAAAGATGGAGAAGCTCTATACTGTCAACAAAAACAAGACCAGGAGCTGACTGTGGCTCAGATCATGAACTCCTTAATACCAAATTCAGACTTAAATAGAAGAAAGTAGGGAAAATCGCTAGAGCATTCAGGTATGACCTAAATCAAATCCCTTATGATTATACAGTGGAAGTGAGAAATAGATTTAAGGGCCTAGATCTGATAGATAGAGTGCCTGATGAACTATGGAATGAGGTTCATGATATTGTATGGAGCAAGACCATCCCTATGGAAAAGAAATGCAAAAGGCAAAATGGCTGTCTGGGGAGGCCTTACAAATAGCTGTGAAAAGAAGAGAGGCGAAAAGCAAAGGAAAAAAAGGAAAGATATAAGCATGTGAATGCAGAGTTCCAAAGAATAGCAAGAAGAGATAAGAAAGCCTTCTTCAGCGATCAATGCAAAGAAATAGAGGAAAACAACAGAGTGGGAAAGACTAGAGATCTCTTTAAGAAAATTAGAGATACCAAGGGAACATTTCATGCAAAGATGGGCTCAATAAAGGACAGAAATGGTCTGGACCTAACAGAAGCAGAAGATATTAAGAAGAGGTGGCAAGAATACATGGAAGAACTGTACAAAAAAGATCTTCACGACCCAGATAATCATGATGATGTGATCACTAATCTAGAGCCAGACATCTTGGAATCTGAAGTCAAGTGGGCCTTAGAAAGCATCACTATGAACAAAGCTAGTGGAGGTGATGGCATTCCAGTTGAGCTGTTTCAAATCCAGAAAGATGGTGCTGTGAAAGTGCTGCACTCAATATGCCAGCACGTTTGGAAAACTCAGCAGTGGCCACAGGACTGGAAAATGTCAGTTTTCCTTCCAATCCCAAAGAAAGGCAATGCCAAAGAATTCTCAAACTACCGCACAATTGCACTCATCTCACATGCTAGTAAAGTAATGCTCAAAATTCTGCAAGTCAGGCTTCAGCAATATGTGAACTGTGAACTCCCTGGTGTTCAAGCTGGTTTTAGCAAAAGCAGAGGAACCAGAGATCTAATTGCCAACATCCGCTGGATCATGGAAAAAGCAAGAGAGTTCCAGAAAAACACCTATTTCTGCTTTATTGACTATGCCAAAGCCTTGGACTGTGTGGATCACAATAAACTGTGGAAAATTCTGGAAGAGCTGGGAATACCAGACCACCTAACCTGCCTCTTGAGAAATCTGTATGCAGGTCAGGAAGCAACAGTTAGAACTGGACGTGGAACAACAGACTGGTTCCAAATAGGAAAAGGAGTCCGTCAAGGCTGTATATTGTCACCCTGCTTATTTAACTTATATGCAGAGTACATCATGAGAAACGCTGGGCTGGAAGAAACACAAGCTGAAATCAAGATTGCCGGGAGAAATATCAATAACCTCAGATATGCAGATGACACCACCCTTATGGCAGAAAATGAAGAGGAACTAAAAAGTCTCCTGATGAAAGTGAAAGAGGAAAGTGAAAAAGTTGGCTTAAAGCTCAACATTCAGAAAACGAAGATCATGGCATCGGGTCCCATCACTTCATGGGAAATAGATGGGGAAACAGTGGAAACAGTGTCAGACTTTATCTTTTAGGGCTCCAAAATCACCGCAGATGGTGACTACAGCCATGAAATTAGAAGACGCTTACTCTTTGGAAGAAAAGTTATGACCAACCTAGATAGCATATTCAAAAGCAGAGTCATTACTTTACCAACAAAGGTCCATCTAGTCAAGGTTATGGTTTTTCCAGTGGTCATGTATGGATGTGAGAGTTTGACTGTGAAGATGGCTGTGTGCCGAAGAATTGATGCTTTTGAACTGTGGTGTTGGAGAAGACTCTTGATAGTCCATTAGATTGCAAAGAGATCCATCCAGTCCATTCTGACGGAGATCAACCCTGGGATTTCTTTGGAAGGAATGATGCTCAAGCTGAAACTCCAGTACCTTGGCCACCTCATGAGAAGAGTTGACTCATTGGAAAAGACTCTGATGCTGGGAGGGATTGTGGGCAGGAGGAGAAGGGGATGACAGAGGATGAGATGGATGGATGGCATCACGGACTCGATGGACATAAGTCTGAGTGAACTCCAAGAGATGGTAATGAACAAGGAGGCCTGGCGTGCTTTGATTCATGGGGTCACAAAGAGTCGGACACGACTGAGTGACTGAACTGAACTCAATGCTACACCCTCACTGAAATAGTTCAGGAAAGTAATGTAGGCAAAACTTTATATTCCTGGAAGAGTTTATCAATTGTATGAATCTTCTGTAAGCAGAAATCTTGCATGTTGCTCACTAAGCAGGTGTGTATGTGCATTTGCAAACAAATATGTTTAGCAGTAACAAACACTAGTTCTTATTTTTTCCAAAAGTTCTTCTTTTTCCCAAAAGAATAGTGTTTTCCTATTTTGTAAAACAAACATTTGAAGTTGAAGATGGCAGTGGCTATTTGAAAAGAAGAAACTAGAGTCAGCTGCCTTCCTAACACTAAATTGGTTTTCTTAATCTAGTGTGTATTTGGGGGTACATGCCAACAGGAGGAAGTTGACATTTACTGCATTTTATAAGTAGTAAAACCAGATATTTCTCTCTATTTTCCATGTCTTTTCCTAACAATATGTAAAATTCAGCATGTTGTATTAGAAGACATTGAGAACTTTTAAAGTGGGTTCACAGTCTAATCTTTGAGATTTTAAAGAGTATGTTTAGTAAAATGACTTCAACAGAAACTTAATAAATGTTTGTTATGCTTTTGCTTCTCACTGTGAGATTTCCCCAAATTAGTGGGAACGTTCTTGTTCATTGAATCTCTGTCAACCAAATCCCTATTACAATTACTTTTGCCAAATTATGTCAACCATGGATCATCGTGAGGCATTAAACAAATATAGTTCTTAGCAAGACTTCTTGTTTTGTTTTTTAAATGATATTATAAAAGTTTCACAAATTATCATTCATTTAAAAGACTGAAAGAGACCCCAGTGATAGAAAACCTGCTGTCTTATTTACAACTGATAGAAGTGAATAAAAATAACTTGTAGAATCTGCTCATCAGTGTAAAACAATTGACTATGGCTTTTGTGTACATGTTTGTCCATATTTTGTTATATACCAGATGATTGATAACAGATCATTTGGACATAATCATAGTAGTCCAAATAATGGGAGAAAAGGAAAGATATACATATCTGAATGCAGAGTTCCAAAGAATAGCAAGAAGAGATAAGAAAGCCTTCTTAAGTGAATATGGCAAAAAAAAAAAAAAGAGGAAAACAATAGAATGGGAAAGACTAGAGATCTCTTCAAGAAAATTTGAAATATAAAGGGAAAATTTCATGCAAAGATAGGCACAATAAAGGACAGAAAGAGTATGGAGTTAACAGGAGCAGAATATATTAAGAAGAGGTGGCAAGAATACTTGGAAAGACTACACAAAAAGATATCAGTGACCCAGATAACCACAATGGTGTGATCACTCACTCACCTAGAGACAGACATCTTGGAGTGTGAAGCCCAGTGGGCCTTAGGAAGCATCACTATGAACAAAACTAGTGGAGATGATGGAATTTCAGCTGAGCTATTTCAAATCCTAAAAGGTGATACTGTGAAAGTGCTACACTCAGTATGCCAGGAAAATTGGAAAGCTCAGCAGTGGCCACAGGACTGGAAAAGGTGAGTTTTCATTCCAATTCCAAAGAAAGACAATGCCAAAGAACGTTCAAACTACTGCACAATTGCACTCATCTCACATGCTAGCAAAGTAATACTGAAAATTCTCCAAGCTAGGTTTCAACTGTGCATGAACTGAGAAATTCCAGATGTTCAAGCTGGATTTAGAAAAGGCAGAGGAACCAGAGATCAAATTGCCAATGTCCGTTGGATCATAGAAAAAGCAAGAGAATTCCAGAAAAACATCCACTTCTGTTTCATTGACTATATGCTAAAGCTTTTGACTGTGTGGATGACAACAAACTGTGGAAAATTCTTAGAGAGTTGGGACTAGCAAACCACCTTACCTGCCTCCTGAGAAACCTGTATGCAGGTGAAGACGTAACAGTTAGAACCGGACACGGAACACCAGTTTCCAAACTGGGAAAGGAGTATGTCAGAGGAGTACTATATATTGTCACCCTGCTTATTTAACTTATATCAGTGTACATCATGAGAAATGCTGGGCTGGATGAAGCACAAGCTGGAATCAAGATTTCCAGGAGACATAGCAATAACCTCAGATAAGCAGATGACACCACCCTTATGGCAGAAAGCAAAGAGGAACTAAAGAATCTTTTGATTAAAGTGGAAAAGATGAGTAAAAAAGTTGGTTTAAAACTCAACATTCAAAAGATGAAGACTATGGCATCCAGTCCCATCACTTCATGGCAAATAGATGGAGAAACAATGGAAACAGTGAGAGACTTTTTTTCTTGGGCTTCAAAATCACTGCAGATGATGACTGCTGCCATGAAATTAAAAGACGCTTACTCCTTGGATGAAAAGCTATGACAAATCTAGATAGCATATTAAAAAGCAGAGACATTACTTTGCCAACAAAGGTCTGTCTAGTCAAAGCTATTGTTTTTCCAGTAGTCATGTACGGATGTGAGTGTTGGACCATAAAGAAGCACCAAAGATCTGATGCTTTTGAACCATGGTGTTGAAGAAGACTTTTCAGAGTTCCTTGGACTGCAAGGAGATCAAACCAGTGAATCCTGAAGGAAGTCAATCCTGAATATTCACTGGAAGGACTGATGCTGAAGCTGAAGCTCCAATACTTTGGCCACCTGATGTGAAGAACTGACTCATTGGAAAAGACTCTGATGCTGGGAAAGATCAAAGGCAAGAGGAGAAGGGGATGACAGAGGATGAGATATTCAGATGGTATCATCAACTCAATGGGCATGAGTTTGAGCAAGCTCCAGGAGATGATGAAGGACAGGGAAACCTGGCGTGCTGCAGTCCATGGGTTAGACACTACAGAGTTGGGCACTACTGGGCAACTGAACAACAATAATTGCAGTCCCCAAGTGGATCTTAGCTGAGCAAGCATGATCAACAGAGGAAGGCTAAGAAATCTGTGGACAAAGCATGATGTGTAGAGTCATTTTAATGTGAAATCGAATAAGCAAAATTGTGCCCTCCGCAGATGGAGCACCAGCTGGGCAGGGATGGCTCAGCTGGGAGCTTTCTAAAGGTCTTGGACGGTGATTTATCTCCTGAGTTGCACAAGTCCAGCTTCAGATCTGTGGTCCTTTCCAAACCACAGGCAATTGGAGAGTGCTTTTTACACAGTAGTTTGGGCTATTTTTACTTATTGTTTACAACTTGAATTTTTACTTTAGAAATCTTTGCTCATTAAAAAAAAAAAGCTACTGGATTTCTATAATACCAAGTTGATTTGTCTGTTGCAGTTACTTGTTTAGGACTTAAAATGAAATATCAGCAGGTATGTGTTTGTTTGAGAGCTGGCAGTATTCAGAAACCCTTCATAATACAATTTTAATAGAAAATGAGCATTACTACATCCCCTTTGTGCCCGTTATTATTTTCCTGCATATGTATGTATCAGTGAAATGATCATGGATGCTATAATTCCAAATAGAAGAGATAGACTGAGTGGTATTTTCAAAATTAAGTTATCTCATATACTGTTCCCCAGGAACACAGACTTCTTTCTTGTTCCACAGATACTTGAAAGTTTCTCTGGGCACTGGGTTGTTTTGAAACTTCATTGCCTTTCTCCCATTCAGCATCTACACTAATATCTAAATTTAGATGACTTGCTATTCCTTTTTGCAGCAAAGAGAGGCTGTGTCCTCCAGCACCCTACACCATTTTCCAGAGTAAATACTGTGTAAACTGGAGCAACCATGCTGTATGGTATTGATGTCTTTAGCTAGGGAGTTTTACTAAGCACTTTCAGGTAATGAAATACCTTTCAGGCATAAACTTTAGGAAGATTTTATAAAGCTGCAGGGCTAGGTAGGCAGAAATTTAGCAGCTATAATGAAAGTATAAAGCCATGGATAGGGAGAAAGGTAATGGCAACTTTCATAAAATACTACCACTGTAGTGGATACAACTTGATGTTTATCTTTGTTTGAAACTACTCCTGCAAAAAATATATATACAGAGCTATCAGGTGATATTAAAGTAATTATTTATTGAAAGGAGCATATTTGCCATCTAGGTTGTTTTCTTACTTTATATATTTTAATATGAGTTTTATAGAGTCATATAATTTTAGAGCCCCTGGAAATCTCAGAAAGCATCTAGTCCAGCTCCCTTGTATTAACTAGGGTTCTAGTTGTAAACAACAGAAATCACTTTCAGGTAATGAGATACTTTCCAGGCAGAAACTTTTAGAAAGTTTTTATAAAGGAAGACTTTATAAAGCTGCAGGGCTAGGCAGGCAGAATTCAACTAGAAAGTAAAATTTTGCAATAAAATGATTTTGTTGAGAGGTATTTGGGTAGTTTATGGAACCATCTACAGAACCAGCTCAGAAAATGGCTGGAAATAACAGAGACTGTGAAGATCGGAGTCAGGACGGTTATACAACTCCCTGTAGAGAATCACCCCAGTGAGTCTGACCACTGACTGTTAGCTGCCACTGCTTGCACTTCCTCTTCTGCTGACTCTGGACTCCGGACATCTCTGTTGGCAACATGAGTCAACTTCCTGGCAGACTGCCACTGCCCATGGCCTTAACAGAGTCTCCACAGGCCTTGCTTCTTAGCATCACTGACTTCTAAGTGAAGCTTGTGATGGGCTGAACTCAGCCCAGATGCTCATGCTCTAACTGCGAAGGAGGCTGGGAAAGCAAGTATCTGGCATCAGCTGATAGAGGGCATTTCTTCAAAAGAGGAAAAGGGTGCAAAAGCTGAGGAAAAAAAAAAAAGATTGTCTCTTACAATCCATAGCTTTAATTGGCAAAATCAACATGAACCCTTCTTTCTATAAACTATCCAAAACTTGCCTTCTGCCTAACACTGTGTAATTTTACTTTTTACAACCCAAATCATGCCTACCTCGTTCCTAAAGGGAATCAGTTTAAAGTCTCATTTATTATAACATCCATCCCTAAATTTAATATCTTATAGGTAATATGTTTTTGCCATATCATTCTCAAGTCTGTCATGATTCATCTGAATATTTTATGATCAGTGAACTAAACTTTCAAGTTTACTACCAATAAACACCCTCATGTAAAATTGTAAGAAAAAGAGAGATGAAAGAAGCAGAAATTTGTTTAAGTAAATAAGTATGCACACACATATATTTATACATGTTATATAGATAGATATGTATGTCTTTGCATGTATATGGTAAATCAAGGATGAGTGCCTTCCTTAGGTAAACGGTTAAGATCACAACTGCAATTTCTGACTTTTCTTCTCTATTATGCATTACACGCGGCCTTTGCTTTTAGCCAGCTTCTTGGCTGTGTGAGGCTCTTTATCTAGTGGGTCAACCTATTCTGGCTTGTATAGGGTGACTTTTATCACTGGCCACGTGATACTAGAAGATGTCCTGGAAATTCCTCTACGTCTGTTGCTATTAAATAATAGCAGTCCTATTTCCTTTTGATAGATCAGTAGTTCCAGCCAGCACTGTAACCTCCTTTTCTACCTATTTGCTTAGTGTTAAGATAACCCCCCAAAGGCAAATCACATTAGCTCCTTGTTACTATGGTTCAGTTGCTAAGTTGTATCTGACTCTTTGTGACCCCATGAACTGCAGCATGCCAGTCTTCCTGTCCTTCACCATCTCCCTGAGCTTGCTTAAACTCATGTCCATTGAGTCAGTGATACCATCCAACCATCTCATCCTCTGTTGCCCCCTTCTCCTGCCCTCAATGTTTCCCAGCATCAGAGTCTTTTCCAATGAGTTGTCTCTTCACATCAGGTGGCCAAAGTATTGGAGCTTCAGCTTCAGCATCAATCCTTCTAATGAGTATTCATGGTTGATTTCCTTTAGGATTGACTGATTGTATCTCCTTGCTGTCTAAGTGACTCTCAAGAATCTTCTCCAGCACCACAGTTCGAAACTTCTCTAGCACCACAGCCTCTTTGTGGTCCAGTTCCATGTAACTATTTTTGTCATCCTGGTAGAAGTATTAGAGGTTAATATGAGCAGAGTCTTGAATCTCAGGGATAGGGAAACAAATTTTGCAAATGGGTCTTTAAGGTTTGTAGTGAAAAGCTGTGGTCCACCTATGTTCATATACTGACTATTGAGAAATAGCACCATATATTGGTCACTATTTCACAGCAAAATCACCTCCTGTAAAATAGTACCCAGCCTCACAAAATATTCATTCCCAGCTCACGATGTATCTGAGTCTTCAACAGGCCATTTATCTTGTAAGGATGGCAGCATATGGGTTGCAGCCTGTTGCCTTAACATCTTACAGAGTGAAGGGAGTTCCTTAGGATGAAGCAATATCCTGTGGGATGTTGAGTGCACAGATGGTACAAACGTGGTATATAAGGAGAGAAAATCCAAATTCTTTTTCTGCCTTTCCCATGAAAGAATGGGTGTGATACAATGTTGTAACAGCTAACATTGACTAGTTGCTCTGGTGTGTTTTATATATATATATATATATATATGAGTTATAAGAGTATACATATACTCATATAGGTCTTGGATAGGTCCACACTGAGGTGTCGAGTTATAAGAGTGTGTGTGTGTGTGTGTGTGTGTGTGTGTGTGTGTGTGTATCAAGAGCTCAGACTGACAATAGCCAGGTCAGCCTTGATAAGGGCAAATCAATGCAGTTGAGTAATATGTAGTTCCTGTTCTCATCATGGGGAGCATTTTATCATAAGCCCATTGAGCAAATACCAGGCTTCTGGAGAAGACTGGCACACACACAGCACATCATCTCTTTTCACCTAATTCTTTTAAATCACCTCCATAAGTTATTTCTATCCTTTGGACTAACTCCATCAAGTTCACCCATATAATCTCTCTGAATCTTGCTGTCACAAATCTTCTAATAATCCTTCCATGTCCCTAACCAGCTGGCCCAACTATGAACTACTTTCCACAGAGTGTTATTAATTTGTCATTTATTCACTGACTCAAAAAATATTTATTGAGTCTCTAATACGTGGCAGTCACTGGTCCTTTAGCTCAGGTAAAGTGAACAATGAGATGCTCCTCTTGAAATTATACTCAGGGGAAATGTCCTTTCTTTGCCACCTCTTAGGACACCTCAGGCAGACCTATCCACCAAAGCAGTCTGCTTGTGTCAGATCCACTTGTTTTCTCCCTCATCAGCTCATCATTGAGAATGCCCCATGGCCATAGTTGTGGACTGAGGGAGGCATGTCAGTTGAAAGGAGAGTGAGCCATCTCTTTGGGCAAATTACTTATGTCTTCATACCATGCTTAAGCCTAGTGCACTTCTTTTTATTAATCTGTGCTGTTAGCCACGCCCAGCTTTATGGCAGGTGGCTTAGATAACACTCTAAGATTATGAGCGGCTAGAGTCTCGTCTTCTGGTGTCTTAAAGTCAAAAGTCCAATTGATATCTACAGAACAGAAAAATAATACCTGGTTGTTGAGAGGAATACGTAAGCTAAAACACAGAAGCCCTTATAATAGTGCCTGTTACACTGTACCCGCTTGACAGATGATAGTTGAATAATTACCAGGGTCCAATAGTAAGCCGAGGGCTATTTCTTAAAAGAAAAAGTGTAACTTACAAAGAAAGCATGAGTGCGTCACTGAATCCTGAGGGTTTCTATTATACAAAAACCTATAAGGTTCTTGGCAGGCTCTGCAGAACAGTGTGGTCACCCAGAATGTGCCAGTGCACCGCTGAAGCCGCAGTGTCAAAGGGCACGTGTCACTGCCCTCTGCACTGTGCTTAGACCAGATGGACACTTCTCTCTTGCTCTGGCCACGGTTCAGAACTGCCTGCTTTTCAGGTCACTGTCTAAATTGACTGGAGAGGCATTCCTAAATGCTGATTTTACTGCCTTCAAAATCCAAAGAGTATCACCGGGCATGGTGATTTCTTTCTTTCTTTCTTTCTTTCTTTTTTAATGGGACAGAGTACGATGTGCCTTTCACTTTGAACAAGGAGTAAGAAGGTCTATTTTGAAATTACTACCTTACTACTTCCTGTGTCTGTGAACTTAGGCAAGTTGCTTACCTCTCTGAACACTCCCACATGGCTCTTCACAGAATTAAAGGAAAGGACATCTATAAAATGGCACTCATATTGGAATACACACTTGGTAATGTTAGTTCCTCTCCTTACTCTTCTCCTCATGTGTGATGTGTAGCCAGCTGTCTCCTGTCTTTGTCACGTGGATATCTCACTGGCACTTCAAATTCTCCCTGGCCCAGATGGAGCTACCAGTCACCCCTTCCTCCTGTTCTTCTTCCAATGTTTCCTTTTCACAAATGACTCACCCCGCTCACCCCCTTGCCCAATCGGAAGCCCAGGTGACTCCTCCCTCTCTCACTGCCCCCTGCCCCACCCCCAGCCAAGGGCTTAGTAAATCTCATGAATTCACATTTTCAATATTGAGCCCTATAGCAAATGAAACAACTGACAAAGGATTAATTTCCACAATATACAAGCAGCTCACACATATAAATACCAGAAAAACAAACAACTCAGTCAAAAAGTGGGAAAAAGACCTAAACAGACATTTCTCCAAGGAAGATATACAGATGGCTAACAAACTCATGAAAAAATGCTCTACACCACTCATTATTAGAGAAATGCAAATCAAAATTACAATGAGATATTACCTCACACCAATAAGAATGGCAATCATCATCTGAGCCACCAGGGAAGTCCATCAAAAAGTCTATAAACAATAAATACTGGAGAAGACGTGGAGGAAGGGAACCCTCTTGCACTGTTGGTGGGAATGTAAACTGATACAGACACTATGGAAGGCAGTATGGAGAGTCCTTAAAAAACTAGGAATAAAAGCACTATATGACAAAACAGTCCCACTACTATGCATATACCCTGAGGAAACCAAAACTGAAAACGACACATATACCCCAGTGTTCATTGCAGAGACCCAAACTCTCAAAAGGAATAATATTAATGAATTTGTGATCATGTTTACAGAGCATCACTGTGCCCTGTATCTGTAAAATGTCAACACCAGTGTAATATACTTGTTAAATTTTTGATTTTTCCAGCGAGCTGTTAATATTATGAGAGTGAGATCTGTGTCTGTTTTTACCACCATGCTCTCATATGTTACATATTGAGGGAAACTCAGTCACAATACCCAGTGAGCTATTAATATTATGAGAGTGAGATCTGTGTCTGTGTTTACCACCATGCTCTCATATATTACATATTGGGGGAAACTCAGTCACAGTAAATAATCTTTAAGTGTAAGAGTGAATATAGCTAAAGTAAACTACTACTAGACAAATGGTAGGGTGTTGATTTGTCATAGGTGAGTGAGCACACTTATCTTTGTTGTTGTTAAACTAGAGAAATGAGGAATTGTTTCTCTCTTTTTTCCCTTATATTTGTCTTTTTCTTTTAACAAAGAAAAGAATGCCATCTCAAAATTGTCAAGCCTAAGTATTAAAAGTCACGTTTCAAAAGTAGTATCTTTCAATGACTTTAATTTTTAGATTTCTTCTACTTCCTCTCCACTATGTGATCATATATCCTGGGCATGTATTGTACCTCCTGATACTAAACTTGCTATCTTCAGGGCAGTCCATTTCACCTTTGGATAGATACTGGATTTTTTTTTTTTCTTTTCCTCTTTTTATTGCTTTATTGTTGTTAGTATGCCCAGATCTGTCCCGCTATCTTCTATACGTTAATCCTGTTTCCATTGCTTGAAACCATGCGGAACAAGTCCTGAAGCTTCTTTCCTTAACAACCATTTTAAACATTAAGGATAGCTATGCACTTCTCTCCCTACATATCCATCCTCATCCCTATAAGTCCTCTTTTTTGTAAGTTGTTTTTGCTTTCAACTCATTTGTCATTTATAGTAGAGGAAGACTCCAAAGGAGATCCTCACTGGCCTAAGGAGCACCCCAACATGATCAGTGAACCACATATCACTGTTCAGGGTTGCTATGAAGTACTATCTAAGTATATAAATTATTGTAAATAAAGGTTATTACTTAGGAAGTTACCTGTATCTGTGTCTAATATTCATTTGTTTAAATAGGACACATTGTACCTAGAAGCTAACTAATTTGATGGCACAGAGGTATTAACGTGGCATGGGTCTGTCAAGGCAATGGCCCTGGAGTGCAAAGACAGGGGGGTGGCTTCACTCGCAGAGGGGCTGAGGGAAACACTTCTCTCCAGTTCCAGGTGGATCCTGGGCTGACAGATCAAGGTTCTATGTGTGATCACCTACCTCATGACTTCTCCCCAAAACACTGATCACAAGCTTGAAATGAGCCTTCCTATTTAGAGAAGTTCATGGGCTTCCTTCACCTTGAAGCTCTGGGGGAGACTTCTACAGTCTGCCTGGTGACACCGCTGGGAATTTCCAGTGATTAGGACTCCACACTTCTACTGCATGGGGCCCTGGTTTGATCCCTAGCTGGAGAATTAAGATCCTGCAAGCTGCAGTGAAAAAATAAAGTGAAAGTGTTACTCACTCAGTCATGTCTGACTCTTTTCAAGCCCATGGACTGTAGCCCTCCAGGCTGCTCTGTCCACGGAATTTTCCAGGCAAAAATACTGGAGCCATTCCCTTCCCCAGGGCATCTTCCCTACCCAGGGATTGAACCTGGGTCTCCTGCTGCACACAGATTCTTTACCATCTAAGCCAACAGGAAAGTCTGCAAGCTGCAGGGCATGACCAAAAAATAAGAGAGAGAGAAAGCTGCTTTGACCTGTCATACCATCTAAAGGAGCTTGTTTTCTTCCTCAAAGCCAAATGGAGCAGCTGAAAGGCAGCCGACATGAAGGTACAATTGTAAGTTTCCCCATTTTTCTCTGGGTTTAGCCATATCTAGCCCTCTATTTTTTTTTCATTGCTTACAAGCTAAGAGTGTTTTTTAACAGCTTTAAGCAGTTAAAAAAAGAAGAAGAAATTGTGTTTTGTGGAAACTATATGAAACTTAAATTTCTGTATCCATAAGCAAAATTTCACTGAAACTCAACCACATCCATTCATTTGTCTGTGGCTGCTTTGTGTATCATAGTGACACCTACTGTGAAACACATGCGGAAACTCTATGGCTCCCTGTGACAAGGACATGTGATACATGTGATGACTGTATGGCCCACAGGCCTAAATCATTTTTCTGGCCCTTTACAAAAGAAATTTGCTAACCCCAGATTCTAATGGGATGGTGAAAAGGAGAGGAATTAACGCTGTTGCTTCAAAAAACAAGATATTCTTATGTACTTGGGCTCAAGCCTCAAATAGTGTATAAATAAACCTAACTGGGATGAGGAAAACAAAGAAAACTTGCTTTTTCAACCTAACACACCACTGTCTTCTTTCATTGCATTCATTTCTGTCTGTTCCCTTTCACGGTAAAATATTTGGAACTCTAAGTATGGTCTGATTCTCCTGACAAAGCAGAGCAGAATTAAAAGCTTCTTTCCCAAGATAAACACATTAATTAATTTTGCCCAAGGTGGCAAAGTATTTGTGCATGCATATGTAAATCACTTTTAAAAATCCATATTGAACTAATAATCCTCTGTTTTTCTCCACCTATTTCTTTTAACTGTTAACTTCAATAAAATTTCAAGTTTAAAGAACAGTTGCAAAAATGGTACAAAAATTTTTTACCTAGATTAATGGATTTTTAGTGTTGTGCCCTATTTGTTTTATTTGTAATCTTGCTTTCTGTCTCTCAACACACACAAACACAAACACACACACAAACACTGTGTTTTGCCATACTATTTAAAAGAAAGTTGTAGATATCATGACACATCACCATTAAATACTTTAACATGGAGTAGCTAAGAAAATGAACAATAATTCCATAACGTCATCTAGTATCCAATCCATATTCAAATTTCCCTGTCATAAGAATTTTTTATAGCCTCCTCAGCTAAGATAATAAAACTACATGAAGAAAAAAATTGTTTCAAGTGATTTTTAAAATAATGCTCTGTACATCCTTATTTGAGTGTATTCTAAGTGAAAAAATGCTAGAAAGAAATCCTAAACTTCATTCAGTAGGTTTGATATTCAGTGATAACATTAGTATTGTGAGCCTAAAATATTTTACATTTGTGGTAGGATAAAACATACACATGAATATTTTAATGTTAACAGGATTAGTACTTCAGTTCAGTTCAGTCGCTCAGTCATATCTGACTCTTTGCAACCCCATGAATCGCAGCACGCCAGGCCTCCCTGTTCATCACCATCTCCCTGAGTTCACTCAAATTCACATCCATTGATTTGGTGATGCCATCCAGCCGTCTCATCCTCGGTCGTCCCCTTTTCCTCCTGCCTCCAATCCCTCCCAGTATCAGAGTCTTTTCCAATGAGTCAACTCTTTGCATGAGATGGACAAAGTACTGGATTTCAGCTTTAGCATCAGTCCTTCCAAAGAACACCCAGGGCTGATCTCCTTTAGAATGGGCTGGTTGGATCTCCTTGCAGTCCAAGGGACTCTCAAGAGTCTTACCCAACACCACAGTTCAAAGCATCAATTCTTCGGCACTCAGATTTCTTCATAGTCCAGCACTCGCATCCATAAATGACCACTGGAAAAACCATAACCTTGACTAGACGAACCTCTGTTGGCAAAGTAATGTTTCTGCTTTTGAATATGCTATCTAGGTTGATCATAACTTTCTTCCAAGGAGTAAGCGTCTTTTAATTTCATGGCAGCAATCACCATCTGCAGTGATTTTGGAGCCCCCCAAAACAGAGTCTGACACTGTTTCCACTGTTTCCCCATCTATTTCCCATGAAGTGGTGGGACCAGTTGCTATGATCTTTGTTTTCTGAATATTGAGCTTTAAGCAACTTTTTTCACTCTCCGCTTTCACTTTCATCAAGAGGCTTTTAGTTCCCCTTTACTTTCTGCCATAAGGGTGGTGTCATCTGCGTATCCGAAGCTATTGATATTTCTCCTGGTAATCTTGATTCCAGTTTGTGCTTCTTCCAGCCCAGCATTTTCTCATGATGTACTCTGCATATAAGTTATAACCAGGGTGACAATATACAGCGTTGACGTACTCCTTTTCCTGTTTGGAACCAGTCTGTTGTTCCATGTCCAGTTCTAACTGTTGCTTCCTGACCTGCATACAGATTTCTCAAGAGGCAGGTTAGGTGGTCTGGTATTCCAAGCTCTTTCAGAATTTTCCGCAGTTTATTGTGATCCACACAGTCCAAGGCTTTGGCATAGTCAATAAAGCAGAAATAGATGTTTTTCTGGAACTCTCTCGCTTTTTCGATGATCCAATGGATGTTGGCAATTTGATCTCTGGTTCCTCTGCCTTTTCTAAAACCAGCTTGAACATCTGGAAGTTCATAGTTCATGTATTGTTGAAGCCTGGCTTGGAGAATTTTGAGCATGACTTTACTAGCGTGTGAGATGAGTACAATTCTGCGGTAGTTTGAGCATTCTTTGGCATTGCCTTTCTTTGGAATTGGAATGAAAACTCACCTTTTCCAGTCCTATGGTCACTGCTGAGTATTCCAAATTTGCTGGCACATTGAGTGCAGCACTTTCACAGCACCATCTTTCAGGATTTGAAACAGCTCAACTGGAATTCTATCACCTCCACTAGCTTTGTTCGTAGTGATGCTTTCTAAGGCCCACTTAACTTCACATTCCAGGATGTCTGGCTCTAGGTGAGTGATCACACCATCATGATTATCTTGGTCATGAAGCTCTTTTTGTACAGTTCTTCTGTGTACTCTTGCCACCTCTTCTTAATATCTTCATACCATTATGAAGATATCTATACCATTTCTGTCCTTTATTGAGCGCATCTTTCCATGAAATGTTCCCTTGTTATCTCTAAGTTTCTTGAAGAGATCTCTAGTCTTTCCCATTCAGTTGTTTTCCTCTATTTCTTTGCACTGATCACTGAGGAATGCTTTCTTCTCTCTCCTTGCTATTCTTTGGAAATCTGTATTCAGAGGCTTATATTTTTCTTTTTCTCCTTTTCTTTTCGCTTCTCTTCTTTACACTGCTATTTGTGAAGCTTCCTTAGACAGCCATTTTGCTTTTTTGCATTTCTTTTCCATGGCGATGGTCTTATTCCCTGACTCCTGTACAATCTCATGAACCTCAATCCATAGTTCATCAGGTACTCTATCTATCAGATCTAGTCCCTTAAATCTATTTCTCATTTCCACTGTATAATCATAAGGGATTTGATTTAGGTCATACCTGAATGGTCTAGTGGTTTGCCCTACTTTCTTCAGTTTAAGTCTGAATTTGGCAATAAGGAGTTCATGATCTGAGCCACAGTCAGGTCCCGGTCTTGTTTTTGCTAACTATATATAGCTTCTCCATTTTTGGCTGCGAAGAATATAATCAACCTGATTTCGGTGTTCACCATCTGATGACATCCTTGTGTAGAGTCTTCTCTTGTGTTGTTGGAAGAGGGTGTTTGCTATGACCAGTGCTTTCTCTTGTCAAAACTCTATTAGCCTTTGCCCTGCTTCATTCCATATTCCAAGGCCAAATTTGCCTGTTACTCCAGGTGTTTCTTGACTTCCTACTTTTGCATCCAGTCCCCTATAATGAAAAGGACATCTTTTTTGGGTGTTAGTTCTAAAAGGTCTTGTAGGTCTTCATAGAACCATTCAACTTCAGCTTCTTCAGTGTTACTGGTTGGGGCATAGGCTTGGATTACTGTGCTATTGAATGGTTTGCCTTGGAAATGAACAGAGATCATTTTGTCATTTTTGAGATTGCATCCAAGCACTGCATTTCGGACTCTTTTGTTGACCATGATGGCTACTCCATTTCTTCTGAGGGATTCCTGCCCACAGTAGTAGATATAATGGTCATCTGAGTTAAATTCACCCATTCCAGTCCATTTTTGTTCGCTGATTCCTAGGATGTTGACATCCACTCTTGCCATCTCCTGTTTGACCACTTCCAATTTGCCTTGATTCATGGACCTGACGTTCCAGGTTCCTATGCAATATTGCTCTTTACAGCATCAGACCTGCTTCTATCACCAGTCACATCTACAACTGGGTATTGTTTTTGCTTTGGCTCCATCCCTTCATGCTTTCTGGATTTATTTCTCTGCTGATCTCCAGTAGCATATTGGGCACCTACTGACCCAGGGAGTTCCTCTTTCAGTATCCTATCATTTTGCCTTTTCATACTGTTCATGGGATTTTCAAAGCAAGAATACTGAAGTGGTTTGCCATTCCCTTCTCCAGAGGACCACATTCTGTCTCTAAACATTTGGTGTCCCTCCCTTTTGTCATCCCACTAGACCTGGGATCAGTAAGCTTTTTTCTATAAAAGGCCAGATAATAAAACTCTTTCAGGCCCACAGATCATACACTCTAAGTACTAAATCATACAGTTCAGTATCTAAATCAGTTTAGATATTGATTTCTAAATACCATTTTTCACTCAAAGGAAACAGAGCTAATTGGGAAAAAATACTGCTGATTTAAATTTCTAAGATGAACTTTGTTTTATTGTATCACCTGATAAATGTTGAAGAAATGATAAATTTGGAAAATGACCTTTTTCAACCCCTTAATGAAATAATGATTTCAGGCAAAGATCATCAACAGATAATAAAACATTTGGAGGGAAGATTTTTGAGTAATAGAATATTTATACAGAGGCAAAATGTCACTCCATGAATTACTTACTACTGGAGACAGGAAAAAAAATATACCTTTTCAATGGGGAGATCTAGCTATCACCAGCTTTATCAAGGGTACTAATGTCACATCACTAATAGTTGGGTAGCATGACATTGTGCCTTCTGAGATGTTGAATAGGAAATATATCACTTTTATGCCAAAGGTATTTTACCTCAATCCACCAATTTTCTTGCCTAAGAATTGACAAATATTTTTTAGAGACAGAGTGTAATTTTTTTAGTCTTTGTGGACTACATGGTCTCCATCACAACTACTCTACCCTGTCCTTATGGCAGAAAGCAGCCACAACAATATATAAAAAATGGATGTGACAGTGTGCCAATAAAACTTTATTTACAAAAATAAGCAAGGGTTTCAATAAAGCTTGTAAGTTGTAGTTTGTTGACCCCTGTTTGAGACCTAACTTACAGGAAATCCAGGGGGAAGAGGAATAAAAGACAATTACTAGATATCAAGAGGAAATAACCAGACACATCCAAAATGGGGGATATTCTACAAAACAACTTCTTTAAATGCTTCAAAAAGTCAGTGTCCTGGGAGAAAAAGTGATGGGACTGTTCAGACTAAAATAAACTAGTTAAGACATAAAAATCAGTCTCAATGTGTGAACCTAGATAAAGGCCATCTTTTCAAAACATGGTGCCACTAAACCCTGTCTTCTCATCCCTGTCTTGTGCAGATGAGTTTTTGGAACAATATGCAGAATCTTTCAAATATCTTCTTTCCTCCATCAGAATGATTTGTAATCATTACCAGAATGACTAGTTTGAGAGTGTCTCAACTCTCTTAGCCTCATGACATAAAATCAATACAATTTTTCTCTGAACTTTTCATTAAAATCATTAAGAGAGAAAGCTTATAAAGAGAAGGAAAGAGAGAAAAAATGTCTATGCCTTAATCACCAATTTTTGCCATCAGTCATAAGCTGGAGGTTTATATGATTTGACCCTTTTATTCCAAAATAAAAAATTTGTTTGTTCTGAAGAATAACTTAAGAAGATAACAATATTTTTCACTAATGATTGTAGTAAATGATCATCCTATTCACCTGTGATTTTCCTTTAAGACAGAAGGAACTTAGAGTTTAAAATCTTGATTTATTTCAGAAAATGTCACCCGGCAGCACCTAAGGTCTTTTAAAAAGAACAATTTAAAATAACATATAAACCAAAAACTGTCATTATCAACATATGTGTTTATTGAAGCCATTTACAAGAAAGTCATTTTCTAAGCTTAAATTATCATATACTTTGGCACAAACTAATAAAATCAAGTTAGATCTCCTATAGACCAAGATATATATTTTTAATCCATACTTTGCTGCCATAACTCTCTTCTATTGTTCTCATAAAGTCTACACACTACTTATAAATAGCATACTTCTTTATATTCAACTAATCTTGACTAGTCTGATGGCCCCTGCCTCTATTTTCCCACTCCGGTTTTGATTTCCTCCCTTAAGAAGTCACCTTCGTGAGGACAAAGCAGTTTCAAAACCAAAGTTTGTTTGATTTCCCTCATCATGATGAAAGTTTCTCCTGCTTTTGTTCCTTGAAGGAGGAGATGTTCTTAAACTTTACAGTGACTCTTCAACTCCCCTTAACAAAGGCCAAAAGTGTGTGCTGCCAGTAACATACAAAATCAAACAAGATAAATTGAAACTCAGCAGAAAACCATTTCTGCTTCTTCTATTCTGCAAACCATGTTTATAGGATGATAATTCTAAATGATTCTTTGCAACCTATTGAAGAGATCCACTATATGTATTTGCTTGAAGATATCAGCCAAAAAAAATCCAGTGAAATCCAAAGTACCACTAGTTGTTGTGCAGTCCTTAAGTCACGTCCAACTCTTTGTGACTCCATGGGCTGCAGCATGCCAGGCTTCCCTGTCCTTCGCTAGCTCCCTGAATGTGCTCAAACTCATGTTCTTTGGGTCAGTGATGCTATCTAACTGCTAACAAAGACTACAAAAGCATGAATTGGCATGTGTATAAAATCATTATAAATTTGCATTTGGGGGACTGCATGATTTCTAGTGTGTTTCAAAAAGTGATAAATATAATGGCCATGAAGTTGGGCTGTGTTTGTGAGGGTCAGAGTTCATGGATGGAGCCTCTAGTATATGAACACAGTGGTGATATTGTTTTAAAGCCATTGATCTACTTATTTTTTACATAATTATTATTGAATGCCTACTGTCCTGATGTAGAGTAGTAAACAAGACAGTCCTTATTTTCAAGGACCTGGCAGTCTAATGGGAAATTAAAATATTCTTCATGAGGGCCCACCACCTAAACCAGGTAGAGGGTGGCAGAGGGAAGCCAGGAAGTCTTTGTGGTGGAAAGAAACATCTTTAAAAATGGGAAATGTCAACTGCCAAATTTCTATGGCAATTTTAAGGAACTGAAAAAAATCTAAAGTAGTTGAACCAGAAAGTATGCAGTGAGTTGAGAAAAGTTTATGGTAAGAGAATATAACAGGATAAGCAGAGGCCAAATAATGGAAACCCTTGGGAGTCTTAAATCTTGTGGGATTAAATACTGTTCTAATTACTTGATTAATTATTGTTAATCATATTAAACAATTAGTGAATACATTTAGTGGTTATACTCTATCTTTTTCTAAAAGGATTTTAATGCATCCATAGAGATTCAACAAATTTCAGTATACCAGAAAAGTGGTCATAAAAACTAGGGAAGTAATTACCCTAAGAGGTTGTACATATAAATATATAAGTGAGTTCAAAGTGGAATTAGACACGCATATGGACTTAGTGGATTATTAGGAAAAGGTGTTTATCTGAGCCCCCTCACATGCCCTCCCACAAAGGGACCTCATTGACAGGATCAGAAACTGAGTTTCAGATATAAAGTTTCTTTGGTCTGATTTGGTATTACCTGTCTTAGGTATTTATATCCTTATTCCTTAATTATACATGCCTATCTCTTCAGGTCAGCCTTAGTAAATATGACCTTCAATGGAGCTTAGAACTTTGAAGAATATTTTGAATGCTAAAATCCATATCTACTTGTGGGGAAAATCCAGACATCTCATCTTCCATTGAGTGCACTTATGGGCGACTTTTTCGTAATAAGACACTCTACCTTTAATTTAAGCTTCTGTGGGATCATTGATTAAAATGGCTGATTAAGAAACAACTTTAGGAGAAAAAAATCCTTAAGATAATTTTCTCTTATTGAATTCTTGTAAAGTTCTCTCAATAAAGCACTGTAAGTTGAATACTTCTTGACTTATTCTGAGTGGAAACAGAGAACAATGATTCCTCTATATAAAATTTCCAATCAGTCTCCAAGATCACTTTCAGTTTCCATTAGCCTTATCATTGCCATATAAGGAGTCTTTCTTTAGATTTTCCTGAGTCAGTTTTCTGATCCTTTAATAGCATTTGCTGACCTCCTACTGAATTTCCTCTTAAGAATTAAAATATTGATTCTAAGACATTTAATGATCTCCCTTTCTAGTATTTTAGTAGATACAGAGCTAGGCTTAAATTGTAGTTATTTTAAGTTAAAATTAGCCTATCGGAAGTAGCTGTATAGCTCTTTTATAGCACACACAGATATGCATAAACACAGAACACAAATACTGATGCACACACATGTGCAGTGCAGGGCCCAAGAAACAACGTCAGTAAAAGGCAGGGATTTTGCGCAGAGAACATTTAGATATACAATTTCTATATAGGAATTTCTGATTTTGTCTTACAGAGGAAAGCCAATAAATAGTAAAAACTCAGACTGAACACTGTTCAGGTGAGTTATCTGATACAGGTTCTGCTTCCAAAGGGTTTGACTTGGGAGATGCGAGACTGTGTTGAAAGGAAAGCAGACTGAAGGGAATTGTCAAACTGAGAAAGTTCACATAACTGTGCTATTCCTGTGGCTTTCCATCTTAGTACTAAGTGGGTTCACAGGGCTCATATACTGACAAATATTTAAAAACTGGCTGGAGTGGGGAGGAGAGGATGGGCGTGAGTCCTGGTTTGTAATTTGGTGATTTCTGAGGTACAGATCCTCTCCTGTGGCTTACTGCAAATGACCAACTTGATGTCACTGAACAGAGTTATGAAGAAATATGCCATTGCACACCATTACTTATTATTTTTAGAGCCTAGATAATAGTAACTGTAAATTTAAAATGATGTTTGAGTATTTTTACCTTTGTTTTTAAATATAGTCTAGTTCAAGTTTATGGAAAGAAAGTGAAAATGAAGTCGCTCAGTCACGTCTGACTCTCTGCGACCCCATAGACTGTAGCCTACCAGGCTCCTCCATCCATGGGATTCTCCAAGCAAGGATACTGGACTGGGTTGCCATTTCCTTCTCCAGGGATCTTCCCAACCCAGGGATCGAACCTGGGTCTCCCCGCATTGCAGGCAGACGCTTTACTGTCTGAGCCACATCAACTGAATGTTTATTAGTGGCTGTCTTTAACAACTAGCTTGCAATGGTCCTAAATATTTAGCAGTTGGCTCTCTCCAGCTTGTGTGAGGTAACTCTAGTGCCGGACTAGGGTTCTTAGGCACCCCAGCAGAGGAATCATATAACAAAGATCACATGCAGATATCATTGTGAATTTGTACTGATCGCTATAGAATTGCCCATGAACCAATCTGCTGGGCCTTATCTACTAGCTGCCTTCCCTGTAAAACTCTCCTAAAATTTAGAAGGGAAGTCCTAACCTCATGCACCCAACAGACACTCTGCACTTATTCTGGTTTGGATGGTAAGTTTGGAGAAAAGTGGAAAGTGTGCAGAAACTTTGGTGTCTTAGGAAGAAGACCAGAGGAGCTGGTTGTGGAGATGGTGTTTCCACCTGATCTTCCTGTTAATACTGACAACTTTGGAAGCAAAGTTAAATATCACAAATTCTCAGGTTATGCTGTCTACTGTCTTTAAAAGTAGTTTCCTAAGTAGTCTATGGCCAGAAAAAGCAGCTCTGAACTAGGGACAAAGGATAGTTCTCAAAGATGGAGAAAATATTTTTGAAAAATATTGTAAAATTTTTACATTAGTAAAAAGTTTTACAATCCTAAAAGGAGAGAAGAGCAGTGCAGAGTATAATCCTAAATTTGAAGAGAAAAGGCAAAAATTCACAGAAAACAAGAGAAAAACCTTGGGGGTAAGTGAGTGTTACAGGATGATGAATTGATTCCCAAATATATGCCTGAAGGACTGATAATTATAGTGTAGAAATTACTGCCATAAATTTTGAAGTCAAGATGTTGAATATGCCTTCATATGAAATCATTAGATACAGGAGTCACATCAAATGTAGAAGACAATAGTATAAGCCAGTGACTGTATTGAGGAAAGCAGAAAATGACAGGGGCGGTAGACTGTGTCGAAGAGAGTTTGGAGAGTGGGAAAAGCATAATATATGTACCTCAAATAGAGAGAATAATCAAATAAAGCTCATGAACTGGAAATAACACTAAAGAGCAGAGATCAGATCATTTTTCCTACCTAAGGCCTTATCTGGGCATTGATGGCCAGAAGCTGGAGTAGAGAGTGTCTCCATGTTTCCTTGAAGAACAATGGAGTAAACTGATCCCAAGTGATACACACAGAGAGTGTAGTAGCATGTGGAGCTATCAACATGAGTTTAGGAGTAACCAGCAGGTGCTGGAACATACACAAATATCAGGAATCTGTGGCAGGAATTTTTTTTTAAAGCTGATGAGCAGGAAGGAGATGGGATGTTGGAAGGAGAATAACATTACAATCAGAAGAGGTCAAGCACACGAAACCATTCAAAGTAAAACATCACGTGTGCAGTAGGCAAAGCGTTTGCAAGTATGGTAAGCACAAGCAGAAACAGGAAGGGATAAAGCAGTATCCAAGAGACTGATCAGTCAACCAGCTTTCTACCTTCTTGTTGCCAAGTTTTTGATAGTTCTTGTGCAACAAGTACTGATACCAGAAAGCAGGGTTTTCAATCTTTGAAGAGCAAAAATATTACCTGGTGAGTATGTGAAAGCATAGATCCCAGAATCCTACCACCAATAATCTAGGTCAGGTCCAGGAAAATGCATTTTAAAAATGAGCAACTACTAAAGATTCCAGAACATTTGGTTTACCAACCACTCCCTGAGAAATGAGGTCCAGGAACCCTGCTGGTGAGACAAGTCTGGAAACATACTGTTACACAGGCCCAGAGTTTCAGCATTCCCACTTAGTAAGCAAAGGTGACTCCTATGAGAAACAAGTTCATGGCCTGGATTTCACAATTTGTTGCAGTTTCTTGGAAACATCTGACTCCTTTTATTTGGTTCTGTAAAATATCTTTGATTTGTCATGTGGCTGTTTTTCAATGGGTTGAAATACTAAATATCACTTCAACCCTGTTTGGAAACAGGTACAGTAAAAATCCTAATTAAATTTTAAAAATGCTGATGCCCTCTCAACCCAGATAATCACAATGGTGTGATCACTCACCTAGAGCCAGACATCCTGGAATGTGAGGTCAAGTGGGCCTTAGGAAGCATCACTAAGAACAAAGCTAGTGGAGGTGATGGAATTCCAGTTGCACTAGTTCAAATCCTGAAAGATGATGCTTTGAAAGTGCTGCACTCAATATGCCAGCAAATTTGGAAAACTCAGCAATGGCCACAGGACTGGGAAAGGTCAGTTTTCATTCCAATCCCAAAGAAAGGCAATGCCAAAGAATGCTCAAACTATCACACAATTGCACTCACCTCACATGCTAGTAAAGTCATGCTCAAAATTCTCCAAGCCAGGCTTCAGCAATACGTGAACCGTGAACTTCCAGATGTTCAAGCTGGTTTTAGAAAAGGCAGAGGAACCAGAGATCAAATTGCCAACATCCGATGGATCATCAAAAAAGCAAGAGAGTTCCGGAAAAGATCTATTTCTGCTTTATTGACTATGCCAAAGCCTTTGTGTGGAACAGAATAAACTGTGGAAAATTCTGAAAGAGATGGAAATCCCAGACCACCTGACATGCCTCTTGAGAAACCTTTATGCAGGTCAGGAAGCAACAGTTAGAACTGGACATGGAACAACAGACTGGTTCCAAATAAGAAAAGGAGTGCTTCAAGGCTGTATATTGTCACCCTGCTTATTTAACTTATATGCAGAGTGCATCATAAGAAACGCTGGGCTGAAGAAAGCACAAGCTCGAATCAAGATTGTTGGGAGAAATATCAATAATCTCAGATATGCAGATGACACCACCATTATGGCAGAAAGTGAAGAGAAACTAAAAAGTCTCTTGATGAAAGTGAAAGAGGAGAGTGAAAAAGTTGGCTTAAAGCTCAACATTCAGAAAACGAAGATCATGGCATCGGGTCCCATCACTTTATGGGAAATAGATGGGGAAACAGTGGAAACAGTGTCAGACTTTATTTTTGGGGGCTCCCAAATCACTGCAGATGGTGACTGCAGCCATGAAACTAGAAGACGCTTACTCCTTGGAAGAAAAGTTATGACCAATCTAGATAGTATATTCAAAAGGAGAGACATTACTTTGCCGACTAAAGTCCATCTAGTCAAGGCTATGGTTTTTCCAGTGGTCATGTATGGATGTAAGAGTTGGACTGTGAAGAAGGTTGAGTGCTGAAGAACTGATGCTTTTGAACTGTGGTTTTGGAGAAGACTCTTGAGAGTCCCTTAGACTGCAAGGAGATCCAACCAGCCCATTCTAAAGGAGATCAACCCTGGGATTTCTTTGGAAGGAATGATGCTAAAGCTGAAACTCCAGTACTTTGGCCACCTCATGCGAAGAGTTGACTCATTGGAAAAGACTCTGATGCTGGGGGGGATTGGGGGTGGGAGGAGAAGGGGACGACCGAGGATGAGATGGCTGGATGGCATCACGGCCTCGATGGACGTGAGTCTGAGTGAACTCCGAGAGTTGGTGATGAACAGGGAGGCCTGGCATGCTGCGATTCATGGGGTCGCTAAGAGTCGGACACGACTGAGCGACTGAACTGAACTGAATGTTATTTTTAATATAGAATCTGCACTGATAATGTATGTGAGAATACCTTGAAAATGGTAAAGTTTTTTACAAAGGTAATTTTTAAAGATATTGACATGTTATATATACCAGAAAAGTATGCACATTTATGTATCGTATTACTATAAAGTCTCCATATACTCAAATGTTGCTGTATTTACGACATTTTGTTAAGTGAAGGGGAAAAGTCCAAAAGTTTCCATCAAATACACCTAAAGAGAAGACTATATCACTTTGTCAAAATATTGTGGCTCTTCGTTCTTTGTAGCTCTTCCAAATCCCACAGACGGAGAGAGGATTATCAGTACTATCTGAGCGTGTGTGGGCTTGAAAGCTTTAAATGTTTCTAAAAGAGTAAAGCTTTTTGATTTTTGTTGCTTTTGTGTGTTTTTTTTTTTAATACTGGTAGCTTTTGGTTCCAGTTAATCCATATGATCTGTCAGAGTGTTGCCCTGCGAACCACACCCTCTGAGGAGTGCGTGTAACGGGTATAAGTTTATACTGGACCAGGCTCAGGTGAGGTCTTCCTTGGCCCATATGTAAGAACTGGCCTGTCTGCAGAAAGTCTTGCCTCCATCTGCAATTATGCCAAATTCTACATATGAACATTTTTATGAACAGAAATAAAACAGCCCAAGCAAGACTTTTTACTTTAACTAAAGAATATGTATAAGAGAGAAATACTGGCTGTGCCTGGCCAAGGTGGTAAAATTATTTTCAAAACCAGGGATCCACGCAGTAGATAGATTTATTGATGTGACAGTCCTCAAGGGAAACCAGAGACATGATCTCAGAAAAATGTATATTCAAAAGGAGGCTTCAGGGAATATGCTTGTCTCTTGAAATAATGGGGAATCTGGCAGAGAGGAGTTGTGACATCTGGGAGAAGACAATAAAGATTAAAATTTAGAGTCACTTGAAGAGAAAATGTGAGTTGCCTTTCATATATGTGACAAGGTTGGCTATATCTCTAAGACATTAGAATTATATAGACACTCAGTTTATAGCTTTTAGAGGAAATAAAATACCCTTCTTTTGCTACCCAAGCCATTGGATTGCCCAGCAGCTTGGGTTAGAGTAAATAATCTACCTTTGAGGAGCACGATTCACTACCCTTTTTTCATTTTAACAAGGACTATGTGGATTTTCCTGCAGTTTACTGTTTGGGGGTCATGATTAGGCCACTTGGGAGGGCCAGATCAGCCTATTTTCTGAGCTCAACTGCGGTAAAGCTCTTGTGCTGGGAGAGAGCTCTTCTTCCTAAGGAGCCTCTTATGCTGTTGCTTTGCTCTGTGCAAAATCTGAATACAGGAAACATGACCACTGCTGTGTCTAGATGGGCCAACATTTGACCGTTGTAACATTTATTAAAATACTGTTTCATAAAAGTTCATTATCTGTTGTATTTACACCACCAACTTACTTAGGAATCTGTGCTACTTCTCTCTTCAGCCTCTCCGCCCTTTCCCTAGCTGCTCCCTAAGTTTGGGATTTAATTGTAATTCTAGCATACTGTTAAATTGTACAAACTGTGCATTTTTGTAAGCCTGCTTTATTGTACTTCTCTGGCCCATGAGCCTCCTCTAGGAATTTCTCCATTTCCTTTGAAAGGCTTCCAAAGAGAAGCCCTATGGAATATCGGTGTGGACACCTTTAATTTATTGTAGGAAAGAAAAATACAGGGCTTTTGGAGATTTATTTCTGCCCATACTTAACGCTGTTGAGAAAATATAGGTATCCTTTAAAGGATGTTGTTGTTTATGACCAAGGTATTATTTGTAAAGTAATTTGTATCCCTGTCCAGTTTATTGTTCTACGTTTTCCAACAAAGCTGGTTCCCTATCAGTTTAGTCAATAATACTATTTTTAATTTTATTCGCTTGGGCTCTGGAGAAGGACACACGTCCCTCTCTTGGCCTCAAGCAGTAGCCTTTCCAGAACATCAGCTTTGAACTTTTACGTGAAAAAAGCTACAGTGTTGGTGCATGAAGAGCTCTGGGTTCCAGCCCTCTGTGCGCAGATCCGAACACCAGCGTTCACTCGGCGAGACTGTAGGGGGCGCTGCTGTGTGGGGTGGCTGTCTCTAAAGGAAGGACGGGGAAGCCTGGTGCGCTGCAGTCCATGGGATCGAAAAGATTCGGCCCGACTTAGCCACGGAGCAGCAACAACGACAGGAATAAAGAACAAGGATTCCAGAACTCATTCAGGGAAGCTGAATTCTGAGAGAAAGGAGACTGCTAAGAGAGACGAGCCTTGGCGGGAAGTCACCTGAGAAGCTAGTTGAAATTTGAAGAGGGAACCTCCAGCTGCAGCAGGAGCAAATCCGCATCTGAGGGAATGAGCAAAGGAAAAAAGGCACCAGAAATGTCATGCCCCCAGAGGAAATATATTTTGTCATTTTTTAAAAAGTATACTTTAAATGTCTAACCAAAAAATTTTGGTAAAGAAAATATTTTATAATGCTTGTATGGGGGAGGGGGGTACAGATTAAGAGTTACTTCAAAAAATAAAAAATAAAAAAAGGCAAAGAGAAAGGAAACAAACCCCCAAAGGTATGGATGAAAGTAACCTTTCTGCTACACTGATTTTTTTTTTTTGACCTCAAATGTTAAAGAGGTTGTTTGTGAAGCCTCTTTCCTGATCTTTTCCTAGGCTGAAAGAAAATCAGGGTTTACTTCATTGCCGTGGGCGGCTGAATCACTATAAAAATCTGGTCTTTTGATGTTTGCTGTCTACAGAAGTTCTGAGAGACCTGGGAAGGAAGAAAGAGAATGTAAGGGGGATTTTCAAACAGGATTAGAGAAGGCAAGTTTTATTAATCTTATTTATTTAAGCCATTTGTTTGAGGGAGAGGACTGCGGTTTCTTTAGTTGTCTCAATACCATCTCGGCAGGACTCCTGAAGGAGAAAAACCAGTTCCATCATGATACAGGTGTCTGTCCCTGGAAAACAAAGACCAATTAAAGTCAGAAGTTAAAAAAGATAGAGAACCATACCAAAATGATTTGATAACAAAGTGGTATGTTTCTTTAGCGTGACTTTTCAAAGTTCCACACTAACACAATGCATTTTTCAATATCTGTGATTCTGAAAACACTCATTGAAATTAGGTTTATCAGAAACTGTTTGTGTATGTTAGTCACTCAGTCATGTCTGACTCTTTGCAGCTCCATGGACTGCAGCTCACTAGGCTTCTCTGTCCGTGGAATTCTCCATGCAAGAATACTAGAGTGGATTGTCATTGCCTTCTGAGGGTATCTTTGCAACCCAGGGATCGAACCCTGGTCTCCTGCATTGCAGGGAGATTCTTTACTGTCTGAGCAATCAGGGAATCCTTCAGAGGGGGGGAAAAAAAGCTTTGATAAAACTAATCACCCACACTTATAAGTTTCTTAGCTCTTAAATAATTTCTTTTTGTTTATAAACCTTAGTGGAAAGAATTTAAAGACAGCTATGAGATAAACCCTCCACATGAGTTCCATTCTTATACAATGGATAAAATGATTATGTGCATCTTAAAGATTTTTAAAATGCAATGCATATTCATTGTGATGCTAGACTATGGCAACCCACTCCAGTATTCTTGCCTGGAGAATCCCAGAGACAAAGGAGCCTGGTGGGCTGCTGTCTATGGGGTCATACAGAGTTGGACTTGACTGAAGCAACTTAGCAGCAGCAGCAGACTATGTAAACCATTTTTTATCTACATAAACCATTTGTGGGCTCAAGAGTCACTGTGCAAATTACCCAATTAGTGTTAAATGACAGATATCTTTTCTTAGTGAACTCATATGATGGCAAGTGGCAAGCTCCAGATATAGGCTCAAAAATCCAGATTTTTGAGATATAAATCCAGATATAGGCTCTGCTCTTATCTACTTGACAGGTGTTTCCAATTGCTCTGGGTTTTTCCTATGTTTTGCAGAATATGATGTTTTACACAATCGTGTATATATGGCATATAATATGAATACAATGAATAAATGAACGTAAGGAGGAAATTAGGCAAATAAATGCTGATTTGCCTGGGTAGCTTTTTAAATTTCAGTTCATAATAAAATTCCTGCAAGCCAACATATCATTCTCCTGCACTACCCCTCCAAAAGCACAGTTTAATGGATGTCATTTGAGTTTGCCTATTAGCATCAGTGGTTCCTGATTGTCCAAAGAAACTAGACACCTGATTTATTTTACAGTAATTCAACTTCTGAGGAGGCCTTACAAAGCTGTGAAAAGAAGAGAAGCAAAAAGCAAAGGAGAAAAGGAAAAATATATCCATTTGAATGCAGAGTTCCAAAGAATAGCAATGAGAGATAAGAAAGACTTTCTCAGTGATCAGTTTAAAGAAACAGACGAAAACAGTAGAATGGGAAAGACTAGAGATCTCTTCAAGAAAATCAGAGATACAAAGGGAACATTTCATGCAAAGATGGGCTCAATAAAGGACAGGAATGGTATGGACCTGGCAGAAGCAGAAGATTTTAAGAAGAGATGGCAAGAACACATAGAAGAACTGTACAAAAAAGATCTTTACGACCCAGATAATCACGAAGGTGTGATCACTCCCAACACCTAGAGCCAGACATCCTGGAATGTGAAGTCAAGTGGGCCTTAGGAAGCATCACTACAAACAAAGCTAGTGGAGGTGATGGAATTCCAATTGAGCTAGTTCAAATCCTTAAAGATGCTGCTGTGAAAGTGCTGCACTCAATATGTCAGGAAATTTGGAAAACTCAGCAGTGGCCACAGGACTGGAAAAGGTCAGTTTTCATTCCAATCCCAAAGAAAGGCAATGCCAAAGAATACTCAAAGTACCACACAACTGCACTCATCTCACATGCTAGTAAAGTAATGCTCATAATTCCCCAAGCCAGGCTTCGGCAATATGTGAAACATGAGCTTCCAGATGTTCAAGCTGGTTTTAGAAAAGGCAGAAGAACCAGAGATCAAATTGCCAGCATCTGCTGGATCATCAAAAAAGCAAGAGAGTTCCAGAAAAACATCTATTTCTGCTTCATTGACTGTGTCATAGGCTTTGACTCTGTGGATCACAATAAACTGTGGAAAATGTTGAGAGAGATGGGAATCCCAGACCACCTGACCTGCCTCTTGAGAAACCAGGAAGCAACAGTTAGAACTGGACATGGAACAACAGACTGGTTCCAAATAGGAAAAGGAGACCGTCAAGGCTGTATATTGTCACCCTGCTTATTTAACTTCTATGCAGAGTACATCATGAGAAACACTGGGCTGGAGGAAGCACAAGATGGAATCAGGATTGCCGGGAGAAATATCAATAACCTCAGATACGTAGATGACACCACCCTTATGGCAGAAAATGAAGAAGAACTAAAGAGCCTCTTAATGAAAGTGAAAGAAGAGAGTGAAAAAGTTGGCTTAAAGCTCAACATTCAGAAAACTAAGTTCATGGCATCTGTTCCCATCACTTCATGGGAAATAGATGAGGAAACTTAAAACAGTGGCTGACTTTATTTTTCTGGGTTCCAGAATCATGTGGATGGTATTTGAAGCCATGAAATTAAAAGACGCTTGCTCCTTGGAAGGAAAGTTATGACCAACCTAGATAGCATATTAACAGCAGAGACATTACTTTGTCAACAAAAGTCCATCTAGTCAAGGCTGTGGTTTTTCCAGTAGTCATGTATGGATGTGAGAGTTAGACTATAAAGAAAGCTGAGTGCCAAAGCTGATGCTTCTGAACTGTGGTGTTGGAGAAGACTCTTGAGAGTCCCTTGGACTGCAAGGAGATCCAACCAGTCCACCCTAAAGGAGATCAGTCCTGAGTGTTCATTGGAAGGACTGATGTTGAAACTGAAACTCCAATACATTGGCCACCTGATGCGGAGAGCTGACTCATTTGAAAACCCCTGATGCTGGGAAAGATTGAGGGCAGGAGGAGAAGGAGACGACAGAGGGTTAGATGGTTTGGATGGCATCACCGACTCTATGGAGATGGGTTTGGGTGGACTCCGGGAGTTGGTGATGGACAGGGAGGCCTGGCGTGCTGTGGTTTATGGGGTTGCAAAGAGTCGGACATGACTGAGTGACTGAACTGAATTGAGCTGAATTCAACTTCTCTTTCACTCCTCAGATAATTAAATATCTTACCAAAAACATGTCCACTGACTTATTTGACAGGTTTAATGGAGATGTATATATTCAATTTATGTTTAGACTTCTATTTTATCAATTCCCATGTCCTGTTATTTACCTACAACTTAGAAAATTCCATTGGGTACTTTCTATAGCTTTAGAAATTCATTCACCATTCATTCTGTCATTCATGTGTTGGTGCATAACTTCTGTTTTAGGCCTTATGCTAGCTCTCGGGGATACAAAGACAATTAAGACATAGCCAGTGTACTCAGGGTACTTGGGTGAAATCTCAAAAATGACAGAATGATCTGTGTTCGTTTCCAAGGCAAGCCATTCAGAATCACAGTTATCCAAGTCTATGCCCCAACCACCAATGCCAAAGAAGTTGAAGTTGAACAGTTCTATGATGACCTACAAGACCTTCTAGAACTAACACCAAAAAAGATGTCCTTTTCATCATAGGGAATTGGAATGCAAAAGTAGGAAGTCAAGAGATACCTGGAGTAACAGGCAAGTTTGGCCTTAGAGTACAAATGAAGCAGGGTAAAGGTTGACGGAGTTTTGCTAAGACACTGGTCATAGCAAACACCGTCTTCCAACAACACAAGAGATGACTCTACACGTAGTCATCACTGGATGGTCAAAATCGAAATCAGATTGACTATATTCTTTGTAGCTGAAGAGGGAGAAGCTCTATACAGTTAGCAAAAACAAGACCTGAAGTTGATGGTGGCTCAGATCATGAACTCCTTATTGCAAAATTCAGACTTGCAAAATTGAAAAGAGGAACTAAAGAGCCTCTTAACAAAAGTGAAAAAGGAGAGTGAAAATGTTGACTTAAAACTCAACATTCAAAAACTAAGATCATGGCATTTTGTCCCATCACTTCATGGCAAATAGATGGAGAAACAATGGAAACAGTGACAGACCTTATTTTCTTGGCCCCAGAATCACTGCAGATGGTGACTGCAGCCATGAAATTAAAAGATACTTGCTCCTCAGAAGGAAAGCTATGACAAACCTCAGTTCAGTTCAGTCTCTCAGTCGTGTCCCACTTTTCGAACCCTACGGACTACACCATGCCAGGCTTCCGTGTCCATCACCAACTCCCGGAGTTCACCCAAACTGATGTCTACTGAGTCGGTGATGCCATCCAACCATCTCATTCTCTTTCTTCTCCTGCCTTCTATCTTTCCCAGCATCCAGGTCTTCTCAAAATGAGTCAGCTCTTTGCATCAGGTGGCCAAAGTATTGGAATTTCAGCTTCTGTTTCAGTCCTTCCAATGAACACTCAGGACTGATCCCCTTTAGGATGGCCTGGTTGGATCTCCTTGCAGTCCAAGGGACTCTCAGAACTCTTCTCCAACACCACAGTTCAAAAACATCAATTCTTCAGTGCTCAGCTTTCTTCACAGTCCAGTTCTCACATCCATACATTACTACTGGAGAAACAATAGCCTTGACTAGATGGACCTTTGTTTTGCAACGTAATGTCTCTGCTTTTGAATATGCTATCTAGGTTGATCATAACTTTCCTTCCAAGGAGTAAGCATCTTTTAATTTCATGGCTGTAATCACCATCAACAGTGATTTTGGAGCCCCCCAAAATAAAGTCTGACACTGTTTCCACTGTTTCCCCATCTATTTGCCATGAAGTGATGAGACCAGATACCATGATCTTCGTTTTTCTGAATGTTGAGCTTTAAGCCAGCTTTTTCACTCTCTACTTTCACTTTCATCAAGAGGCTTTTAGTTCTTCTTCACTTTCTGCCACAAAGGTGGTGTCATCTATGTATCTGAGGTTATTGATATTTCTCCTGGCAATTTTGATTCCAGCTTGTGCTTCATCCAGCCCAACGACTCTCATGATGTACTCCACATATGAGTTAAGTAAGCAGGATGAAAATATAGAGCCTTGATGGTACTCCTTTTCCTATTTGGAACCAGTCTGTTGTTCCATGTCCAGTTCTAACTGTTGCTTCCTGACCTGCATACAGATTTCTCAAGAGGCAGGTCAGGTGATCTGGTATTCCCATCTCTCTCAAAATTTTCCATAGTTTATTGTGATCCACAGAGTCAAAGGCTTTGGCATAGTTGATAAAGCAGAAATAGATGTTTTTCTGGAACTCTCTTGTTTTTTGATGATCCAGCAGATGCTGGCAATTTGATCTCTGGTTCCTCTGCCTTTTCTAAAACCAGCTTGAACATCAAAATAAATAAATAAATAAATAAATCTGTTCATTTTTTTTTAACAAACCTAGACAACATATTAAAAAGAGAGATATTGCTTTGCTGACAAAGGGCCATATAGTCAAAGCTATGGTTTTCCCAGTAGTCATGTATGGAAGTGAGAGTTGGACCATAAAGAAAGGTGAATGCTGAAGAATTGACACTTTTGAACTGTGGTGTTGAAGAAGACTCTTGAGAGTTCCTTGGACTGCAAGGAGATCAAAGCAGTCAAACCTAAAGGAAATCAGTCCAGAATATTAGCTGGAAGGACTGATGCTGATACTAAAGCTCCAATACTTTGGCCACCTGAACCGAAGAACTGACTCATTGGAAAAGACCCTGATGCTGGGAAAAATTGAAGGCAGGAGGAGAAGGGGATGACAGAAGATGAGAGGGTTGGATGGCATCACCAACTCCATGGACATGAGTTTGAGCAAGGTCTGGGACTTGGTGATGAATAGTGAAGCCTGGTGTGCTGCAGTCTATGAGGTTGCAAAGAGTTGGACACAACTGAGCTACTGAATTGATTGTACTCAGTAAATGCAGTCTAACAGAAGGAACATGTGAAAACAAACATAGCTATAAAACAGACCAATAAGTATATTTGTGTTTATGCCCATTAGTTCTTTTACTGGGGCCTCCCTGGTGGCTCAGAGTTGAATATCCCTGCTTGTTCATGGAAAGGGAAATAACATTCCCCAAACTGGCTTCTATTAAAATTTTTCTATTCTTAGATAATTTGGGGAAATTGGCACACTAAATCCTCCTTTTGGAGATGCATAATCACCCTGATGCTACTGCTGCTAAGGCACTTCAGTCGTGCCTGACTCTGCGACCCCATAACCGGCAGCCCACCAGGCTCCCTCATCCCTGGTATTCTCCAGGCAAGAACACTGGAGTGGGTTGCTATTTCCTTCTGCAGTGCATGAAAGTGAAAAGTGAAAGTGAAGTTGCTCAGTCGTGTCCGACTCTTAGCGACCCCATGGACTGCAACCTACTAGGCTCCTCTGTCCATGGGATTTTCCAGGCAAGAGTACTCTACTATATCATAATAAATCTTTTGAGAGCTACTACTGTAAAGAATCTTATTTCACTTTATCTTAGTTTTCCTCAAACTTACTAGAACATCCAACACATTTTTCATGGCATACATGTCATGTGGAATGTTAACATGTCCTATGGGATGTTAATATTTCATGGGCCATCAATTTAAGAAATGAACTGATTATCACTCGAAACAGCTCTGTATGTTATAAAGAGTAAAAAAAAATAAGTATTCCCTTATAAATGATGTTTATTAGTCAGGATTCTTCAGAAACAACTGAGAGAAATCTAACTCAAGCCTGGTTAAGCCAAAAGAGAATGGATTGATTCACATGAATCAATCCAGAAGTGGGTCTTGCCTCAGGGACTCAAATGGCATCTTCGGGTTCCTCTCGCTCTCCACTTATTTGTTCATGTTTATACACTGAAATGGACTTCCTCATGTGTCTGGGTTGGGGGGGTCAGAAGGAAAAGGAGGCATGGCTACTAGCAGTTCCAGGGTTAATTGTATCATTTGAGCTTAGCAACTAAAGAGAGAAGAGAAAGCTTTTCTTCTTCAGTCAGTTCAGTTCAGTTCATCAAGAGGCTCTTTAGTTCCTCTTTGCTTTCTACCATAAGGGTGGTGTCATCTGCCTATCTGAGGTTATTGGTATTTCTCCTGGCAAGCTTGATCCCAGCTTGTGCTTCATCCAACCTGGCATTTCACATGATGTACTCTGCATATAAGTTAAATAAGCAGGGTGATAATATACATCCTTGACATACTCCTTTCCCAATTTGGAACCAGTCCATTGTTCCATGTCTAGTTCTAACTGTTACTTCTTGACTTGCATACAGATTTCTCAGCAGGTAGGTAAGATGGTCTGGTATTCCCATCTCTTGAAGAATTTTTCATAGTTTGTTGTGATCCACACAGTCAAAGGCTTTAGCATAGTCAGTAAAGCAGAAGTAGATGTTTTTCTGGGACATTTTTGCTTTTTCGATGATCCAGTGGATCCATGGATGATCCACTGAATCAATGGATTCAATTGCTCAATGGATGTTGGCAATTTGATCTCTGGTTTCTGTCTTTTCTAAATCCAGCTTGAACATCTGAAAGTTCTTGGTTCATGTACTGTTGAAGCCTCATTTGGAGAATTTTAAACCTCGCTGGGAGAATTCTTCTTCAATATCTATATATAAATCCCCAGGGAAACATTCTGATTCTGATTAGCTCAGCTGAAATCATGTGGGCACCAAGGGCCAATCACTGTGATCATATTTGTAATGTACTTAATATTAACCATATCTGATCACATGGAAAGGTGGGGGATTCTTGCTTAAAGACTTCAATAAACCTACATGGTATGAAGAAAGGCAACTGGAAAGGGAATTTATATTACTAGGTTGATACTAGAGGGCAAAAAAAAAAAAAAGCAACAGATGTCTACCATGGTATGGCCTAATTGTTAAAATCTAGATTTGGCCATAATAGGCAGTAGCCCTATACAATTACTATCAGAAAGCAGGGATTTTAAAAAATCAAGTCTTCTAATATTAAAGCCGTTATTTGTGGAAGATATCTCCTAATTTATAAAATGGTTTATAGCTAATATCCCCAAAAGTTGTGGCCCTAATCTGTTAAGGATATAAAAATTTTTCTTGGTTCCATGTTGTATTGCTCAAATTTATACATTCTCTGATTTTAGGTAGCTAAAGTGACTAACTGTATATAAATATTTCAGCCATGATATAAGGGAGCTTAAGTATTGGGCTGTGGATTAGAGTGAACCTAAAATAACTGAGTAGGCAAAATCTTGGCCCTCTCCATGGTACCCATGGTTCTCTAGTGGCTTTTTTCTAAGAGGATGTGGGCAGGAATTCCAGATTTCTACTTAACTTTGTGTCATTAGGTTTGTTGCTACAGAAAGCTCAGACGCCCATTAAAGCAGAAGCTTTGGATTTAACTATCACTGTAATATAGTAACACTTGAGGGATTTGTCTGCAGCCAATCCTGAAATTACATAGAGAAAAAAATAAAAGACCAAAGGATTTGGGGCTTTGAAGGGGTAGAGGCTGTAGCTATTCATGCCTTGACTGTAGCTGAAGTCATGTTCCCAGACAATGTTTTTAAATTGTGAAAAGAGGATTTGTGTTGAAAACTTGGGTACACAGATGAGGAGGAGCCAGTAAAAGGTGAGGAACAGCAGTCAAAAGTTGAATGTACATTTCATGAAGGAGGTGGTCATCAGTACCAGGCATTGCTCAGGTCAAGTCAGACCAAGATTTCTTCTAAAAGAAGGTCCCAAGTTTACAGAGACATTGGGGAGATTAGTTTCTACTTGGAGTAGAAGGATCAGAAGCCGACTGAGTAAAAGGATCCTTCTGAGTGGAAGGATCAGAAGCCAACTGTAGGGGTTGTTGCACCAAGTTAGAAGCAAAGAATTAGAGACAAATTGTGGTTTCTTTGTTTAAAAAATTTTACAAGGAAGTGACAAAGAAGATGGTAGCTCAAAGGAAAGTTGAGAGTTACATATTTTCCCCATTTGAAGAAGTTTATATGCAGAGGAAAAAAGACCATGAAGGGGAGAGTGTCTGAAGAAATAGGAAAGGAAAAGATTCACTCCTGGAGCAAGATCCTAGAGACAGCCAGGTTTCTGGGATTAAAAGCTCAGGTTTAAGGAGCAAAGGATGAATTAAGATGGTCCTAGCAAGACTGGAAAAAGACTGTCTAATAGCCTGGGAAAAAGGAAGGAGTGGAATGACAGTAAGCTTCATGAGGGAAGACCTAGCCCAGTGCCCGGCACAAAGTTTATAGTTTATAAAAGTTGTTGATAAGTGGAGAGCCTGACACACTAAAGTAATATCAGGCTGAGTAAGGGTAAATAATCAGCACATAAAGGGCAGGAGGTTGGAAGGCAATCCATTCCTGGTTACTTAGCCTGCAACCTCTGTCCGTCTATTCAGTGACTCTGGAGATTGGAATCAGAACAGAATACTCAGAGTAAAATTTTGGTGGGGAAATGGTGTTCCCAAACCAGGTTTGTTTTGCCTGACAGGCAGGAAAGCAAAGCGCTGAGAAGCCAGAGGTGTGCAGCAAAGAGAGCATTAATTAGCTAAGTAGCCAATTAAGGAGACAGGTGAACAAGTCTCAGACCGCCCCACAACCCCCTCCCCACACACACACTTCCCAGAGGCATGGGGCTCTGGGTATTTGTGGGATAAAGAATAAAGCATACATTGCTATTCAATCTGAGGTAGCCAATATATCTTAATGCAAATTCTTTTAAAAATTCCCATGTATTTCGTTAATATTTTTGCCTGTCAATGAATACACTGTTACTTTACCAACAAAGGTCTGTCCAGTCAAGGCTGTGGTTTTTCCAGTAGTCATGTATGGATGTGAGAACTGGACTATAAAGAAAGCTGAGTGCCGAAGAATTGATGCTTTTGAACTGTGGTGTTGGAGAAGACTCTTGAGAGTCCCTTGGACTGCAAGGAGATCCAACCAGTCCACCCTAAAGGAGATCAGTCCCAAGTGTTCATTGGTAGGACTGATGTTGAAGCTGAAACTCCAATACTTTGGCCACCTGATGCAAAGAACTGACTCATTTGAAAAGACCTGATGCTGGGAAAGATTGAATGTGGGAGGAGAAGGGGAAAACAGAGGATGAGATGGTTGGATGGCATCACCAACTCCATGGACATCAGTTTGGTTAAACTCCAGGAGTTGGTGATGGACAGGGAAGCCTGGCATGCTGCAGTCCATGGGGTCACAAATAGTTGGACATGGCTGAGAACTGAACTGAACTGAAATACATTGTTGCTGTACAGTGACTCAGTCATGTCTACTCTTTGCAGCCCCATGGACTGTAGCATGCCAGGCTTCCCTGTCCTTCACTATCTCTTAGAGTTTGCTCAAACTCATATCCATTGAGTTGATGATGCCATACAACTATTTCACCCTCTGTCACTCCTTTCTCCTCCTGCCCTCAATCTTTCCCAGCATCAGGGTCTTTTCAGTGAGTCAACTCTTTGCATCAAATGGCCAAAGTATTGGAGCTTCAGCTTCAGCATCAGTCCTTCCAATGAATATTCTGGGTTGATTTCCTTTAGGATTGACTGGTTTGATCTCCTTGCAGTCCAAGGGACTCTCAAAAGTCTTCTCCAGCACCATAGTTCAAAAGCATCAATTCTTCAGGGCTCTGCCTTCTTTATGGTCCAACTCTTACATCTGTACATGACTACTGGAAAACCACAGCTTTGACTAGTTGGACCTTTGTCGGCTAAGTGATGTCTCTGCTTTTTAGTACGCTATCTAGATTTGTCATAGCTTTCTTTCAAGGAGTGAGTGTCTTTTCATTTCATGGCTACAGTCACCATCCACAGTGATTTTGGAGCCCAAGAAAATAAAGCCTGTCCCTGTTTCCATTTTTTTCCCCATTGCCATGAAGTGAGGGGCAGGGTGGTCTGAAGTATATGGTGCATGGAGAAAGCTGGTTGGGAAAAGGTAATCATCATTCTCCTCAGGTGTAACTAAGTTACAGGCCTCTGCACATCCAAAAATGGAGATGCTTAGCACCATCTGAGGGTAAAGATTTCAGCTCTCTGATGTCAAAAGTCACCTAGTGGACACTCAAGCATGCTCATTTGGAGGGTTGGTGGTCCTTCAGTTCAAAGAAGACAGAACTGACTCTCAGTTCCTGGGGAGCACCTCAGGCAAACATCTTATTGTTTAGGCTCCATGCAGCTTGGGGAGAACATGCTAGTCATGAAATGATCTTGAGTAGTGAAGGCAGGTAAAGTGGAGAATTGATAATTATTATCCACAGTTTCAAAGGTTATAGGTGATGCCAAGCTCCAAGTTTGGTCTAAGGAGTGGGCTGTAAAAGGAGAGGGAAAGCATATGCTGTTCAGGATCAAGGAACTGTAAGAGTGGAGTTTTGAATAACCCTCAGGAAATATGGACAGTGACCTGGGAAGCCAGTAGTTGATCCCAAGAACTGTATTAGAAACAGGATGATCTAACCCAAGTCAATGGGTAAAACTTTTCTGGATTTGTTAGAGAGCCAGGAAAATGCTATCTTTCTTCTCTCTCCATTGTAAATGGGTAGCAATGGAAGTAGTATCACCTGGGAAGCACTGGCTTTCAATTAAGGGAAACATTTGAAAGGGGCAACTGAGTAAGTGAGATAGGAATGCATGCTCCAGTAAGAGGGAGTTTTTATCACTAACTTTGTTGAGACTTGCTGATACATAGTGATTAAAAAGACAAAAAAAAAAAAAAAAAAAGGGGGGGGGAGAGAGAGAGACTAGCTTTTATTTATTGCTTTTAATTCTCCATAGACAATGCATCTTTTATTTCCTATACCCCACTTGAAATGCTATTGGGAAAAGAGTATTCTAGGAAAATTTTGAGACTATGTGAGGATATAAAAGGATTACTGAAAACTAGATGGAAAGACTTAGAAATAGTTCAAAAAGAGGAGGTAAATGTGGCAGAAATGCCTTTGTGCTCTTACTTGGAGCAAGGGCCAAAATTATATTTATAACATTCTTTCACTAACCCTCTCCTCACATCTTATTCTATATTTAACTCTGGAGTCCCAGGTTTAAGTCCTTGTTTCACAGCTGTTTGTATCTCTGCATTTCCAACTCAAGTGAACTCAGATGGCTAGGTTGGAACCGATTACAGCCAACAGGAAAATGTATATCACTCTCATTTATGGGTTTTCACTTCCAGCATGAAAAATATTTACCCCCCACCCCGGAGTTGCAGGAACTAGTCCCAAGAGAAGTGGCTCACTGCTCAAATGCTTTCAAGTTGTTTCTTTCTTCTTTGATTTTATTGAATAGACCCTTTCGATATCACCAGGAGTCTGAGGTTTCCAGTTGTCATCAGGATATCCCAGTGTTTTGTCCATTGAGGGAAAGAAAGAGGTTTAGCCACTGTTGCTCTCCCAAGCCTGGGAGGACCACTGTACTAGGAAACCTGTCATCCATATGTGTTAAGGCCATGGGATAGGTTGGGGTTGAAAGATTCTGCTTTTTTTCCCCTAACTGAAGTATATATAGTTAATTAACAACATTGTGTTAGTTTCTGGTATACAGCAAAGTGATTCAGTTATGTGCATGCATGTTCTTTCTCATATTCTTTTCCATTATGGTTTATCCCAGGATTCTAAATATAGTTCCCTGTGCTATACAGAAGGACCTAGTTGTTTATTCATTCTTTGTATAACAGTTTGCAGCTAGAAACCCCAAAGTCCCAAACCAACCCTCTCCCTCTTTGCCCCTGCCTTGGCAACTACAAGTCTGTTCTCTATGTCTGTGAGTGTGTTTCTATTTTATAGGTAAAGAAGATGTGGTGATGTATGTGTGTGTGTGTGTGTGTGTGTGTGTGTGTGTGTGTGTGTGTATACACACACAATGGAATATGAGTGACATCACTTATATGTAGAATCTAAAATATGACACAAATTAAAGTTTCTGCTCATGAATGTCAGTAGCACAAAAGCAGAAACTTCTAGTTTGGATCAATCCTGAGGCATATAACTGTGATGTTTAGCACATGCAACCAAAAATAAGAAGCTGATCTAGGTAGTGATTTGTACCTAGTTTTGTCTTGCTAATAATAGGCAATTAGATTTCCTTTAATCTAAATATTTATCTGTGCTGTGGTTCTCAAAGTGTGGTCTCCAGACCAGCATCACCTGGAAATTTCTTAGAAATACAGATTTTCAGACCCCACCTCACTACTCCTGAATCTGAGCTTCAACAAGCCCTCCGAGGCCTCCTTGGTGGCTCAGTGGTAAAGAATTCACCTGCCAATGCAGGAGACGAGGGCTCCGTCCCTGATCTGGGAAGATCCCGCATGCCACGGAGCAGCTAAGCCTGTACCGCATCTACTGAGCCGGTGTTCTTGAGCCTGGGAGCTGCAACTGCTGAAGCCCATGCCCTAGAGCCCCGTGCTCTGCAACAAAAGAAGCCACCCTGACGCGAAGCCTGTGCACCACTGGAGAGCAGCCCCAGCTCTCCACGGCTAGAGAAGAAAAGCCCGTGCAGCAGTGAAGACCCGGCCCAGACAAACATGAAAAAACAGAAACAAGCCCTCCGGTTGATCCTGACACTAGTGTGAATTAGGGGTCCACTGGGCCAGGCAGTGCTGTGCTCAGACCAGGCTGCATATCGGAATCACAAAATACCAATCTTGAGCCCTGAAACCAGATTCTGATGTAATTAGTGTGGTGTGGGGCCCTGGCATCAGAAGTTTTTATAAGTTCCAGTGATTCTAATGATAGTCGTAGTTGAGAACTATTGAGCTATAGCAATATAAGAAAAAGTTCTCTAATTTAGGACTTAGTGATACATTTAAAATAATTTAATAAAACAATTTTATGTATTTTACTAGGATGTTAATTTAGGCATGCTCATATACAACAGACTATAAGTAATGTAAGATTTAAGAGCAAGGATTTTGTTTTTCTGGATTTTATTTTTCATTATTGTATCCTGAGCCTGTGTGGCAGTGCCTGGCACATAGTAGGTTTGCCAATAACTCTATGTTGACTAATTGCATTAATCAATTAAAGATAAGTTCCAACAGGAACTTGCCTTTACACCCTACAAAGGAACCAGTAAGCACTCTGAGCTAGAAGAATAGTCTCTGTCTGGGGCTGGCCTGGGTTCATCTCCTTCTGGTTCTGTGGGTTCTCTGTGAATCCTCTTTGTTCTTGTCCCATGCTGAGCTGTACCAGGATGTCACTGCCTTGTATCAGGATCCACATTTCATTTGCAGGAACTGGTCTCTGTTTATGCCCTTAGCCAGAACCCTCGTTGAGTATAGAATCTCCTGGTCCTGGCCACTGGAGGGGTGATGCTGGCCAATGTGAACACCTGGTATGTTTTCTTCCTTCTTTCCTGTGCCTGGCTTTTCCACCTTTGTACAGGTGCTGCCACTTGGCCTGCCTATGTTTTGAACTGCACACTCTTCCCTGTTGGAGTCCTGTAGAGCTCATGGGGGTGTCTCTTTGCTTGGTGGGAAGAACAACTTTCTGAGTGGGGTTTAAGCCAAAACTGGATTTCCCAGCAGGGAGAAACAGGTTCACTATGCTGCACTGCTGTTCAAACCCTTGGTGGGAAGAACAACTTTCTGAGTGGGGTTTAAGCCAAAACTGGATTTCCCAGCAGGGAGAAACAGGTTCACTATGCTGCACTGCTGTTCAAACCCCTCTGGCAATAGCACCTCCAGCTTGTGCCTTTAAAGATTTCTTGTTCAGTGTTGAGTAAGCCACATTACCTAAAAATGAAGTAGCAGATTTGTTTGGAAACTGCCTCTAATTCAGTAGGGCAAATTACTTCCCTGAAACATTTTTGGTGGGAGTTCCATACTGGTTAGTGTAACTTGATTAAGATGTATTGTTAACGCTGTTTTATTTACTGCTTAAGTTAAAAAAAAAACAAACTGTAGAACCTGCTACTGTCAGCAAAAAATTATTCTAAAGTCTTTTTCCCCCTCTTAGTTCCTGTAGCTTCTTTTAAGACTGAAGTTATCTGTGTCTGCCTTCAGATAGGAGGGAGGTCAAATTTTGAAGTTAATATTTTGCCTGGTTTTTACTGCTAGTTTCACTGAAGCAAAGGAGGGTGTCACTGAAGTTCATGATGTTTCCAAACTATTTGCATTTGTACACTCATCTCTTGAACTTCCATGATGGCTCAGTGGTAAAGAATCAGCCTGCAATGCAGGAGATGCAGGTTCAATCCCTGGGTGAGGAAGATCCCCTGAAGACGTAAATGGCAACCCACTCCAGTATTCTTGCCAGGGAAATCCCATGGACAGAGGAGCCTGGCAGGGTACAGTCCACAGGGTCTCAAAAGAGTCAGACATGACTTAGTGACTAAACTACAACAGCAACTCCTCTCTTTGAATGCATCACACATATAAAAATATCTCCAAAATGATATATAAATTCTCCATTTCTACATGAAAGCTTCTTGTCCCTTCAACTACACTCAGGTCCGGAAGCGTAAACAAAATCCTTTTCAGATTATTGTTAATGCTCTGCCTGGTTCTGCAACAGCTGTTGCTTTTGAACAATATGATGCTTCTCCTCCCCCAAGAGGAGTAGAAAAGGCCTCCTTTGCTGCACGCTCAACCTTTGTCAACTCAGGGAGCATGAAACAGACTGAGAGATGAACCTCGGATTCCTGTTCGGGAATTCAGTGCACAGCTTAATGACTGTTGAGTTTTGCCACTTCCTGACACTGACTTTCATAGCAACGGTTTAATTTGGAGAAAATCTGCTATTTCAAATGGCTAAAGGTATTTATGTGGAAAATTTTCCAAATGATTGACTTTACTGTTGCTATTTTCTTTCCCCATGAATATGTGAGTGTTTGGCTTTCTCCCAGGAATTTTTCTGCATCACTTCTCTTTAGGCAAAGACATTTTTCCATCCAGACTGGGAAAAGGAGGGTGTATCAAGAGTTTCCCTTTTACAGTGAATTATTATTTGACTTTAAACATTGGCATGTCTAAGAATGAAGACTTTGAGTATGTCTCCTTAAAATTTCCCATGGCCAATCTTCAGAGTCATCTTGGTCATCACTTTGGAATGAACGCAACTGTGATCAGCTTCCTCCAGCCCCAGCTTGCTTCTCTCCTCCCCACTGGCATCAGCCTTACTGAAGGTGTTGTCTCTCTTACCTCTGATTATCCTCTCCTTATCTACCTCTCTTGTCTACTGCTAATTCTTCAGCCACCTCTCTACTGCCAAGTTTGCCAATGGCTCCCTGTTATTTAATCCAATGCTTATCTTAGATTAGAGCTGATTTTTAGCAGGAGACATTGCTATTTCCATTGTCATTCTCTTCTTTGCCACAATTCTCATTCTCCTAGTTTCTTCCTTTTCTGTCCCCTTCTTAAAAGTTGCCCCCTTCCTTGGGTTGAGCAGAGTGGGGAAATTAAATTGGTAATTTACCTCCTTTTTGAAAAGAAATTAAACTTCTAAATACATGAAAATATATGCCTATAATTGAAAGTGTGAGAACAGGGTTTTGTTGTTTTGTTTTTTTTTTTAATCAGTGTGGATCATCCACCCTAAAATAGCACTTGGCACAGTGTGGACACCCAGTCAATGAATGAGTGAATAATATAAAATTATAAACACTGAAAACATACTTAGAAAAAATGACCAAAAAAGGTGTTTCCTTTGGAATCAGTTTTAGGCCTGCCACCTCCTCTTATACGATAGTACCTTCCTGGATAGATGCTATCTGTTTCTCAGTCTCAGTCCCACGCCATGGATAAAGATCCCCACCCATTTCTCCAGCCCAGATCTTATGACAGCAGGTCTATGGCTAAACTCCACCTAATTCCTTCTCTCCCTGGTTTCTCTAAGTCCCCAGTTTTAGAGAGGAATGCCGTTGTTCACCATGCAGCATGGAAACCTTAGCGTCCTCTCTCTCTCCCCCTTTCCCTTAAAGACACTAACAATGCTTACTTATTCTATTTTCTACATAAATTTTAAGACTATATCGTCTTGCTAGCTCCTATAAGCACCCCTCCCCTGCCCTAATTCAGGAAAGCTTTTTATGCATCGGAATTAACTCTCTCTGGTCTTGCTTCTTAGCAATCCATCCTCCACATTACAGGAGAGAGTTTTCTGATTGTGTTGCCTTGATCAAAGCCCTCATGCTTACAAAGTCCTCGCTACCTATCCTCCCTTGCCTTCCTAGCCTCGGCTCTTGGTACTCCTCACCTTACAATTTTCATTTTTGGTCATTCCAGATATTTTTGAGTTCTTCGAGCATACCATGCTCTCTCAGCTTCTGGGCCTTCATATATTTTTTTCCTACTTAGAACATTCTTTCTGTTCTCTCTCCTTTCTGAAGAATTCCTGCTCCTTTTTAGATCTGAATTTCGGAGCACTTCCTGGTGGCTGCTCCTCTGAATGCCCCAAGTCTGGCAAAGATGCTTCTCCCATGACCTGCGCCCCATTGTTTCATCAGGGCAAGAGCTACCCTGTGCTGTAATGCCTGGATCTTTGTATCCACATTAGACGGTCGCTTCTGTGAGGACAGGAGTATGTCTTCTGTACTGAAATCCTTTGTCCAGTGCTAACAACAGTGATTGACGCAGTGAAAGTGAAGTCGCTCAGTTGTGTCTGACTCTTTGAGACCCCGTGGACTGTAGCTTACTAGGCTCCTCTGTCCATGGGATTTTCTAGGCAATAGTACTGGAGTGGATTGCCATTTTCTTCTCCAGGGGATCTTCCTGACCCAGGGATCAAACCCAGGTCTCCCGCATTGGAGGCAGACGCTTTACCGTCTAAGCCACCAGGGAGGTCGACTTTCCTGATGCAGAGAGGTGCTCAAATTTTTGATGAATGAATGAATGAACTTCAAAGTAAAGCATGAGCCAGCTTTCTTTACCAAATAGCTTCAAATGCTTCCCTCTCCTTTTGAATCTCTTCCTCACTAGTCAAGCTCCTCTAACTAAAACAGCTATTACTTTTCCACAAAGCAGGCAAAAGTTTGCAGCAGACAAAGCAACCTAAACATCCCAAAGGAAAAGAAACTTTTCAGAAGTTCTGAGAATTAACATACGGTAATTGTCAAATCCCTGGGTGTCTTTTAATTGAACCTTCACAGTAGTTCCCTTAGCTTGTACTCAGTGCTTAAATTGAGTAGAACCTCATTAGGAAAGATGTGTCATGCCTTAGTGAAAATGGAAGGGATGAGAAATAGAGCTTTCTATGACAGAGAGGCATCAGAGAAAGGGAGCAATCTGGTCTGTGAATTCTTTAATCCATGTATCTGGTAGTGACTCTTGCAATGGGAGATGATGGGGCAGAACAGCCACAGCCATCAAGCAAGCTTAGGACCTTCTTTCCAAATTCCATTCTGGGTTTTGTACTCCTAAAGCATCTGCTGCCTGCTTCCCTCCTCTCCTTTCCCAGTGCTGTTTCTTCAATGCCAGCCTTAGGAGCAACCTGGTTTTAAAGAGCTTTTCTCCCCAAGAACAGACCATTGTGGGAACCGTGTGACTACCAGGCTCAGCCCCCTCAATGCTTTTCTGGGCTTCTCTGTCACTGCTCACCCATTCACTCTGTTTAGCCACCTTGAACCCTTCCCTGCCCAGTGCTGTGATGAGGTGAGGCAAGCAAGGTGCCCAGAGGACAAAACTGAAGAAGTCAGCCACTCTTGGAGGCCAGCCATGCACTTGCAGAGCCTGAGCCTCCCTGGACTCACCCTCGTCCCAGCTCTCGCTCTGCCCCACCTCAGCCGTGCCTCCTGGCCTCTCCAAACCCTAGTCCTCCAGACCCAGCTCAGATGCTGCAGCCTCCTCCATAAAGTGCTTGCTGAAGTCGACCGGTCTTTCTCACAGTTCGGCAAGTAGGCATCTCACTTTCCTCTGAATCCAAGGTGGACCTTATTTATACCTCTCTGAAGATACTATATGCCCTGCTTAGTTCTTGGGCTTGTCTTTTGTCTCTGTTAAACCACAGGCTCTTTAAGAGCGGTCTTTTTCTCAGAGTGCTCTCAATTTCCAGCACAGGGATTGGCACAAAGTAGGTATTCATCAGTCAGTGAGGTGAGTAGAGCTGTCAAGGGGAGGAGAGAGAAGAACATGGTAGTTAACTGTTCATGGGCTCTGTGGCCAGTTCGCCTGGGTTTGACTTCAGGTTCTGCCATTGAGGCTTGGGACAAGTTTCATCACCTTTCTATGCCTCCATTTCTTTATCTTTAAAGATAAATGATGGTGCCCCAACATGTAAAGTCTGAATAAGCCCTTAGCACAAGACTTGATGTGTAGTGAACACCTCAGTAAATGTCAGGATCCAGAATAAAAATGGTCTAGTGCAGGGACATCCATGGAAAATATAGGTGTGCATGCCTGGGGCAAAGTACATTTGTGACTGATGCCATTGTAATTTAGTCTCTAAGCTGTGTCTGACTTGGACTGCAGACTGCCAGGCTCCTCTGTCCATGAGATTGCCCAGGCAAGAATACTAGAGAGGGTTGCCATTTCCTTCTCCAGGGGATCTTCCCGACCCAGGAATCGAACCTGCATCTCCTGCATTGGCAGGCAGATTCTTTACCACTGAGCCACCAGGGGAGCCCTGATGCTATGGAGGAAGTTAAATCTAAACCATCAGTGACAGAAGACAGAGCTGACACCTCATTCTCCACTGAGAAGCCAGGTGCCTACTGTTTTTGAAAAGGCAAATCTTGTCCCTATAATTCAATAGAATAATACCTTGGACAAAAATATAGTTAGGAAGGCTGCCCCAAAAGAGCAACAGAGGAGGGCCAGGTTGAACCCTGGAGTATTAAAACAGGTATTTAAATGTGCTCGGTTTTAATATCTGCTGTTAAGGAAGATGGAAACAGAATGCTCACGGAAAGTCATGTTTTTGCTGCCATCTACAGTCAACGTGCAATTTTCAAAGTTTCTTAACACAAACACATGCATCCATCCAGACAGAGTATTCTTGACAAAATGAGTGACAGTATAAAGTTTGGTTTAAACTCTAGTAATTGAGATACTTTGGGCATATTATAGTATTTTATTTACTTGTCTTTTTAAAATTAGGCCTATTCAAACAGTAACATAGCCTTTTAAATCTCATATTGTATTAAAACTTACTAGAAGACTGCTGAAATAAGGCTGAAATAAGGCTGAAATAAGGCTGAGTGAGGCTGTCATCTGTCAGGTTGGATTAGCTGCAGTTGTGGCAGCTGATGGTTAATACAATGATTTCAATGAAGGAGCGAGATTGGATTTTACCCCATGATTCCCTGCCCGCATGACCTGCAGTTCTATGATTGTTATTAGAATTATTGTAAATTATATTTTATAGAAACATCCTTTATGGTTGTGATATGAGAAATCATCCAAAGCAAGTTAAAAGAAAATGACAGTGATGTCACTTCTGAGCTGACTTCTGCCCCTATGCTGCTGTCCATATAATCTCCAGCATTATCGTGATGGTCTCCTAACTTCCCTGTGCATTATTTTTAAAGGGTTAAATATAGACAAGAATTATTGGAAAAGCGTTTGATGGAGAAAAAGAAGTGGCCCTTCAAGAAGCACTTGAAGAAGAAGAGAGAGAAAAGCGACTAGACGCCCTGAGGAAACAGGTGTTTTTAATTTGGAGAATTTCATGATGGTTTAAAAAACGTTTCTAAGTGCTCTTAATAGCATTATTACTAGGACTTAGTGCATGACATCTGCTATATAAAATGTAACTTTTCCAAATTGGGACACTGATCCTCATTCCTGGGAACAATTAGATTTATGTTGAATTATTTTCAGTTTCTTAGTATACGAAAAGAATTTATCAGAACCTTTAAAAAATCTCTCCCAAAATTTAAATACATCCATATTACCTCTAGTTTATAAGGTGAATAGTATCAGTTTATAGCAGTGAAACCCTGCGTGTAGCTAAAGGATTTTACTTTCCTCAAAAAAGAAAAAAACTGGTGGAGCTTGAGCAAGATAATACTCCCTAGGAAAGGGACCTCTGTTTGGAAATATCCTACAGTCAACAAAAAGGTTAAAAATCACTTTTTAAAACAAATGTCTTTGTGGGGAAATAAAAGCCTCCTATTGCTTTGGCTCATAAAAGTAGACAAAAGTTTTGAAAATAGTATTGATAGACAGCAAGAGCAAGAATTTCAGACCTTCGGAAATGTTATAAAGTAGTTTTGCTTGGCAATTTTTCAGTATTATTAACATAACAGTGATAAGCACAGCTCATCAGCTCCAAAGTCTTCTCTGAGAACATTTCCTAGCTGACAGGAAATGACTGACTGGCTCTCCTTATATGTGGTTGGGAGTTAGCATCAAATCTTGGATAAGAACTCCACCTCTGGCTTCCTTCAAAGCTGGTACAACCTGGCTCACTGCTTACTGGCAGGGGAAACTTAGGTCTTTCACTTAACCTCCCTAAACTTTATTTCCTCCTCTGAAAAATGGAATAATAGTAATAGTACCTATCTCATCCTTGGGATCGCAAAGAGTCAGATGCAACTTGGTGACTGAACAACAGAATAACATCAGCCTACCTCATAGGTTTGTAGTAATGTGTGTTCCACTTTTTTTTTTTTTTGAATATTAAGTGTAAAGCCCTCTTCTAAATGCTGTTAGGTCTTACCTCATTTAACTCCTACCCCAACCCTATGATGTAGGAATTATTATTTTATAGAAGAGAAAATTGAGGCAGCCCAGAGTTTTCCCAAAGTCACCTAGCTACTCAATGTAAATATGAATTCAAACCAAGGAAGTTAAGTTAAATGAAATCATATAAAGGAAGTATAAATGCATATAAATATTGTATCCATCTTTGATAAAACAGACTATAGAAATAAATTCAAAGCATAGGAAGATACATCTGGTCATCTTAGAGTCAATGAAATTTAACTTTTTCAATCACTAGCCAATAGTGATATACCATGGCCTTCTAGGGACAAAATTTAATGTCACTATTACTAAACACATTTTGTTCAAAATATCATTTTGACAACTACAGTGCATATGATTAAGATTCTTTTTCCATCTGTGAGACCTTTGAAAGAGGAAATATCTGTGCCTGTTATCTGTAATCAGTGTTTAGAACTATAGTAAAAGACACTTTGGCTAGTAAAACCTATAATAATTCAAGTCTGTTCAACCTCTAGTTATGGCATTATAATTTCTAAATGGAATTAAAATGCCATTTTCCTATTGCTATTTCCTGACTTTAGGAATTAGCAGGCAGGTGTTATTAATGATGGCATATAATTTACAAAATTAGTGGCTTCTTTTCATTAGGATGCAGGTTTGATTGATTTCAATTATCATAAACCACAAGGGCATTTGGGTTAAAATGACTCTTGGAGTTTTTCAATGGAAGAGGAAACAATGGTTTTTAACAGTTCCTGGAAATCTTGTTGCTCAGTACAATGAAAACTCACCCATCTTGCTCAATAATGCTAACACACATGACTTTACCCATAAACGATATACTCTAGACTCAGCTTAATCAGATTAAACTTTCTAGAAAGCTTCATGGAGTCATTACTGTGGCCATCTATTTCTAGTGGCTAAAAATTAATGTTTTCTACTTTTGGTTACTTTCAAGGTGATTGAATATGTAGGTTTTCTATATAAAATTTCCCTTGACTTTGGATCAGGAAGAAATTTTTATCTAAATTTAATGATACCTGTAACTATGCAATAATAAAATTTCTTAACTTTAATGGATATTAAGCACTAATAATGTTGCCCAGAAGTATTTAGCTTGTATCTTGTTCCAATCTTCTTTTAGGTTGCTATTGTCGCTCAATTTGATCCTGTTAGAATGATGTCAGATACAGTGGCATCAAAAGCAAGGATGGGTATTGGAACTGAAGAAGAATTTATTCTTCAAAAGCCACTCTTCACATTGAATACATACAATGAACAGCAGGTAATTATGGAAATTAGCAAGACTGATACAAAAGCCATGATGATGATAAGAATTGTAGAAGTGTGTATTTTGGATTACAAATTATTTATGATATTTATATTTAAATACCATGCATATTAGCATAAATTGCATGTAATTACTGAACAGTTCTTAATATTATAAAATGTTAATAGTGACCATAGAACAAAACACTTTGAAAATGTTATGAATCTGTCACTGATTAAATTATTTTAATCTAAAATTAAATTATTTTAATCTAAAAAATTTTGTGACATTTTACTTTAAAGTTGTGTTAATATTGTATTTTTGTTTAAATATTTATCATATTCAGAATTTAAATGCATAATATAAACCCTATTAATGAAACAATTGATGATACTGATAAGACAAAGCAGAAGAAAGCTTTCTGAAATTAAAATGAACAGAAAATAATGTATTGGAGCTAATGATAAAATGCTTCCTGTGGAAAAAGGTATTAAGAGATTAACTATTTCTAGGTGCTTCTGAATCATTTTAGTCTGTTTCTATAACAGAGAAGGGATTTTAAGAAGCTTTTTTTAGGTGGATGGAAGAGGGAGCCAGGACATATGAATGATTGGATATCACGGAAATTAAGGGAGAAAGTAGCTGTAAACTTTACAAATCTAAGCTAAATGTTTAATTATTTTAAAAGCAGGAAACTTTATACATTCATCCAATGACAAATAAATCTAATGTGCCTCTATTATGTGCTGCATATGCTAGGGAATATTAATAAAAAGAACAATTTACATATTAATTGGGCAGATATTCATGGAACATATACTGTATCTGCACTGAGCCAGGTGCCAGGGCTGCATCCCAAACAAGATAAACTTGTTCTGTGTGGAGGAAGTGAAAAGGGGAACTGGGTTGGGAAGGAAAGTAGAATGCATGGGAATAATGCCACTAGCGTGAGATCACCTACCTCCCTGATAAGAGGGCTGAGGGCTGCAGCAGCAAGAGGAAGGGAGTGAAGACAACCCTGAACGGGAAGTCAGAGAAGGCAGAAAGATGAAACTGAGCTCCATCTTAACTGAGGAATTTTGGCATCAGTAACAGAATTCATTCCAGATAATTTAAACTAAAAGCAACCGCAAAACTGAATGGGGGAGGGGTGGGCATAGGAAGAGGGGTTAACTAGAAGATGCAATAGTATCTCTAGAAGTCAAAGCAGGAAGGCATCTGGGCTTGTAAAGAATTGAAGTCAGAAGCTGGAAAGCTTTCAGGTACCTGGCTGAGGAAATAAGGGTTTGATCAAGCAGAAGAGGGTGAAAAGAGGTCCTTACTTGTAGTCTTGGGTGCTGGGAGATAAGATTGCAAACATAAATTCAGGTCAGACTGTAGAAAGTATAGTAGATCTTATTTTCTAAAGACTTTTGACCTTTCGACTTATGAGCAGAGGGGAGACTTTGAAGCAAGTGAAGTATATAAAAGCTTCGTGTTATAGCAACGTGTCTGAATGGAAAATTGGTGGAGGTGGAGTTGGGTTCTTTTAAGATGGTGGAGACCTCATGGAAGTGGGGTGGAGTCAGGGGAGGGCAGTGTAGGGGAGGGTGAATTGCGGAGGCATGTATGGCTCTGGCTGAGGAGAGGATAATGAAAGCGAGGGTGATTCTAAACTAGGCAGCAAGTGATACTGAGAAAAGCCTACACTTTGGATTAAAATCCACATCCACTGTTTGCTGGCTGTGTGAACTTGTATAAGCTGTTAACATCTTTATGTTTGTTTACTTCATCTGTAAAACAATAATTTGTAAGTTTTTTGTGATGATTAGGATAATAAATGTCAATTGCCTAGAATATTCGGAGAAGGCAATGGCACCCCACTCCAGTACTCTTGCCTGGAAAATCCCTGGAAGGCTGCAGTCCATGGGGTCACTGAGGGTAGAACACAACTGAGCAACTTCACTTTGACTTTTCACTTTCTTGCATGGAGAAGGAAATGGCAACCCACTCCAGTATTCTTGCCTGGAGAATCCCAGGGACGCGGGAGGCTGGTGGGCTGCCGTCTACATGGTCGCAGAGAGTCGGACACGACTGAAGTGACTTAGCAGCAGCAGCCTAGAATACTGTCTGGCACCTAGGGTTAGGAGCTCTTATTACCTCTGTTAGTTTAAGAGCTCCTAACCCTAGAATACTGTCTGGCACCTAGGGTTAGGTTTTAGGGATAGGTTAGAGTGACATCAGGGCTTCCCTGGTGGCTCAGAGGTTAAAGCGTCTGCCTCCAATGCGGGAGACCGGGGTTCGATACTTGGGTCGAGAAGATCCCCTGGAGAAGGAAATGGCAATCCACTCCAGTATTCTTGCCTGGAGAATCCTATGGACGGATGGACGGAGAAGCCTAGTAGATTACAGTCCACAGTGTTGCAAAGAGTCGGACATGACTGAGCAACTTCACCTTCCTTCCACTTTCCTTGGAGTGACATCAAGGGTTTAGGTTGGAGTTGGTGTTGGGGAATGGAACAAGGGTGGTGTGTTTTTTCTTGGAGACTTGAGTGCGGTTTGTTCTTAGTCTATTTTACCTATGAATCGCTTATCAGATACATCACTTGCAAGTCGTCTCTTATGTTCAATTTACTATCTTTTGATTTGTGAAGGCTTGATTCCCTGGTGGCTCAGATGGTAAAGTGTCTGCCCGCAATGTGGGGCCATGGTTTGATTCCCAGGACAGGAATATCCCTGGAGAAGGTAACGGCAACCCACTCCAGTACTCTTGCCTAGAAAATTCCATGGATGGAGTCACAAAGAGTCGGACATGACTGAGTGACTTCACTTTACTTGCGTTGGCACAGTCACATTTGTATTTTCCACAGCACTAAAGGTTGTGTGCAGGTGCAAGAGGGCCGAGAGTAGCTACTCCACATTCAAGGTCAGGAGGGGTGGCCCTGATGAGATACCCCTCTTCCAAGGTAAGGAGCAATGGCTGCACTTTGCTGAAGCAGCCATGAATAGATACCCCACGACCAAGGTAAGAGAAACCCTAGGAAGAGGGTAGGTGTTGTGAGATGGCATCAGAGGTAGACACACTGAGACCATAATCACAGACAAGGAAGCCATCTGATTACATGGACCACAGCCTTGTCTATCTCAATGAAACTAGGCCATGCCGTGCAGGGGCCACCCAAGGCGGATGGGTCATGAGGGACAGCTCTGACAGAATATGGTCCACTGGAGAAGGGAATGGCAAACCACTTCAGTAGTCTTGCCTTGAGGACCCCATGAACAGTATGGAAAGGCAAAATGATAGGATACTGAGAGAGGAACTCCCAGGTCGGTAAGTGCCCAGTATGCTCCTGGAGGTCAGTGGAGAAATAACTCCAGGAAGACTGAAGGGATGGAGCCAGAGCAAAAACAATACCCAGTTGTGGATATGACTGGTGAAACAAGCAAGGTCTGATACAGTAAAGAGCAATATTGCCTAGAAACCTGGAGTGTTAGGTCCATGAATCAAGGTAACTTGGAAGTGGTCAAACAGGAGATGGCAAGAGTGAACATCGACATTCTAGGAATCAGCAAACTAAAACGGACTGGAATGGGTGAATTTAATTCAGATGACCATTATATCTGCTACTGTCGGCAGGAATCCCTTAAAAGAAATGGAGTAGCCACCATGGTCAACAAAAGACTCTGAAATGCTGTACTTGGATGCCATCTCAAAAACGACAGAATGATCTCTGTTCGTTTCCAAGGCAAACCATTCGATATCATGGTAATCCAAGTCTATGCCCCAACCAGTCACACCAAGCAAGTTGACATTGAGTGGTTCTATGAAGACTTTCAAGACCTTTTAGAACTAACACCACCAAAAAGATGTCCTTTTCATTCTAGAGGATGGATCACACTAAACTGTTGGAAACTTTTCCAGAGATCGGGATACCAGACCCCCTGACCTGCCTCATGAGAAACCTATGCAGGTCAGGAAGTAACAGTTAGAACTGGACATGGAACAACAGAATGGTTTCAAATAGGAAAAGGAGTACGTCAAGGCTGTATATTGTCCCCCTGCTTATTTAACTTATGTGCAATGTACATCATAAGGCAGGCTCAGCTGGAAGAAATACAAGCTGGAATCAAGATTGTCAGGAGAAATATCACTAACTTCAGATATGCAGATGACACCACCCTTATGGCAGAAAGTGAAGAGGAACTAAAAAGAGCCACTTGATGAGAGTGAGAGAGGAGAGTGAAAACGTTGGCTTAAAGCTCAACATTCAGAAAACGAAGATCATGGCATCTGGTCCCATGATGTCATGGCAAATAGGCGGGGAGATTGTGAAAACAGTGTCAGACTTTATTTTGGGGGCTCCAAAATCACTGCAGATGGTGACTGCAGCTATGAAATTGAAAGACGCTTACTCCTTGAAAGGAAAATTATGACCAACCTAAAGAGCATATTCAAAAGCAGAGACATTAATTGCTTTGCAAACCAAGGTCCAGCTAGTCAAGGCTAGGGTTTTTCCCGTTGTCATGTATGGATGTGCGAGCTGGGCTGTGAAGAAAGCTGAGTGCCGAAGAATCGATGTTTTGGCACTGTGTGCAGGTTTTCGGTGCATAGAGAAGAGAAGGTGGAGTCTAGCCTGGAGGTGGTTGCTGCTCATGGCTGAGCCAGACAGGCAGGCATGCTCCTGCAAGCACCTGAGCTGCCTTCCTGAGGGAGTGATGTGGGGCAGAGGAAGAGACCCAGGTCTGCTCCCTCCTGTGGTACCCAGGGCATGTTGACACCAGACTAAACCCTTAACATGGTGATGACCATCGCTGCTGTCTGCAAAGGGTTTACACTGGCGTGTGTCTTTATCTGAGAGGTCAGGCCGTCTCTAAACTACACTGGCCATGGGCATGGCCTGTGCACCCTCACATGTGTCTTCTCTTCCGTACTGAACGTTCATTGCCAAGAGTGTTTTGGGACAATAGGATGTTGGGTTTTCTCTAGCTTTGTCCAGTGAGGAACGCTTTTTGGTCGTTGGTGATGTTTGTTTTCCAGCTCTCTCTTTGGCTGCTTCTGTGAATGTGTTTGTGAAACAGCAAGAACTCCACATCTCCCTTCTGGCTGAGATGTCGCATTGACAACAGCAATGCCTCCCTGCAGCTTCTGACCACATCTGCCGAAAGGGCTTCGTTTTGCAGATGACATCTTGAAAGTACCTACACTGTCCTTTCCATTACCCAAAGCCTACTTCAAATGAAATAAAAAGAAGAATTCTCAAGTTTAGTCTTACAATATGTGGAGAGTCAGAAAAATCCCTGGAGAATAGAAAAGTTACCCACTCCAGTATCCTGGCTGAGATAATTCCATGGACTGTAAAAACCATGGGGCTGCAAAGACTCTAACAAGACTGAGCGACTATAACTTTCCCTTTCTGTCAGAAAAATAATCCATTTTTCTATCAATTCAGTGATTAGCATTGATTGCAGACACCCAAAGAATGGGAAGAAATGGAGAGAGAATAAGACTAAATCTTGTCAGGTGGAGGAGGGAGGAATGGGGAGTGGTTGACATGGATCCAGGCTTCGCTGGGAAGTGGGGGGATAGAATGAGAGGGTTCGAATGTAGACAGTGGTGATGGTTACTCAGCATTGTGAAGGCCTTAATATTCCCAAATTGCATCAATTAAAGTAACAATTATTCACAAAAACTTAACCAAAAAAAAAATACAGGAAGCCATAAAAATATAAAACATGACAAGAAAGCTACCCAGGAACCAGATACAAATAAGCTCCAGGGAAGGGCACTCAATCTGCCCTAGGTGGGAAGCAGAAAGGGATGGAGGTTGCAGAGCCAACTGCTCCCCTGGACGAGGGGTTTCCAGAAAGGGCTCTGGGTCGCTGTCCAGAGTGGGGGCCGGTTCTCCCTGTAGGGTTGGGTCAGTCATGGTGGGCATCTGGGTCTTGGGCACGAGCCAGGGCAGGCTCTCCCTGCAGAGGTGGTGACCCATCCTGACTCGGGTTCTCCTGCCAAAGCCCCAGCAGGTGCAGGTGCAGGTACAGGTGCAGGTGGATGTTGTCGCTGAGCGGGTGGGACATCGGTGCCTGTGGCCGGGGGTCCTGCAGGCACAGACGCCCCATATGCCCAGTGTGCTGGCCAGTACCCAGCTGGCCCGGTGTCTTGGGGAAGGGAAGTCTCACGTCTCCATCTCGCCTCACTGGATCCCTGGGTCCTGCGCCTGGAGCGACCACTGCTGTAGGGACAGGACTTAGATGTGGAGTCTGGTGGTAGTTAGAGGCCAGTGCTAGAGCTGTGAGAGAAGAGAAGGTTACCCATCGCCAGCATTTGGATGTGTGTATACGGGGACAGAAAGCTTCCCAGAGAATCCCAAAGAATATCCAGCATAGGATGCACTCTGACTGCAGTGTGAAAGATGGGTGGTGTGAGGCCAGCCTTTGTTGCCAGCCCAGACCCAGCTCTGGGGCACAGCCCCAGCCTCCTCACCTCTGTGCGTTGCCGTGCTGGGCTCCAGGTCCTCCAGCTGCCTCAGAGGCAGGAGTTCTCCGGGCTCTGGATCAGAGCTGGGTGTGCTGAGCTCCGTGGCAGCATGAGACTGGGCCCCGCGGTGTGTCCTGGAGTGGTTTCTGTGGAGCAGGCCTTCCCCGCTTCCTCTCCTTTCCCAGTTGGGCTGGTCCCTGCATGGGCACGTTCACCTGGAGCCTGCACTGGGCCTCACAGGCAGGGGGGTGGTGGTCCGACCCCTCCCTCGGGGAGGTGTACTGTGTGCCCCCCTCATTGGCCACATCCACTGGCATGCTCTGAAATGACACGGACCATCAGCCAGCCCTGCTTGGAGTTGACTGAGCTGGGCCTGACCAGTATGGCGGCTGCTTCTGCCCGCTAGAACTTCTTCAGCCAGCATAAATGTGTGTCTGCTCGGGTACCCAGCCTGGACCAAGAGACACCCCCCACCTCCAACTCACCCCACGGGCATGTGGGGTCTTCCTGGGCAGCCGATGCTGCCTGGACTCTCCCCATCCCACCCAGCCTGCTCTCCGCTGGGCTGTGGACACACCCAGCCACCCAGCCACCCAGCCCACGGATTTCTGACCCACATCCGCCGGGGCTTGCTTGAGGCAGACATAGCCGGAGAAGGCCTCATCCACACACACACAGGGAAAGCACTCAGGGTTACCCGAGTAGGATGGGAGAGGGGACTGGCCCGGCCTGGGGCTCCCGTGTTACCTTTCTGTTCCTGCGGGCAAAGGGCCAGAGGCCTCTGGGGGGTTCCTGAGCCAGCGTCAACCGCGTTGAAACACGTTCTGCCTCTCTGGCCTTTGGGAAGGGGCAAACAACAAAACATCTTGAGAGCCCACAAACTGGCTGCGGGCTCCTCTCCACCGCGAAGCCTGGAGACCCGGTTCCGGGTTCTATTGGGTTCTGTTGCCAGGAAGTGACGTCATTTCCTGGGTTCATCACCGAGGTCCCTTACACAAAGCTTCCCAAGGGAACCTCTGGGTTTCTGTCTGGTGACCCACCCCCTTAGGCCATGTGCAGGCACAGTGACACCCACACCGCCCACCCCACAGCTTTGGCAGGCCTGGGTGCAGCCCGGGCCTCAGCTCTGAGGACACAGCTCTTTCAGACAGGCTCCTTCTTCTCATCTGTGATGTGGCCCTGGACAAGCCATATGCCCCTCAGGGTTTCCCCAGTCTCTCCATCTGCAGAGTGGGGGTCAACGTCCCATCTCCTGCCTAGATCTGTCAGCCTACCACACCTACATGCCTTTCAACCTGGGGCTGGTATCACATGGAGCTTGTGCACTGGGACTTCCAAAGGCAGGATTCAATCAAGCGCTGACCTAGCACACAATGAGGCAGAAACAGGCCTGGATGGGCTCTGGGACCTAGGAAAAGGCACTCCCCTTCATGCCTGTTTTAGGACACCGCCCACTGGCACCACACTAACGCACACACACCCCTCCCACCACCACAACCCTGAATGGAGGACTGAAAGGAAGACTCGAAGGTCACTTTCTCTTATTTAAAAGAGGACCCAACTTTCTGGTCCTCTTTTTCCATTGAGATTCTGCCTCAAGTGCCCTATCTCGGCTTCTGTGGGTGGCTGAGCCTATAATGGCTCCCTGCATTCTTCTCTTTGACTCTCATAACCTTGGGTCATTTTCCCCCTTCTGGGGTGGATGGGCACTGTCATTGCTTCTAACGTCCAGATAGATTTATGAAAAGGTCTGTAAGATTTACTCATTTCCTCTCTTTTGGTTAGTGTCTCTCTCTAGACATGTCTTTCTTTTCCTTTAGAAATTCAGTCTCTGTCTTCCTTTTCCTCTTTCTGTCTCTCCTGTGGATGGATGGATGCTTCTGAATGCACATATATATTGCGAGCTTAGGGTTAGGTTTTAGGGATAGGTTGAGGGGCTGCTTTTTCAACAGCTTATTATCCCGTTCTCTAGGGGGATAATGTCGTGTAAAATGCTTCATTAGCTGAAATCTATATGTGGCCACTTTTTTTTATCATTGCAAACACTGTCTGTTGACATTAATATTCATAAGAAGAAGAAATAAAGCCCAATCAGCTATAAATGAAAACAGAAATTGAACTACTCATATGTCTATTCCCACTTAGAATCAGATTGATAGAACCATTTTCTAGTTCTGTTTGAAATAGAAATCTGGCCTTGGAAGAAAGGTTCTATTGATTGTGTTTTTCAAGTAGTAGCCATGTATTTGAACTTAACTTACATACTGCCAAATGATGGAGAAATTAAAATGTCTGTTTAAAGACAAATATACAAGATTGTGATTTAGGTTTATTTTAATTGATTGCTTATATTTTATAATCCCAACTAACAATAAATAACAAATCAATGATAGTACTGAAAGTAAGCTTCTTTTATCCCATTTTTAAATAATTTTAATGTTTTATTTTGACTAATCTAGTATACAATACTCTATACATCTTATGTTGGAAACCACTGATATACTGAAAAGTGATAACGTCAAAAAATGTTGACCTTTATTTCAGTAAAAATAATCAGAATATGGTCACTGTGTATGCAAAATTTATAGTCATCTAATCATCCATCTAGCAAAAACAAACTATACAGTTTGGGGAAATATGGAACTAAATGATAAAATTTACTTCAGTAAATTTATTTGTATTATTTTATATTATTTGCATTACTTATTTATATATATAATATTTATACCATTTTATTTCTACAGATAATTTCTGACCCTAGACTTCGTTTTGAGTTAGCACTGAGAAGCTGGACTTCATAAAACATTCTATGCCAAAGAGATATTACCAAAAATCAGTCCTCAAAAACCTCCAAGAAAGGATATGGAGTCTACTGTATTTAAAATCTAGAGTTCATCCTCAAATCCTATTATACATAAATAAGATTTTTCTTTGAATACATTTATATGGATAATAATAATTACTACTTTCTAAAAGTTTACTAATTATCTGACGTAGAAGTCATAGCATCTATTAAAACAATTTTGTCTTTCTTTTATGATTTTTAGAATTTTATGTACTATTTTCCAATCTCTTTTTATGTTTAATAGTACTAAATTCTCCAAAGACAATCAAACTTAATTATGACACATCTGGAACATATATTATCATTTAGTAAATTGTATTTTGGAGGTTGCATTATCCCATGAAAAGAGCTCAAAATAAACATTTGCAAGAATCACAATTTATGCTGTTGTTCCCTAATAATGTTCATTTCTGCTTGTTATTTCAGAATTTGACTTTTTAATTATGAAAGTTTCATTGCCATTAATACTTCTATTATTTCTCCATTATTCTAAGAGGAGACTCAACCTTTCTCTAAATTTAGAAACCAGTTTGGTTTACCATGTTTACTGCAAACCAATCATCCAAATAATTTAATTTTGTAAATTAGCCTGTAAGAAGAAATTAGAAATAGCAGTTCAAGCCTAGGTATATCTGTTTGGCTTGGGAAAATGTGTTTGTATGGTTCTTTGGGAGGAATATTTTAAAATTTAGAATGCTATCAAAATTTCCCTGTTCTCAATTAAATATCTGGATGATTTTATAGAAAGGAAGTGATTCAAATAAAACTCAAGTGTAATTTTTTTGCTATTTCTAAACAATCACACAAATAGAAGTAGCTGGTGCTCCACAGCAGGAGATAGTGACACCATAGATCTGATGCTTGTGGTTATGATGAAAATATTAGTCGAAGTTTGGGCAGCAGCCTAGATATGTTCTGGCTATGCCCAGACTCAGACCTTATTAACTTTCTCTGTTTTTAAAAATAGTTTTAATAAATAGTTACATTTATTGAGCACAAACTGTGTGCTCAGTACCATATACTTTACATATAATGTCTTATTTGACCATCATAACAACCTTATAAGGTTGTCATTCCCATTTTATGGTTAAAGAAATAGATTCAGGAAGGTAAAATAATGTGCTGTAGGTCCATTGTTTTTCAAACTGAAGGTCATTAAATCACTCTAGTGAGTCCTGATCAGTAAGTAGTTTTTAAATGACACACAAAAAATATAACCTGAAATCCATGTGTGATTTGAGCTTCATCCCCTCTCAGTTCCACAAGAATTTGTCTTGCTTGGTTATGCTCTTTCTCTCCTACATTTTCAAGCTTTCCTTCAGCATATACCTATGCTTGAATAAATACCACTTTAAAAACTGATCTCCATTAACCTCACATTTTTCCCGAGCTTCCAAGCTATTTCTCTGCTCCTCTTCTTAGGTAAACTTCCTGAAGGAGTTGCCTCCTGGTATTTAGTTGTCTTCTCACCTTCTAGTTGTGGCTTCCCTGATGGCTCAGATGGGGAAGAATCTGCCTACAATGCAGGAAACCCAGGTTTAATCCCTGGGTCAGGAAGATCCCCTGGAGAAGGGGAATGGCTACCCACTCCAGAATTCTAGCCATGGACAGAGGAGCAAATAGTTGGACACGACTGAGCAACTAACACTTTCAGTTTTTTCACTTCACTTTCTAGTTACTGTGACTTGTCCTGAGTTAGCTTTTCCTTCACCCACCACTGGCACAGCTCTTAGCAAGGTCACCAGTGAACTCCGTACTGACAAATTCAACGACCATTTTCTGTTATCATCTGACTTCCTGGCAGCATTACAACCACACCATCTTGGAACATGTTCCTCTCTTGGCTTCTATGACATTAATCTGCTTTACCTCCTACTTCCTTGGTCTCTTCTCAGACTTTTTGCTGACTCCTCCTCCATCTCCATCAGTCTCAAAGTTTTGGAGAACTCTCAGATTAGACCTTCTACTTCCATCTTTCTTTATTGTTGAATCACCCAAGGGATGATCCTTAAAAACACTGTATTTTGATTATAATTATTTGAATTACTCTTGTGCAATCATAACTATTGTTCATCTCCATAACGTTTTGTAATCCAAAATGAAATTCTGTATTCATCCAAAAGAACCTTCCATTGATCTCTGCTAGCCGCTGTTACAGAGAAGGTGATGGCACCCCACTCCAGTACTCTTGCCTGGAAAATCCCATGGATGGAGGAGCCTGGTAGGCTCCCATGGGGTTGGGAAGAGTCGGACACAACTGAGCGACTTCACTTTCACATTTCACTTTCATATATTGGAGAAGGAAATGGCAACCCACTCCAGTGTTCTTGCCTGGAGAATCCCAGGGATGGGGGAGCCTAGTGGGCTGCTGTCTGTGGGATCGCACAGAGTCGGACACAACTGAAGTGACTTAGCAGCAGCAGCAGCAGCCGCCGCTGGTAACCACTATTCTACTTTCTGTTTCTGTGAATTTGCCTATTTTCAGTTCAGTTCAGTTGCTCAGTCACGTTTGACTTTCTTTGATCCCATGGACTACAGCATGCCAGACTTTCCTGTCCATCACCAACTCTCAGAACTTGTTCAAACTCATGTCCATCGAGTTGGTGATCCCATCTAATCATCTCATCCTCTGTCCATCCCCTTCTCCTGCTTTCAGTCTTTCTCAGCATCAGAGTCTTTTCCAATGAGTCAGTTCTTCAGATCAGGTGGCCAGAGGATTGATGCTTCAGCTTCAGCATCAGTCCTTCCAATGAATATTCAGGATGATTTCCTTTAGGATTGACTGGTTTAATCTCCTTGCAGTCCAAGGGACTCTCAAGAGTCTTCTCCAGCACCACAGTTCAAATCATCAATTCTTTAGCACTCAGCTTTCTTTATGGTCCAATTTTCACATCCATACATTACTACTAGAAAAATCATAGCTTTGACTAGGTGGACCTTTGTCAACGAAGTAATGTCTATGCTTCTTAATATGCCATCTAGGTTTGTCATAGCTTTCTTCTAAGGAGTAAGTGTCTTTTAATTTCATGACTGCAGTCACCATCTGCAGAGATTTTAGAGCCCAAGAAAATAAAGTCTCTCACTATTTCCACTATTTCCCCCATCTATTTCCCATGAAGTGATGAGACTAGATGCCATGACCTTAGTTTTTGAATGTTGAGTTTTAAGCCAGCTTTTTCACTCCTCTTTCACTTTCATCAAGAGGCTTTTTATTTCCTCTTCACTTTCTTCTACAGGGTGGTGTCATCTGCATATCTGAGGTTATTGATATTTCTTCTGGCAAGCTTGATTCCAGCTTGTGTTTCATCCAACCTGGCATTTCACATAATGTTCTCTGCATATAAGTTAAATAAGCAGGGTGACAATATACAGCCTTGACATACTCCTTTCCCAATTTGGAATCAGTCCATTGTTCAATGTCCAGTTCTAACTGCTGCTTTTTAACCTGTATACAGATTTCTCAGGAGGCAGGTCAGGTGGTCTGGTATTCCCATCTCTTTCAGAATTTCCCACAGTTTGTTGTGATCCACACAGTCAAAGGCTTTTGCATAGTCAATAAAGCAGAAGTAGATATTTTTCTGGAACTGTCTTGCTTTTTTGATGACCCAGTGAATGTTGGCTATTCGATGTCTGGTTCCTCTGCCTTTTCTAAATCCAGCTTGTACATCTGGAAGTTAGTTCTTGGTTCATATCCTGTTGAAGCCTGGCTTGGAGAATTTTGAGCATTACTACTGTGTGAGATGAGTGCAACTGTGCAGTAGTCTGAACATTCTTCGGCATTGCCTTTCTTTGGGATCAAAATGAAAACTGACATTTTCCAGTCCTATGGCCACTGCTAAGTTTTTCAAATTGGTATTTCATATAATTCAAATTATAAAGTATTTATTCTTTTGTGAATGGCTTATTTCACTAACCATCGTGCTTTAAAAATTCATCCATGTCATAGCATATATAGAATTTCATTCCTTTTCTAGGCTGAATAGTATATATCACTTTTTAAAACCATATTTTCTTCATGTCTCAGTGAACAGTTGGTATGTTTCCTCCTTTTGACTATCATGAATATGGCTTTTATGAATATTGGTACACAAACATCTGTTCACACCCCCTTGCTTTTAATTCTTTTGAATATATTCCGAGAAGTAGAATCACTAGATAATATACTAATTCTATGTTTAATTTCTTGAAAATTGGTCAAACTGTTTTCCATAGCAGCTGTTTTTTTTTTTTTTTAATTCCTGACAGCAATGTACAAGGTTTCCAGTGTCTTCACATCCTCTACAGCTCTCTAGCACTTGTTATTTTGTTTTTGACTTGTTTTTGCCAGCCATCCTAATAGGTGTGAATTGGTATCTCATTGTGGTTTAGATTCACATTTACATAATTATTAGTGACATTAAGCATTTTTAAATATGCTTATTTGACCATTTGTATGTCTTCTTTGAAGAAATATCCATTGAAATCTTTAGGCCATTGTTGTGTTTTTTTTTTCTTCTAGTTAACCTTGTTTCTGAAATGTTTTTCTTTCCTTTAGAATTTTTTCTGCAACTATATCACCTAATTTCTGAGTTTCCCAATTCCGGTCATTATTTTTTATGTTGTATTATTTTGTTAATTTTTAGATTATAATTCTAATCTGTCTTATGCTGATGTCTTTCTGTGTTCATTCCTGATCTGTAGGGATGTTATTCTGCTTCTTAATCTGTTTTTTTCCTGTTAGTGTTAAGATCTGATCCTTTTCTTTTTCATTTATACTTGAAATGAGGTTTTTCTTAACTTTCAGAAGTGGATGTGACTCAAGATAGTTCCTCTAACTTCATAGTTCTAGAATTTTTTGTTGTGTTTCTGCAACATTTTTTTAAAATCACAGCTTATTTTCTAGAGATTTGTCTTCCTGCCTTCCCTTACGTTTATCTGGACCTGCTATTTCCTTTGACTGTTATTCCTGTGCTACTTACTTTGGATTCTCTTTGCAGAAGTTTTCTCATTATTGCGAGACTTTGTCCTAGAAGTAAGTTTTGACTTGTCAGTCTGGGAATTCATGGGACCCAGACTTCTCTGGCTCCTTTAGACTTTACTGCAAACTCCTATATTCATTTATTATTAGAGAGTGTAAAACTCTTCAGTTTCAGCTGAAGTTTCCAATAACTACTTCTTGTCTCTTTTAGGGTTCTCAAGTCCATTTGATAACACTTGGTTTCTTCTGTCCTGCAAAGACGGTACATTGAAATCTCTTACCTCTCCCTGCCATTCCTAATCTGCAGTATATGGCAATACCTTGTCACCTACTGGTAAAGATTACCACCATGATTTTTGGCTTTGTTCTATTTATTTTTGTTTATTTTTATAAAATAATTTGTAGAGTTTCAAAACTATGCCACTTCTGTTTCCCAGAATCCCTTCAAACTGCTCTTGATATCCTACCTGCCTTTCCTGTACTAAACATGTTTCTCCGTCAAGCCACCCCCATCAAAGTAATGGCAACACCATCCACCACCTTACACAAACCTGAAATCTGGTTGCCACTCATGATGCTCTGCCCTGCACTCTCACTTCCAGTACTGCATCTGTCAGGACCTATTGTCTTTCTAGTTCCGCAATGGGACCATACTGCCAGTGGAGAATATTTGCCGTGAGTTTTGGCTCCCTGGCCACACCATTCTCACAATTGGGGAATACCCCATATTCTGCATTCATCTTCCAGAGTAGAAGCTAGCGACTCAATTTCCCCAGCCTCTCATGGTATACCACGTGGCAATGAAATACACCCATTTGATACTTCCCTGTTAAGAAAGCTGTGTGAGGAAAGCAAGAATCTACTTTCTGGCAAGGGTGGTAATGAAGCTCTTAGCTTGGGGTAGAATAATTGCATAGCTTTTATATATTTTAACTACAGGCATACTTCATGTTATTGTTCTTTATTGTGCTTCACAGATATTGTGTTTTTTGTTTTTTGGTTTTGTTTTTTACAGAATTGAAAGTCTGTGGCAACCCTGCACTGAGCAAGTCTATTGGTGGGATTTTTGCAATATTTACTTGTCTGTGTCTCTGTTTCACATTTTGGTAGTCTTCAAAATACTTCAAATATTATTGTTATATTTGTGGTGGTGTTCTGTGCTCAGTGATCTTTGATATTACTATTGTAATTGTTTTAACACCATGCCCATATAATATAGGAAACTTAATTGATAAATGTGTGTATTCTGACTGCTCCACCAACCTGCTGTTTCCTCATCTCTCTCACTGTCCTTGGGAATCCCCATTCCTGGTGACACAATTTCTTGGTGAAATAAGGCTAGGTAATAATCCTAAGCTTTTAAGTGTTCAAGTGAAAGGAAGAGTCACATGTTTCTCACTTTAAATAAAAAACTAGGAATGATTAAGCTCAGTGAGGAAGGACATGTCCAAAGTCAAGATAGACTGAAAACTAGGTTCCTGTGCCAAAGTTAGCCAAATTGTGAACACAAAGGAAAAGTCCTTGAAGGAAATTAAAAGTGCTACTCCAGTGAACACATGAATGATAAGAGAGCAAAATGGTTTATTTCTGGAATGGAAAAGGTTTGAGTGGTCTGGATAGAAGACCAAACCAGCCATAGCATTCCTTTAAATCAAAGCCTAATCCAGACCATTCATTTATTCTGTGAAGGCTGAGAGAGGTGAGGAAGCTCCTGAAGAACAATTGGAAGCTAGCAGAGATTGGTTTACGAGGTTTAAGGAAAAAAGCCCTCTCTGTAACATAAAAGCACAAGGTGAAGCAAGTACTGATGTATAAGCTGCAACAACTTTCCCAGGAGATCTGGCTAAGATAATTAATAAACATGATGTTACCAAACTGGATCCATTTGCTAAATGTGCAGCAAACCAGATGCCAAGACACTGAGGTTCATGACAAAGAAAGAATTTATTTGCAAGGTAGCCAAGCAAGGAGACGGAGAACAAGTCTCAGATCCACCTTGGGGTATTTATAGAATAAGCAGGGTGGTCTCAGGCGTGGGGAAAGGAGATTGGAGGTATGGAAAGTGGCAAGGGAATCAGTGTTCTGTGCAGGTGCATCTGGGTTATATGATTCTGCATATTCAAAATAGAGACACTTAGTATGATCTGAAGGTGGAGTTTTCCAGCTCTTTGACCTCAAAAGATCATTCACTGGGCATCTGAGCAGGCCCAGTTTTAGGGTCATAGTCCCATTAACCCACCAGCCAGCTCACACTGGGCAGGAACTGACTCAAATTCCTATAAAGCAACTGAGCTGTATGAAGCTAGAAAGGTATGCTGTTTAAAAGAGGAAAAGAGGAAGAAAACAATATTAACGTTAACTTAATCAGTAAAGACAGATTAAAAACAAAGAGGTTTTAACAAGCTGATCCTTTGTCTGTTCTTTCATAATGCAAGTTCAAGAATTTCTGTTAGTTATCAGCTTCTGTTAACACTATGGGGCACACTTTCAGTGTCTACATTAAATAAGAGATTTTCAATGTAGATGAAATAGCCTTCTGTTAGAAAAATACGCTTTCTAGGACTTTCATAGCTAGAGAGGACAAGTCCATGCCTGGTTGACTATCTTGTTAGGGACTAATGCAGCTGGTAACTTTAAGCCAGTGCTCATTTACCATTTTGAAAACCCTAGAAACCTTGAGTTATGCTCAACCTACTCTTTATGTACTGTATAAATGGAATGACAAAGCCTGGATGATAGCACAACTGTTTACTGTATGGTTTACTGATTATTTCAGCCCAATTGGTGAGCCCTACTGCTCAGGAAAAAAAAAAAAGATTCCTTTTAAAATATTACTGCTCGTAGACAATGTCCCTGGGCACCTAGGAGCTCTGATGCAGACGTAATGAGATTCACGTCTTCATGCCTGCTAACACAGCATCCATTGTGCAACTCATGGGCTTTGTAAGACTATAGCTGCCATAGATAGTGATTCCTCTGGTGCATCCGGCCAAAGAATACTGAAAATCTGGAAAGGACACACCATTCTAGATGCCATGAAGGATATTTGTGATTCATGGAAAGGGGTCAAGATACCAGCATTAGCGGGAGTTTGGAAGAAGTTGATTTTAATCCTCTTCAATTACTTTGAGGGGTTTAAAGCACTGGTGGAGGAAGTAACTACAGATGTGGTGGGAAGTGCAAGAAAACTTGAATGGAGCCTGAACATGTATCTGAATCACTGACAAAACTAACAGATGGTGAGTTGCTTCTTATGAATGAGCACAGAAAGTGGTTTCTTGAGATGGACTTTACTACTGGTAAAGATGCTGTGGAGAGCTACTCTTTGGGACTGCATGGACTGCGGCACACCAGACTTCCCTGTCTTCACTATCTCCTAGAGTTTGCTCAAACTCATGTCCATTGAGTCAATGATACCATCCAACCACCTCATCCTCTGTGCCCGGTTCTCCTCCTTCCCTTAATCTTTCCAGCATCCAGGTCTTTTTCAATGAGCTGGCTGATCCCATGAGCTGGCCAAAGTATTGGAGTTTCAGCTAGAGCATCAGTCTTCCAATCAACATTCAGAGTTGATTTCCTTCAGGATTGACTGGCTTGATCTCCTTGCAGTCCAAGGGACTCTCGAGAGTCTTCTCTAGCACCACAGTTAGAAGCATCAATTCTTCAGCCTTCTTTATGGTCCAACTCTCACATACATTCCTGACTACTGGAGAAACCGTAGCTTTGACTATATAGACCTTTGTCAGCAAAGTGATGTCTCTACTTTTTAGTATGCTATGTAGGTTTGTCATAGCTTCTCTTCCAAGGAGCAAACGTCTGTCAATTTAGTGGCTGCAGTCACCATCCCCAGTGATTTGGGAGCCTGGGAAAATTAAGTTTGTCACTGTTTCCATTGTTTCCTCCATCTATTTGCCATGTAATGATGGGACCAGATGCCATGATCTTTGTTTTTTGAATGTTGAGTTTTAAGCTAGCTTTTTCATTCTTCTCTTTCACTTACATCAGAAGACTGTAGTTCCTCTTCACTTTCTGCCATAAGAGTGATGTCATCTGCATATCTGAGGTTACTGATATTTCTCCCAGTAATCTTGATTCCACCTTGTGATTCATCTAGCCAGCCTTTTGCATGATGTACTCTGCGTATAAGTTAAATAAGCATGGTGACAATCTACAGCCTTGACGTAGTCCTTTCCCAGTTTGGAAATGGCCATTATTCCATGTCAGGTTCTAGCTGTTACCTCTTGACCTGCATACAGATTTCTTAGGAGGCAGGTAAGAAAAGTAAGGTAACATTCTCATCTCTTTCAGAATTTTCCACAGTTTGTTGTGATCCACACAGTCAAATGCTTTAACATAGTCAATGAAGCAGAAGTAGATGTTTTTCTGGAATTCTCTCGCTTTTTATATGATCCAACAGATGTTGGCAGTTTGATCTCTGGTTCCTCTGACTTTTTCAAATCCAGCTTATACATCTGGAATTTCTCAGTTCAGATACTGTTGAAGCCTAGCTTGAAGGATTTTGAGGATTACTTGCTAGCATGTGAAATGAGTGCAATTATGCAGTAGTTTGAACATTCTTTGGCATTGCCCTTCTTTGGAATTGGAATGAAAACTGACCTTTTTCAGTCAGTCCTGTGGCCACTGCTGAATTTTCCAAATTTGCTGGCATACTGAGTGAAGCACTTTCATAGCATCATCTCTTAGGATTTGAAATAGCTCAGCTGGAATTCCATCATCTCCACTAGCTTTGTTCATAGTGATGCTTCCTAAGGTCCACTGGTTTTACACTCCAGGATGTCTGGCCCTAGGCGAATGGCTACACCATTGTGGTTATCTGGGTCATTAAGACCTTTTTGTATAGTTCTTCTGTGTATTCTTGCTGCTGCTTCTTAATATCTTCTGCTCCTGTTAGATCCATACCATTTCTGTCCTTTATTGTGCCTATCTTTGCATGAAATGTTCCCCTGATATCTCTAATTTTCTTGAAGAGATCTCTCTCCCTTCTTGTTCTATTGTTTTCCTCTATTTCTTTGCATTGCTCACTTGAGAGCACAAAGGATTTAGAATATTCCATAAACTTAATGAAGCACTAGCAGGGTTTGAGCAGATTGGCTTCCACTTTGAAAGAAGTTCTATGAGTGAAATGGTATCAAACAGCACTGCATGATACAGAGAAATCATTTGTGAAAGGAAAAGTTCAGTAATGCAGCAAACTTCATTGTCATTTTTAGAAATTGCTACAGCAACCCCAGCCTTTAGCAACCACCACCCTGATCAGTCATCAGCCATCAACATCAAGGCAAGAGCCTCTACTGCAAAAAAGATTATGACTCATCAAAGGCTCAGAGCATGATTAGGATTTTTTAGCAATGAATTATTTTCCAATTAAGGTAAAACATTTTTGAATATGATGATTTTATACACTTAATAGACTACTACAGTATAATATAAACATAATTTTCATATGCACTAGGAAGCCAAAAATTTTGTGTGACTTACTTTACTGCAATAGTTCCTTTATTGTGGTGCCCTGGAACCAAGCCCACACTATCTCTGTGGTATGCCGGTGGGTTATCATTTTCCAGCTAAATCTGCCAGCTTGTCACTCTCATCATTGTTATCTCCTCCTCATCTTCCTTCTTTTGCCCCTCCACCTCTCCTCCTCTTTCTTTTCAAAACTGAAGCATAATTGACATATAATTAACTTCAGGTGTACAGCATAATGTTTTAATAGTTGTATATATTATGAAATGATCACCACAATAAGTCTGATTAACACCATTCCCATTCTTCTAGCATCTAGCTGTCCGGACAGGTGATGCAGACACACGCCCATGGAACTAGCAGAGCTGCAGCAGGTCTTCAGGGAAGCAGTCTCCTAGTGAGGCTTGAGCATCTTCTCTGGCCCTCCCAGAACTTCTAGGAACTATCCAACACTCTTTAATATTGGATTGGCCAAAAAATTCATTTGAGTTGTTCCACAAGAAATTATAGAAATCCAAAAGTAATGAACTTTCTGGTCGACCCAATAAACTTCTTTCCTATCCAACGAGCTTAAGTGGGTTTTGTTGTTTGCTACTGTGGATGCTCTGATACATTGTTCTTTTTTAATGCACCAACCACAAAAGTGGTTTTTTTCAGTCTCATGTCCTCTTTAGATAAGTAGATAATCCCTCCATCTCCGTAATCTCTCCTCTTAGTTATCATTTTCTTTTTCTCCAAAACAGTAGAATGAAGAGAATATTTCTATGTTAATTTTTTTTTGTTTTTGCATGTCACATTAATTGCTGAGTGCTATTTTCTACAGCAGTATTTTCGACTCTATGAAAGGACCTACTGAAATTTCTCTTCTTAAAGAGTTCAGCCCATTTTCCCATATCCAAAGTCCTATGTAGTATTTTTATTTTTAAAAGCATGAAGAGGGTGAGGCTTCCTATATCTGGCATATATTTAGTTATTTTTTTATGGAGACTGCATTTTCTTGGGTTGTATTTTGCCCCCGTTAAAACAGCTACATCATCTCTTTAGCTGTGCTTGATTTTAAGCATAGGACACAGAGTCTAAATATGAAATCATTTTGAAGACAAAAGATATTTTTAAGGAAATCTGGAATAATTCAAGGTCTTTTAAGACCAAGACTGCCTAGAGAAGTTTCGAGGAAAAATCTAGGATACAGACTTTTAAAGATCTCAGTCAAATCCCAGAAATGATTAAGTTTGATCTAAGGAGAAAAAAAAAAATCTGAAAATTCTACTATTTCTGGCATCTGATTTATTTGTTTTGGAAAAGTGGTTGTATGTTGGCTGATACATTTGAGGATGAACACTTAATAGGTTATTGCCAAGTACTGGAGAGGTCCTGGGGGCAAACTTTTCAGGAATTTAGACATTGAACATTTTGAAACACTGAGTATTTCACTTTGAGACTCAGTGTGGGACTGGATTATAATACTAGAATTCACAAACTCCATGACTGCTTATAGAATCAAGTCTCAATCATTAGGGAGGAATGTGGCAGCAAATCTGTCCTGTTCATATTTTTAAATCTCTAGAAAGATGATTTCCCCTTTCTACAGTAATTCCTCTTTTATTCTGATAAGTGATTGTTTTCTTTTTCTTTCCTACCTCCCAGAGTATTTAAGTCTATTTTTTATACTGCTTAACTTGACTTGTTTATTGAAATTATTTAAATATATGTTCCTAATGTCACTGTAGGCCTTACTAATATTACCAAATATCTTTTTTGTCCCTCAGAGAATTTATTTTATAAATGGAAATGTAATTGCAGGGAAAGAGTAGTTGCATTATTTTCCTTCTGCTTTGCACATTTTCCCAGACATGTCAATATTACTTAGCACCACATATGCTTTAAATTCCTAATATTTATAAACAATTTCAAAAACAATTTGCTTGCATTTCTTTAGACATTTTATAAATATTGAAATACTTACCTTCACATATATTTAAAACAAATGCTAGGGGGAGGGAAAGTCCTGTTACTATTGAAATGTTATAAGCTTAGTTTGGGAAGATTATTAGAAGTAATATTTATTTTTAAACTTACTAAAATGAAGTAAAACTTTACTTGGAAGTAAAAATAATTGACTCGCTAAGAAAATCCAGTACAGTGGAACATCAAGTTGCCTATGTAGATTAGGACCAGATAATGTGTGGAGAATATTTTTTCATCCATGTTTCACTTCAGTATAACATCGTTATAAATTGACTTAAAAGACTAGCAGAAGAATCAGAACTTCTTTATTTTTATGTTTCTAGACAATTTGCTTTTTTAGCCCATTTTTTTACTCCAAATCTATGGTTTAATTCAACAAATATTTACTGAAATTGTGCATAAGATAAAATAGTCTCTGTAACCATTAAAAAAGAATGAGAATTATGGTGATGGTTGCATAATTCTATGAATATTCTAAAAATCATTGAATTATATAATTTAAGTGAGTGAATTACATAGTGTTTGAATTATATCTTGGTAAAGTATTACAAGAAAAACAAGGAAAATTACATGAACTAGTGTGAAAAGAGAACCAAAATGCATTGTATAGGTGAGGGGTGGAGAGCAACAACAGAAATTACATATAGAATGATTTCATTTATGTAGAAAGAATAATGCATATTTCTGGAAGGGTATGTAAGAAACTATCAGCAACTGTTTCTTTTGAATAATTGAAACAAAAATTTGATAGAATGGTGACTATCAAAAAAGAAAAACTTTTTTTTAAGTAAAATTTTTTCCTCTATATCCTTTTATACTGTTTTAATATTTACCATGAGCCTGTATTATGTTTATAATAATGAATATTTTATAGGGTGCTATGTATCAAATGCTGGGGAGTCCAGGAGTTCTAGAGCCTGCACAAACCATCTGCTGTGGCAGGCAGCATCTAGTCAGGCTTCAAGGTGAATAGGGGTCAGTCAGTAAATGTTTGTTGACTCAATAAATGGATGGATGGATGGATGTGTGAACTATATGACTTTGTTTTTGTATGGGATACTCAACCTAGAAATATTTATATCTCCTCTGGATAAGGATAAATATACATGGTAGAGAGACAAAGTTTAAAATCTCTTCTGTTCCTAAAACATGCTCAGAATCTGAGGAGATAAAACGTATACAGTAAAAGCAGTAGACATAAGAGAACCTCAGAGCAAGACACATTTCACCAATTTCACTAATGCTTGTAATCCAACTCCTTAGCTTCTTGGGACATTGGAACAACTCATGTCTTCTCCATTCCTTCTCTAACCTCCTTTTCCATCTTATACACAGATATAAGAAAGAACTTAGAAAGAAAAGGAAAGGAAAAGGTAAACCAGCTGGGGTGGGTCCTAAGGTTTATGTCAAAAAGGAAAGGGAGTTTTATAGTAGACTTACTGCTTGGCATATAAGTTAAAACATGAAATTGGGGTGCCAATACTGAGGACTTCTGTGGAGACTGTGACCAAGACCACCCTCAAAAACCTCTGTGGAGAAATTGAAAATCTCCTAGTCCTGGAGAATTCCAGGGACAGAGGAGCCTAGCAGGCTGCGGTTCATAGGGTCGTGTAGAGTTGGACATGACTAAAGTGACTTAGCGTTGCATGCACGCAGATAGTAAGTCTTTCACCTTTGTCAGTCATATGATCTCTATTGAAACTACTCAGTTCTGTTGTTGTAGTACAGAAGGATCCAGAAGCAATATGTAAACAATGGGCCTGGCTGGGTTCCCATAAAATTTGACAAAAACAGGAGAGGCAGTTTTGGCTTCCAGACTGTAGTTTGCTGACCCCTGGCCCTGAGCAGCCCCACATTTTGTGTTTGTATTCATCTACTTCTGTGATGTGGGCTTCTTCTTTGCTTTCTCTCTGTCTTAAGGACTTCCCTAATTTTTTATGAGCCTAATATGACATTTTAAAGTGGCGCTTTTAGGAAATGGGGATATTAGGAGGTGATTAGGTCATGAAGGTAGAGCCCAAATGAATGGTATTCGTGCCCTTGTAAAAGGGATCCCATAGAGCTCCTTTGCCCCCTTTGTCATGTGATCCTTTTGTACTACAACAAAACTGAGTAGTTTCAACAGAGATCATATTACTGGCAAAGGTAAAATACTTACCATCTGTGTGCGTGCAGTGCTAAGACACTTCAGTCGCATCCAGCTCTGTGCTACCCTATGAACCACAGCCCGCCAGGCTCCTCTGTCCTTGGAATTCTCCAGACAAGAATGCTGGAGTGGGTTGCCGTGCTCTTCTCCTGGGGATCTTCTCAATCCAGAGATTGAACCTGCATCTCTTAATGTCTCTTGCAATGCCATGAAAGTTCTTTACCACTAACGCCACCTGGGAAGCCCATTTGCTATCTGCTGCTGTTGCTGCTAAGTCGCTTCAGTCGTGTTCGACTCTGTGCGACCCCATAGACGGCAGCACACCAGGCTCCGCTGGCCCTGGGATTCTCCAAGCAAGAACACTGGAGTGGGTTGCCATTGCCTTCTCCAATGCATGAAAGTGAAAAATGAAAGTAAAGTCGCTTAGTCGTGTCCGACTCTTCCCAACCCCATGGACTGCAGCCTACCAGGCTCCTCTGCCCATGGGATTTTCCAGGCAAGAGTACTGCAGTGGGGTGCCATTGCCTTCTCCACTTGCTATCTAGCCCTGTATAAAAAAGTCTGCTGACCCCTTTTCCAGAGGCCCAGAGTGACACTACATAGAGCGAACCATATGAAACAAGCCTGGGCCTTTACTCTGTACAAAGTGAAGGGGTGAAACATAGACTCTCCACAAATGGGATATTTGAAATGACTTTACTCTCTGTAAAAGACTTGACTGAGAGAAAACCCTACTCTTTGCAAAGGACACAGACAAGGAAAACTGCCAATTCTTAAATCACACAGTTATGAGACAGAGGTAGAGCCCAAATGAATGGTATTAGTGCCTGCTTATAAGTCACCCAGTTTATGGTTCAGTTCAGTTGCTCAGTTCGTGTCCGACTCTTCATGACCCCATGAGTCGCAGCACACCAGGCCTCCCTGTCCATCACCATCTCCTGGAGTTCACTCAGACTCACATCCGTCGAGTCAGTGATGCCATCCAGCCATCTCATCCTCTGTCATCCCCTTTTCCTCCTGCCCCCAATCCCTCCCAGCATCAAAGTCTTTTCCAATGAGTCAACTCTTCACATGAGGTGGCCAAAGTACTGGAGTTTCAGCTTTAGCATCATTCCTTCCAAAGAAATCCCAGGACTGATCTCTTTTAGAATGGACTGGTTGGATCTCCTTGCAGTCCAAGGGACTCTCAGGAGTCTTAGCCAACACTACAGTTCAAAAGCATCAATTCTTCAGCACTCAGCTTTCTTCACAGTCCAACTCTCACATCCATACATGACTACTGGAAAAACCACAGCCTTGACTAGACGGACCTTTGTTGGCAAAGTAATGTCTCTGCTTTTCAATATGCTATCTAGGTTGGTCACAACTTTCCTTCCAAGGAGTAAGCATCTTTTAATTTCATGGCTGCAGTGATTTTGGAGCCCCCCGAAATAAAGTCTGACACTGTTTCCACTGTTTCTCCATCTATTTCCCATGAAGTGATGGGACCGGATGCCATGATCTTCATTTTCTGAATGTTGAGCTTTAAGCCAACTTTTTCACTATCCTCTTTCACTTTCATTTTGTTTTAGCAGGCCAAATGGACTAAGACATTTGGATAAAGAATGTTTTAGTACAAACTTCAGTTTTGTCTCTTATTATATCTGTGACCTGGAGCAAGTAACTTAAGCTCTCTGTGCCCCAGTTTTCTCACCTATAAAATGATAAAATAATAATCCCTCATAATATAATATAACAGTGTTGTTGTGAGGATTAAATGAATTAATATCTGCCAAGCATTTAGAAAAGTGGTCGGTGCCGTGCTATTATTATCATCAACAACATCATTTCAGACAGTCTTGACTTTTTCACTTATCATTTCTGTGTTTTAATTATGTCTATTATAGCTTTAATTATTTTAAAGATATTCTCCTTGGCAGTCACTTTCTATATCTTATCTAGTAACTCAAATTCTTGAATATAATTTTCCTTTATTTTATGACCACTGACTTTGCTTCACACAAAAATTGTTACTTATTGTGTGACTTTTTATCATGAGCTCATATTCAATGAGGCTGAATATTTTGTGAGAATCCTCTGCCACCTAGCTGGGTCTATGTTCTTCCACATTGATTTGCATTTACTAATGCCAGGGATATCTCTGTTCCATAACCTAATTTTCTGTTTATATTTTGAAATAAGGTTTCCTTGAATGCAATATAAATCTAAACTCCAAGCCTGAGTAAGGATCAAGAATGAATTTTGCATCTCTCAGGGAATTACATGTTTTTCCCAACTGGTTGCCTAGACAGAGACAGACTATATTCGCTAGGATCTCCTGTTCAGGTTGACAGATTTTTTTTTCTCTTGAAGCTTAGTCCCAACACCTCACTCAGAATGTATCTACGTGAACTTTAAGCCCATGCCTCCAGGTTATTAGGTATCTGCTCAGGTCACTACTCTGGCTTTAAGTTTCCTCCTTTTTGTTAGCATGTTTTGATTCTCTTCCAGAAATGTTTCATGTAGCTTTTGTAGGTATTTCCAGTTCTTGAGGATATGCAAGCTCTTCATCTCTTAGAAGCCCCCGTAGACTTGCTTCTTCTCACATTATTTCACAACTGTCTTCCTTCCTGACTAGTCTCCCTTCCTTCTCAATATTTCATTTTTCATCTTATCTTCCCCCATTTCATATCAGTTTCTTTCCTTCCCCAGTAGTATATTTCAATCCTAGAGACTCTCATATGTGTTATGACAACCTGAAAAGATAAATAACCTTATTAAATGGTTTTCTACCATCACTGAGACACCAAAGCATTTGAACCAAAGGGAATGCATATTGGGTTGATGCAGGCAGTTTTCATTTTAAAATCACTGGCTTTCATCTGGTAGTAATATTTCCTGATGTTACTCTTCTCATCTCTCATCTGAGTATTTTATAAATCAATATTCTTTCTGACAGTTATTGATGTGTTAGTATTCTCCTACTCCATTCCTGATTCTGATAAACTGTGCTTTGGAAAATAACCTTGGTTGATTACACTATTTTGAGGAAGAATGCCCTAACTGGCTGATCCGAAGATTCAGGCCTCCTTAAAGCTTCTGCCTCCAATGCGGGGAGACCTGGGTTCGATCCCTGGGTCGGGAAGATCCCCTGGAGAAGGAAATGGCAATCCACTCCAGTATTCTTGCCTGGAGAATCCCATGGACAGAGAAGCCTAGTAGGTTACAGTCCACGGGGTCGCAAAGAGTCGGACACAACTGAGCGACTTCACCTTCACCTTAGCAGATATATTCCTATATTGAAGATGAGAACATTAAACAAAATAGTCTGTCTACTGGTAATCATCACCATACCTAGTCCCAGCCCTGATTTCGCACTCACTAAGCAAGCTTCTCAGAGCCACATGACTCCTCCTATAGAACAGAGAAGCCCATAAATATCAATAGGTTGTCAACCAGCAGACAATATAGTATGAGATTTCTTTCCAAAAATTAGTAAGTTAGAATTTGTTGTTATCAAAACCACAATGCAGACCTCAACGAGCTTTTGCTTTTTATGATAGTGAAATGTACCTACTATAACGTTTACCATTTTAACCTTTTTTGAGCAGAGAAATCAGAGGCATTAGGTGCATCCACATTGCTGTGCAACTGTCACTGCTATTGTATCCATCTCCAGAACTTTTTACCACCCCAAACTGAAACTCTGTACCCAGTACAGGGTTTCCCTCCGTCTCTCATAACCATCTTTGCACTTGACTGTTCTAGGTACAAAGCTTGTCCTTTCATGTCTGCCTTATCCACTTAGCGTCATGTCCTCAAGGTTCATTCATGTTGCCGCATGTGACAGGATTTCACTGAGCCTTTTATTTTTTTTTTTTTAATTGGAGGATAATTGCTTTACAATGCTGTGTTAGTTTCTGCTGCGCAACAGCAAGAATAAGCTATATGGATACACATATTTCCTCCCTGTAGAGCCTCCCTCCCACCATCACCCCCATCCCACCACCCTAGGTCATTCCAGAGCACCGGCTTCCTGCTAGCTATCGATTTTATACATGGTGGTGTATACATGTCAAAGTTACTCTCTCCGTTCACCCCAGCCTCTCCTTCCCCACTGTGTCCTCGTCTGTTCTCTGTGTCTGTGTCTCTATTCCTATATTCACCTGTTTACAGGGCTGAAATAGAGATGCAGACTGATGAACCTCCTTTTATTTTCTAATTTTATCTATTCATTTTTGTTTGGTTTACTCTTAAAATCTTTTTAAAAATTTTTATGCAGTTTTTAAAAGTTTCTTTCCATTTACAGTTATTACAAAATACTGGCTATATTCCCCATGTTGTATAATACATCCTTGAGCCTGTCTTACACTCAACAGTTTACACCTCCCATTGCCCCACCCTTAGGTTGCACACACACTCCCAAAACTCTGTAGCTACTAGTTTGCTTTCTCTATCTGTGAGTCAAGTCTTTACATATATCCTTTGAGGGAAAGAAGATTTTTATTAGCCACAAAGCCATAAGAAGTTTTATCTAAATGGATACTGAGATCACTGCTGACATCTCTCACTCATCAGCCCTTTAAATGCCATCCTCTCCCATAGCTTCTGCTCTGGCTCTGTCATGTTTGAACTTTCCTTAGCCTTTTAGCAGGAGAAAGATTTTGGAAACACATCATTTTCACATGAGAAGGGAAATTTTATTCTGAAATATGTATGCTATTTAACTTATTAGGTGCAAATTTGAAGGCACTGACCTTCACAAGTAGGGGAACTGCCTAGTCTAACAAAAAAAAAATAATGTCTTTTGGCAGCCCTAACTTATCTTTAAGGGCTTCCCAGGGGCCTCAGTGGGTAAAGAATCTGCCTGCAATACAAGAGATGTAAGAGATGTGGGTTTAATCCCTGGATGGGGAAGATCCCCTGAGTAGGAAACGGCAACCCACTCCAGTATTCTTGCCTGGAGCATTCCATGGACAGAGGAGCCTGGCGGACCATCTTTACAGAGGAGCTTATCTTTACTCCATCTCCACCCATCCCACAATGTTGGTATGTTGTGGGAGGAATTCGTCACATCTTGGTCACCTCCACCTGGTGCAGTTTTCTGTTATTTCTAATGATCTCGAGTTTACTTCTTCTTCTTCTTACCCTGACAGTTCTGCTCTATCAGTCAGTTCTGCTCTGCGTGCTTCAGTCACTCCCCTTTGCCTGGGAATAAGATCCAGTCTCCTTACCCCGACTGCTGGGGTCCCACATAATAGAACCCCAAGCTACCTTTCCAGATCCAGCCAAATAGGATTCTTCACGATTCTTATATGTGTCCTGTATTTTCCTCCTTTGTTTTATTTCATGTTTTTTTTTCTCTGATGACAACACCCTCCTTAGAGTCCTTTCAGAATTATGGCCCTTAAATAAAGCTCATCTCAAATATCTACCTTGTCCAAGAAACCCTTTCAAATTTTTCCACCTCTATACCATCATTTTCCTGATAACTCCTGCGTGCATGCTAAGTTGCTTCAGGCATGTTGGACTTTGTGCGGCCCTATGCACTGCAGCGTGCCAGGCTCCTCTGTCTATGGAGTTCTCCAAGCAGAAACACTGGAGTGGGGTGCTCTGCCCTCTTTGAGGGAATCTTCCTGACCCAGGGATTGAACCTGCATCTCTTATGTTTACCTGCAATGGCAGGTAGATTCTTCACCACTAGCACCACCTGGGAAGTCCAATAACTCCTTAGAACACTCTTATTTCTACCTCTCTTTTCAAGTCTATCCAGTTATCTCTGAATTGTAGTTATCTACACCTTTGTTTAAGTGCCTCAGACTTAGTAGAATGTCTGTCCATTGTCTAAAGGAGGTGACTGTGTCTTGCTCTCCCACAATACCTAGAACTGTGATTTGTGCATAGTAGTTCCTTTATATTTGTTCTATTATTTGCATGCTAGCCAATGGCATTACAATCTTAAATCAATCATGGAAGCAGCTCCGGAACAAATGCGATCTCTGGAGTCCAAGGGGAAGAAAGGAGAGGACAGGGCCAGGCAGTGTAGGAGACAGATCTGGCTAGCGGGATTGGTGTCCACTGCTGATTATTTACTCAGAGTAAGTGGGACATGGGTAACATTTATTTGCCACATTATTGGTTTTTGTTGGTTATAATGTTAGGAGAAAATTCAAATGCAAATGTACGTAAACTCAGATGAAAAAGTAAACTCATATGAAAGTAAAAAGAAGAAACCAGATTTTTAAAGATCTGTACTTCCTTTTCTAACAGAGGAGGGGCCAAAATCAGATTATTCAAATGATTTCTGTAACTCTGGAATACACCCAGTGCTTCACAATGTTAATGACTAAGCTACTATAGAGAGTAACAGATTTTCTAAGAAACTTTGGAAATTTAGAAAATAAATGGACATGATCTTAAATTACTACCTTTAGAGGGTAATTTTTTACTAATTCTGTATAAACTAGATGACACTGGTTTCTAGGTTGTTTGCCTGATGATTTTTTAAACTATACTTATAAAAATAATGTTTAAATAACATTTAAAATGTCAGGGGGAAAAGTGATTTAATGGTGAGCTTTTGTTCTCAAGTGAAAATTGCTCAGTTTTTAGAAAAATAAATATTAAGCTGATTCTATATTGAGTAACACCTATTTGGAAGGATTGAAAAAGCAAATAAGAAATGAGGAAAACTCTTAAGAAGTAAATAATGAAGCAGGTTGCAAATTATAAGTGTCTTCATTTATTCATCTTAGGAGACATTGGATGGTAGACCCACTGGCCAAAATTTTAGGATTATTAAGAGGTAGAGAAAGTCCAAGTGGACTGATGAATGAAATGGTTGTATAGTTTATTTTTAAAGGGTTAAAGAGAGACTCTAATAACTAAGGATTGAGTTTGCTTGTTTTAATCCTGAGATGAAAATTGTAGATCAAATCCAAAAAAAATCTACTCGTGGTATAGACATCTAGAGGCACACAGGATCCTGGAGAGGAACAGTGTGGTTTTATGAAGCTCAGTATGTCAGACAATTTTAATTTCCTTCCATGACAGGATGACGAAACGTGTAGCTTGGAGGCAAGCAATAGAAGCCATTTATCTGTCTTTTACTCAAGCTTTCAGTTCTATCATACACGGGATGCCCACCAGCCAGCTAAGAAAATGTAAGTTGAACATTCTGTTTTTCAAGCTACAAGTCCTGAAGAGTTCCAGGAGAATTATAAATACAAATATACAGTCTTGAATAGAAGGTTATATATTTTTAAAGTACTCTACCAGTTAAGAAGAAAAATACTAACTTCTGTTTTGCAGTAAAAAAAAAAATTATAGTAGAAAGATCTGCATATAGAATGACTTTAGCTTCTTACATTTTTCCAAATGGTTCTGGATCCCCAGATGAATCTTGGAGGCTGTATTAATGGGCCCCAGCAGGAACCAAATGGCACGATTATACTAGGAAACAGAGAATTTACTGAACTATTTACAAAAGGGTCAGCAGGATTTAGGAGAACAACAAAGGTGGTGTAGCCGGAACAGCTGTTACCAGCACTGAAGTGAGGTGCTGGAGGGGAGCAATAACCAGAACATCAAGGATAGCACTATAACTAGGGTCACCCAGAGGGACTGTGGCCTGTGGCAGGCGATGCAGCTATCCTGCCACAACAGCCTGAGGAAGGTGTGCAAACCCATGAGTTATATGCAAACTCAGAGCTACTGTGTGAAAATGCCTTTTTTCTGTGGAGTTGGTCCATAGATTGCTATCAACAGTCTCCTAAATGAATCCAAATGTTAAGAGCTATGTTTTTAAAAGAAGGATATAAAGTGTAAACTCACTTTGTTGTGTTTCTGAAGGTGATAGCTTTTAGTCCTTGTTAAGTACCTACATAGTGCAGAGCACTTGCTAACATTCTATAGCTGTTCTATAACTGTATAAAAATAAGACAGGAAAAGTTACTGAGTATATTTTGCACCAAAGGTTGAGTTTTACTAAGATTGCATTGTGTGTCAGTTGTCTAGTGTGTTTGGCAGTGAAACGTGGAGCAGAGGAGCTGAACTGGCTGGTAATGATCTCACATAGAAAATTATGCTGAATAATATACACATGTTATTCTGAAAGGTTGGTCAGGGGATAATATTCAGGCAAAATTAAGTTCACAGGCAGTCAGCTATGTATTTGCATTAACTGATCAATTGATCATGTTTTTTGTTTGTTTGTTTACAGGGTTATATATACATATATATATACACGTAATTCATATATATGATATATATCTTAGCTGTGGGTGCCATAACAAATAACCAGGGGCTGAGTGATTAAATAAATATAACAGAAGTTTATTTTCTCATAGTTCTGGAAGCTAGAAGTTCCAGATGAAGATTTCAGCTGATTCCATATTAGCTGAGAGCTCTCTTCCTGGCTTGCAGATGGCTATCTTCTCACTGCATCCTCACATGGACCTTTCTCGAGAGAAAGACAGTGAACTCTCTGGTGTCCCTTCTGATAAGAACAATAATTCTATCAGATTAGGGCCCCATCCTGTGACCACATTGTACCTAATCCTTATAGGCCCCATCTCCAAACATAGCCACAATATAGGGTAAGAGCTGCAACATAAGAATTAGGTGAGGGGAACACAAAAATTGAATCAATAGCAATATATATATAGATATATACAATATGTATAATTAACCCACTTTTAATATGTGTTAGGCACTGTGCACATTGCTGGGGATATAAAATGGTTAATATATTATTTCTTTTTTTTTTGGTGAGAATGCTAAAAAACCACTCTTTTAGCAAATTTCAAGTATACAGTGTTAAACTAGAGTCACCATACTGCATGTCAGATCTGCAAAACTTACTGATTTTATGACTAGAAATTTGTACCCTTTGACCACTTAGACCAACATCTCCACTTTTCCTGCTCCAGCTCTTGGTAACCACCATTCTATTCTTTGTTTCTATGAATCTGATTTTTTGGGGGATTCTACATATAAGCAATACCATACAGTATATGTCTTTCTCTGTCTGGTTTATTTTATTGGTATAATGTCCTCCAGTTTCATCCATGTTGTTACAAATGGCAGGATTCCCCCTCTTTGTGGCTAAATAATATTATATTGTGTATATATATATGTATATATTACACACACATATATAACACATTTTCTTTGTCCATTCATCAGTCAACAGACACACATGCTGTTTCCATAGCTTGGCTAATGCATATAACTATGTGAGATGATGGATATGTTAATTAACTTGACTATGGTAATCATTTCAGAATGTATGTATTATCAAATCATCATATTGTACACTTGAAAATATTAGAACAAAAGGATACTGTTCCTGTTGAGGAGTAAGAATCAAGTAAAAGAGCTTGATCTGTATATAACTCTTCCAATGAAGTCATCATCAAAAGACTTCTAGAAGTTCAGCTGGAGGAGTGCCTGCTAGATTCACAGACTATTTGTTCTTTTAAATCAGTGTCTTTTGACCCAGGCTGCACATTATCAGGGGAAATTATTAAAATAAGACTTCCCAATCCCACTCTGAGAGATTCCCATTTAGCTGGTTTGAGGTGGGGCCCCAAACAGTGTTTTTTGAAGGCTTTTCCAGTATCCCAACGTGCACCAGTGTTGAGAGCCACCTGGAGTAAAGGCATTGACATACACACCTCTCCCTCTCCCCACCTCCCTCACTCACTACACCACACTCTAACCTCTTGGAATCATGACTAGTTGTTCTTCTGATGATTAGTTCACATTTTATCTTAGAGGCGCTGTAAATTTTTTTCTTTATGAAGGAACTGCTGGGCAACCCAGAGCCAGTTCAGGACCTGCTGTCCGCCCCTGCATGGGCTATATGCAACGCATTGTGGTATTAGCATCAAGATTTGTATCAGTGGTGGCCCTTCCCTTCTCTTTTTTCCCGCCTCCCACTTATGTCTAGTTTATACTATCTTGATGTACTTAAATTTTTCCTTATAAATTGTCTCTTATTCTTCTGGGGGAAAAGGAGTGATATGGATTTATAACAAATGAATGAACAAAGGAAAAACATACCAAAAATGCATGGAAACACCGATAAATAGAAATAATCAGAGGAATTTTTCCAAGTCTAACTGTTTCTTGAACTGACTTCTAGGAGGGCCAGACTGAATGAGTGTGCAGAAGGTGAGGTTAGGGGTGAGGTGAAGAGGTGGTTCCTAGACTTAGGGCAGGCATAGGTGAGTAGTGGCTGAATGCCTGCAGTAGAGAACACTCCATGGCAGTCAAAGGGTAGAAAGGAAACATTAGCCTCCCAAATGAAGCTGGGCATCCATTACCCAAGTTCACATAAAAGCACAAGTGTTCTCAAAACAGCATATAAATGAGAACACAGTGATACCTCTCTAAGGAACTAGCTATGATGAATCAAGGGGAATTAAGCTTGAGACCTTCCTAAAGAGGGTGAATTTTGAGTTTGATTTGACAGAGGGGAAAGTCACATGCTATAGGAGAAAACAAGAAGTTCTAGACATCACCCCAACTCTACGCTGATGATACAGAGAACTTTCCACCTCACAAAGTGGGATGTCATGGGAGGAAGCCAGAGAGAGCTGAGCTGACAAGGGACTGAATTAGGAGAGGATGGGTTTTGCAAAGACTAGAGGCATTTTGGAGAAGGAAATGGCAACCCACTCCAGTGTTCTTGCCTGGAGAATCCCAGGGATGGGGGAGCCTGGTGGGCTGCCGTCTATGGGGTCGCACAGAGTCGGACACGACTGAAACGACTTAGCAGCAGCAGAGGCATTTTAGTGAGAGTTTATAAGGGAAATGTTTGCAGAGAATACCTTCTTCACTTAAATGAAGCACCTAGAATGAGATAGGCACTTTTTGGGTGCTTGGGATACAGCACTGAATAAGACAAATGTAGTGCTTGTCCTCATGAATCTTATAGTCTAAACACATTAAAGACCCAAATCTCAACACAACTGCAAGCTATCATGAATACTTTAAAAAAGCTGTAGAAGGTGCTGTGGGAAGCTATGGGTGAGGCTGAGAGGAATCTGATTTGAGGACAGGGAATGCTTTTCATTGGAGCACAGTTTGGAAAAAATGTCTTGGAATCAATTAATAGGCATGGTGATTGATTGGATGAAGAGGCAGAATCATCAAAAAGGTTTCCTAGATTTCTGGCATGTGTGCATACATATACACACCCTACATAGGAGCTAAAAGGAGGATTAACTGTGAGTATTTAATTCTCTCTCACTCCCTCACCCCCACCCCCCCACCTCATAACCTCTTCTTCTCTCAATATAAAGGAAAATAAGATTTTCTAGGAACAGACAGATAAAAGTTCAAATTGAAGGGTTATGGAGAACACTCTGAAGTACTTTCCATTTTGTCTGCAAAAAAAAAAAAAAAGAAACACAGTGAAAACCCCACCTAATAACTATAATGTCATTCTACCTTACTTTTAGTTCTAATCATGGTATTTGATTATTGGGATGGCTTTAAAAACACTCCAAGCATGCTGCTGCTGTTGCTGCTAAATCACTTCAATCGTGTCCAACTCTGTGCAATCCCAGAGACAGCAGCCCACCAGGCTCCCCCGTCTCTGGTATTCTCCAGCAAGAACACTGGAGTGGGTTGCCATTTCCTTCTCCAATGCATGAAAGTGAAAAGTGAAAGTGAAGTCGCTTAGTTGTGTCCAACTCCTAGCGACCCCATGGATTGCAGCCCACCAGGCCCCTCCATCCATGCGATTTACCAGGCAAGAGTACTGGAGTGGGTTGCCATTGTGCTTTAAAAACACTCCAAGCATAACTGTTACCAAAAATGTTTCCAGACTGATGTTCCTCTCTGGGGATTATTTATTGTCATTGATTATAGTAGGCAAAAAAAAATCTCTATCATGGTTGGGATTAAACTTTATTTGAGCCACAACAATATAAATATATGTATACAACATTACATACTATTCAAGATTGTAAGCCATCTTCCACGCATCCTCCATCCATGCCTCCCAACTCCTAAGTGTATATCATCTTTAGAAGAACTGCCCCCTCCAGGCAGCATCAACTCATACAAAGCATGATATATCCTCCAAGTGACACATGCCTGCCAGAGGGTCAAACTGAATAGGCAGGGCAGGGTGCAGGCAAGACTACTTCAATGTCACTCAAAAGGATGACTTTAACATTTTGAACTCAAGTCTAAATTCAGTTGTTATTATTCCTCAGCCTATGAGGTTAATATGGAAATGAAAATTTAAAAATACAGCCCTTTTGAAATGCATTTCCTTAAAAGAAAAATTTGTTAGAAAATAGTTTAATCGTGTGTGATTTTGGAAGAAAAATGAAGATCTTTCTTTGTATTTCCAAAGGTTTTCATCTGAAAATCAATGTGTGATCTAGAGTTGTTACAGCTTGTGATAAAATCACAAACATGGGCAAACCTCAGCCTCTAATCCTATTCTGTGGTGCACTAAAATCCTGCAGGGGAAAAAAAAGAAGTATGGTCCTATTTCCCTATGAGTAGCTTTTTCATAGAGACCTACATTACACTGACACTTTTTTTCTGTAAATATTTTGAATGTGCATGATCAATTTCTGTCACTTGTCCAACACCTAGAAGTGCCTGACAACATCCTAACATGAATTTCTGGATTGGTTTCAGAAGCAGAGTGACGGATAACTGAATCTACAAGTGGTTGATCTATTTTGATGTGAACTTAATTAATGCTGCATATGAAACTCCAAATGTCACAATACAGTTTTACAATTTTAATTATTAGACTGACTTAGCTAACTCATTTTAAAAGGAAATTTGAACTTAATTTAATGTAAGTTATTAAATTCTTTTCAACAAATTCATTTTTAAGAGAAAGGGTTTTATAAAATCATTCAATTATGATTTTACCATGTGAATGAGAACTATATAAAAATGTCACAAATAATATATGACTTCAACGTTATGACTGGAACTGTGAATTTGCCGAGAAGGATTGAGCTGCCCTCCTATGATGTCTGGTCACGTAATCCAAGCCGCTGTTTAATGAATTTGGAGATTAGGAGCTGAGGCCGTTTCTGGTACTCCACAAGAACATCATGGGGAGAGTTGATCTGGTCACATTCAAGTCTGTTGAGAAGCGTCACGCAGACCACAGCAGCTGGAAACATAAACAAGACCATTACTGAGCAAATAGGTTTATCTTTCTTATAGAAACTAACCGGACACTCCCCGTCCCTCGCACATGGGCTTTGCGTTGTTTTCCCTGTCATGTGAACGCAACCCACTGAACCCTCTAGACTCCTATATTATGATTCATGTTTCTGTGGACTCCCGACAAACGCTCCATCTAAGTAAATTCATTGAAATCGTTATCAGTACTCTCCCTTCTCTTTTCCCCTATAACTGATTAGATTAAGGCTCAGAAAAGTTTTGTATTCAAGACAAGAACGAGAAAGGATCTTTGCCATTCAGTTCAGTTCAGTTCAGTCGCTCAGTCGTGTCCGACTCTTTTCGACCCCATGAATCGCAGCACACCAGGCCTCCCTGTTCATCACCATCTCTCAGAGTTCACTCAGACTCACGTCCATTGAGTCCGTGATGCCATCCAGCCATCTCATCCTCTGTCGTCCCCTTCTCCTCCTGCCCCCAATCCCTCCCAGCATCAGGGTCTTTTCCAATGAGTCAACTCTTCGCATGAGGTGGCAAAAGTACTGAAGTTTCAGCTTTAGCATCATTCCTTCCAAAGAAATCCCAGGGTTGATCTCCTTCAGAATGGACTGGTTGGATCTCCTTACAGTCCAAGGGACTCTCAAGAGTCTTCTCCAACACCGTAGTTCAAAAGCATCAGTTCTTCTGCAAGATACACAAACCTCCAGCTTTCTATCCCATTTCCAGTTCTTAGAGCAGGCTTTTCTTTCTTGAGGATATTAACTAGAGAGCTAGCCATTTTTCATGAGATGACATTTTACTCCTTGATCCAATGTTTGAGTGTGCCTGCTGGAAAGGGAAGTAACCAGAGAAGAGATATGAACGCTAACCTCAGGAAATAGCCTTAAAGGCAAGTCCTGACACTTGAAATTTGAGAAAAAAGTGAAACAGTATGTTTAAACATAATCAGCTCCACGAAGTAGCACATTTATTAGCATTTAGTTTCTAAAGAATGATGACAAAATCTTGTGACAGTTGCAAAACTAAGGGGAAAGAACAAGCATCTTTCTTTTCTAAAAAATGAAAGTTTCATTTTTGATGCTGCTGCTGCTAAGTTGCTTCAGTCGTGTCCGACTCTGTGCGACCCCATAGACGGCAGCCAACCAGGTTCCCTCGTCCCTGGGATCCTCCAGGCAAGAACACTGGAGTGGGGTGCCATTAAATTACCATAAAGGCAAGATCTTGGTTTGTTTCATCAAGAACTCGAGAGAAACACTGGGTACCCTACAAATTTTTTATTGCCAGTTTCACATGAAATCTTTGATTTCAAGGAATATGGTTACATACACTAAAATCAGTGACAATCATTTTGAATTGATAGCAGTATCATAATCTCTATGTTCATCTGCATCATTTAAAGAAGGATTTCAGTGGGTCTGGGATTAGATGTAGCTACCTTCACAAGCTTTGAGGTCATAAGGATAAAGTTGGGTATGAATGTGATATTTATTTCTTTGACTTTGCCATCTCAGACTTCTGGATTTGAGAAGGAAAAAATGGACTGTAACTATAATAGGTGCTACCTTTTTTGTTTGGTTTAGCTCTTGCTATATGCTGTGTATTTATGATACCATTTAGACCTCATTGCTGTGCCATAAGCTAGCTATTATTCTTAGTCTCTTTTGACAAATGATGAAATGAGGAATTAAGGAGGTCAAAAGGCCCAGAAAGACACAGCTAGTAAATAGCCAATCAACTCCCCACTTCGTAAACTGCTGAGAAGACTCCTTTTCCTCCCATCCCTCCTCCACTGAGCTGGCACACAGCAAACCGTATGGCAGGCAGACCTGTCCTGACCTACCGGCCAAACTGACTCTCCTGTTCAGTGAACTGTGAAGAGCAATGAAAATATCCAACTGGAACCGACTCAAATATTTCATCACCTAGGACCCTATTTATTCAAAGATCATCCGGTTGTAAAGCAACTTGGCCCAACAGGTAAACAAGCAAACGGAAGGGCTAGAAACTTCCTCAGCTTTTCAAGTTAATGATCAGCTAGTCTGTGAAGGCTGACATAGGCTGGTGGTAGCAAGGAGAAGATGAAAGTCCTTCTCTAATCCTTCACTTGGCAGAGGGATAAAAGGAAACTCGTGCTTGTCAAGGAGCAAGAGCTGACTTTACTAAATGTCTTCTCCGGTGATTTCATGGGTAGTGCCAAAGAGGGACAAGAACAGGTCACTGTGATCTCAGCGGTGTTTTCTTGATGCTGACAGACCAATTAACAAGCAGCTTGTAATAATCTTGTCATCTAAAATTACAATTTCCATAAGCAATTAAAAGGGACCAACTTACCCAAAACAATTTTTCAGAATTAAACCTGACAGTTTTGCTACTGTAATCCCCATAATGGGCAGGGGAGGATGGCTCCTGTGGAGGGACATTTAGTTACCTAGCTGTCACCAAGGAGACTGGCAGCTAAGTGACCTCAGGCTGCAATGGGGTGGGAACACACAGGTGTCAACATGGAGCTCAATCCACTCAGAGCTGCACCAGGAACTCCCAGTAATTCTCACCTCTTTGATTATTAAATTTTTTCCCCCTGATAAAAGCTGTAACTGGAACCTCTCTTCAAAAAAATACACATGTGCATATACACATAAAATATTGGGTTGGTCAAAATGTTCATTTGGACCTAAACAAACATTTTGGCCAATCTAGTATTTGTGTATTGAGAAGGAAATGGCAACCCACTCTGGTATTCTTGCCTGGAGAATCCCGTAGACAGAGGAGCCTGGTGGGCTGCTGTCAAAGGGGTAGCACAGAATTAGACATGACTGAAGCAACTTAGCATGCATGCATGCATTGGAGAAGGAAATGGCAACCCACTCCAGTATTCTTGCCGGGAGAATCCCAGGGACAGGGGAGCCTGGTGGGCTACCATCTATACGGTAGCACAAAGTCAGACACGACTGAACCGACTTAGCAGCAGCAACAGCAGACTTACAGAATTAGGAGTTAGGAGTAAAAAGGACAGTTAAGCTGTATTTTATTAAAAAAAAAAACAATTTTCAGTTAAATTATTTGCACATTGATATTTGACAACTATTGCCTTAAAGACTTTAAACTTTATACCTAATTAAATCAAATGAAAACAAATGTTCATAGCTGCACCCTAGCACTTTAGATTCCCAAAGAAATGCTGGATTAGAACCAAGATTTAGTATTAACTCTATCAACAGTTGTCCCATATCTTTTATGAAAGTGTTACTAAAGACACTGTCAATGTAATACAGCTGATCACTTATGTTTAACATATTTGAATAAAGTTTTATGACAAACCTCAAATGCTTTCTTTTACAGATAATGAGTGCTGTATTACTCCAAGAGTCTCCATTTTCAACTTGGCTTCTAGGAAACTCAGACTATCTATATTTAGTATTGCCCTTCCAGGTAGCTCTTTGCTATTGAGAACATCCCATTCACTCCCTTAACTGCATGCCTCTTATTCTCTTTACTTTTGCTTAAATTATTTATACATTCATCTTTTATTGAAAGCCACTGCTCATGCCTTTTCAAAAAATGGGGAAAGTATAGGTAATCTGTCAATAGATAAATATGTTACTCTTTTACACCTTATGGAGTAGTGTAGAAAGTGGGAGCAAAGAGGCAGGAGCTATCAGGGCTAGTCCATCATCGTTTTGATCTAGCTGTGCTTCTTTTGACAGGTCACTTTTTACTCTCTGAGTCTTATTCTCTGAGAAAAGAGCAGGTTGGACCTCAAAGGTCTTGCCCAAGCCCACACCCTCAGCATCTGTGTCTCACATTATCTTGGTGTGAGGACCATGCTGTCATCTCCTGGAGATCCAGGTTAAACCTTGGGAATTTGCGCTTCTGTTGGATGCTGGACCTCCAAGCAGACCTGTGTCAAGATGGGCAGAGGATGGAACCTGCTGTGCTGGGGTTGGGGGCTCCAGCAGGGAAAATCTCACTGGGGTCACAGATGGAGAGAGGCAGGTCACGGATAATGCTATCACACAAAAAGTTGGATCCATGGATCCAAATCATTCTCTAATGGGTGAGTGCATTGGTACAAGGCAAGCAGAAGTAGGACAGAGGACAGGAGAGTAGAATTAAAATAAATCAAACAAAATTCTAGACACTGACTTTCATTAAAAATATGTAAAAACCAGCAAAACAAGAAGAAACAAATTCTTAAAATTTTTACCTTTATAAGCATAATAAATGAATTACTTATCATTTATGTCTGGTTTCCCAAATCCCAAATACACTGACTTATTTTCTTGGTAAAATAATATCTATACTTAAAACTGAATAAGTATCAACATGATGCTTTACTTGATTTCAACACTGTCTTGATATACGATTAGCCTTTAGAGGCTTTGCTTTCTGAAGTAGCACAACTACCTGCTCACAACATATAAAATAGAAAAATCTGCACTTATTTTTTTGTTTCCTGTGAATAGAGACTCTGAACCTTGTGTATCCATCGGAGGCTGCCAGGAAGACACAGCAGGGCATATGGTGCATGGGGCCTCAAGTCAGAGAGAAGTCAATTCTAGTTCCAGTTCAGCTACTTCTTATTTAGTGTGAGAACCTGGGAAAGTTGTTAGCCTCTCTGAGCCACAGTATCTCTCAGCAGATACTGTGAGGGTGAAGAACTGCAATGGGTCACCTTTTGCTTTTGTATAATAATAATTTAAAACCCCAGTTTTCCCATTTTTGAGTTAAATACTCCAGCTCCAGACTGAATATAATCTTTAGTCCTTGCTGTAATATCTTGTTTACTCTATCAGTGATCATCCTGCAGTTCCCAGAGCCCAATAGCCTTCATTTCTTGGATCAGCAGATGAATATAATATGGAATTAAAATCAGGATTCTGCTCCCTTTCATCAAACTGTAGTAAAGTAATATTATGAAGACTGAGTTTATCCCCAAAGTTCCCAGTATATGTCAAAAGAAATAACAGTGAATTATTCCTTTACCCTAAAGAAAAACCACTGTGAGTGCTGCCAAAAACTAAAGACAAAGAAGATTTAAGTGAACCTAATCTTAGATAAATACTAGGTTTCATATATTGTTGTGCAAGCAAGCATGTGTCAAAAGGCAGCCAGCATGTCTTTTAAAGACGGATAAAAACTGAACATACTTATCACAAGTTCCCAGTGCAAAAGGAATATCATCTTTAACCAGAATGTTAGGGGTTTTAATTAAAGTAGATTTTTGTTTTAAGAGATGGAAAGATGTATGCATATTATAGAACCATAGATGAATATATTTATATAGCATTGTGCAGTGGGTTTACATGGTTCTGAAGGTTCAGCCTTTCAAGGTAGAATAATTTTGTGAAGACCACTATTTCCCTCACTTAAATCTTTGTTAAAGCAACAATGGACTCCCACTATTCTTTTTCAGCATAATGAATGAGATCAGGATAACAACAGTGATGTAGAGGTATCCATGGCTCCATTTCAAGTAGTTTGTCCGTCTATCAGATATTAGGAGGTATAGAAGTAGGAAATGGCAACCCACTCCAGTATTCTTGCCTGGAGAATCCCATGGACGGAGGAGGGTCGCAAAGAGTCAGACATGAATGCGTGACTTCACTTCATAGCAAAAGGATGCTTAACTTTATAAGGTTTTGCCACTTCCTACTGGGATGAGTTTGAGGCATTCCAGAGTCCTTTAGATAATCCCGAGCCATAAATGTAGCTGAATAACAAGGAACCAGTTTACTTTGCTATAGCTATCTTCTGTGGTCTATAGAGGTTGAGTAGTCATTTTTTAATTCATTTAGCAAATATTTATTGAAAGACAATATGCAGATATTATTCTAAGTGCTAAAGATATAGCAAGAAAATGACAAACAGCGTTTGTGTTCTTGTACTACTTATGTTGTAATGGAGAGAGATGCTAAATATGTATCTTCATGTTAATACATGCAAAATTATATGTAAGTTAATATATAAAGAAACAAGAAATGTAGTTTGGTATAGTAGTAAATACGATACAGAGAAATGAGGTAGAAAAAGTGAATGAGTGGGTAAGTAGAATGAATGGGAGTAAGTAGTTTAGGTAGTCATGCAAAATGTCCCTGATGAAGTGAGAATTATGTCCCTTAATGTAAGTGAGATCTTACATGAATTCGTAAAGATAAGAAGTGCTAGTCCATGGGGTCTCAGGACCTCCTTGTCCTGGTGAATGCAGAAAGATCTGTTTTTGCACTAGTCCATACTCAATGAGTGACTCCTCTGAGAACAATGATTCTCTAGAAGACTCTTGTTTAAATAAAATATTTTTATAAGCTGAAACCATTAGGCATCATCACCTTAGTATGAAGCCAGTCATCTGGTACTACTAAAGGAACAAAAAGGCCATTAGAGAAGGAGACACATGGGGAATGGGTCTTTGCTGACAGTGGGAGCAAGATGGAGGGGGAATGGGAATAGGCCTGGGAGTCTTGAGCTTCTGGTGCCAGATGGAACCTATTTTCCAGTGTTGCTTGTTGCTGCTGCTGCTGCTGCTAAGTCACTTCGTGTCCGACTCTGTGTGACTCCATAGACGGCAGCCCACCAGGCTCCCCGTCCCTGGGATTCTCCAGGCAAGAACACTGGAGTGGGTTGCCATTTCCTTCTCCAATGCATGAAAATGAAAAGTGAAAGTGAAGTCGCTCAGTCGTGTCAGATTCTTAGCGATGCCATGGCCTGCAGCCGCCCAGGCTCCTGCATCCATGGGATTTCCAGGCAAGAGCGCTGGAGTGGGGCGCCACTGCCTTCTCCAGCAGTGTTGTTTACCACTGGTCTATAACCTCCCTGATAAGTGCGTTAAAGCAGCCGTTTGTGAAGGCTCTCACAGCCCTTCCCCAAAATGAAGCTCTTCCAGCTCATACAGAGCTTTTCCAAGCTTCACTGCATTCGGGGTAGAATATAATGAAGTGGAGATGAAAGATGGGAACCTGGCAGAATCACATGCATGGGGTTTTGGTCTGTGTCCTTGGTGGTTGACCTTCCAGGGGTTGATCTTCCTGTACCAAGAATTCATCTTTGGAAACAGTGGTGTCTGAGGGAAATAAAGAGTCCCTATCACCAAGAAGAAATTTGGACAGAAATTCTCCCAAGAACTACAGAATTACATACTTACAGATACAACCTTTAGTGTGAATATTGGCAGCCCAGAAGGGATCTGCTCAAGGAAAAGGCTGCATTAGTGGCCTGGAAGACAGTTACTGGCAGGCTGAAATCAGCTACCAACAGCTTCAATAGCAGCAGAAAAGGGAAAACACAGCAGAGGGCAGGAACCAGAGCATACTGAAGAGGAAAGAGCCGAGGAGGGGACCTGCAGGTGGCAGAGAGAGCAAGGTCACCAGGACCTGTGGCAAGGGCAAAAACTCTCTCATAACGCTAACTTCTCTGAGGTTTTGGCAACATTTCAAAGACAGAAAGATGGGTCCAGTGTTCACAAGCCTAGAACTCTCTCTGACTGCCTCTTAAGAAAGAACTGATGATGATCACCAAACTTACATCAGGGCAGCAGTTTGTGACCTGGCATGTTGTGTTTGACTAAATAGATTACCAAATTTTCCTCCGTTTGCCTATTAGAGGGAGGTCACCTAATTTGCATATTAGGTCACTCAAGTGACCACTTGCTATCTCCATAAGAAAGAAACATGAGGAAACATTTCCTGGAGCAGAAATCATCTGAACCCAGGTATTCCTGCAGGTCATGGCTGGTTAAGCTACTGCTCTGGGAAGAGCGAGTAGCTCCCAGCTAGGGCTCCCACCCTCACTAACTTGTGTAACAAAAGCAGATGTTATTGCTTCCCTGAAAGTGGGTATTAATGATGGCCTTCTAAAAGGACAAGGATGCAATTACATCCTTCACTCATATGTTACAAGGATTTCTGTGTGCTTTCATTCTGCGATGAGAGTAATGGTTCTACAATTAATCTCTTCTTGTGACCTACAACTTCTCTATAAGATGTGCTTTTAGAAATGTTACCAAATACATTTTGTTTGTAGCTTTGTGTATTAAAATTAGGTGACATAAGGACAAATACTAGAATTAAAATTCTACTTGTGATCAAGTAAATCATTATCGGGCTATAATTCTTTGCTTCTTTGAAGATTTCTTCTTTGGTTCTGGGACACTAGATCTCCAAGTGTTCTGCCAATTGCACAGACCCCTCCTCCCTAGTTTCTGCTAGATCTCCCTAACCTGCCCTAACTTTTTCATCTGTTTCTACATTGATTTGCTTTGTCATCTCATTCATTGCAAGACTTTAAATGCTACCTACATGTTGTTAACTTACAACTTTCTTTCTTTACTTCTCCAGTCCAAACTTCACACCTATATTCAAGACTGATAAACCCACCTGCTTACTTAAGCTCTATTTACATCTACTACAGTACCCCCACCTTTTCTTAATATCTTCTGCTTCTGTTACGTCCATACCATTTCTGTCCTTTATCGAGCCCATCTTTGCATGAAATGTTCCCTTGGTATATCTAATTTTCTTGAAGCGATCTCTAGTATTTCCCATTCTGTTGTTTTCCTCTATTTCTTTGCATTAATCACTGAGGAAGGCTTTCTTATCTCTCCTTGCTATTCTTTGGAACTCTGCATTCAGATGCTTAAATCTTTTGTTTTCTCCTTTGCTTTTCACTTCTTTTCACAGCTATTTATGAGGCCTCCCCAGACAGCCATTTTGCTTTTTTGCATTTCTTTTCCATGGGGATGGTCTTAATCCCTGTCTCCTGTACAATCTCATGAACATCAGTCCATAGTTCATCAGGCACTATATCTATCAGATCTAGGCCCTTAAATCTATTTCTCACTTCCACTGTATAATCATAAGGGATTTGATTTAGGTCATACCTGAATGGTCTAGTGGTTTTCCCTACTTTCTTCAATTTAAGTCTGAATTTGGCAATAAGGAGTTCATGATCTGAGCCACAGTCAGCTACTGGTCTTGTTTCTGTTGACTGTATAGAGCTTCTCCATCTTTGGCTGCAAAGAATATAATCGATCTGATTTTGGTGTTGACCATCTGGTGATGTCCATGTGTGGAGTCTTCTCTTGTGTTGTTGGAAGAAGGTGTTTGCTATGACCAGTGCATTTTCTTGGCAAAACTCTATTAGTCTTTGCCATGCTTCATTCCATATTCCAAGGCCAGATTTGCCTGTTACTCCAGGTGTTTCTTGACTTTCTACTTTTGCATTCCAGTCCCCTATAATGAAAAGGACATCTTTTTTGGGTGTTAATTCTAAAAGGTCTTCTAGGTCTTCATAGAACCATTCAACTTCAGCTTCTTCAGTGTCACTGGTTGGGGCATAGACTTAGATTACTGTGCTATTGAATGGTTTGCCTTGGAAATGAACAGAGATCATTCTGTCATTTTTGAGACTGCATCCAAGTACTGCATTTCAGAATCTTTTGTTGACCATGATGGCTACTCCATTTCTTCTGAGGGATTCCTATCCGCAGTAGTAGATATAATGGTCATCTGAGTTAAATTCACCCATTCCAGTCCATTTTAGTTCACAGATTCCTAGAATGTTGACGTTCACTCTTGCCATCTCTTGTTCGACAAGAATACACAGAAGAACTGCACAAAAAGATCTTCAAGACCAAGATAATCATGATGATGTGATCACTCACCTAGAGCCAGACATCCTGGAATGTGAACTTAAGTAGGCCTTAGAAAGCATCACTGCAAACAAAGCTAGTGGAGGTGATGGAATTCCAGTTGAGCTAGTTCAAATCCTGAAAGATGATGCTGTGAAAGTGCTACACTCAATATGCCAGCAAATTTGGAAAACTCAGAAGTGGCCACAGGACTGGAAAAGGTCAGTTTTCATTCTAATCCCAAAGAAAGGCAATGTCAAAGAATGCTTAAAGTACCACACAATTGCACTCATCTCACATGCTAGTGAAGTAATGTTCAAAATTCTCCAAGCCAGGCTTCAGCAATACGTGAACCATGAACTTCCAGATGTTTAAGCTGGTTTTAGAAAAGGCAGAGGAACCAGAGATCAAATTGCCAAAAGAGTTCCAGAAAAACATCTATTTATGTTTCATTGACTGTGTCATAGGCTTTGACTGTGTGGATCACAATAAACTGTGGAAAATGTTGGAGAGATGGGAATCCCAGACCACCTGACCTGCCTCTTGAGAAACCTATATGCAGGTCAGGAAGCAACAGTTAGAACTGGACATGGAACAACAGACTGGTTCCAAATAGAAAAGGAGTACGGCAAGGCTGTATATTGTCACCCTGCTTATTTACTTATATGCAGAATACATCATGAGAAATGCTGGGCTGGAAGAAGCAAAAGCTGGACTCAAGATTGCCAGGAGAAATATCAGTAACCTCAGATATGAAGATGATACCACCCTTATGGCAGAAAGTGAAGAGGAACTAAAAGCCTCTTGATGAAAATGAAAGTGGAGAGTGAAAAAGTTGGCTTAATGCTCAACATTCAGAAAATGAAGATCATGGCATCTGGTCCCATCACTTCATGGGAAATAGATGGGGAAACAGTAGAAACAGTGTCAGGCTTTATTTTGGGGGCTCCAAAATCACTGCAGATGGTGATTGCAGCATGAAATAAAAGTGATTGCAGCCTTGGAAGAGAAGTTATGAGCACCCTAGATAGTATATTCAAAAGCAGAGACATTACTTTGCCAACAAAGATCTGTTAGTCAAGGCTATGCTTTTTCCAGTGGACATGTATGGATGTGATAGTTGGACTGTGAAAAAAGCTGAAGCGCTGAACAATTGATGTTTTTGAATTGTGGTGTTGGGTAAGACTCTTGAGAGTCCCTTGGACTGCAAGGAGATCCAACGAGTCCATTCTGAAGGAGATCAGCCCTGGGATTTCTTTGGAAGGAATGATGCTAAAGCTGAAACTCCAGTACTTTGGCCACCTCATGCAAAGAGTTGACTCATTGGAAAAGACCCTGATGCTGGGAGGGATTGGGGGCAGGAGGAGAAGGGGACAACAGAGGATGAGATGGCTGGTTGGCATCACTGACTCGATGGACACGAGTCTGAGTGAACTCCAGGAGTTGGTGATGGACAGTGAGGCCTGGCGTGCTGCAATTCATGGGGTCACAAAGAGTTGGACATGATTGAGTGACTGAACTGAACTGAACCTACTGACAGTACCCGGAGGACTCCCTGATAGCTCAGTTGGTAGAGAATCTGCCTGCAATGCAGGAGACCCTTGTTCAATTCCTGAGTCAGGAAGATCCACTGGAGTAGGGATAGGCTACTCACTCCAGTATTCCTGGGCTTTCCTTGTGGCTCAGCTGTTAAAGAACCTGCCTGCAATGTGGGAGACCTATGTTCGATCCCTGGGTTGGGAAGATCCCCTGGAGAAGGGAAAGGCTACCCATTCCAGTATTCTGGCCTGGTGAATTCCATGGACTTTATAGTCCAGCGGGTCACAAAGAGTGAGACACAACTGAGCAACTTTCACTTTCACAGTACCCCCAAAGCTCCACCGAATTTTCTCTGTCCCAACTGTGATAACTCCATCCTTCCAGCTATTCAAGCCCAAAGCCTGGGAGTTGATCTTCACTCTTGTGTTTCTCTCCAAATTTACATCACATTGTCAACAAATCTTGTTGGGTTTGCTTTCAAGCTATATCTAGCATGATTGCTTCCCACTTTCTCAACTGTTGTTCATATCTCCCTAGACTATGGGATCAGCCTTCCTTTCTCCTTGCTTCTGCCATGGACCCCAGTAGGCTCTTCCCAGATCAGCAGCCAATTTGCTGCTGTCCAAAGGCAAGCCAGATCCCATCACTTCTCCATTCAAAGGCCTCCAATGGCTTCTCATGTTGCTCAGAGTGAAAGTCACAGTTCTCATGGGGACAACACAGTCCTCATTCAGTCTATCCCTTAACCTCTCCACTGCTGTCACTGCCCTCCAGACACACTGGTCTCCCTGTGTGTCCAGACACTCTGAATGCTCCTGCTTGGCAGTCTTAGATTTGCATTTCCCAGACTGCTTTGCCCAGACACCCATATGGCGTTTTCCTAAATGGCACCTTCTCCATGCACCCTTCCCTATTTTAATTTATGGTTTTCCTCCTTACCTTGGTTGTCCCTGTGCCCTTTCCCTGCCTTATTTTTTCACCATCATGCTCCTCAGCATCTAACACACTACTATGTTGTTATAGAAAACTCTTTGTTGTTATTTCTCTCCCATCTAGAACTCCTCAAGGGCAGAGATTCTCTGTCATCCTTTGCTGTGTCCATACTGCCTGGGTCCTCGGGAAATTAGTTGATGCATAGGAGAAAGTTCTTCTTTCTTTAGGAAAACAATGATTGAGACAAATCTTCAGTTCAGTTCAGTTCAGTCGTTCAGTCGTGACCGACTCTTTGCGACCCCATGAATCGCAGCACGCCAGGTCTCCCTGTCCATCATCAACTCCCAGAGTTCACCCAGACTCGTGTCCATCGAGTCAGTGATGCCATCCAGCCATCCCATCCTCAGTTGTCCTCTTCTCCTCCTGCCCCCAATCCCTCCCAGCATCAAAGTCTTTTCCAATGAGTCAACTCTTCACATGAGGTGGCCAAAGTACTGGAGTTTCAGCTTTAGCATTATTCCTTCCAAAGAAATCCCAGGGTTGCTCTCCTTCAGAATGCACTGGTTGGATCTCCTTGCAGTCCAAGGGACTCTCAAGAGTCTTCTCCAATACCACAGTTCAAAAGCATCAATTCTTCAGCACTCAGACTTCTTCACAGTCCAACTCTCACATCCATACATGACTACTGGAAGAAGCATAGCCTTGACTAGACAGACCTTAGTCTCTGGCTTTTGAATATGCTATCTAGGTTGGTCATAACTTTTCTTCCAAGGAGTAAGCGTCTTCTAATTTCATGGCTGCAGTCACCATCTGCAGTGATTTTGGAGCCACAAAAATTAAGTCTGACACTGTTTCCGCTGTTTCCCCATCTATTTCCCATGGAGTGATGGGACCGGATGGCATGATCTTCGTTTTCTGAATGTTGAGCTTTAAGCCAACTTTTTCACTCTCCTCTTTCACTTTCATCAAGAGGCTTTTTAGTTCCTCTTCACTTTCTGCCATAAGTGTGGTATCATCTTCACATCTGAGGTTTTTGATATGTCTCCCAGCAATCTTGATTCCAGCTTCTGTTTCTTCCAGTCCAGCATTATCAGCCAAAAATCTGATTTAGAAACCAGGCTTCTTGTATTGTGCCATGCACTCAGTAGGCATGCTATAAAACACATTTGAATAGATGACATTTTTTATGGACTCTTATGAAAAAAGATAATTGCCATGTGAAAAACAAAACTAGGCCTTTTTTTTAAGTTGCTCCAATGTTTTCTTGAACATCATTATTCATATTTGGGGACTGCTTGCCACTCAAAAATATTATTTTAGATGATGCTATTTAGCTTTAGCTCTGAGGCTTTCATAGCCAAGTTAATATATAATATTTAACTAACTTTGCAGCTTTACCTTTTCCATCAGTTAAGCTTGATTTTTTTAATCTAGAAGATGAGTATGAAAATAATTTTAAATAAAAAAGAATAGTTATATTGATTAATTCTTGTGAAAATTATGTTTTACTTCAATAGGATTTCTTGGTATTGGTTAAAGGTTAGTGGTTCTATGGGAATAATTTCACCCAAAATAAAAATGCATGCCACATCCATATTTGGCTTCATAATGCCATTCTCCACCCAAAGAAGCAGAGCTTCTTGGAGAAATGTATGATTCCAGACCTGAGGCAAAGACAATGCAAGTCATGCCTAAAAGCTAAGAGGATTATGTTAAAAAAGATCCTAGAAGAGACTCTTCCTAGCCAATTTTGGGATAATTTGAATATCAAAAAGAATAATGACAGAAGCTGTATATACACACTGCTTTCAACAAAATGAGCAAAACAATAACTCCCTGTCCCCAAAAAGAGAGAGAGAGAGGAATGTGAGAAAGAAAGCCTCTTTTTAAAAATACCAGCTAATATATGTAGGAGGAATGATGGAATTAGAAAATCAACATTATCAAAATGCCAAATTATCATCTCCGAGGTTACTTGTTACTTACAAAGAGAAAGTGTTAATTTTTCAATGGCGAGAGATGGCAGTTACCACTTGAACCAAGTGACGCAAAATTACTGATAGTGGAATATCTTCACCTTACCTTTCTCTGATATGGAACAAGGGAAACTAATGTACATAGTTTACATTACTATGAAATCTTCTTGCCACATAGCTGACTCTAATCAAGCCCCTAGTTTTGCTTCTGCTTTACAGGAAATATTCAGTATAAATGCCCAAGTGAAACCTTGAAATGATGTGTGCAGACAAACGTAGAACATGGGTGTGCTACAGGATAGCAGCATGGACTTTTCAAAAAAATCACAGTCCCAGGAAAAAAGGAAAAGTAGGGAGACTATTCAAGTTGTAAAAATACAGAGATACAGTAACCAAGCAATACAGCATATAAAGTTAATTCAAAACTGGAGTAAAATACTCTTTAAAGACATTCTTAGGACAATCAGATAATTTAAATATGGAATGGATGTTAAATGATGTTATGAAATGAGTTTTTCTTTTCTTAGCTTTTCTTGTTTGATAATTGTATTATGGACATTAGGAGAACATCCTTATTCTTAGGAAATGATGCTGAGGTACAAAAGTTAAGTGGCATGATATTTGTAATTTATTTATAATGATTCAGAAGAAAAAACCAAATAGACATATATATGCATACACACATATATACATACACACACATACATATATGTTTAGACGTATATGCACAAACGTGAAAATACTAAAAACTTGAATTTTGGTAAAGGGTACCTAAGTATTATACTATTCTTTTAATTTGTCTCTATTCTTGATTAATTTTCAAAATAAAAGGGTGGGAAAAGCAAGAATGCATGTAAATTAACTAAAAACACACTGCTCCACTGATGTTTTGTCCTTTGATGGACTGTTTTAGGGATATGTTATTTGTGTCATGTCTCAGTAAATCCAATTGTAGTAGAAAACAGCAGTCACTATTAGGATGAAGAAAACTGAACTTGCTGTCAAGTCTTGGCTACATACCCTTAAGGTTTAGTTTCCTTATTTGCAAAATAGGAATAATGTCCTACCCACTCAGAAGGTATTGACATAATCATGCTTTCAACCCCAAGTAATATATAGCTGAATTCCTTTTTCTTCTCCTGAAATGTGAAAATAACTTCATGAAAGAAGATAATTTGATCCTAGGCATTCATGAAAGTCTTACCTTTTAGACCACAAAGTCTACACATGGCTGCAAACACCGTAGATTCCATTTCGATATTTCTTATGCCGGCATTATATGCTCTCTTCAAGTAATCTAAGCCCTTTTCTCTGGAAAAAGAGCATAGTGCTCCGTCGAGTCGACCCTGGCCTGAAAGAGAATGGAGAATGTTTAGTGACTTGATATCCTGCTACAGTCGCTGTGGCATCACTAAGAGGTTTGCTATCAGACCAAGTGCTCTGTGGCTAACTCTAACCTGTGGGCCTGCCTCAGATAAGATAAATCTAGCCATCTGAATCATCCTACCGGAGGACATGAGGCAAGACTGTGCCTAGCTCAAGCATCTCACATAGAGTGGGTTCTCCATGGCACTGAGCTCCCCAACTCTGGGGCAAGTAACCACTGAGTGGCTTCAGCAGCCAGCACTGTGCCCAGGGAGAGCAGGATCTGGAGGGTTGCTGGAAGATCTGCCCTGTGAGGAAAATCTCAAGTCGCTCCTGTGACTGGCAGATGGCCCAGAAACAGTAGCTGTGGAAGAATAAAATGTTCCAAGCCGCGGTGATGATCCTAAGCTACTCGAGGATCAGGAGGGTGGTTTGGATATTGCATTTCCGTCGGACCATCATGACCATGGGCACATACAGACAGTTGATCTGTCAACCCTGTTCCCTGCCACACACCTCAGGCTGCACGCTAGCCTTTGCGATCCCATTTTCCCCTTTTAGGATGCTCTCAGTGTTTATTTAGCACTTAATTCCACCTACACCTGCTAGCGGGGCCAGAGAAAAGGCCGATGCTAGGACTCCTCCACTGCGCATGCGCTGGGAACAGACTTCACCCGGTCCTACCTCCGAGGGTGCCCTGTTGAAGCAGGGAGGCCAGTATACACTGTTAGCCATATTGCACAATTCTCTCTCTCTCTCTCTCTCTCTCTCTCTCTCTCTCTTTTGGTCTCCCTTTCCTCTCCTTTTTCCCCTTTCCTTTATCTTTCATGCTACTTCTGCTCTGCCTACTTCTCCTGTACTCCTTGTAGCTGCCTGCTAACACCACTGATGAACCAATCTAACCTCAGACGTCCCACAAGTCAAGCAGGTAACGTCCATGAGGTGTGCCTGGTGGGAAGGGAGCAGCCTCACCTCACCTTCAGTGAATGCAGCCCTAGATGTGACTTGCCAGGGCGGCCATGCATAAATTATTTTATATCTTTAATATTATGTTATTTCAAGAAGCCCCGAATCTGGATATTTTTCATATGAAAAATCCAGAACGTATAAATGTTGGCAAAATAATTCACACTTTAAAAATACTGTGCAGCCCAAAGAAACACTGACTCCTACCTGTGCTCTTTGCAAGCTCTGGCTTAAACTCATCGGTGACCCTCCCAATGAAGGGGCCAGTGGCCTGAGATGGAGTCTTTACCCTATCAGACCCAAAACACCTCCTACTTTATAACACATATGTTGTGACAACACGTTTGCTAACCTGAAGTAACCAGTATAGATAATATAATGTATCTTCATACATAATTGTTTATAATTCAATGTATTACTTTAAGTTTGATCCAAAGGGAAAAGAAAAATAATTTAAAGTGAAGTAATATGTGGTTTGATGAACATACTCAGACACAGCTATACTACAAGATTTCTAGAATGCCCTCCAAGGAACGGTACTGACCCTGGTTAGATTCTTTCTTGTGGAATGAGCAGGGTCTGTCCCAGAGCGATTTTTCTCCTGGCCGCCCACCCCTTGTAGCAAGAACTGCTACTTGGAAGTCATCTTCAATTTATTCCTAAACTTGATTTGAGGACATTTTACTCATGGCTGAGAGAGAAGAGAACTGATATGAGACTATTCCATCCCTTCAAGATTTCCTCCTCCAAGTATTTCTCCTGATTTTCTGGTTCCCACTCTTTAATAGGTACCTGCTTTTCAAGGTACAGGTGAATGTACCTCAAAATGGCAGAAGCATAGAAGTTTATCCCCTTTCTCCAGTTTAAATTAAAGGTATAAACAGAGATAAGATTTTGCTAACATCACTAATTGCATAGAGTATCCAATTTGTTCTCGGAGGATTAAACTCACTCTCAAAATAAATTCATTATGTGTATGTCTCTTCTGCTTATTATGTCCTTACATTTCTTTAGTAAGTTGAAAAGGCTGTTTCAGTGCCTTTTAAATCCCCAACTATTAATTCTCTATGGTGAAGTTTTTAATATAAATTATAGGTTTGAATAACAAAGTATTGCTGGTAATTTTCTGCTGCTTTCACAGTTTATAAATTATTCTCACCTTCATAAAAATCATAGGTACACATCGTATGTCCAATGAGGGTTGGGAAGTTGGAAATTTCTTTGCTACAGTTGAATAGTTCCTCAGCAAGTTCTTTGTCAAGTTCAGTACTTCTGGTGACAATGTTGTCCAAGATTACCTGTTCAAACCGGGGCTTAAAGAAGGAGTCTACAGCTTCGTCTGTTATTACAACAGATCCTGGTGCAATCCCTGCAGTGTGGAAATAAATAGTTGGTTACACAAGAATGTCACTTAGAGTTGACTTGTGACACACAGTATATAATCTCTTCTTCCAGCATTAATTAATGCTAGTTACTAATGATTCTCTGGGTTTTCAAGTTTTAAATTATTTTCTTTTCCAAATGCAATTAATAATAACATTCCAAACAGGCATTTACATTTGCTGTCTTTCCAGATTCACATTTACAATGTGATGGGGTTTAGACTTCAAGATAAACATGACTCTGGGGCATGCAAATTAGTATTGGCCTTCGGGCTCAAATTTGAATAAATTAGGTCAGGAATAAACTAAGTGACACTGCCAGCAAGTAGTCTTCATAAAGTGATGTGACTACTTGATATTTAATCTTCTCTGCATCACTTTGATTACTATAATTTCTTTGCATCACTGTCCTCTCTTCCGTTTGATCTTCATCACATCCATTCCCTCCCTACCCCATGTAAATTAGGCCTCTTGTCTGACCTTCCATTGCTACAAAGTCTAGTTTGCTCCTGGGACTCAGGAACTCAAGGCTCTGGGACTTGAGAAATGATTTTCTGCCAACTGTTATTCCCCTGGCCTGATTTGCTCTCTCTCATCCTCCCCATGCACTTTCATCAGGCTAACTCCAACCCATTCTTCAAGTGTCAGCTTAAATCACTTCCTTCAAAAGATCTGAATCCACAGTGGGGTATGGGGAGGTCTAAAAGGTCACACAGATAGATTACATTCAACTTCCCCAGGAAGGCTTTCCCTGGTGGCTCAGACGGTAAAGAATCCACCTACAACGCAGGAGACCTGGGTTCGATCCTTGGGTTGGGAAGAATCCCTGGAGAAAGAAATGGCAAACCCACTCCAGTAATTCTTGCTTGGGAAATCCCATGGACAGAGGAGCCTAGCAGGCTATAGTCCACGGGGTCACAGACAATTGGCCATGACTGAGTGACCAGCCCTTTCTTCACTAGATTCTCTCTGTCCTAAGATTTATTACACTTTTCATAATTCCTCATTTGTTTGTCTGTTGTACTAAAAAAACATAGGCTCTATAAAGGCAAGAGCAGTATTTTTCCTCTGTTTTCTCCTTGGTAGTATTATGCCTATCACATTATAGATTTGTTGTTATTCAGTCACTTAGAGTCCAACTCTTTGTAACCCCGTGGACTGCAGCACACCGGGCTCCTCTGTCCTTCACTAAGATCCATAATTTGCTCAAATTCATGTCCATTGAGTTGATGATATGATCTAACCATCTCATCCTCTGCCACCCCCTTTCTCCTTTTGGCTTCAATCTTTCCGAGCATCAAGGACTTTTCCAATGAGTCAACTCTTCAAATCAGGTGGCCAAAATACTGGAGCTTCAGTTTCAGCAGCAGTCTTTCCAATGAATATTCAGAATTTGTTTCCTTTAGGATTGACTGGTTTGATCTTCTTGCAGTTCAAGTGATTCTCAAGAGTCTTCTCCAGCACCACAATTTTTTTTTTTAAGTCCACGTTTTTATTTTTACATCCATCAGGCCATGAATTCATAGACAATGGGCTCCAGAAGTTTGGGTTCCTTTCCATTGGTCCTCACGAAGTGTACTTCTCTGGGTAGAGCAGGCTGGCACTTCAGCTGAACCCAAGTCCCTTTCTCTTTGGCGTCCTTCTTTCTCAGATCATTTTCCTTCACATATTTCAGGAAGCTATCTCAGCTCTTTGGTTGCTTAATATGCTCTATATGCACATTAATTCTCTTGGCAAGAATCTTGCCCTTAACTTGTTTGTTTACAATGATGCCAACATCATACTGGGTAACACTGTAGACTCTCCCAGTTTTTCCATGGTAACATTTGTGGGGCATTCCTTTTCAACAGTACCCATTCCTTTGATATCCACGATATCATCCTTCTTGTAGATTTGTATGTATGTGGCCAAAGGGACAACTCCGTGTTTTCTGAAAGGCCTAAGGAACATGTAGTGTGTGCCCCTCCTCTTTCCCTTTGTGTTGGTCATTTTTGTGATTTACTGGAAGGTGGCAGTTCCAGCAGAAAGAACAGCACTACAATTTGAAATCTTCAGTTTTGGCACTCAACCTTCTTTATGGTCCAACTCCCACATCCATACATGACTACTGGAAAACCATAGCTTTGACTATATGAACCTTTGTTGGCAAAGTGATGTCTCTGCTTTTTAATATACTGTCTAGGTTTGTCACAGCTTTCTTTCCAAGGAGCAAACGTGTTTTTATTTCATGGCTGCAGTCACTATCTGTAGTGATTTTGGAGCCCAAGAAAATAAAATCTGACACTGTTTCCAGTTTTCCCCCTTCTATTTGCCATGAAGTGATGGGCTCAGATGCCATGATCTTAATTTTTTGAATGTTGAGTTTCAAGCCAGCTTTTCCACTCTCTTCTTTCACCTTCATCAAGAGGCTCTTTAGTTCCTCTTCATTTTCTGTCTTTAGAGTGGTATCATCTGCATATCTAAGGTTACTGATATTTCTCCTGGCAATCTTGATTATAGCTTGTGATCCATCCAACCCTCTGTTTTGCATGATATACTCTGCATAACAGTTAAAGAAGCAAGGTGACAATATACAGCCTTGTCATACTGCTTTCATGATTTGGAACCAGTCTTTTGTTTTATTTCCAGTTCTAACTGTTGTTTCTTGACCCCCATACAGGTTTCTCAAGAGACAGGTAAAGTGGTCTGGTACTCCTATCTCTTTAAGAGTTTTCCACAATTTGGTGTGATCCACACAGTAAAAGGCTTTAGTGGAGTCAATAAAGCAGAGGTAGATGTTTTTCTGGAACTATCTTGCTTTCTCCATGATCCAATGAATGTTGTCAATTGATCTCTGGTTCCTCTCCTCTTCATAATCAATCTGACTTCAGTATTGACCATCTCATGATGTCCATGTGTAGAGCTGTCTCTTGGGTTAGGTATTTGCTGTGACTAGCATCTTCTTGTGAAAAAACTCTGTTAGCATTTACCCTGCTTCATTTTGTACTCCAAGACTAAACTTGCCTGTTATTTTGGGTATCTCTTGACTTCCTACCTTTTCATTCAATTCCCCTATGATGAAAAAGGCATCTTTTTTTGGGGGTGTTAGTTCTACAAGGTCTTATAGGTCTTCATAGTATCAATCAACTCCAGCTTCTTTGGCATCAGTGGTTGGAGCATAAACTTGGATTACTGTGATACTGAATGATATGCCTAGAAATAAATCAAAACCATTCTGTTGTTTTTGAAGCTGCATACAGGTACTGCCTTTTGTACTCTTATTGACTATGAGGGCTACTCTCTTCTAAGTGATTCTTGCACCCAGTAGTAGATAAAATGGTCACCTGAATTAAATTTGCCCTTTCTGTTCCATTATAGTTCACTGATTCCTAAGATGTCAGTGTTCAGTCTTGCCATCTCCTGCTTGAACACCTCCAATTTGCCTAGATTTTTAGACCTTACATTCCAGGTTCCTATGCAATATTATTATTCACAGCATGGAACTTCACTTTCACCACCAGATATATCCACAACTGGGTGTCATTTCCACTTTGGCCCAGCCACCTAATTCTTTCTGGAACTATTAGTAGTTGCCCTCTGCTGTTCCCCAGTAGCATGTTGAACACCTTCTGAACTATTGGGCTCATCTTCTGGTGTCATATCTTTTTCTTTTTCATACTGTTCATGGCATTCTCATGGCAAGAATACTGGAGTGGGTTGCCATTTCTTCCTCTAATGCACCACGTTTTGTCAGAACTCTTCACTATGACCTATCCATCTTGGGTGGCCCTGCATGGAATGGCTTATAGCTTCATTGAGTTATGCAAGCCCCTTTGCCACAACAAAGCTGTGATCTATGACACATTATAAGTACTCAGTAAAAACTCATTGAATGAGTGAAACATTTCCATAGAGATGCCAAAGACAGAGATCTGCAAACTACAACTCATGGGCCAGATCCAGTCCATCTTTGTAAATAGAGTTTTATTGAAACACAGCCACATTCACTCATTTGCATATTTTTAATGATTGTTTCCACACTAATGGCAGAGTTCAGATGTTGCAACAGAAACCATATGGCTTGCAAATCCTAAAATACTTATTATGTGACTTAGTATAGAAAAGAATTACAAACCCTTACCATAGTGCCTAGCCATATCCTTCTGGGTTCGTAATAAATTCCAACATGTGTCAACATGTGGTTAATTTAGAAAATCCAGGTAGAGACCCAAAGTGGACTATGATGATAGAAACTTGGTAGGTCAAATACTTTTTAAATAAATCAAAAAAGTAGCTTCTTGAATTATTTACAATGTCCTAAAGACAAGAAAGTGACTGAAAAGGAAATTGAAAATGTGGACATCAATAATGAAATTATTCACATGCCATCCTAATATTCAGATGCATTGGAACATTTATATCCCAGTTAAAGGCTAATGTATTATTTACTATTTATTCAAGTACTTCATCATCATCAAGTTTTGTTGGCTCATTTGAAGAATGGAAACATAAGGGAGGGGGGAGAACAAGCTGCACCTTCTTCATCTCCAAATCAATGTTTCTTAAGACAAAACAAACAAACACATCTTACCAATAAGCTAAGAATTCTTAATGAGACCAGAACTTCAAAATGATAGATATTCACAACAGCACATTGTTTTAATTTCCCACAATTCATAGCCTTCATTGTGCTGCAAGGGATGTATGTATCCTGAAGCGAAACACCTGGAGTCCATGACCATAAGCTGGATGGTGAGTAGGGTACCTTGCCCGCACTGGACACTTGCTAATATCACAGGGAAACCTCAGTGGTCAGGATGGTACACTGCATGGGCACAGCTGCACAGAGAGATCCTTGTATCCCACAACTTAAGAATTCTGAGCACTTTTTGTAACAACATTATCCATCTCATCCCCAAATGCCTCATTCCCTACTATTCCCTATTTGGCATAACATTGGCTAAACAACCATCCAGAAGAATGCCTGATCTAACAATGCTTGCTAACATTCTCCTTCTCTTTCCAAATGAACATCCATAGATGTCCTTTAATCCATCAGTGAGGGTCTTGGTGGACTTTTCCTGTATCATAGCTGTGGAAAGGACATGCTTTTTTTTTTAACATGTCTGTTTCCACTGAAGCACGACTTAGCCACCTGTGTAATTCTAAGACCAAATTTTTGTTAATAATTCCCATCTTAAAAAAAAAAAGTCCCATTCAGTCCTCTCACTCTGTCAACCCAACCAACCTTTTCAGTTACAATGCCCTGCTCTGTTTGCATTTCTTGACATAGCAGAATCATCCTCTCACAAGATCTGCTCCTGAGGAATCGATTGAAAAGAAGGTCTCCTCAGAACTTTACCTGAACCCAGGGTAGATATATTAACAAGGCTCCTGACCAGTTGCCTGGCCAGCCGAGGAGTAAGGGAGGAGGTGAGATGCTGAGAAAAATTTTGGAAGCATCTCGTGACTCTTCCCTAACAGCCTGGCCTGATGTCTTCTGGTATGTCCATGTAGAAAAGACCCAGACCAAGCCAAGTAAAGGGTGGTCACTGACGTGAGCGAAAAGCAATGTTTTCCTGAGAACTATTGACATCTTCTTACTTAGCTGATAAAGCAAGTCTTAGTGATTTTTTTCACTTGAAGGCACTTATTTCTGTCACTTATAAAATTTTTAAGCTTCAAAATGTATGCTAACCCTTGAAACTTACTCTTATCCTCAAAACAAATTTCCTAGCAGTTGTTCCACTCTTCCCCTTAAGAACACCTAAGCCTATTTGGGCAATAGGCAGTGTGAGGTCTCACTCCAGGCTTCCATGCAGGTAAAAGGAGAAAGATTATACATATATATGTGTACATACATATATATATATATATATATATATACACACACACATACATATATACACACACACACACACACACACACACATTTCTTTAAATTCCTTTAGTCTTCTCTAAGTTTGAATTTCCAAATTGCCTCACGCTCAGGCTCCTGACACTTTTCAGCCCATCTGGGATTCAGCGGGGCTCTGGGTATGTTGGTATCCTTTGGCAGCTAGTTACCCTGTACAGAACCACTCCTTGAATTTATTAGAATAGTATAGAAATCAGTTCATCTCACCTATTCCCCCTGATGTGCCGATTCTGATGATGGTAACGTCAGAGCATCGGGCATGGTATAGCAATTTAATGAGTTCGTGAAGCATAATAGAAATGGAGGGGATGCCCATGCCATGCTGTGGAGAGAAAAGGGAAAGTCATTATACATCTCGCAGACTGATACACGCACAGGACATATTTTCTTCCTTCATTACAAGTTAACAGCCCGCAGATAAATTTACATAATCATTATGACTTTGCCAAAGCGGAGAAAAACGTAAGTCAGCTCTAACTGACGCCCACATGACATGCTGATAGATGGGTCCATCTGTGATGATCAAAGAGAGGCATCTCCCTGCCAGTTAAACTGAGTTCAACCCTCATTGTCAAGAGCAGAAGGTGGGGACAGTGTGGTGTACTGGTGTGTCAGGGCAGTGCCATTTCTGGGCTTTTCAGTGAGTCTTTGAAAAAGAGCTTTTTGCAAGATTGACTTGATTTTGAGGAAATATAGATTTGGCTGCCATGTATTTAGTCCTTTTCCACCATACTAAATGAAAGAGTAAATCCATTTCATTGCTCTCAGGTGTCCATGTTCATTTGCTGGTAGTTCTGTGTGAGCTCTGAAAGGTAAAAAGTTAGAGATATGGGTTATACCTGCATCTAAAAATTGGAGCATATACTAAATGTGTGCATGCCTGCTAAGTCATTTCAGTCGTGTCCGACTCTTTGCAACCCTATGGACTATAGCCCACGAGGCTCCTCTGTCTTTGGGATTCTCCAGCAAAGAATACTGGGGTAGGTTCCCATGCCCTTCTCTAGGGATCATACCCACGTCTCTTATGTCTCCTGCATTGGCAGGTGGGTTCTTCACCACTAACACCACGTGAGAAGCCCATACTAAATGTGTAGGTGAGATTAAGTTGTTGAATAAGTTGCTATAGATCATGATTGCAACCCCGTCTTCCTCTGTATTTGAAAGAGTAGAATCATTGTCACAGAATAAAGATCAACACAGGTTAGAGGATTTGGTCATTCTAAATCATTTGGCATTTACAATATGTTCTAATAATGTTCCAGAATGATCCTCCATGCTGGAATTTGTGGTAGATGGAGCTAAGTTTAGAATCAGTTTCTCTTTCATTTCTAACATACTGCCAGAGAGTCAAAGGTGGTCTTCAGTATTCTACTCAGGCACAAAGACTTTGTGTGCACAAAAGCACTAGGGGCATCTTGGCAGCTAGATGATGGCTTCCCCTAATTCTTCATTAACAAATCTGGAAAACCACTGCAGTCATGGGCACAATATTTTCGCCTGAGTTCTTTTTCTCACCACCAAGAATATTAAACTACAGAAACTTTGAACCTCTGGACTTCCTATTTTTGGTTGCCATGGAACATGTTCTGACTTCCAAATGCATCGTAAGTCTCCCAGAGGCCTGAATCAAACCTATGCTAATTGTATGTCCAAGATTAACTAGTCTGGGCTCTGCCACTAATGAGTAAACTCTCTAAGTCTCATTTCCTCAATTGTAAATGAAGAGAATGAACCATTATTTGATCTATTAGTGAAAAGTGAGGTCACTCAGTTGTGTCCGACTCTGCAAATCCATGGATTCCAGCCTAAGAGGCTCCTCTGGGGGATCTTCCTGACCCAAAGATCAAACCCAGGTCTCCCACATTGTAGGCAGACACTTTATTGTCTGAGCCACCAGGGAAGTCTATTAGGTTCCTCCTAAATCAGATACTTGATAGGTTTATGATTATCACTTTATATATGGCATAGTGATAAAATGACAAATGGGCTGGTGTATTTCTACTGAACTCTCTCCTCTCTCTCTCTCTCTCTCTCTCTCTCTCTCTCTCTCTTTCTCACACACACACACACACACACACACCCAGACCCCAGCAGCTTTTGGAGAGGAAGAATTTTCAAAGAAGGGATCTCAACTGGAAATCCTCTTTCTGCCTACTGAGGCTCATTTCCAATTGGCTGACCTCTTCAGGCATGATACATATTTCAGTTCTTTTTCTGACAGGCCAACAGTATCAGTCACTGCTGTTTTTATATCTGAAGTTTTACTACTTGTTTATGATAGTTTCTCTTTTTATAAATTTTACCTTTTTGTCCTTCCCCATTTATTGTGCAAAAAGGACAGAGTTGTAGTCTAAAAGTCAAACAAAAGTAAGACAAAAATATGCCAGGATCAGAGGGTATTCAGTTTTTTCTAACGTAGATATTCTATAATTGTTGGATAAACAAATACATGAATGAATGGTTTCTCCCATTCGAGTCCAAAGCAGGTTTCATGTGTTTTGACCCAGAGGAGAGATCAGCTTAGCTGTTCTACTAGTGTTATATAGTTTCCCCTTCTTCAGTCCAGGCTTGTAACCATGATCATCCATTCTTCCACCTCCAGTGTGACTGAGGAAAAGTAGCTATCCCCTAGTGCAAGAGTCATATATAATGCAGCTCCTTAGAACTGTCACACTCTGTTGTAGATTCTTCCCTTGTCATCTGACATGGTTAACTGTCTCCTTATGAGGGCTTCAGTGTCTAGATATGCACAGCCTCAGAACTGTTGTTTCAGGAAACAGCCCTGTGGCAGAGAGACCCACTTGGAAGGCAAGCTGGGTGCACATGCATTTACACTTGGCTAAGTGTATGCTATCCTGGGTCCAAGAGGGAAAGTGGCCTTGTGTTCCCTAAGATTGCAGGTCATTCCACTTTCATATTGTCTCAGGACACTGTGTGTCCAGAGCTGTTAGCATGTTCTAAATACAGGAGAGCAATTTACAAGATCTCCATAGAAATGCATTAGCAGCTTTTCAGCAAGCTTAGTGTAGTCTTAAATGGCACCACTTTGGTAATCCTGAAAATTGGACCCTGTGAACTAAAAGCCCAACATTCCCAAAGTGGGATAAGACATAGAGGAGAAAAATTGCTGGTGGCTTATTAATCAGTTACAAACTAAAGAGAGGAAGTATGCTTTGAAGGCTTTTCCCTCTAACTTGCATAGCTTAGTGGTAACTAATTAAGTTTACCAAAGTGGCACAGAATGCTATTTTCTGCCCCTAGGACTTTTTCCAACTATGAATGTCACACCGGGCCACTTCATTTAACTGTGTGAAAATGCAAAGGAGAGGAACAGGAACTCCTGTATTGGAAGGTCCCACTTTCTTTTGCTAGCTTGCGATGACTATGTGACATGCAGCTATTGAGTACTTACACTGATGGAGAGCACGGGACCAATTTTGTACATACAATATCTGTCTGTCCCAGCACAGATATCCTTGATGTCCTCTTCACTGTCCGCCAATCTGAGCTCCTTGTGCATTAACAGTGCAAATGCTTTCATTCTTTTGGGGCTCCCACCAACACAGACAAACTGATAATAAAAATAAACAATTACCCGCCTGAGTACCTGAGATAAAAGGCAAGGGTCATCTTTCAACTTCAATGTTGTTACTTTGTTTTTCAGTTATATACTTAAGGATGTATGTAGACGCTCTGGGTTAATGTTCATGAGTTAAATAATTGGCATCATTAACTGGTAAATAAGGCAACCAGAAAAAAAGTTTGATGTACTTAATTTGTAAAGAAAAAGATAATCACATAATCAAAATAAGTGTTGATTTTGCTCAAATGGGTATTTTTGTCACAGTGAATATCAACCAGCATCTTAAGTTTATATAGGCAACCTGTTGTTGGGCATTAGTGGACTACAGGCTTACCATGGCAATACCGAGGACATGGAATGTAAGTAATATAAGAGTAACCATAGGAGAATGACAAGTTTAGATATGTTTTCTGATTCCACCCTCCCAAGCATATGTTTTTATTGTGAAATACACAATGTTAACATGAAACTTAAAAGAAAGCACAAAGCTTTCCAACTCCTCATTCAGAAAAAATCCTCATGGAACAATCCTTATCATTGTAGACTAAAAATCTCAGTATGGTATTTCATCACTTCCAATGATTTGGCTTTATTTTTGTCTAATTCATTCACGTTTTAACATCTTTGAAATTACAATATGTGTTGCAGTCAAGAGTGTCAAATCTAATAAAGTACAGTAATAAAATTTTCTCATTAATTGCTTGTGCAATAGCCTGTTAGGGGTACATCAGCCCCAGGGCTGGGAGAAGTGGATGCCAGAGACAGGATGGGCATGACCTAAGTGTAGTGTGGATGAGCAGCCAGCTTTGTGGGGACAAGTGCTCAGCAGTGGGATGATGAATGGCATCAGATATCAGAGACCCAGTGAAGCATAGTCCACAGAAAGGTACCAGCTGCAAAGTCATTCTGGAATCTGAGCTGAGTGGTAAAGTGCACAGGATCTGAAGAAGCCCCAAGTCAGAGAGGTACATAGTGGTTAAAGGACTGCCCTTTGAAGTTAGAGAAGCCTGGTTTTGTACCCCAGTTCCGTCTCTGATTAAGAAGCTTGTTCAGTGTTATACATGTAATCTCTACGTGCCTCAGATCATCATCACCAAAACAGGAAAAAAAAAATACAGTCCCTTTTGAGGATTTTGTTGAGTGTGATAGAGGACAAAGCCAGGCACCTTCTGAGTGGTCAACAAATGGTAACTTTAATCTATCATATTATAGAGCAATTTCCTAGCCCTGCTTTTAGCTTGTTTATGTGTTTCTGTATTTGCATAATTTTTGCAAATGAAGCTGGTTCAAATCCAGCAAGGAAAAGGCAGCTGGTGCTGCCTGACTGATGCAGGCAGTGTTGGGCAGAGCTTCAGAAAGATTGTCGATGAGGTCTCTCACAGGGATAAAGAGTATCTGCCTAAGGAAATACCTAACCGAGGCTGTAGAGTTAGGTGCCCAATTCACAAACGATTTACTGTGAATCATGGGTGGTCTCATTACATGATGCGTTCTGTGTCCATTTAGCAATAATTTCTATGCCACCCTCATTCTCAGTTATGGGATGTAATCACCCTTTTATCCAGGCCCTCTGATTCTCTTCTACCCTCATTATTGTCTTTTCTGCGCCTTCTTACAAGGCTCTCAGTTGGGGCCTAAAGTTGATATGAACTGTAATGAAAGGTAGCCATCAAGCCTGAGTAGCGAAGAGAATAAGGCCATGGTCTAAGGTGAGTTTTTGAATTATTATTGATTATTCATGAAATTTTCCCCTTGTGAGTATGGATAGTTAAGACTTGGCTCAAGATCTAAGTACAAGGAGGTCATTTTTGTTGTTGTTGTTTCCTTTTTACAAAATACAGTAGTTTGAAAATAACCTCATTGTGTGGTACCATAAATGTAAATTACAGCTATTCAGACTGACCATAAAACCAAAACAGATGGTAGAATAGCTTGCGGTTTGAATTCTTCTTTGAACGCAGATATTGCTGTAATCAATGGGAATTTCTGAGTGTTTCTGGAGACATAAAGATGATAAGTATAGACAAAAGCATTTTTGTTCTTAAAGAGTTATTTCTAAATCAGACTTACTAAGTATCACCTCTGGACACAATTTTCAGTCTGGTTGCTTTGATGAGAAGTAAAATACAACTGAAGACCACCAACCAACATTAACCTTAAGCTACACTTTCTGTGATTTATGCTCCCCTCAATTATGATTTGTCCTGGTCTTATCAAAGGAGATACAAATGTGTTGGGAAGGAGTCTGAAGCATTGCAAAACTATGTTAAGGAATTGGCCTAATGACTGCCAGAATGAGCTCACTTTCTAATATGCCTACTGTTTTGAAAGACTTAGCTTTGCCATGTTGTATTAATCTAGTCCTATTTCAGTATATGTATTTCACATGTTAATAAAGGAGTAAAAGACTTAAAATACACATTATATAGTGGTATAATGCTTTTCCATATTACTTGAAATTTCTAGGGAGAGAATGGAGAGTACCAGTTAGTGTTTTATAAAAGATATATTTGGAGGCTGAGTTTGAGTAGATGGCTTCTAAAGATCCCCCACTATATTTTTCAAATGACTGATTAAGTCAAGTCAGTACGACAGAAGACATTAGCTGTTCACCAAAGCTATTTCCCCTTCTTTCTGGGTACACTACTAAATGTAACTTTGCGTCCTTCTCTTCAGTTAGATGAGGCCACATACCTGAGTTCCAGCTGCTAGAATGTGAACAGAAGTGATGAGTGTCACTTCCAGTTCTCACCCATAGAAATCTCCCAGTAATGACCCTATAGATTGTCTTCCGTGTGTCTGCTGAATGGGTGCTGACACCCAGGCACTCCTTGCAAGGCACCCCTTGAAGATGACAGAGCAACCAGATGAAAAATGTCTGGGTCCTTAATCACCAGTCGGAGGAAAGCCACCCACTGACCTAGGGGCACCCACTTGGCACTCACTGTGAGTGAGTAACAAACTTACATTGTATTATGCCACTGATGATATTTCGAAGTAGCAGCTAACAAAAACCCTTTAAGTACAGTAAGTAAGAAAATGAAGAAAATAGAGATCATTTCAATGATTTAAAATTTAAAGTTTTAGCTTTAGACCGTCAATTATCTTTTAAAGAAATTAAAAGTTTGAAATATTGTTCATATTGAAAAAAAATAAAATAAAATTTTAAGTTTTAAAATTTTACACACTCAAAGTTCTTCTTTTCTTTGAACATAGTGGTGTTAATAATGATCATCTCTATGAAGATAAGGATAAGTTTTCAGGTACTGATGGGTTATGTCCTCTCTCCTTACCTAGGATTGCTATCCTGGAATTTAAGTGAGTCAAGCAACTGAACCTAGAATGTTCTCCATCGAAGATAAGAATGTAACTGGAAGGAGGCAAATTTCTGAGAAGAGCATTAATAAATATGTCAGACTTAACCTGCTGCCTCTAAAGAATAGATTAAGCAGCCAGTTCAGATTATTTGAAACTAAATTACTTGCTTCCCTAATCTACACATACACACACACACACATTTGCCTCCTACCCATCCAAATAGCCCAATCAATAGAGTTGTTCTCTGGTAGAAATGTGTTCTAAACCACAGCATGTCTTTTTATTCAAAAGAGAATCACTGAAGTGGTCCAGAACCAGGTGGGTTGTGAATTTTTAAGACTGGATAGTGGTTATGACAAAGTATAAGAATGAGTGCTGATAAAAATCTAGTCAGGTAGGAGATACCTAGATATGTAAATAATAGATCATGTTCTGTCTCAAAAACATGTCTTTTTAATTAGATGTGTACCTTAGTTTATTAATTATGATGGATCATTTAATTAATCAGAGTTATCTTTATATAAGGGTCCTGGAAAAGTTGTGAGCCATGAACCTCAAACTTAACATCTGAATTCAGATAAAGTCTGGTTAATGAGTATCACAGACAGCCTTGATCAATTTCTCTTGGAGCATAAATATCAGAAACAGCAGTAGAAAAAGAGGTTATATTGTAAAGATGAAGCGAAAGATTGAGGGATGCCATGGAAGGGCAAGGAGTAACTGATTGCAGGGGGAGTAAGGAAACAGGCAGGTCACATCAGATCAGCCTGTATCTTCACACCTTGTGCCATAGGAGCAATGGGAGGGGAGGAAGCAATTTAACACCTGCTGTTAATGAGCATCATAGATTGATTTCCTCACCTCTCTCTTACTGCTTTCGTTCCTTCTCCTCCTTCTTCATGTACCTAACATCCTCCTCCTCTTGCTCCCCTTTCTCCAGTGCCCTGGGCCAGTTAATGGACTATTCTCAGTTACGATGACTCGAAGAGCCCACCTAGTACAGTAGGCAAGAATCCTGGAAACTGGACAAGTCCTAGTGCTGCCACTCTATGGCATAACTTATTAACTAACCACCTTTGATCACGCTGAACTCAATTTCCTTATTTTATGGAGGAAATGAATATCTGCTATACCCAATTAAAAGAGGGAATGTGAAGATCTGAGATAGTGGATGTGCAAATTTTTATTTTTGTTCTTATAACTGCTGCTGCTGCTGCTGCTGCTGCTGCTGCTGCTGCTGCTGCTGCTGCTGCTGCTAAGTCACTTCAGTCGTGACTGAAGTGTGACCCCATAGACGGCAGCCCACCAGGCTCCCCCCGTCCCTGGGATTCTCCAGGCAAGAACACTGGAGTGGGTTGCCATTTCCTTCTTCCAATGCATGAAAGTGAAAAGTGAAAGTGAAGTCGTTCAGTCGTGTCCGACTCTTTGCGACCCCAGGGACTGCAGCCTACCAGGCTCTTCCGTCCATGGGATTTTCCAGGCAAGAGTACTGGAGTGGGTGGCCATTGCCTTCTCCAAGTATAACTGCTAAAGGAGTGAGGAGTGAATGAAAGCCAGTGGAAAGCTGCACAGTTCTCTAGTAGTGGGACTGTGATTCCATGTAGGCCTTTTAGAGCACACACAAAAATTTTAAGTTCGTGTATGGAATAGATAATGAATGAGAGCCTAGTATATGGTACAGGGAACTCTACCCAGTGCTTGGTGGTGACTAGATGGGAAGGAAATCCAAAAAGAGGGGATGTATATACACACACATATGGGCTTCCCTGGTGGCTCAGAGGAAGCGTCTGCCTGGAATGTGGGAGACCTGGGTTCGATCCCTGGGTCAGGAAGATCCCCTGGAGAAGGAAGTGGCAACCCACTCCAGTACTCTTGCCTGGAGAATCCCATGGAGGGAGGAGCCTGGTAGGCTACAGTCCATGGGGCCACAAAAAGTCGGACATGACTGAGCGACTTCACTTTCACTTTCATATATACATATAGATTTATAATTCACTTTTCTGTACGGCAAAAATAATACAACATTGTGAAGCAACTATACTCCAATAAAAATTAATTTAAAAATAAGTTTATTCCCCTTGATCACTTCTGTAAATCATCTTAAAGAAATAGACTTATATGTGAAAAATTTTAGGTACAAAAATATCCATTTGAGCTCTGTTTATGATGGAAAATACTTCAACATGAAAGCCAGTTTTAGACTATATAATGTATGGCACAAGCACTTGGCATCCATAAAAACTGTTTCAAAGAGAAAATTGTAATATGGGGAAATATTAATGACATCTAGTTAAATAAAAAACACAAGATTTAAAGTTATGTAATTCCAACTATTATAAAATCTATTTATTAAAAAGTTTTAAAAGAAAAGAAAATAAGTTGATGGCATCTGTGTCTAGGAGTAGGAGTTTTTCTTAGGTGTGTTTTTTAAAGTTATTATTCTTTTATATATTTTTCCAATTTAAATAATGAACATGAGCCACTTTTATAACTAACATATACATTTAAGATAAAATAAATAATACAGACATACAATTTTCCTAGTAAAATTCCATAAACAATTTTTCCTCATAATATTGTCTTGCTGAGGTGAGGTGAGGTGAAGTTGCTCAGTCGTGTCCGACTCTTTGTGACCCCATAGATTGTAGCCTACCAGGCTCCTCTGTCCATGGGATTTTCCAGGCAAGAGTACTGGAGTGGGTTGCCATTTCCTTCTCCAGAGGATCTTCCCAATCCAGGGATCGAACCTGGGTCTCCTACATTGTAGGCAGACGCTTTACTGTCTGAGCCACCAGGGAAGCCTAATATTGTCTTATGAAATAACAAAAATCTTAATAATATGAAATATTGAATAATGGTTGTTTTCAGGAAGTGGTAGATCCTATTGTTAGTTCTATTGAGTTATTTCATAGTTTGATAACATGAAAATTAGTGAGGTTCATCTATAAATAAAGATGTTAAACAGTGAACTGAATCATAATGAATTCTGAACACCCAGCAGGATTGTCAATAAAGTCAGATTTATCTCTAGGGTCCAGAGAAGTCAAATAACAATGTTTGCATTAGATTTAGTTTGGGAACTTTTGTGTCTTGTTGAGGTGGAAATGATTGTTTATGACATACACAATCTAAATTGTTTCAGAGAATGAGCATGACTTTGGTTCCTATTGGACCTCTGACATTTCTCTAGCCAAAAGAGTAATGTTTATGTTAGGAAAATAAGGAGAAATATCACCAGAGGAAATTAAATTGTTTTCCCTAAAGTTAGAAATATTTTACCTTTACATCCCCAAACATTTCCGGTAGGTTGTGTGTTTTTGTCCCTAAATCCAAGTGATAGAGAACATCTTCATCCATAGAGTCCAGGTAAGGATTTTTAACATGAACAAAACTTTTGCTGAAAAAAAAATAATAATAATGCAAAGAAGATGTAAAGCAATATGGAGAGATACCACACAGAAGAGAAATATCATTCTACATCTATGATAACCACAAGCCCAAATATTGGACACAAACTTTCATTAGGATTAATTGATTTGTAAGGAAGAAATATGGTATAATGAATAAAAGTGACAAAGATTTGCTGTGTATTTACTGTGTGCCAGGCATAGCATTAGGTATGAAAATTCCACAATGTCATAAAAACGGCATATAATAAATATAGTGCTTCATTTAATCCTATAATCATTCTATTAGGTAACAAATACTAATAATTCAATTTGTAAGAAGCCAAAGCTTACAGAAGTTGAGAAGCTTGTGGAAGATTATATAAGAAAGAAATTGCAGAGCAGTCATTTCTGCACAGGCAGGCTTTTGCTCCCATGGCAATCCTTCCATACACTCTGCTGAGGGAATATTATCACTGCTGTCTTTTCATCTCTGCATATTTCTTTGTCTCCTCAACTTTCCATGGGGTTTTGTGTATGTCTGTAACTGAGTGTATGTGCACATGTAATCTGTGAGTCCAATAGTGTCTTTCGGCTCCATAGACCAGTGTTTCTCAAAGTTCAACAAGCATAAGAATCACTGGACACTTTATGGCTTCTCTTCTAGAAATTTTGATTCAGCAGGTTGGGTGTGTCAGATTTTGCCTTTTAAGCAAGCTGCTCATTGGTGTGATGTTGCTGGCCCAAGGATCGCACTCAGAGTAGCTCTGCCATTGAGGATTCCATCAACCATGCTGAATACATCACCTCCTCTCCACACCAGTGGCCACTGCCCCAGCTTAGACCTCCATCACAGCAGTGCAAGCTGAACCACCAGTTTTTCATCCCTCTCTTGGTAAAGTAATACAAGACGTGGAAGTCAAGACAGTGAATTGACTGCTGTTATAGAAATCACCTTAATTCAAACATTCATATTTATGAAGCACATCCTCTATATAGACTTTGGTTATTTCAATAATAATTATATACTGCTTTAATTAGTAGTGATAAAAAGTTATGTCCCCTACACCACAGTGGATCCAGCCATCTTTACCAAGAACCATCTGGGACTTCTCTGTTCTATAGACCTCCCATTTCCCTCCAAATACCTCAAAATCCCTTAACAAAATCATTGTATCTTTCTATATCTCTGATGATCCTCAACCTGATTGTACAGTAAAATCACCAAATGGCTTTGTAGGAAAACACTGGTGCTCAGGCCCCAATTAATTTAAACTCTGATTATGTTTCAGATCTTCTGGGATGATCTGATGTGAAGCCAAAGTTAAGGACCCTTGCTCTAGGCCTTTGTTCCTGAAACAGCCTTCTACTACCCTTCCATATTTTAATTACTGGAATCCTACTCACTTTTTTTTTTTGAAAGTATGGTTTCAGATATACATGGATTTTTTTATTGGAGTAAAATGGCCTTGAGTAATGAAAATTTTAAAAATAAACAAATGGGACCTAATTGAACTTAAAATCTTCAGCACAGCAAAGGAAACCATTAAAAAGATGAAAAGACAGCCCTCAGAATGAGAGAAAATATTTGCAAGTGAAACAACTGATTAAAAGATTAATCTCGAAAATATACAAACATCTCACGCAGCTCAATATCAAAACAACAAATTCATTCAAAAATAGGCAGAGAACTACATAGACATTTCTCCAAAGAAGACACGCAGATGACCAAGAGGCACATGAAAAGATGCTGAAAGTGAAAGTCGCTCAGTCGTGTCTGACTCTTGCAACCCCATGGACTATACAGTCCATGGAATTCTCCAGGCCAGAATACTGGAATGGGTAGCCTATCCCGTCTCCAGGGGATCTTCCCCACCCAGGAATTAAACTGGGATCTCCTGCACTGCAGGTGGATTCTTTACCAACTGAGCTATCAGGGAAGCCCTCACTAGGTATTAGAGAAATGCATATCAAAACTACAATGAGGTACCATCTCACACCAGTTAGAATGGCCACCATCTAAAAAGTCTACAAACAATAAGGAGAGTGTGGAGAAAAGGAAACCCTCCTACTCATTCATCAAGGTCAAATTCAAATACCATATCCTCTGTGAAGGCTTTTCAAAGCATCTTTCCTCTCTGGTCAGTATGAATTCCTTCCCACTGTGCTCCTAAAGCATTTATTTTAGCATTTCACATGTTAATTTTTTTGTCTCCCCAGAAAGATATGAATTCCCTCATGCAAGCTCTCTCTTATATCTTTTTTAAAGCTTTTTATTTTCTGTTAGAGTATAGCCAATTAATTAATGGCAATCCACTCCAGTATGTTTGCCTGGAGAATTCCATGGACAGAGGAGCCGGGTGGGCTACAGTCCATGGGGTCTCAAAGAGTCTGGGACAGTGAGCACACATGCATAGCTGATTAACGATGTTTGTTTCAGGTGAACTGCGTAGGGCCTCAGCTGTACATACACATCTTTTTTTTAAATTTCTAAATCTTTAAAAATTCTACTTGCTGAATTAAATTTAACTGTTCAGGAAGTAGAACAGAAATACTATTAATTTCCAAGACATTTAGGATAACAGATTCTTAGTGAATCAGAGTAGATTTCAAAAATAAAATATTCCATGGCATTAGTGCACTTTCAGAATAAGCTTCAAAGCAAAAGGATATCTCCTTTCTTCTCTTGATGAAGGGCAAGAGGACATTTACCCACTGTCCCTTGCTAGACAAAGTGGTCAATGAACCAGCAGGGTCAGCAGCATTCACCTGGACAACTTGTTAGGAATGCAAAATTTTACTCTCTACCCTAGATCTAATGAAGTCTACATTTCAACTAACTATTTTGTGATTCTCATGCACATTAAAGTTTGAGAAACACCACCATCCACTTTCTCTTCCAGTTTCTGTTTCCTATCTTACTCTGCCAAAACAGCTTCACTATCTGGATATTTTTCCTTTGATTCCCAATTGAATGAGTGAATCATTACTCTTTAAAAGAGTTCATCTACTCCAGAGAGTCAAAATCTAACTACATATCAGAATCACCCACAGTGCTTTAAAAAGTAGTGATACCTGGAAAATCTGATTTAGTTGATCAAGGAGATCTGGGACTTTGTATTTTTAAAATCACTGATCTACTCCACCTCTCCTATCATCAAGAAGAACTTCTCAAACTGGCATAACCATTAATTATATTCTTTCATGTTAATAATAATACCCTCTTAATTCATTCTTTAGTTCTGCTTGATGTCTATCCCATTGTCTAATGGTCCCTTGGACTAGAAATTGGGGCAGGGAGACGTCTGTAGATTTTTATTACATTGGGGTCATCAAGAAGCATTTCTAAGGTGATCATACTTACCAATGACCAGATAAAGTATTAATTTGGGGTATCATACCAAATTCAATCCAGTATGAATTAGACAATTGCCTCAGTTTTTCCAAGATATATAATTTTTATTAAATAGACTTGCATTTACTGTCTTCTCCTCTACCTTGTTTAGCTTTTTTTTTTTTTTTTTTTCCTAAAACATAAGCCAGAGATGCGGTTGGGAATAAAGTCTTTTAGCAAACTATGACAAGCTATATAGCACAGTCAGTATTAAATACTGTTAACCAAAGTAAAGTGCTGGCTGAGAAGTCTTTCCATTTTACTATTACCTCCATCTTCGTAATTTTTCCTTTTCTTTCTCCTTGGCTTCTCTGAAGAAATGAACACAGTGGAAGGCTACTTCTGTTTGAGATGTGTAAGTGTAGCATTTTCTGAAATGCTGACCTGATGGAGGCTTTAAGCAGACATTTTACACAACTCTCAGCAAATCAGAGGGGAGCTTGCAAAAATTCTTTAAGCTTCATGAAGATTAATGCTCTATTATGTTCTGTGAACCTGGGACAAGAATTGGAGCTAAATTTGCAGATTTATGTCTACCTCTGAGATGAATAAGCTACATGGTATTTTAAAAATGAATTCTATGTAAAGTCCATCACAAAGCATATGAAATCACTTTGTAATATGCTGCAACACAGTTAAATCTTCCTTAGATACCAGGAGGCCCCTTTAATTATATCTCAGATACAGCACATAGTCTTGGATCAAAGACTGAACTCCACACTAAATTTCAGGCTGAACTGTAAATTTGTTCATTCAGGCAGATTGGTTCAGATTTTCCACGTTTTTTGGTGAATTGTTTTGCCCCCACTTTCTTTTTCTTTAATTGAGATGTAATTGGCATATTGCCCCACTTTCTTAAAAATGAGCTAAACTCTCCCAAGAACTGAGGAAGGAAAATGCCACTGAGAAGAAAATTGGCATTGTTTTTGCTTTGTATTCTGAACTGTGTTCCAACTATGTGATCTCTAAACTTAAGAAACTTACATAACTGTAGAGATCCATCTTCTGAACATTTGATATAAAGTCCAAAGAACCTCCATCTTGTCAAAGTCAATAGAAAAAAGTCAAAACTACTCACCCAACATATGTATTCCTGTCAGATCTCATGGATGTACTGGAAGCAGGTAAAATCGAAGCCATACTCTGTAATATGAAGATAGTCACTCTTAAGTTGATAACAGAAAATAAAAATATTGTAATTTGCTATTCAGTTACAGATCAAATCACAGTAGAATGATGGTAGAATGCCACTCTCCCTTTAAACTTGTTTTCTTCTGAAACTGCTAATGGAAATTTCCCCTTAGCTTTCTAAACTCCCTTATCAATTCAAAAATATTCCCCCTGACATAGCCTTTTATACTATACCCCAGCTCTCAGGGCAACATTTCCCGGAGAAGATAGGCCCCTTTGAAGGTGTGGCATTTATCTCTCTAATAGGATAGGTTAGTTGATTTGTTAACTGTTGACCAGTGCACCTTCTCCTTACGTTTGGCCTTGGTCCAGTATGGGTCTGGGGTAGCACACAGACTTATTTTCTTTAAGACAACTGTATATGGTTTCAAGTCCTCCACTGATTTCCATAACAAAAATCTACCAGGTTGTCTCAAAATGTATCTGGTACACGTGAGAAATTTCAGTTCCCAAACATTCATTTTCTTACCCCATCCTACCCCTCATCAACTTGTTTTCATTCTTTGTGATCACAAGTGAGAAAAACACACAAACTTAGGACCTCAGAACACCCCTTCATTTGAACTTTGCCCGTTCAAATTCACACAGAAGGTCTGATAATTAAACAAAACAAGGCTGCCTGTGAAATCCAATGAAGCAGCTATCAGAAATCAACCAAGATAGAATAACAAAATACAGACTAATATTTTTCAGAAAACAGGGTATTTCTGTCAAGAAATCCATGAATTCACCATGTTTGCTGTTGTTTATCACTTTATACTTCTACAGACAGAAAAATCTAAAAGACATTAGAGGAACTTCACCATTCTGTTTCACTTTGGCTCAGCTCCAGTGGAAATCAGTTGAGGTTCTATGCTGGTGACAGCATCAAGAATATTAATCTCATAACTTTCAAGCAAACTGGAGCTTCCAATGTCCATAAATGCCCAAACAGCACCAGATCAAGGCACTCTAGAATGTGCATGGATTTCTCTGTAAGAATGTGCATAACAGCAGAGTCAAATGTCTATATCTTTTTTTTTTTTTTTTTTTGGAGGATAGTTGATTTATAACGTTGTCTTGGATTCAGGTATACAGCAGAGTGAATCAGTTATACATATATCCACTTTTATTTAGATTATTTTCCCATACAAGTCATTACAGAGTATTGAGTAGAGTTCTATGTGCTATACAACATGTCCTTGTTAGGTATCAAATGCCCATGTCTTAATTGGGGTCTGCATGTTAGAAGGTACTCCTCTTCCTGGTGAAAATCATTGTGAAAAACTCCTCAGATTCCATACTGGCTTCCTTTGGTCCATCTTAGTCAGCTAGCAAAGTTTACTGATTGAAAAGGAAAGGCCATAAACAGGGAACCAATGTAGCAGCCTAAATCCTGTCATTGCCACCACCAAACATACATTTGTCACTTTGGGTATACAAAAATCCCCAAGGAAACTGAAGGTAATGAAAACTTTGAAGCAAAATAAGCCTGCACATGTATGTTGCTTGTAATTTGGTACAGTAGTTCCTGTTTGTACTTTATAATAACACATATGTCTCTGACCTCATGATCTACCTCAAAGTGGTCTACTTGCTGCTCTTTCCCAGTGCCCACTGACAGTGTTGAGACTCAGCATGCCCCCTTCCCACTGCTGGGCCCTTCCCACTTATGTTTAGTATTCTGTGCTCCTCTCAATTTACTGTTGAGTATCATGAGGAGGAACCCCACACCCCCACCCACCGCTGCCAATTCCAGTGTGGCATTTACCTCTGGTTCTGACAGGTGAAAACACTCACTAATTAGAAAACGCTATATATTTAATTACTCCAGTGAATTAATTAGGCCGGTTGACATGTTGATTTCCAGTGCAATTTCTGTCAGCCAATGATCTTTTTCAAAATTATAGTTGATTTACAATGTTGTGTTAGTTCTTGGTGTACAGTAAAGTGAGTGTTATACACAAACACACATGTATGTATTCTTTCTCATATTCTTCTGATTTATAGATTATTCTAAAATATTGAAAATATTTTTCTGTGCTATACATTAGGATTTTGTTGTTTATCTCTTTTATATATGGTACTTTGTATCTACTAATTCAAAACTCCTAATTTATCCCTTCCCTAACTTATCCTTTCCTTTGTGGCAACCATAAGTTTGTTTTCTATGCCTGTCAGCTAATGATTTCATCACTGCCTGTGCCAGGTAATGCCAGCAAAGATTTATGGACCCCATATAACAACTCTCCAGGACAGCATACAAGTGTTCATCCTCTGGGTGGAATGTAGAACAGTCTTGTGCAGTCTATGAAAGTGGAGTATTAATTCATGTCTTCTGAGTTGTCTTAATTTCCCTAGTTTTCAATATTCTTAAGACTCAAGCCCTTTCTTATGACAGATTGGTCCTCGATAATTTTTTTAAACTGCCTGTATCGCAAAAGACCAGTCATCCAAACAAGAACAGGAAAAGTTTTTGTTTTTAGAAAGCACGCACAGTGCAGACTCACATCGTCACTAGGTGTTTTGTAGGCAGAGGCCGCATGCCAGGAGGAGCCCATGACTCAGCACAGCTTTGAGATTAGCAGGGGCTGCATCAGCTCCACCAAGTCCGTCCTCCACAGTGCCTGGCCTGGGACAAAGCATTTCACTTCCAACTGTCTTCCTGCACAGTAACAGCAGCCTCCTATTCTCAGTCTAATAAAAATTTTCTCTCCGCTTTAATCTTGCCCCCAAACCTCTAATGTTGGAGAGAAGTCAGAGCCCTGCTGTGAAACTGGGTAGCATTTGTGTCTCTCTCCAGTTGACATACTTTCTGCTGAATCTATGCTATTGACTCATGTAGACTTAGGACTACGCATTCTTGCTAAGTTGTTCCAGTCGTGTCTGACTCTTTGCAACCCTATGGACTATAACCCGCCAGGCTCCTCTGTCCATGGGATTCTCCAGGCAAGAATACTGGCATGGGTTGCGATGCCCTCCCCGGGGATCTTCCTGACTCAGAGATGGAACCCGCGTCTCTTTCATCTCTTACATTGTCAGGCAGGCTCTTTGCCGCTAGTGCCACCTACCCACTCTCTAAAACTGTGCTCCGATCATGCTGGGGAGGGACGTAACTAGAAATTTGGAATTCCCAGAACTTTGCTGTAAGGGCTGGCATCTACCTAGTGCCAGACAGTGTGCCAAATTCTAAGAACACAAAAAGAGTGAAATGGATGGTGTCTTTCTTAAAGGAATTTATACTCTAGTGGAGAAGAGAGATGAGCGGTAAATATGACGAGTGCTGTGAAAAGAGAGGCCTTGAACCCAAGATGGAAGAAGTGGGAGCTTCTGGGAGGATGTGATACGTGGGGTGAGTCTTGAAGAAAGATGTAATCCCAAAAAATATTGCTGAGAGTGGAAGTGGGCTAAATATGAGAAGTCTGTGCTCCTGGCACAGGGAACAGTGTGTGAAATGCATAGAGGTGACAGAAAAAGCATCACATGGAGAGAACCATCAGTAGCGCTGTGTGGTTTTACTATTCGCATCAGAATATCTCAGACAGGGCCTTTAGTGGCCTTTTCTTTTGAGATTCTGGCATTTTAAGAAATAAAGAAAAGCCAAACACAGACTTAGACTAATTGCAGTGTACTTTAAATGTTGACATTTAGTGAACTGGCATCTTAACTTTTAATAAACAATAGTCAACTTGTGCTAGTAACAAGATATTGCAGGGTTATTTAAACAATTCTTAATTCATCACACAATGTAAGTTTAATGAAACACAGTTTAAAGTTACAACATGTTCTTCTCTTTCTTTCCGGGTAATCAGTGAATTATGAGTATATGTATATAAAGTTGAATTGTAGACCAAAGGTCCCCCGGGGCCCACAGGTCTAGGCCTCCCTTCCAGAAGCCATGCTGAGTGCCTTGTTCCCTCCTCCCAGACAATCCGTTCTGCCCTGGCCCTGAATCTCTGCTGCATAAGGTACCACTGAAGGTCACATCCACTCACCTGTAACTACAGCAGGCACCTCTGCCCAAGAAAACAATCACACACACACACACAGACAACAGCACCAAACTCACAGCTTGGGGGAGATGAGGTGAGAAACACAGCTAAGTCCCACACCCACTCCCTTCTTTTTCCCATTTCCGTGAGGGTCTCTCAGGGTACCCCTACTTCCTGCCATACCAGAAGCCCTCCCCCACTCCATCATTTGGCCCACTATCGATGACTTAAGAGTTCAAAAAATGTCTTGTTATCCATTTGTATGCTAATGCTTCCTGTATTTTTCTTTTATTCATTCAGCAAATATTCACTGAGCATACACTATGCTCCAAAAAGTCTAGGAAGTGCTGGCAATACAGGTGTGACTAGCAGTTTCTGCTTTTCTGATTTCTTCCGTAAACATATTGACATTCCATGAATAGAGAAGATGCAAGGTATCACCTGTCTCATACTAGCTTTCTATAGCTTGTAACACATATGTTAAGTGTGTCTGCATCATTTTATTCTTCATGCCTACTAATTAAAACTTACTCAATTTTTGGCTCTTCCCTTACATGTTTATTTTATAATATATAGGCTTTAATTGCCTCAAATCTTTTTTAGAAGAAAGGAGATATTTAAAAATATACAACTGTTTCCTTTGTCGTCGAGATGTTCTGTGGCTTAATATTTTACACATATGTGTGAAGAAAATGTACCTTATTATCTATTAGCCACCCAGTCTTTCTCACAGTACCCACTGTCCTGGAAGTTAGGGCAGAGGGTGGTGACTTTAAACTTGCCCGTCAACAGCAGCTTCATGTCTTTGGTTAAATGGTCTCATTCAGATGACCTTCTCTGATTGATACACATACACAGTCTCTCTAATCTCCTGCCTCTGTCCGCTTCTTCTATCTGAAATGACACCTACTGAATAGAGTGGGTGGGAGAATTTGCTTGATTCCTGGGAGTAAGGAAAAGGAGGGCCTCTGGAGCCACGTGCACAGTCCCTTGCCGTTTGGCAGGTGGCAGGTCAGGCGCGGTCCACCGTGTCCCTGTGAGGAGTCTGTGACTGTTTGGGTTGGTCTATGAGTCCCTGAATGAGGCCACAGAGATGCAGCTAATTCCATCTGGCACTACTGGAACATCATGCACCCCGTCTCTGAAGGCTGTGGCCTCTACTCCAGCCTCAAAGCCCTGTTCCATTGTGTCCTTCCTGTTCAGTCTCCTGGCTTCTGACAGTGCTCCAACACCCAAGAACCTCTGCATTCTTCAAGAGAACACTCAGGAAGGCCTGCCAGACCTGGGCTTGGGGAGCCACTAGTGTGGTCTCTGGCTGTTTCTCCCAACTCTTCTCTCTGTACCGTGCTGCTAATTCACTCACCCCATGTTGGATATAGCCCGGGTTGAATACGGAACTTCTAGAGATATCCTGCATCCTCCTGTCAGGCCATCCCTACATTTTCCTCTGGGTGACATCAAAAGAGGCAGATCTCTTGCTCCAATGCTCTCAGGCTGACCTATCCTAATTAGACATTTAATAGTGCTCTCTTCCTTGAATTCTATCCACAACGGTGGATGGGAACAAAGGACCCTTGTCTGATCTTCTTACTCCATTTCTCCTGCCTTCTCATTCTCATAACTAGAAAATAAGGTCCCCTTCATACTGCTTCTCCCTGTCTGATGTGAAATGCCCTTATGTACTGAATTCTCCCTGGCTTCTAGCAATTTCCAGTCAAGTTCAGCAGACCTAGCTTTCAGTATGCTAATAGAGATATAAACATTTTAATTTTTAAATTTATTTTTTGTTTTATATATATATATACATTTATATACACACACTGATAGCTCAGTTGGTAAAGAATCCACATGCAGTGCAGGAGACCCCAGTTAGATTCCTGGGTCAGGAAGATCCAATGGAGAAGGAATACTTCCAGCATTCTTGGGCTTCCCTTTTGGCTCAGCTAGTAAAGAATCTGCCTGGGTGGGATGGGGATGCAGATGGGAGGGAGTTTCAAAAGGGAGGGGATATATGTATACCTATGGCTCATTCATGTTGAGGTTTAACAGAAAACAACAAAATTCTATAAAGTGATTATCTTTCAATTAAAAAACAAACTTGAAAGATAAAATAAAAAAAGAAAGAAAAAGAGTCTGCCTGCAATGTGGTAGAGCTGGGTTCAGTCACTAGGTTGGGAGGATCCCCTGGAGAAGGGAAAGGCTACCCACTCCAGTATTCTGGCCTGGAGAGTTCCATGGACTGTATAGCCCATGTGGTCGCAAGAGTCTGACACTAATGAGTGACTTTCACTTTCATTTTCACACACACATGCATCTTTGGGCTTTCCAGGTGGCTCTCGTGGCAAAAACCCACCTGCCAATGCAGGAGACATAAAAGATACAGGTTCTATCCCTGGGTTGGAAAGCTCTCCTGATGAAGGAAATGGCAACCCATTTCAGTATTCTTGCCTGGAGAATTCCATAGACACAGGAGCATGGTGGTCTACAGTCCACGGGGTCACAAAGAGTCAGACACAACTGAAAGCGACTTAGCACTAGCATACATACATCTACAATTTTTAAAATTCTTTTCCCATATAGATCATTATAAAGTATTGAGGAGAGTTCCCTGTGCTATACAGTAGTTCTTTATTAGTTACCTATTTTCTATATAATAGAAAATTTATGTCCATCTCAATTTCCCAATTTTTCCTCTACCCACCTTTCCCCCAAAACATAAACATTTTTCAAATCCTTATTTTGTTTTCCCATTGCCTGACTAGGTACTCAAAACTTCTATTCAAATCATCAGAATTCCCTACTCCATAGGTAAACAACAAGATACTACTGTATAGCACAGGGAACTATATTCAATATCTTGTAACAAACTATAATAGGAAATAATCTGAAAAAGAATAGATATAGAATTCTCTACTCTAATTCCCATCCCCACAGCAGATGGGTGGGAATATGGACTATGAAAATGGTCATGTACACAGAAAGGAAGAAAGAGTTCAGTAATATGTCTCAAAAGTACTGTCTCCATTAGCATTATAAATAATAAGAATTGACTTCCTAGCCCAAACGCCAGGAACACCACAGGGCTTGTATTGTTCTTTGGAGTGCTTGTCCCTCCGTTGTTCTGTTAAAATGCTACACTCGGTCTATATGAGCTATATGAGACTCTTCTAGGCAGGGTCACACAGAGGGGGAGCAGATGAAGAAGACTTTGCCAAGAGCAGGGCCACTGGAAGGGGCTGTCTAGCGGGAGCTGAACCATGATGAGACCGTGGCGAGGATGACAGCATAGAACTGCAGCTGCCTGTTCTCGGTCCCCGGAGATGCTAGAGTTACTGTGGTTAGGTTTTTGAAGTTCAGTAATTGTGTAAGAGATTACAAATACAAAACAATGACAGATTTTCCAGGACTCACAGAGCACTGACATCTGGAATCTTTACAAAGTTGAATTTCTCTTAAGGAAAATGATTTCTCTTGATTTATAAAATTTCATTGATCTGCTTTTCCTTCCAGAATTATATTTTCTAATATTTAAAGTATATATAGCCACAAATTTTTCTTTGGGCAATGACTGAAAATAATAAATAAAAGAACACAGTTCAAGTTGTATAGGCATTTAGTTTTAGGACTTTTATGGGGGATGGAGAAGACTTGATGATTGTCAGCCATTCTTGATAGGGTCTGTTTCTTAGTTTGATCAGGGTGCTACCACAAAATACTACAGACTGGCTGGTTTAAAAACAAACAGCTATTTCTCATAATTCTGGAGGCTGGGAAGTTCAAGGTCAGGGCACCTGCAGATCCAGTGTCTGGTAAGAGACTGCTTCCTGGTATAGACTACATCATCTCCCTGTATCCTTGCGTAGTAGAAAAGGAGCAAAGAGCCCTCTGAGGTCACTTTTACAAGGACACTAAGCCCATTCGTGGGGGCTCCACCCTTGTGAACTAGTTTCTCCTAATATCATCACCTTGGAGTATAGGATTTCAACATGTGAATTTGGGGGACACAATTAGTCCATGACAATCTGTCTTGAGGTGACTGGGGTTACATATTACTCTGCAAGTGACTATTAAGTACCAACCGGGGCCCCATCACTTCATGGGAAATAGATGGGGAAACAGTGGAAACAGTGTCAGATTTTATTTTGGGGGGCTCAAAAATCACTGGAGATGATGACTGTAGCCATGAAATTAAAAGACGCTTACTCCTTGGAAGAAAAGTTATGGCCAACCTAGATAGCATATTCAAAAGCAGAGACATTACTTTGACGACTAAAGTCCGTCTAGTCAAGGCTATGGTTTTTCCTGTGGTCATGTATGGATGTGAGAGTTGGACTGTGAAGAAGGCTGAGCGCCAAAGAATTGATGCTTTTGAACTGTGGTGTTGGAGAAGACTCTTGAGAGTTCCTTGGACTTCAAGGAGATCCAACCAGTCCATTCTGAAGATCAGCCCTGGGATTTCTTTGGAAGGAATGATGCTAAAGCTGAAACTCCAGTAATCTGGCCACCTCATGCGAAGAGTTGACTCATTGGAAAAGACTCTGATGCTGGGAGGGATTGGGGGCAGGAGGAGAAGGGGACAACAGAGGATGAGATGGCTGGATGGCATCACGGACTCGATGGACGTGAGTCTGAACTATGAGAGATGGAAATGAACAGGGGGCATGGCGTCCTGCGATTCATGGCATCGCAAAGAGTCGGACACGACTGATCGACTGAGCTGAACTGATGTTTGTTCATGCCTGATGTTGTTTAAAAGGCGTAAAGGAATGGTACTTGTTCTCAGACTTATTCTCCTGGCAACCTGCTAATGGAAAGGACTTAACTTACAACTTCCCTGGTTGTTTTCTTGGCCTTTCTTACAGGAAATACAACTCCCACAGTGTAATAAAGCTTAAATGTCCTGTTCCCCAATGGCTGATCTTAATACCAACACCAATGCCTTAGTGAATTAACAGCCACTCTGAGGAGTCAGCAAAGGTCAGAAGTACCTCAAGTGGCCTGATGAACAGTGGCCTTTAAGACTGAAACCACCTGACTGCTGAATATGCTTGACTTCAATTTTTTCAAATGTTTCTGTTCTTAATGATGTTAGAGAAAAAGAAATGTAAGACACAGAATACCAAACAAAAATTCAAGAAAATCTCTTTCATTGGAAATAAAGCATGATGTTTTTAATCAATAGCAGATAAGAATAAAATGAAAATGCTTTTCTCTAAGTTCAAAATAATCACTCTCAACTCAGAATGGAAATCTGAAGGACAAGGAAAACTAATGGAAAGAAGAATGTTGGTAACAATTGTGATTAATTCAGTATGCCAGGGCAGACTCTGTACTATCTCATTCAGTCCTCACAACAAGCCTCTGAAATGTCTTATTATTTTCCCAATTTTCAGATGAGGAAATTCGAGCAAAGAGAGGTTAAATTAGGTACCTGAGATCCTACAATGAGTAATCCAAGACTGGAATTCACACCTAGGTTTGTCCAACTACAAAGTTGTGAGAAATGGTCTCCCACATTGCAGGCAGATTCTTTACCGTCTGAGCCTCCAGGGAAACCCTTTTAAATGTTAGTGTCCCTTAAAGAAGACAGAAATCCACAGAGAATGGTATCAACAAGAGAAGGAATTTGCCACCTGTCTTAAAGGTGACACAAGATTGGGATGTGAGGAGCATCTCCTGCAAATCTTACCCTGGTTGGCAGGGTTGTTGGTTTCATGCATTTATGGGAGCAGAGGGCATAGCCAAGCCATAGCAACTGTGTCCTCTGTGGCTACCATTAGGTGGGTAGCCCAGTCCTAATGCTGATTTTAAAAATCACCTCATTGACAAAATTTAAATTGACCTTTAAAATGTGCCTCAAATACACTTTACAGTTTAACTCATCTCAGGCTTACTACTTCCCATATATTTATCCCAAAAGCTAGGTCCAGTTCAACACCCTGCTTGCAGAACGTTCCGTCTGCTCCTGAGCTGTCCCTGAAAAGGGGCATTAAAAAAGCACAGCGCTGAGAGGCTCCTGCTCATTCCAATCCCTTTGGGCCTGGGAGATTAAAGCCTATATTCATTCTCAGCACCAGATGAAAGTGCCCCAAATGAAACATGAAGAATATTGGGAAATCAGACTCACAGCTGGAAGGACGCTCTGAGTTTGACAAACATCACACTGAAATGAGATGGGGCCTATTTTCCTTGGAACGCAAGGAAGGTTCAGTTATAACCTCTCACAAAAAACCTCCAAGTTTATTACTGCTGTGGCCCAAAAGGGCTCAGATGGGAAAATAATGCTAATACTTTGTGGAGGTGGTGAATTCCAGGCCCAGAAAGTCATGAAGTGTCAAAGCTGACTGATTATAATTTGAATGTAGCTGAGGGACAGAGAACAGCGTGTTTATGGTGCTCTCCTAACACTACCAAGTGCAATACATTGGGTTAAACATTAATTTTTTTCGTAAAAAGTAGGAAATCTTGAGTACATAATCGTGATTACAGTTACATTTCTGTTAATGCCTCACCTTAGGAATGTCATGACTTTCCAAAAATGTGATTCCTTTGAACACTTCTCCTTGGCTTTGAATTTCATTCTCTGCTGTGGTGATTGCTGGTGTTTCTCTGAGTATTTTATGTTAGCCAGAATTCTTTACATTTTTAATTATGAAATTTTTCAAACATATAGAAATGTACAGCTGTAACAAATGACTGTGAAGTTGCCAACAAATTTTACAGTTGCCAACATTTTGCCATACTTAATACAGATTTAAAGAAAAAAAGAGTCTGTTAAAGCCCTCTTCACCTTCTTTATCCTTAGATAACTTTTGCTTTCTCCCCAGAGGTAACCACCACGCTGAGGTTGGTGGATGTCCTTGTAGGCACATTTTATAGCTTCTACTTATAAGTATATTTTTATTTACCCACATGGCATTGGCAAGTTTAAGGTATATGCATATAACCTGCTCATGTAGTTATAATATACAAGTGTATACTTTAAGGTATATATGTGTATGTTATACACACACATAAGTGACAAAGAGAGACAGGAGAATACTATATATATTCTTTAATGTTTGCTTTTTATAGGTTGCCTCTACCTTACAGTTTTTGGTTGCTTCTAGTTTTTCCCTGTTAACATCTTTATGTATATCTCCTTCTGTACGCACATGAGAGTTTCTCTAACATCTGGACATATGTTTGCATCTATTCAATTTTATTAGGAATTATTACATTGCCTTACAAAGTACCAAGTTACACTTGTGCCAACAGTGTATAACATGACCTATTTTCCTATATCCTTGGCAACAAATCTGGTGTTATTAGCAGTTTAATTCTTTTCACAATGTGATGGTCATAAAATTGTATCTCTTTTCTTCATTTGACATTTCCTGTTAGTGAGGCCAAGCATTTTTGAGTTTAATACATTTACAAACAGTGTGATTACATTTCTTCTATCTTATTTCATATTTCTAATTATATATCGAGAGAAAGACAGAGTGCTTCTTTTCACTTCCTGCCTTCTATAGAATGGTTAGGTTCTCTGTAGACTCCACTTTCCTCTATTGATTCTGAAGCTATATATTCTATTTCTGTCCTTCTAATAATTACCCTTATATTTTAACAAGCATGCTTGCCTTAACAAAATTTACAGTTAATTAATATCTCAAGTCTTCTCCTGAGTAACACAAGAAACTTGAAATTCTTTAACTCTAGTTACTCCTTCACATTTTCCTTGTAAAGGAGCTTAATCTGCTCTGTTTTCAAGCCTCCCTCAGCCATAGCCATTATTTTGGTTATTGTGGTATCTTCAGTCAATAAAAATTTAAATTATCCACATCTGCACTGTCTGTGATCATTGTTGCTTCTCTGATTTTATTCCTTCCTCCTGGATTTATTTTTTAAACGCTAATCTATGTTCAATGTAGGATGCAGGAGGCATGGGGCTGATGCACAGGATGATTCAAGTAGAGGATGGGGGGTGGGAGGTGGGAGGGGATTCGGCATTGGGAGATTGTGTTCACCTATGGCTGATTCGTGTCAATGTATGGCAAAACAAATACAGTATTGTAATTTAAAAAATAAATAAATTTAATTAAAAAAATAAAACACATTAGGTAATAGTTGTTTAGCATAGCCTTTTATTTTGCCCTCATTTTGTAGTGACTTTTTGTATCATATAGAATTCCATATTGATGGCTATTTTCCCTCAATCCCCATAGGGTATAGTTTGTTGTCTTATGGTATCTATTGTTGTTAATGAAAAGTTTGCTTTCATTTACTGGTTGTATTTTGAAGAAGAAACTGGCAACCCACTCCATACTCTTGCCTGGAAAATCCCATTGACAGAGGAGCCTGGTAGGCTACAGTCCGTGGGGGTCATGAAGAGTCAGACACGACTGAGCGACTTCACTTTCACTTTTCACTTTCATGCATTGGAGAAGGAAATGGCAACCCACTCCAGTATTCTTGCCTGGAGAATCCCAGGGACAGGGAGCCTGGTGGGCTGCCATCTATGGGGTCGCACAGAGTTGGACACGACTGAAGCGACTTAGCAGCAGCAGCAACTGGTTGTATTTTAGTAAGTAATCTGTCTGTTCTTCCTTGTGGCTTTGAAATTTTCTCTTCACATTCTCAAGTTTTACTAAAATGCATTTAGATATGACTTTTTAAAAATAAAGTTCTTCTCAGAGCCCATCATGCTTTCAAATTATGAGAAAATAGGTCTGTTATAAACTCAGGAAAATTCCCACTATTTCCTCCTTAAATGTACTGTCTTCTCTGGCACTCTTATTAGATATATGACAGGCCATCTCAGTCTGTACTTCTAATGTCTTAACTTTTTCATATATCCTATCTCTTTGCTTCTCTGCTTGCTGTAAATTGAGAGGTGTTTTTTTTTTTTCCAGGTTTTCCTTTTTCACTCATTCTCTATTCAGGTGTGTTTAACAAGCTCTTTCACTCATCTGCAATCTATTCCAGTGATGTCCTCTATTCTTCACGTCTCACGGAAATATCCTATTCCACACGACTGTGCAATGCAATGCCCTCTCATCATGAATGAGATGCCCTGCCCTGACCTTGACTCAGGGCTTGGTCGAGTCATGGTTTTGATCAAGAAAATGAAGCGGGAGTGACAGTGTGTCAGTTATTATGCCCTCGCTCTGTCACTGTCATAAGAACACACCTAGTAGTCTACTGCAGGAAGAGAAACATGAAAAATGGAGCCCAGTCACCCTTGTCACCCCAACTGAGGCCAACTTATAGCAGCCAAAACCCAGCTGACCCCTCATAAGTAAGCAATCCCAGCCAAGGGCAACAACACCACCTAGGCAGCCCCAGCTGACTCCAGGCACATAAGGAACAAATGCTTGTTGTATACTTCTCAGCTTCCTTGGTAGCTCAGAAGGTAAAGAATCCACCTGCAATGCAGGAGACCCAGTTTCAATCCCCGGGTCAGGAAGATCCACTGGAGAAGGGAATGGCTACCCACTCCAGTATTCTTGCTTGGAGAAGTCCATGGACAGAGGAGCCTGGTGGGCTCCACGAGGTCGCATAGAGTTGAACACAACTGAGCAACTAATACTTTCAGACTTTCATACCTCTCAAGTCCAAGGCAACATACTATGGCAAGAGATAACTGATATACCATCCACTGACACTTTTTTTCCGATGGATATTTTTTTCATTTGTGGGTATTCTAATTGTTACTTTTTCAAACTTGCTTATTCTTTGTAAATTGTTTCCTATTGTTTCTATATATTTCTACTCCATCATTTTTCCACTTAATCATTTTAAATAGCACCATTTAAATTATGTTAAATTATGTCAAGTTCTTACAGTGCTCATCTTTCTGTTTGTTGTGTCCACTGATTTCTCTCTTAAGGGACTGTTTCTTCATCTTATCTATAATTTTAATTTTTGACTCCATATTGTTTTTCCTATGTGTGTATAGTTCCCCGGTAGTTCAGTCAGTAAAGAACCTGCCTGCAGTGCAGAAGCCCTGGTTTTGATCTCTGGATTGGGAAGATCCTCTGGAGAAGGAAACAGCGAACCACTCCAGTAACCTCACCTGGAAATTCCCATGGACAGAGGAGCCTAGTGGGTTACAGTCCATGGGATCATAAAGAGTTAGGTACAACTGAACAACTAACATTTCACTTTTCACAGTATAAATGGATTTAGGAAACTGTCCCAAGGTGGTGGTTTTGTATTTGCTTCTGCCAGGAGCTCCAGGGGTATCCTCAGGACCAGATTTACATTGAGTCCCTGTAAAAATGATTTCAGCACCACATGGCTAGCATAAGTTGTGTCTACAACCACATATCATGTTTTATTTCAGTTTCTCACTAGAAACTTTTTCTAACCACATCGGCTGTCAGAGACGGGCTTCTTTGCATTTTAAGACTGGTCATCTGAATATTTAATCCTCTTTCACTGAAGGTACAGAATTTCCAAGGTCCCAGCTCAATGTAGGAATTTCAGATCCAAGTTCTACCTCCTGAGGACCAGGACCATGTCTGTGTGTCCTGTAAACCCAGCAACTTGGCATGAGAGTCTACTCCAAGGCTAATCCTTACTGGTCTATAGTGCCATCAGCTTGTGAGCTGACATTCTTCATTTCTTTTTTTTTTAACTTTAAAGAATTTTTATTGACCTACTGTTGATTCACAAAGTTGTATGAATTATTACTGTACAGCAAAGTGACTCAGTTATACACACACACATACATACTATATATATATATACATATATATATGTATGTATTCTTTTCAGATTCTTTTCCATTATGATTTATCAGAGGATAATGAATATAGTTCTTATGTTATACAGCAGGAGCTTGCTGTTTTTCCATTCTATATATATTTATACAAAATTTGCAACTGCTAATTCAAAACTCCCAATCCAACCTTCTCCCACCCCTTTCCCCTTGGCAAATACCAAAATATTCTCTATGTCCCTGATTCTATGTCTGTACCATGTCATATGGTACTTGTCTTTCTGACTTACTTCACTTAGTATAACAATCTCTAGCTGCATCCTTGTTGCTGTAAATGGCCTGATTTTGTTCTTTTTGTTGCTCAGTAATATTCCATTTATAAATGTACCACATCTTCTTTATCCATTCATCTGTCAATGGACATTTACGCTGTTTCCATGTCTTGGCTATTGTGAATAGTGTTGCTATGAATGTAGAGGTGCATATATTTTTTTGAATTAAACTTTTCTCTGGATATGTGCCTAGGAATGGGATTGCTGGATCATATGGTAATTATATTTTTAGTTTTCTGAGGAACCTCTATACTGTTTTCCACAGTGGCTGAACCAACTGACATCCCCACCAGCAGCGTAGGAGGGGTCCCTTTTATCCATACCCTCCCCAGCATTTTTTATTTGTAGACTTTTTGATCATGGCCATTCTGACTGGTGTGAGGTGATCCTCACTGTTGTTTTGATTTGCATTTCTGTAATAACTGGTGATGCTAAGCATCTTTTCATGTGCCCATTGGCCACCAGTACTTCATCTTTGAAGAAATGCCTCTTAGGCTCTTCTGCCCATTTTTCCACTTGGGTTGTGTTTTTGTTGTTGTTGTCAAGTTGTATGTACTGGTTGTATATTTTAGAAATTTAAGCCCTTGTTGGTTGCATCATTTGCAAATATTTTCTCCCATTCTATAGGTTGTCTTTTCATTTTGTTTACGGTTTCCTTTGCTTTGGAAAAGTCTGTAAGTTTTATTAGGTCCCATTTGTTTATTTTCAATTTTTTAATATTATCTTGGGAGACTAACCTAAGAAAACATTGGTATGATTTATGACATTCTTCATTTCTGAAATTTAAGATTAGCTTCATTCCTTAAAGTTCACCCAGTGTTGACTTTTGCACAATACTTCTTTCTGTTTACTTTAGGAAAGATATCTAGTTCACTCGGTTTTTCCATGTTGCCTGCACATGCACATGCTTTGTTTAGTAAATACAGATAATTGGCTGTAAAAATTAGAGATTTTTTTAAAACTGACCCAGCACTCAGGCAAAAGAAAAACATGGTTCATTACAAAGAATATAGATCAGGACAAAAGTTTTTGCTGTTTTTTAATAGCCTATGTTTTGCTATAGTTTAATTTTTATTAGAATATAGTTGATGTACAATGTCATGTTAGTTTCAGGTATACAGTACAATGAGTCAGTTATACGTATACATATATCTACTCTTTTTAAAATTCTTTTCCCATATGGGTCATTATAGAGTACTGAGTAGAGTTCCCTGTGCTATACAGTCCTCAAATCTATTTCCTATATAGCAGTGTGTATATGTCAATCCCAATCTCCCAGTTTAGCCCCCTGACTTTCCTTCTGATAGCCATAAGATTGTTTTCTACATCTGTAACTCAATTTCTGTTTTATAAATAAGTTCACTCATACCATTTTTTTAGATTCCATATATAATTGATATATATTTTCCCTTCTCTGTCTGACTTACTTCACTCAGTATGACAATCTCTAGATCCATCCATGTTGTTGCAAATTGCATTATATATTTCTTTTTATGACTGAGTAATATTTCATTATATATATACATATATATATCACATCTTCTTTATCCATTTCTCTGTTGATGGACATTTAGGTTGCTTTCATGTCCTGGCTGATAGCCTTGAGTTTTTGTTAAGCACTAAAAATTAGACTCTATTTCAGAAAAATACTAAAGAATTGACATAAGTAGTTTCTAAGCTTATCAAACTTGATACCAATATCAGCATTTCACAAAATTCTGTTATATGCTGTAATTTCTTTTATGAGACTATGTCTATGCATATATTTTGCTAGCAATACTTGATTCTTATTCTCTAACTCAATTGGGGTGTAACAATAGAGCAAATCAACATTTAAAATAGGACACAGGTGTGGTATACCATGTTTTTAAATAGTAAGTTTTATTTGAAAATATTTTAAAATAAATGCCTCTAAATGAATATTTTTAAAATGCTATAATGTGTGGCTTTCTAATAAATAACCCAGGTTACTGGGCATCTCCCTTCTCTTTTAGACAGAGCCTACTCTTTCTCCTTCCTAGGGTGAAGGAAGGGGCCAGCGGACAAGTACCAGAGATGTTCCTCCTGGTTCTAATCCTCTATTTCTTTGCCTTAATTACTCCTTCATTCCCACACCAAAGAGATCATAGTTTGGTGGACAAAATGCATAGGCTCAGATCTTGGGAACAGTTTCATAGTTCTGTTGCAAAGTGGAGAAAAAAAATTGCAGTTTGGCAAGTTTTTACTTGAATTGAGCTAGCTAGAAAAAAAGAATTATGGCTTTAATATGCTTAAAAAAGAAAACATCAAAATTTATAGAAATAGACCAATAGTATATCAAATGATGTATTGTCCTTGAGTATAATCAGTGTGTGGATAAATGGACAGTCAGCGCATTCAGAGAAAAGCCATACTCTTGGCTCTGGAAGCAGAAGGAAACAGTAAGCACAGTTCTATTGCAGTATAGGGATGCTGTTTTGTTTCAAAATGGTAGGCTAAAACAATTGCAACTGCAGAGGTAATACGGCGGACTGAACTGTTGGACAAGTTTGTAATCTCTCCCAACTTTAGCTTCCTATAAAGTGAAATAACAGTAATTGCCATAAAGGAGTCTCTGAAAGATAAAATGAGAAAATATATATTAAATGCCTGGTTCATTAACACATCATAAAGGATGGCAGTTGTTATCTTAATACCATTTATTATCTTAACACACTCTTTAAAAATAATTATAGAAGATGCAAATAAAGAAATGTGAAATGAGGTGTGGTTCTTGGAACCCAAATCCCCTAGCTAACTCAGCAGTCTCAGAAGGAGGGCTTCCAGGAGAACTAACACTGGGAGCGTTTACATGACTGTACCGTGTCTTCAGCAAGGCTCTGCCCCCAGAGAACCAGCCTTCAAGCACAGACGGTGATTGTTCTGGGTGTCTCTGTGCCTGACAGACAAGAAAGTGATCCCTGTGATACATGTCTCTGCATGCAGCTAACCTTCCATTCATCCACGATGATGATGTGAAGGAACAATGGACCAGGCAGCATGTCGTGCACCCCTCTGTCAACGACTGACTCATTTCCACCCGTTCGGTCTTTCTCAGCTAGAGGCACACTCATCACTGAAGAGCAGAAAAAGTGGCAAGTAATGATGAAAATCTGAGAAAAGCCTTTTCTTCAATTTTTTTAAATATAGGTGGAATTCTGGGCATATAGGCAAAGGAAATAAAACCAGGATCTGGAAGAGATATCTATCTGCACTCTCAAGCTCACTGTAACATTATTAACAAGATATGGAACCAATTTAAATGCTCAATAACAGATGAAGAAAATGTAGTATAGACACATGTGATGGACTATTATTCTGTCTCAAAAAGAAACGAATCCTGCCATTTGCATCGACATGGATGAACCGTAAAGACATTATGTTAAGTAAAATAAGCCAAGTACAGAAGACAAATACTACATGATCTCACTTACAGGCAGAATCTAAAATAGTCAAGCTCATAGAAGCAGAAAGCAGAATGGTGGTTGCCAAGGACTGGGGAGAAAAGGGAATGGAGAGATGTTTGTCAAGGACAAGAAATACATGTATATGGAGATTTGTCTCAAACACTTGTACTAGATTTGGGCTGTTTGTGTTGCATAGACTTTGTTCACTTACATAAAATGAGATTGTTGGAAGAAATGTCTTCATAATGCTCTGCAGCAAGCTTATAAAGACTGGTTTCTCCTTGTGTTAACAACCCTGATATTGTTTGCCCTCATGTAAATTCCCACTCAAAATGCCTTAAAACCAAACCGGCACTTCTCAATCTATAATCCCTACTACAAAAACAATTCCATTGATTCCCACTTTAACCCTTCTCCTGTATTTTCAAAGCCATCACTTTTTATCTGATGAGGCTGTAGAGATTCCTATCAATTCAACAGAATGGGAAATCTATGCTATTTTCATTAAGGAACTAAATGTTAGGTGATTTCCAAAATCGTACATAATTTTACACTCTTTATAAGGTGAGAAAGAAAACTTTATTGCAAAGTTTTTTTTTTTCAGGATTCTTGATAAAGACAATAGTGTCACAAAGGCTTACTAACACAGAATACTTCGTGTTTGATATACTTTTCTATACATTATTTCATTTGAAATAAATCTTCAGTAGGTTTATTTGCAAGTAGCCCTTTATTTTTTTAACTAAGAAGCCTAGCTGAAAATATTTTGGAGCTGAAAGATGCTAAGGCAAAACATAATTAAGAAAAGATTCCAGTTCATTTCAAACAAAAACTTAAGTAATCTCCACAACCTATTTTTTTTTACTAAAAGAATAAAGACACATCCAGAAGTGGATAACTTGAAATTTTAGGTAAATAAGTTAGTTTCAGAAATTAATCTCAGGTTCAATAGTTGTAGGGCTTCTCTGGTAACTCAACTGGTAAAGAATCTGCCTGCAATGCAGGAGACTCCAGTTTGACTCCTGGGTCGGGAAGATTCCTCTGAAGAAGGGACAGGCTACCCACTCCAGTATTTGGGGGCTTCCCTCATGGTTCAGATGGTAAAGAATCCACTGGCAATGTAGAAGACCTGGGTTCGATCCCTAAATGGGGAAGATTTGCTGCAGAAGAGCATGGCAACCCACTCCAGTATTCTTGCCTAGAGAGTCCCCATGAACAGAGGAGCCTGGTGGGCTACAGTCCATGGGGTCACAAGGAGTCAGACATGACTGGGTGACTAAGCACAGCACAGCCAGCACAGTAGCTATAGTCAAGTAAAGAATGGATGAACACTGGAAACTTGGAAAGCAGGGCATGTGAATTTATATATCTTCTCCACCAACAATGGGTCATCATTTAACTTCTCAAAGTTGTGGATTTTTAATCCATGATGCAGGTGAGATTCCATGTTGTTTTACAACTTCTGCCGCTCACTATCCCTACCAAGGCTGTGAAGAAGGATTCTCTACAGCCTTCAACTTTAGCCTGCTCCATCTCCATCTTCACCACTGGCATGGAAGGTGTTTTGTTTTTAAATATCAAAGGCATCCTATGAGGTATAACCCACATGTTTTTGTTTACTCAGAAATATTTGAGCACCTACCTTCTCTCAGGTGCAATTCTATACACTACAGCAGTGAACCAAAGAATTTCTGCTCTCATGTAGCCTATATTCTGAATGTGGAAACAGGAAATTAGTTAATTAGGTAATCCAGTTTGACAGGTAATAAGTGCTATATCAGCTATAAATGCTATATAAAGGTGATAGTTTAGAAAAATGTAAGTCATTCAAGAAAACTCCATGCTTCTTACGTTGCAAGTATTTCTTCTAAAGCTACCAAAGCAGATTCAAAAGGGTAATTAGGAACTGTGTGTGTCAGCCTGAGGAGAGGGAGAGAGAGGAGGGAGAGTGAGTCCTTGCTAGCAGTGGGTTGAGGGCTTAAAACTTTAGGTACTCAACAAATGTGCATTGATTCTGAGCATAGTCCAGCTTCTGTCTTATACAAACCAAGTTAATGCAGCAGTCCTATGAAGGACATGCATTGGAATGCTGATATGATAGCCTTCCCTTGTGGTTAAGCTGTCTTCTCTCTGTGTACCTCATCCATCTGATGGTCCTGGAAAGGGGAAAGAATGTATGTGATCTCAGGGGGCGGAGGATACAGCATCTTGTAGGAGAAGCCTCAGCCACATGAGGAAGGAGGGAACAGTGCCATCCCTAACCCAGCAGACTACAGCAGAAGAATATTCCAGGGTCAACTCTTTGCAGCCCATCCCTGGGTCAGAACCACTGGTGGGTGGTGCTGTATAGTGAACATTTCATAGATATGGAAGAGTCTGGGACATCAGGGACTAACAGCATGTTCCTCATGCCTGAGGAAAGTTGCGTATCTGTAGTTAAAAACCTTGAATGTGAACATGTGTTCCCAGAGTGATAATGTAGATGCCCAAGGAAGGGGCCAGAGAAGATCCTGAGGGCTTCAGAACGGCTCCCAGAGGCCTATTCAGGGTGTCTACGGCTGCACTGTCCAGTAGGATAGCTACTAGACACATAAGGTAGTTAAATTGCATTTTTTTCCTAACTCATTTGTCTTTTTAAAAATTGAAGTATAGTTGATTTACAATGTTTCAGGTATACAGCAAAGTGATTCAGTTTTATCTACATATATTTTTTCAGATTCTTTTTCTCTATAGGTTATTACAAGATACTGAATATAGTTCCATATGCTATACAGTAGGTCTTTGCTTTTATCTATTTTATATGTAATAATGTATACCTGTTAATCCCAAATTCCTGATTTATCCTTTTACTCCTTTCCCCCTTGGTAACCATAAATTTGCTTTCTACCTCTGTGAGTCTACTTCTGTTTTATAAATAAGTTCATTTGTATCATTTTTTGGATTCCACAGAAAGAGATATCACATGATATTTGTCTTTCTCTGTCTGACTTACTTCATTTAGTAGGATAATCTCTAGGTCTATCTATGTGGCTGCAAATGGCATTATTTTATTCTTTTTCGTGGCTGAGTAATATTCAATTGTGTACATATATGTGTTTGTATATATGTATGTATATATACATATCATATTTTCTTAAATCATGGCTGCAAAGACATTATTTTATTCTTTTTCATGGCTGAGTAAAATTCCATTGTGTATGCATGTGTGTGTGTGTACTACCAAACTTTCTTAAGCAAATCATCTGTTGATAGGCATTTGGGTTGTTTCCGTGTCTTGACTGTCGTCGTTAGTACTGATATGAACATTGGTGTGCATGTATCTTTTCAAATTAGAGTTTTGTTTCTGGGTATGTACCCAGGAGTGGGTTCCTGGATCATGTGAAAGTGAAAGCCACTCAGTCATGTCCAACTCTTTGTGACCCCATGGACTATACAGTCCATGGAATTCTCAAGGCCAGAATACTGGAGTGGGTAGCCACTCCCTTCTTCAGGGGATCTTCCCAACCCAGGGATCGAACCCAGGTCTCCCACATTACAGGCAGATTACCAGCTGAGCCACCAGGGAAGCCCTTCTGGATCATATGGAAGCTCTATGTTGGGTTTTTTAAAGAATCTCCATACTGTTCTCATAGTGGCTGCATCAGTTAAATTCCCATCAATAGTGTAAGAGATTTCCTTTTTCTCCACACCCTCTCCAGGATTTATTATTTGCAGACGTTTTAATGATGGGCATTCTGATCCATCACATTTTGATGATGGCCATCTGATCCAGTGTGAGGTGGTACCTCATTGTAGTTTTGATTTGCACTTCTCTAATAATTAGTGATGTTGAGCTTCTTTTCTTGTGCTTTTGACCAGAACAATTTTGAATAAAAATGTGAGAGTGGGCATCCTTGTCTTGTTCCTGATCTTAGAGAGAATGCTTTCAGGTTTTCACTATTGAGTATGATGTTGTTGTTATAAATGTGTTGTAAATTTTAAAGTTATTTATATTGAGTGAAATTTTAAATTTGGTTCCTTAGTCACATGAGCCACATGTCTAGTGTTCAAAAACAATATGTCACTGGTGGCTACTGTTTGAAAGGCAAATAGAAACATTTCCATCATAGCAGAAAGTTTATTTTAGATAGCGGTGGTCTAGTGCAGTAAGCAACGAACTGTTTCTCTAAAAAGCTAGATAGTTAATATTTTAGGAGGTATGGGCCAGTTCCCTTCATAACTACTCAGCACTGTATTTGTAGCATGAAGGCAGCCATAGTTCATGTGTAAATAAGCAGGCTTGTCTATGTTCCAATAAAACTTTACTTACAAAAACAAACTTTTACCCAAGGGCCACAATGTGTTCAGCTCTGGTCTAGAAGATCTGAAAATCCCCACATGAGTGCCTCAGTGAAGAGACAGAAACCACTGAGAGAACTGGTGGACTAGTGGAGCCCTGGGATAGGACCAATTTTGCACCCAAAGCAGTGCAGGTCCAGGTGAAATTTAGCACAAGGACCAGACTAGCATTGGAGAACAGCACACAAACTTGCACACACAGAGTCAAGGCCATCCTGAGAAGGAACACAGAGAGAGGGAAGAGACCTGCAAGACCAGCCTCAAATCAGTCAGTGATCCAAAAGAGACTGTTTAAGTTGGAAGAGAGAGTGATACCGTTTGTTGGCAAACGTAGATGTCATCACCCACTGTCCCAGCACCCCCACCTCAGTTAACACTAAGGGGATAGGGGTGAAACTCCAGAGGAACTTTAGATCAATTCTAGAAAACAGGAAGCCATTCTTTGCATGTCTGAGTCAGAGTAACTAAAAGGCTAATGCTTCTACACTGTTTTCTCATATGCACATAGAGCTTAGGAAAGCACTTTTCCTAGGAGCTCTGGTTTGAGCTAATTCATCTCTGCAGCCCCTGCAGGGCCTCCCTGTGACTGATGATATGCACCAAGGCACTCTGTGAAGAGCACGCAGGCCTCAGAGGGAGAGAACCTGGGCTCCAGCTGTGTGACTTCTGGAAAACCTCTTACCAGTCTAGGCCTCAGTGACTTCATATGCAACACGGGAATGTGAATCAAATGACTACTACATTCTTACCCAGCTTGGATAACAATCTATGTTTCATCTGAAAGACATTTGGCTGGGGTTGTAGCTGAGATTATAATTAACATGGTGAACAAGATCACATGTTAATGAATAAAGTCTTAGCTTTATTAGTAAGCTTCTACCAGTTCACTGAAAAGCTATGACATTTTATACTTGGATGGTTGTGGATATCTTATCACTCAAACTGTATTAGTCTGCTTGAGCTATCATAACAAAATACAATAACCCAGGAGGTTTAAACTGCAGACGTGTATTTTCTCAGGTTTTGGAGTTTAGAAGTCTGAGATCAGGGCACCAGTATGGCCAGTTCCTGATGAGGAGCCTCTTTCTGGTTGCAGATGGCTACCTTCTACCCGCATCCTCACATGGCAGAGAGAAATACACAGAGAGAGAGCTCTCTGGTGTCTCCTCATATAAGGGCACTCACATGATGATACCCCACTCATAACCTCAACTAAACCTAATTACCCCCAAAAGCTCCATGTCCAAACTCCATCACACTGGAGATTATAACTTCAGCACATGAACTTGGCAGGGAGACTGAATTCAGTCTACAGCACAAACGTTGAAATTACTTTATGCTTGGATGCTGAGTTCTTGGAATTTTGCTCTCTGGTTATGTACAAGACAAAACGAGATGCTTTTCTCATCAGTAGGAAACTTTTGAGAAAGAAGTATCAGATTGAGTCTCACCTTTCTTGAGATTCAAAGCACAGGTAGGATGGAAAGATGACTGCCTCAGTTATCAATGATCATGATAGCCAACATTTACTGAGCAGCTTATTTCCATGAGGCACTCTTTAAAGTGTATTGTATGAACCATCTCATTTCATCCTACAGCAACCTTATTATTGTTGTTGTTCAGTCACCAAGTCGTGTCCAAATCTGTAGCCCCATGGACTGCAGCATTCCAGGTTTCCCTGTCCTTCACTGTCTCCCAGAGTTTGCTTAAATTCATGTCCATTGAGTCGGTGATGCTATATAACCATCTCATCCTCTACCATCCCCTTCTCCTTTTGCCTTCAATCTTCCCCAGTATCAGGGACCTTATTAGACCCACAAAGAGATAAAGACACTAATATGTGGAAAGCTGTAGTAACTTGCATAAGTTCCCACCAGTTACCATGAGACTAAATCTGCATATGAAACCCAGAAGACTAATTCCAGAGCCTACCCACCTAATTACCAGGCTCCACATTCTCAGGCTGGACACAGATTATCAGGAGAGTCCATACACACACACACTAGAGTTGTATTGATATATCAAAAACATGTATTAATTAACATGTGATGTTCAAGCTGGTTTTAGAAAAGGCAGAGGAACCAGAGATCAAATTGCCAACATCTGCTGGATCATCAAAAAAGCAAGAGAGTTCCAGAAAAACATCTATTTCTGCTTTATTGACTATGCCAAAGCCTTTGACTGTGTGGATCACAGTAAACTGTGGAAAATTCTTAAAGAGATGGGAATACCAGACCACCTGACCTGCCTCTTGAGAAATCTGTATGCAGGTCAGGAAGCAACAGTTAGAACTGGACATGGAACAACAGACTGGTTCCAAATAGGAAAAGGAGTACGTCAAGGCTGTGTATTGTGATCCTGCTTATTTAACTTCTATGCATAGTATATCACGAGAAATGCTGGACTGGAAGAAACACAAGCTGGAATCAAGATTGCCGGGAGAAATATCAATCACCTCAGATATGCAGATGACACCACCATTATGGCAGAAAGTGAAGAGAAACTAAAAAGCCTCTTGATGAAAGTGAAAGAGGAGAGTGAAAAAAGTTGGCCTAAAGCTCAACATTCAGAAAACAAAGATCATGTCATCCAGTCCCATCACTTCATGGGAAATAGATGGAGAAACAGTGGAAACAGTGTCAGACTTTATTTTGGGGGCTCCAAAATCACTGCAGATGGTGATTGCAGCCATGAAATTAAAAGACGCTTACTCCTTGGAAGGAAAGTTATGACCAATCTAGATAGTATATTGAAAAGCAGAGACATTACTTTGCCGACTAAGGTCCATCTAGTCAAGGCTATGGTTTTGCAGTAGTCATGTATGGATATGAGAGTTGGACTGTGAAGAAGGCTGAGTGGCGAAGAATTGATGCTTTTGAACTGTGGTGTTGGAGAAGACTCTTGAGAGTCCCTTGGACTGCAAGGAGATCCAACCAGTCCATTCTGAAGGAGATCAGCCCTGGGATTTCTTTGGAAGGAATGGTGCTAAAGCTGAAACTCCAGTACTTTGGCCACCTCATGCAAAGAGTTGACTCATTGGAAAAGACTCTGATGCTGGGAGGGATTGGGGGCAGGAGGAGAAAGGGATGGCCGAGGATGAGATGGCTGGATGGCATCACGGACTCGATGGATGTGAGTCTGAGTAAACTCCGAGTTGGTGATGGACAGGGAGGCCTGGCGTGCTGCGACTCATGGGGTCAGAGTCAGTCACGACTGAGCGACTGAACTGAACTGAACATATTAACACCTATAAGCAATGTGATGTATTTTAATCAGTTCAGCAAAATGTTTTTCTTGACACCTGGCTGAGATCAGAATTTCAGGAAATGAGAGTTTTGATGAGCAGTTAAGAGAAAGAAGCTATTTTGGATTAGAGCAATTGAGGGATGAGAGCCCTGGAAAGAAGACTGAATTTAGGAACCACAAACTACTAGGGAATGAGACAAAGGCTTAAACACTTGAAGAGAGGAAAACAGAAGGAGAGAAAAGAGAGTCCATGCTGAGGAGAGGAGTACAGAAAATGGAGTGCACCCTCTCCAGAGTTCTGCATGACAGACACTCTCCTCAGGACATTATAAATGTATTTTCTCATTTCTCCCCCACAATAATCTTTGGAAGTAGATTTTATTACTCATATATTGTAGCTACTGAATCCTGGGGGATATTCAAAACATAACTAAAGTTACATACCTAGTAAATAGCCAACATTTGAATAAAAAATCTGTTCTCTGTGTATAGGCTTCCTAGGACAGGTTTATTTACTTTTGTCCTTTGCCCAGCATAGCCAACACCAGCCACTAAAACCTGTCTTCATGTCAGCCAGATGTTCAAGGTTGGTCATGCTTTACCATCAAGATGCAATACATAACTTATGTTAAAATATGATTTCATATGGGACAACGCTCAGGATAGACTCAAGAAATTCAATGGTCCAGTTAAATGACAGAATGGATGAACAACCAGTTATCCTAACGATCAACTCAAACAGCTGCAGCAGCCAAAGGCTGATAGGTATTCATGTCCAATATAAATCTGGCTGAGAATACCAGCCAACTTGGTTTGCTGATGGTCAAGTTCACTAAATGGCTAGAGGCAGGGAAAAGTCTGTAAATTCAGAGATTCTTTACCTACATTTTTCCATCTTGCTTGGCCCTTTGAAGGGTTTAATGATCTTACAAGTCCTTGAAGTTATAGCCAAGTAGATAGTTGTTTTGGAGGTGGGACAGGAATTAAAGATTGCTATGGAAGATCTTTTAATAACTTACAGTCAGCAGCTCAGGTAATACCAAGGTCACTTGCTTTGATACCACTTGGTTGACTTTGGGACCCTCTGTTATGTCCTCTTCATTTACATCCCTCCACTATCTCTCTCCTCTCTAACCTGTCTGAACTTTAATCAGGAAATCATTCCTTAACCTGGGCAATTCCCTTCCTCCCTTTTCATGAGTTTTGTACCTAAAACTCTCTTCTCCCTCTCAGCTTCCTAAATCATTCATTTCCCTTTCACAAAACCCTTTTGGTTTCTAATACCATTCTTTGATAAAAGGTACCAAGTCTCCATGGAGAACTGACTGATACTGGAAGCAAAAATATACAAAAATAGTCTGGAGCATCTTATCTTGTAGTGCCAAAAATAAAGACATGTGTAAAGTTTTTGATTGGATTATGTCAAAGGGACACAAGAGTCAACTAAAAGAGTCCCCAGTGGCAAAGCTGAAAGAATTTGAGCAACAAAATAAAGTAGTATTTAATTATGATCCAAAACAAAATAAATATCCATAAGTTCATACTGATAGAAATATATGATTGAATGAAGTAATAAATGGCAAGAAGAGACAGATTTCCCATACAGATAAATTTCAAATAATTTGTGTATATTCTCCACACTCAAGGAGCAAGAGCATAACTCCTCATTGTTTAGGGGCTGTGCTTAGTGACTTCCTTGAAAAATGTACAATATGGAAAGGGAGGAAAAGAGCAATTTTCCAGTAGAGAAACCTGCTAAATGCAGCCTCAGCCAGGTGATCAAGGTGAACATCAACAGTGATAAATCGTGTTGATAGTATGCACTCTGGATATTATGTAATGACAATAGCTCTTTACCTCTGTGGATTTTCTGCTACTAGTAACACATTATCCTGATCTTATTGTGAACAAAAGATCAGACAAATATCAACAGTGAGGCATCTTACAAAATACCTGACCAGTATTCATCAAAACTCTCAAGGTATTGAAACCAAGGAAAGCTGAAGACACTGTCCTGGCCAAGAGGAGCCTAAAAGACACAACTAAACATAATGTGGTATTTTGGATGAAGTCTGTCATGGATTAAATGTGTCCCCCCAAAAAAGATATGTTGAAGTCCTAATTCCCAGTATTTTAGGATGTGACCATATTTGGTAATAGTGTCATGGCAATGTAATTAGTTAAGATGAGCACATACTGGGTAAAGTGTGTCCCTAATCCTTATACTGGCATCCTTATAAGAAGATGGCCTTGTGAAGAGAGAGACACAGGAGTAGGCCACTTGATAACAAAGCAAGAATTGGAATGATGCAGCTGCAGGCCAAGGAACATCAAAGATTGCCAGAAAACCACTAAAAGCTAGGAAGAAGCAGGGAAGAATTCTTCTACAGGTTTTAGAGGGAGCATGGTCCTAGTTAGAGGAATTTTTTTAATGTCACCCTTAAGAATTAATACAGAATGCTGGAACTGAAAATACAAGCAAAAACAGTAGGTAAAACCTAAGTCTGAACAAACTGTTCATTATTAGCTAATGACAATGTATTAATATTGGTTCACTAATTGTAACAGATGTATCATATTAATGTAAGATGCTACTAATGAGAAAAACTGGTTCTCTGTACTGTCTTTGCAATTACTCAGTAACTAAAAATATTAAATACCATACTGTAAAATAGTGATAAAGCTATGACAAACCTAGACAGCATATTAAAAAGCAGAGACATTACTTTGCTGACAAAGGTCCATCTAGTCAAAGCTATGGTTTTTCCAGTAGTCATGTATGGATGTGAGAATTGGACCATAGAGAAAGCTGGCCATCTCAGGAGAAGACTCCTGAGAGTCCCTTGGACTGCAAGGAGATCAAACCAGTCAATCCTAAAGGAAATCAATCCTGAATATTCATTGGAAGGACTGATGCTGAAGCTGAAACTGAGGCTCCAACATTGGCCACCTAATGTAAAGACTTAACTCATTGGAAAAGAAGGAGGAGGAGGAGACAAAAGAGGATGAGATGGCTGGATGGCATCACTGACTCGATGGACATGAGTTTGAGTAAGTTCCAGGAGTTGGTGATGGACAAGGAAGCCTGGCATGCTGCAGTCCATGGAGTCACAAAGAGTCAGACATGACTGAGTGACTGAACTGAACTGAAAACTAAAAATAAAGTATAGCTTTAAAATATTTTTTTCATATCTCTGCTGCTGCTGCTGCTGCTAAGTCGCTTCAGTCGTGTCCAACTCTGTGCAACCCCATAGATGGCAGCCCACCAGGCTCTGCCATCCTTGGGATCCTCCAGGCAAGAACACCGGAGTCGGATGCCATTTCCTTCTCCAATGCATGAAAGTGAAAAGTGAAAATGAAGTCGCTCAGTCGTGTCCGACTCTTAGTGACCCCATGGACTGCAGCCCACCAGGCTCCTCTGTCCATGGGATTTTCCAGGCAGGAGTGCTGGAGTGGGGTGCCATTGCACATTTCTGCAGTCATTGAAATAAGGCCTCTTAATTCCTCCAAGCTTTTGTTTTGAATCATCTGCTTCTATGTTGTTTGTATCAACTGCATTCTAATTTTAAAGAATCGGAGATTGCCCCACAGAAAGCCATCCTAAAGGCATCATGCTCCCAGTTTAGCCTTATCCGCTTCCTCTCCTCTCCTTGTCCCCATTCGAGATCTAGTTGTCCATCCACCTTTCCATTCTGTGCCAGGACATGCGCCAGGTACATGCAGTGCCCTTGTCATACAGGGAAGAAGACAGACATTACAAACATAAGCTGTAAGGACAACATAATCTTTGTCATGGGAAGAGAGCTTAGCAGAGAAAGAAGCCATCAAAGGGGACAGCAGAAGAGAGGTCCTGGGCCATTATTAGAGTCTCTGGAATTGGTTATGCCTGAACTCGCTGCTCTCCTTTGACTCAATAGATATATGACCATTGAATGCCCACTTTAACTTAAAATCACAGCTTTTGTAGGTTCTAGAAAGGGGACGTTCGTGGTCTATTATGAGAGCATTTTTAGAGCGGTATCACTTAGTCATGGAAGTCGAGGAAGACAAATTCGAGGGTGTGAAGCCTGAGCTGAGACTTGAGAAATGTGTGTTAACTTGGTAAAGAACGAGGGAGATCAATCTCCAGGTCGAGGCAATGGTCAGCATACAGCCCTTGCGGTGGGAGGGAGCATGTAGACATGAGGGACTAAGCGATTCTGCTCAGGGAGCAGAATGAGGTAGAGTGGGAGATGCTGGAAAGAGAAGCAGAGGGCCAGATCCCACAGAACCCTGAGGTCAGACCAAGCATTTTGTCTTTCCTGGTGACAATGGTAAACTACTAGAGATATTAAAAGTTTATGGGGAAGAAGACATGACATTGTCATTAGATTTGTAATTTTGAATGATCACTCTGGCTGCAGTGAAGAGAGCGGATTGGTAGGGATGGGGTGGATCTGGCATCCTAGTTAGACAGCCACTGCCGTGGTCCAGGTGGAGGTGACAGGAGCACAGACCAGGGTGGTGGTGGAGGTGGAAGAGATGGAGAGGAACAGACAGCCCTGAAGGGTAAAGAAGGTAAAATTAAAGGCAGCAGAAAATTTGGTCATGCAGCTAAGGGAAAGAAAAAAGTTGAGAATGATCTATAGATTGCTGACTTGACCCAACTGGATGGATGGAGCTGTCACTCATTGAGATGCAGAAATGAGAAATCTAGAGTAAGAACAGCTATGCCAAACCTCTCACCTCTTCTGAAAGGCTCCGTGTTATGTCATGTTTTGGTGCCTTCCAACATTTGGTACATGAAAACCTGGCTTCCTCTCTTCCCTTGTTTTGAGGGAGCTGTGTTGTATTAAACAGTACTGTCACTGGCAAAAGGTATAGGAGTCAAGCATCCAGATGCTGGAGTCAGACTGCTCGAATTTAAGTTCTGGATGATTAGGTGATCATACGAGTCTTCCCAAACCTGAGTTTCCCCATCTGCAAAGTGGGGATAGTAGTAGTACCCGCTCTTTGAAAGTCTGGACTGCACTGAATGAGATAACGTATATAAAATGCTATCTCAGTAGTTAGCACAAAATAAACACCCAGTATATGTTATATATTATTATAAAAGTGCATAAATATCAACTCTTTCCCTTGGGATTTTGATAGTTAATGTCTTTCTTACTCATTCCTCTAAATCAAGGCTTCTCAAAAGGCAGGTACATAGAGAAAATATTTGCAAAAGATAAAGATATATGTTTTGCAAATATATATATATATATATATACAAAGAACCCTTTCAACTCAACAGCAAGAAATTAAATAAACAATTATGAAACAGACCAAAGACCTTAATAGACACCTCAGCAAGGAAGATATGCAGATGGCAAATAAGAATAAAAAGATATTCCACATCATATGTCGTCAGGGAAATGGAAATTAAATCGAGATATCAGTTTATGATAATAAAATGACCAAATGCAGACTGCTGACACCACCAAATTCTGGCAAAGATATGGGAAAATAGGGACTCTTATTCATTTTTGGTGGGAATGAAAAATGGTACAGTCACTTTGTAAAACAGTTTGGCAGTTTCTTGCAAAACATATTCTTACCACACAGTCCAGCAGTTGTGTTCCTTGGTATTTACCCAAAAAGTTTTAAAAATTTGTCCATTCAGAACCCTGCACACAGATGTTTATAGCAGCTTTATTCACAATTGCCAAAACTTAGAAGCAATGAGGCCATGTGTTAGTAGGTGAATGGAAAAGTAATCTAGTATAATAAGACAATGAAATATTATTCAGTGCTAATTAGAAATGATCTATCAAGCCACAAAAAAGGCATGGAGAAACCTATATGCATATTATTAAGTAAAAGGAGAAAGGAAATCTGAAAAGGCAAAAAAGGTGATTCCAACTCTGTGATATTCTGGAAACTACAGAGACAATGAAAAGATCAGCAGTTGCCAAGGGTTGGAGGGGAACTGGATGAATAAGTAGAGTACAGAGGATTTTTAGGGCAGTGAAAATACCCTATATGATACTGTAATAGTGCGTACATGTCACTGTATCATGACATATACACCTATCCAAACCCATAGAATGTACAACAAGAATGAATCATAAACCATGGACTTGGGGTGATTGTGCTGTGTCAATATAGATGCATTGGTTGTAATGAATATACCACCTGGTGTGGAATGGTGGTAATGCAGGTTGCTATGCGTGTGTGGACTCAGAGGATCTCTGTACCTTCCTCTCAATTTTTCTGTGAATCTAAAACTGCTTAAAAATAAGCCAGTTTAAAAAAAGAAGCAGTTTGCTGTTCACCACATACAAGTGGTACCCTGTTAGAGATAAACTCCTGCTAAATCACCAGGTCCAGAAGTACCCCCCTTCCTTCTTTCCCCATCCTTTCCCTGTGATGATGAGATTTGGGAAGAGATCAGGAGCCCTGCTTTGAATTAGGGATTGGCATATCACAGCCCTCAGGGCAAATCCAATTCAATACCTTTTGTTAATAAAGTTTTAGTGAACAAAACCATTTCTCTGTGTTGTTTGTGGCTGCAAACAACAGCCACAAATGGAGCAATTGTGACATGTCCCCTGCATGCGTGCTCAGATGCTAAGTCGTATCCAACTCTACAACCCCATGCACTGTAACCCACCAGGGTCCTCTGTCCGTGGGATTCTCCAGGCAGGAATACTAGAGTGGGTTGCCATTTCCTCCTCCAGGGGATCTTCCTGTCCCAGGGATCAAACCCGCATCTCCTACATTGGTTGACAGATCCTTTAGCACTGAGCCACCTGGGAAGCCCCATTGAAAGTGACATTGCTCAGTCATGTCCGACTCTTTGCAATCCCATGGACTGTAGCCTACCATGCTCCTCCATCCATGGGTTTCTCCAGGCAAGAGTACTGGAGTGGGGTGTCATTTCCTACTCCAGAGGATCTTCCCAATCTAGGGATTGAACCCGGGTCTCTCACATTGTCGGCAGATACTTTACCATCTGAGCTCCCTGGGAAGCCCCATTATAGCCCATCAAATCTAAAATATTTGTTATTTGGGGCTTTACAGGAAACATTCACCAATTCCTACTCTAGATTATAAGGAAGAAGAAGAGAAAAAAGAAAATAAGCCACTTCTGCTATTAACTGAGTAAACTAGTTCTTAAAGAGAGTAATATCAACTCTATTATACAAAAAAGGCATTGAAACTCAAAGATGTTTTGTAACCTGATCAAAGTGACAGAATTAATACCTAATAGTTAGTATCACTCCAAAGTGTGTGCTTTTAATCCAGTCACTCATGGCCTGTAGAGTGAGTGGCTACTCTCGGTGTCCAGGACATTAGCCATTAGTGATCTAACAGTACAAGTCCTTTCCAGATAATAGTAAATGCTGTCACTGTTGACTGAACATTTACTCTAAGTGTACTTCTTCCCAGGTTATACACATCCCAGTATCTCTACCGTCATGCTTTCTCCTGCAGCTTCACGTGAAAGTAAAGGTGCATCTTTTTCCTTAGAAAGATCTCTCACTGTTTATTGGACCATAGACTTTTATATATATATATATATTTATATTTATTTGGCTGCACTGCATTTTATTTGCAGCACACGGGATCTTTAGCAGCAGCATGTGAACTCTTAGTTGCGGCATGTGGGTCTAGTTCTCTGATCAGGGATCAAACCCGGGCCCCCTGCACTGGGAACATGGAGTCTTAGCCACTGGACCAACAGGACAGTCCTTAGACACATGTTGAGTCCTCATATCTTACCTCCTTCTTCCTTCAGGTTCTTCCCTTTGAGCAAATGCCCTCAGTTCCCCACCTAAGATTGCCCAACAAAATGCAGGAGAGCTGTTGAATTTTAATTTCAGATAAGCAATGAATAATTTCTTAGTATGAGTATGCCCTGTGCAATATTTGGGACATATACAGGGTCCTTCATTTTAATTTGCTAATTCTGGCAACCTTAAACCCATCTCTGTGTTTTTGTAGCTGGAAGATGAATTACCTACTGCGGAGTGGCAGGGCATTTACTTGGAAGGCCTTGTGGGTTAGGAAAAAGAGTGTATGATTTGCTGTTAGAAGATGTGTGTGCCAGGACAGCTGGGAAAATTACCTACATTTCAAAATATCTATATTTCACCCCCCATGAAATGAGAATAATGGTATACTACTGGCTTGGTTTTGTGAAGACTCAGTGAAATGATGTATGTGAATAGCATCATGCTTGATAAAAAACTAGTAACTGTTGTCTTCTAGCCAAGTAAAATTTGTTCATTCTATTTAATTATTCCCTCTGAGAGTCTGGATTCTATAAAACAGACATTCCTCCATATGCCCTCAGCACAGTGCTGCAGGATTTTTGTCCCCCAGACTCCCTTCCTCAACATCTGACAGAGGAATTTAAACATTCATTAAAGTTGATTTAATCCTGAAGTACACAAAATCCACCCTTGGTTTATAAATTTAATAGAAAAAAATGAAAATAAATTCAGTTGCTATAAAATGAAGGATATTCCTTAAATATTTTCTCCCTGAGTGGATGTGACTAGCTCACAACCAGTTATATTATTTGCTTTTGAATGTCAGCCTGTTTCAAATTCCATATTCACATTTGATTGTGGAAATTAAAAACTCATTTTTAAAAATTCCTTGCATTAGAGAACTTTTGTCCTCCTTGTTCATTTAACAAATTCCAGATCCTTCCTATTCTAAGGTCTCCTTTAGAAATTGGAATTTTACATTTGGGGTTAATGCAGTTTTTCATCTCTTACCTTCTCAGAGAACAAGGACAGGATAAAGTAGTACCTGAAAAAAAAAGAAAAAGAAAGAAAGAAACTATGCGATTAAGCAATTAATCCATGTGAACAAATTGGAGCCAAACTTTTACCTCTCAGTCTTCACTTAGAGTCTCTACCTTTATGCCTTTAGCAGATAGTAGCTAATGGCTCTCACAAGTTCTTAAAAATGCAAAATAAAGGAAATAATATGTTGCCCATCCTCAGGAACTGGCCTATTCTGAAATACACTCATGGAAAGCCTTAGCCCGTAAAGGTTCTTATTTATTTCTCATGAATCTGTTTAGCTAAGCTCTCTCTGCTAAATTTCTGTGTTAGGAACACAGCATAATCCCCTCCACTCTCTGTTGTTGCCTATTATTCATATTATTTCCACTGCTCCACTCAGGAAAAAAACAAAAGAAAATAAAACTGAGGAAATCAAGGAGACTGACTATTAGAAAGAAAACGCAAATCACTACTGTGAAGGAAGAACCCTAGAACCAAAGGGATTTTTATTTCAACTTGTGACGGGGTTTATGGTCCAAATAAATAAGTCACCTAAGAGCCATTTTGCTGAAGTCTCTTCCAAGTGAAAACTATCACAGGGTGTAAGCCTTAAACAAACATGTTCAAATTCTAATGTATAATCATAAGAAACTAATGAAAAACATTTACAAACTTCTTCTCTGTGGGTAATATGCCCCAGTTCACTTTAGAATTTCAGATGTAAGCTGACAACTATTCTACTGCAGACTTAGACCTTTGAAATGGTCTTAAATCCCAAGTGCATGCTTCCCACAGAGTATGTGAAAGTCTGATGGCTGCTGCAGCCTGTTCTCCCTGACTATGATTTCCATGTACCTGTTGTTCACAGCAGGAAAAAGACTAACTAATGTATTCCCTGCCTCAAATGAAAGGGCCTGAAAACCACTCTCTGCTTTGAAATGCTGGGCCACAACAGATGAGGAAATTTTAGGTGAAAATGTGTGAAAGAACACATGACCAGACTTGATGTCCTCTGGTTTGCATTGCACTTGAAAACAATTTGGAACTTATCTGATGAGGCTAAAGGAAGAAAGAAGACTGGGGCATAAAAGAGGAGGCTTTTTAGCTGCTACAAGTGCTGTGATTTTCAGGGTGTCCTCAAGTGACTCTCCATCTGTCTAAGAGAAAGAGAATCCGTTGCTCAGTCGTGTCTGACTCTTTCCAACCCCATGAACTGCAGCACACGAGGTTTCTCTGTCCATCACCAACTCCCAGAGTTTACCCAAACTCAAGTCCATTGAGTCGGTGATGCCATCCAGCCATCTCATCCTCTGTCGTCCCCTTCTCCTCCGGCCCCCAGTTCCTCCACAGCATCAGAGTCTTTTCCAATGAGTCAACTCTTCACATGAGATGGCCAAAGTATTGGAGTTTCAGCTTTAGCATCAGACCTTCCAAAGAACACCCAGGAGTGATCTCCTTTAGAATGAACTGGTTGGATCTCCTTGCAGTCCAAGGGACTCTCAAGAGTCTTCTCCAACACCACAGTTCAAAAATCAATTCTTCGGCGCTCAGCTTTCTTCACAGTCCAACTCTCACAGCCATACATGACCACTGGAGAAACCATAGCCTTCACTACACAGAACTTAGTCGGCAAAGTAATGTCTCTGCTTTTGAATATGCTATCTATTGGTCATAATTTTCCTTCCAGGGAGTAAGAATCTTTTAATTTCATGGCTGCAATCACCATCTGCAGTGATTTTGGAGCCCCCCAAAATAAAGCCTGACACTGTTTCCACTGTTTCCCTATCTATTTCCCATGAAGTGATGGGACCAGATGCCATGATCTTCATTTTCTGAATGTTGAACGTTAAGCCAACCTTTTCACTCTCCTCTTTCACTTTCATCAAGAGACTTTTTAGTTCCTCTTCACTTTCTGCCATAAGGGTGGTGTCATCTGCATATCTGAGGTTATTGATATTTACCCCGGCAATCTTGATTCAGCTTGTGCTTCCTCCAGCCCAGCATTTCTCATGATGCACTCTGCATATAAGTTAAATAAGCAGAGTGACAATATACAGCCTTGATGTACTCCTTTCCTATTTGGAACCAGTCTGTTGTTCCATGTCCAGTTCTGACTGTTGCTTCCTGACCTGCATAGGTTTCTCAAGAAGCAGGTCAGGTGGTCTGGTGTCCCCATCTCTTTCAGAATTTTCCACAGTTTATTGTGATCCACACAGTCAAAGGCTTTGGTATAGTCAATAAAGCAGAAATAGATGTTTTTCTGGAACTCTCTTGCTTTTTGCATGATCCAGCAGATGTTGGCAACTTGATCTCTGGTTCCTCTGCCTTTTCTAAAACCAGCTTGAACATCTGGAAGTTCATGGTCCATGTATTGCTGAAGCCTGGCTTGGAGAATTTTGAGCATTACTTTACTAGCATGTGAGATGAGTGCAATTGTGTGGTAGTTTGAGCATTCTTGGCATTGCCTTTCTTTGGGACTGGAATGAAAACTGACCTTTTCCAGTCCTGTGGCCACTGCTTAGTTTTCCAATTTTGCTGGCATATTGAGTGCAGCACTTTCACCGCATCATCTTCCAGGATTTGAGCTAGCTCAACTGGAATTCCATCACCTCCACTAACTTTGTTTGTAGTGATGCTTTCTAAGGCCCACTTGACTTCACATTCCAGGGTGTCTGGCTCTAGGTGAGTGATCACACCATCGTGATTATCTGGGTTGTGAAGATCTTTTTGTACAGTTCTTCCGTGTATTCTTGCCATCTCTTAATATCTTCTGCTTCTGTTAGGTCCAGACCATTTCTGTCCTTTATTGAGCCCATCTTTGCATGAAATGTTCCCTTGGTATCGCTAATTTTCTTAAAGAGATCTCTAGTCTTTCCCATTCTGTTGTTTCCCTCTGTTTCTTTGCATTGATTGCTGAGGAAAAGTTTCTTATCTTTCCTTGCTATTCTTTGGAACTCTGCATTCAGATGCTTATATCTTTCCTTTTTCCTTTGCTTTTCATGTCTCTTCTTTTCACAGCTATTTGTAAAGCCTCCTCAGACAGCCATTTTGCTTTTTTGCATTTCTTTTCCATGGGGATGGTCTTGATCCTTGTCTCCTGTACAATGTCAAGAACCTCTGTCCATAGTTCATCAGGCACTGTATCCAGATCTAGTCCCTTAAATCTATTTCTCACTTCCACTATATAATCATAAGCTATTTGATTTAGGTCATACCTGAATGGTCTAGTGGTTTTCCTTACTTTCTTCAATTTAAGTCTGAATTTGGCAATAAGGAGTTCATGATCTGAGCCACAGTCAGCTCCTGGTCTTGTTTTTGCTGACTGTATAGAGCTTCTCCATCTTTGGCTGCAAAGAATATAATCAATCTGATTTCAGTGTTGACCATCTGGTGACGTCCATGTGTAAAGTCTTCTCTTGTGTTGTTGGAGGAGGGTGTTTGCTATGACCAGTGCGTTCTCTTGGCAAAACTCTATTAGCCTTTGCCCTGCTTCATTCTGTATTCCAAGGCCAAATTTTCCTGTTACCCCAGGTGTTTCTTGACTTCCTCCTTTTGCGTTCCAGTCCCCTATAATGAAAAGGACATCTTTTTTGGGTGTTAGTTCTAGAAGGTCTTGTAGGTCTTCATAGAACTGTTCAACTTCAGCTTCTTCAGCATTACTGGTGGGGCATAGACCTGGATTACTGTGATATTGAACTGTTTGCCTTGGAAACGAACAGAGATCATTCTGTCATTTTTGAGACTGCATCCAAGTACTGCATTTCGGACTCTTTTGTTGACCATGACGGCTACTCCATGTCTTCTGAGGGATTCCTGCCCACAGTAGTAGATATAATGGTCATCTGAGTTAAATTCACCCATTCCAGTCCATTTTAGTTCGCTGATTCCTAGAATGTCGACATTCACTCTTGCCATCTCCTGTTTGACTACTTCCAGTTTGCCTTGATTCATGGACCTAACATTCCAGGTTCCTATGCAATATTGCTCTTTACAGCATCGGACCTTGCTTCTGTCACTAGTCACATCCACAACTAGGTATTGCTTTTGATTTGGCTCCATCCCTTCATGCTTTCTGGAGTTATTTCTCCACTGATCTCCAGTAGTATATTGGGCACCTCCGACCTGGGAAGTTCCTCTTCAGTATCTTACCATTTTGCCTTTTCACACTGTTCATGGCATTCTCAAGGCAAGAATACTGAAATGGTTTGCCATTCCCTTCTCCAGTGGACCACATTCTGTCAGACCGCTCCACCATGACCTGCTCATCTTGGGTGGCCCCACACAGCATGGCTTAGTTTCATTGAGTTAGAACATGTTTCCATAGCTAACCATTATTTTTAATATGGCACTTTAGTAAAAGGCACCTAGTGGAACCCTAGGGACATCAGACACATGACAATTAAATTGTGATGAGGCAGGACAGACAGAATGTCTGGAGTCACACTGGGGAGACCTTAATTGTCAGGGCTCAGCCCTGGAAGCGGGCAGATGTTGCAGTGGAGAATGAGAGACGGCCAAGGACACAATCATTCTCATCACATCTTTTAAGAACCTGCTCTGTTTAATAGGGAGAGGGGCACAGGAAGATATCAGACAGGTCCTCACCTTTATTTCCAGACACTGATCAGGTCCTCATGTGGCTTTCTGATTTCCTCCTTTTCAAGCCACTCATGGTGGGTCCAAGCGAAACAAGAAGAGCATAATTAAACATGGAAGCAGGAGTCTTGGATAGCCAATAATTTGCAACTCTTTAAACCAATATTCTTTAAATATTTACTTAACTTAGAGGTCTCAAATGTGAGAAAAGGTCTTGCTACATCACGGGGGAACTGAGAGGGAAGGTATGTGATGAGCCTTCTGTTTCATTTGCTTTCCTGAGCAGGTCACTTCAGCCCTGGCTACCACCATGAGGAAGAGCAGCAAAACAAAAATATGCCTTAACATTCATTGCTATGAAAGCCTCCAGAGTGAGCAGTCACACTGCCCTGGCCCCAGCCCACTTGTGTTGTCCAAGGATCCCTTTCAATGACATAAAGCACAAAATACGAGAAGAGGTCTTGCAAAAACCTGTGCTGTCTCTCATTTCATATTCAGTAATGGTCAGTGTGCTCAATGAGGTGCTTGAGGGGAGAGGCCCAGCAACCCCACACTTTAATCCATCTCTGGTTGAACAGCTCTGGATTCTCATAGGCCACCCTTTCACCCACCCCCTTACTGAATGCTGCTCGAGACTCTTTACCCTACATACTTTTGTCTTCAGATTTTGCGCTGTCCTGAGAGTAAAAATCCAACAAAACAAGTAAATATCCTCATACATCAGGGCTGAGGTGGGAGAAAAGCTAGCTGAACAGATTTGTGCCCTGACAATTTCAGAGAGTCTGGCATATAGTAGGAGTTCACTGAACACTAGTGGAATCAAATGTGTTAACAAGCCATAGGGATATGGAATAAGGATGATGCGCTATCTCCTATCCGCAAATATAACTGAAAAGTGTTAGTCAGTCAGTCACATCCAAGTCTTTGTGACTGCATTGGACTGTAGCTTGCCTGGCTATTCTGTCTGTGGGATTCTCCAAGCAAGAATACTGGAGTGGGTTGCCATTTCCTTCTCCAGGGGATCTTCCCAACCCAGGGATTGATCCCAGGTCTCCTGCATTGGAGGCAGATTTTTTACTCTCTGAGCCACTAGGGAAAGCTGAAAAATGAAGGTACATTCATTTGCAATATGCCCCTGTCTTCTGTTTTTCAACAATTACAGCTGCTTTGAAGTGAGTGTTATTTTCACAAGGGACCCTAAGGAGAGATACTGAGTTAGAAAAAAGAAATTTTTTTCTGTGCTTTCCCATTCCTATTGGTCTCTTGGCTTGGCCTTGGGCAAACCTATGTGATGTCTCTGAGTAGACACTAACACCCAAGTTTAAAGCTGATGTCAGCTAACAAATCCTCATATCAGCATGTTCATCTTGCCACCGACTTACAAACTTGGAAGAAGAGCAGGTTTAAACTTATGTTGAAGTTAGACGAGTGAATAAAGCAGCAGCCACCTCCATCTCCTAACAGCCCCCAGGCCATCATGTGACTTTTCCATTGGCTCAGCAGCCCTGCACTCATGCTTTGGCATGGAGCACCTGGCATGGTTCCCCTTAAATGAACCTTAGCACCCCTGCTGGGTGAACATGTGGAGCTCCTGACAAAGATGTTTATGAGGTAGGAAATACACCACAGGACACCTTGAAGTTGCTTTTCGATGGAATGAAACTTGGAATAAATGCAAAGTGAGAGAGAATTATCAACTGACATAGACTGCTAACCATAACTCTCTCAGATGCACATATAAAGAAAATGATAACTTATTTTCATAAATACAATACAGAGAGTGTGCAAAATATTGAACTCTCTTCTGAATCTTAAAGTGAGGATAGTGTATAGTGTGGTCTTAGTTTATCTGTTGCAGTAGATGTATTTGAATTTTTAAAAAGTCATATTCCACTATAACATAATGCTGACAGTTTGTTAACTATTATAATATCAGAGTAACTAGAAAATGTAAATGAAATTCTGCATAATTAAGAATTGATGGATCCCTGATTCCCTGTAGAGGAAAAGGAGGGAAATTTACAGAACTTCTCAAGTTTGTTTATGACAGTAGAGAAACTCAGTCACAGGTACATAAGTCTATTGAAAAGACGCAGAGGAAAGAACCGGCTGTCAAGAGTCAACATTTTTATACCTTTACAGGGTACTTTCCCCAGTTTTTCTTTGGTCATGACTTTAAGCATGGTGGCTCAGACAGTAAAGAATCTGCCTGCAATGCTGGAGACCTGGGTTCAATGCCTGGGTTGGGAAGGTCCTCTGGAGGAAGGCATGGCAACCCACTCCATATTCTTGCCTAAAGAATCCCCATAGACAAAGGAACCTGGCAGGCTACAGTTCTTGGGGTCACAAAGAGTTGGACACGACTGAGCGACTAAGCACACATGACTTTCAGCATGGCTGGAAGAGTAAAGAATCGGCTATTCTATTAATTTATCTACTTCAGACACTTTCCTGGGACTTCCCCTGTGTTGGGCTCTGTCTCCTATTTCCTGAACCAAAGGTCAGGTCCCAATAGTTGCAACCTGGCTCTAAAAGGTGATCCAGGTCCAAAAGATTCTCAACTGCAGAGTTCCTAAACTAACACACTGTGTTAAATTATAGGTAATGATTTACAGAGCAACTAAGGAGTTGACTGGGAAAGCACAATGGACCATTTTCAAGTGAGGTTTGGAGGAGTAGAAACTATGAACAGGCAGACGCTCTTGTGGTAGTGTTATAAATTCATTTGAACTACAACCCTTCTGTGCAAAGAAAATAGAGCTTCCTTATTTGATTTCTGACTCCTTTAATCTTCTTCATGTACCCCTATCCACTAACAAAAGGAACAAAGCAAAATAAACTTCAGTTCTTAGCTTGAGGTATTCATTTTAGCATTTCATTTGTTTTGAATTTTATTGCCTTCTCTTATTTCAGTATGGTATCTGGGTCTATGGGGCAACTAGGGCTCAAGTGACCTTGTGACTCTGAATGGAAACAGGCCTAAAAACCATTTGGTAGCCTCTGTCTTCTCTAGTCTTCACAGTCATCACCCTTGAACTGGCCCTGCTAGCCCTCACAACAGCCATTGGCAGACGGTGTCACTTGTGATCTGGTCTCTTGAAATGCGGACTGTGGTTGCTGGCCCTCCCTGGCTCATCTGGCCCCACTCTGCTCTTATTGATGCCAAAGGGCTATGACTCTCTCCCATTCATCTGCAACAGCTTCAAAACCCTCTTGCTAAGAAAGAGAGCTCCCTAAACTCTCAATTTCTCTGTGTTGAATCCACATCACGGAGCACCAAAGGCAGACCAAAAAACTAAAGCATCAGAAAGCCCGTCTTTCCTGCCACACAGCACACTAGGTTTACTTTGATGAGGCTGTCGCAGAGAGCTGGAGAGGGCACGTGGGAACTCACTGCATTCCAGACTCCCAGGTGTGGAGTGCAGCAGACACCTCACATTAAAACCCAGGTTACCTAGATGATACTAATGCTGCCCATTGCCCTGAACGTTTAACCTTGAGGTGATCGGAGGAGATAAGAGGAAGAAAAAAATAGGTGTCTGCTGTCTCCTTTCCTCTGCCTCTGCCTCCTCCTTTCTCCCACTGTCCTTCAGGTTATAAAAGGTGGGGGTTTTCATCACTTCACCTGCATCATATTATCCTCCCACCATTACGTCTGTGCATGTGAATGTGCTCAAAAAGGTGTCATCTCCATTCCCTGGTAGGATTTCTATGATCTGATCCATCAAGTTAGTTCTTGAAATTCTAAAGGGATTTAGAAAATCATCTGTTTCATTCAAGTCTGGTTTTCAAATCTGTTACTTTCTCATAGGACACAGGATTCTATGGTTGATCCTCAGAGGTGGAAAGTTCCAAAGAATATGACTTCAGGAGGAAAGTAAAACATATTAGCTTAATATTTAGCAAATAGTATCCCTATTGTACTATAGAGAATATAAAACATATCTATAAAGGTGGGGAGTTGGTCAGAAATGAGGAAACTGAGATGCAACACGCAGAGCAAAATTAAGTCTGAGCACTAAAATGAAACTCACAATTGCCTTACTAGAGCCATTTCAGTTATAGAAGACTGTCTGCAGTTAGTCTCCCTGAGACCTCCTTAAGTTACTTTGTTGAGCTTTTCCTGAGTCTCCATGCTTGTGTGCAAATCTTTAATTACTTGGTTTAACTTGAGTGTATTTGAATGAATAAAAGCTTTCAGTTAAACTTAATAGAAGCAGAAGATACTAAGAAGATGTGGCAAGAATACACAGAAAAACTGTACAAAAAGATCTTCATGACCCAGATAATCACGATGGTGTGATCACTCACCTAGAGCCACACGTTCTGGATGTGAAGTCAATTGGGCCTTAGGAAGCATCACTACAAACAAAGTTAGTGGAGGTGATGGAATTCCAGTTGAGCTAGCTCAAATCCTAAAAGATGATGCTGTGAAAGTGCTGCACTCAATATGCCAGCAAATTTGGAAAACTCAGTAGTGGCCATAGGACTGGAAAAGGTCAGTTTTCATTCCAGTCCCAAAGAAAGGCAATGTCAAAGAATGTTCAAACTACCACACAATTGCACTCATCTCACATGCTAGTAAAGTAATGCTCAAAATTCTCCAAGCCAGGCTTCAGCAATACATGGACCATGAACTTCCAGATGTTCAAGCTGGTTTTAGAAAAGGCAGAGGAACCAGAGATCAAGTTGCCAACATCCGCTGGATCATGGAAAAAGCAAGGGAGTTCCAGAAAAACATCTATTTCTGCTTTATTGACTATACCAAAGCCTTTGACTGTGTGGATCACAGTAAACTGTGGAAAATTCTGAAAGAGATGGGGACACCAGACCACCTGACCTGCCTCTTGAGAAACCTGTATGCAGGTCAGGAAGCAACAGTTAGAACTGGACATGGAACAACAGACTGGTTCCAAATAGGAAAAAGGAGTACGTTAAGGCTGTATATTGTCACTCTGCTTATTTAACTTATATGCAGAGTACATCATGAGAAACACTGGGCTGGAGGAAGCACAAGCTAGAATCAAGATTGCCTGAAGAAATACCAGTAACCTCAGATATGCAGATGACACCACCTTTATGGCAGAAAGCGAAGAGGAACTAAAAAGCCTCTTGATGAAAGTGAAAGAGGAGAGTGAAAAAGTTGGCTCAAAACTCAACTTTCAGAAAACTAAGATCATGGCATCTGGTCCCATCACTTCATGGGAAATTGATGGGGAAATAGTGGAAACAGTGGCAGACTTTATTTTGGGGGCTCCCAAAATCACTGCAGATGGTGATTGCAGCCATGAAATTAAAAGACACTTACTCCTTGGAAGGAAAGTTATGACCAACCTAGACAGGATATTAAAAAGCAGAGACATTACTTCACCAACAAATGTCCATCTAGTCAAGGCTATGGTTTTTGCAGTAGTCATGTATGGATGTGAGAGTTGGACTATAAAGAAAGCTGAGTCCTGAAGAACTGATGCTTTGGAACTGTGGTGTTGGAGAAGACTCTTGAGAGTCCTTTGGACTGCAAAGAGATCCAAGCAGTCCATGCTAAAGGAAATCAGTCCTGAATATTCATTGGAAGGACTGATGTTGAAGCCAAAACTTCCAATACTTTGGCCACCTGATGCGAAGAGCTAACTCATTTGTAAAGACCCTGATGCTGGGAAAGATTGAAGGCAGGAGGAGAAGGGGATGACAGGGCATGAGATGGTTGTATAGTATCACCAACTCAATGGACATGAATTTGAGTAAACTCCAGGAGTTGGTGATGGGCAGGGAGGCCTGCTTGCTGCAGTCCATGGTGTTGCAAAGAGTCAGACACAACTGAGCAATTGAACTGAACTGAACTGAAGCTTTCATATTCCACAGTGTGTACACTGTGCATATGAGTATCACTAAATCTTATTTCATGTTTCCTATGGAAGTCTTTCTAATTCACCCTTTCACCTTATTCCAGACCCCAGTTGTCACATTTCCAGATCACCAATATGTCACCCTAGCTGGCTGGCCAGACTATAGTTTCTCTGCTCCCTTAATCTTGAAATTTTTGCCCCCATAGTCTTCCTGAAACTCAACCTTCACCACATTACCTCCTGTTCAGAGACTTGCAGATGGACCTCTCCCTCTCCCCTATCTCAGTGAGTTGGATCTGCCTCAGCCCAGTTTTCAGGCTCTGCTCTTGTAAACAAATCCCAAATCCCCTCCATGCTCACCATTCCCCTACTCCCGGCAGACCAATGTCCCAACTGGTGCAGGAATAGAAACAAGGCTGACTGTGCCTTTCTCACTTTTTTTTTGCCTGCTTTGAAATGATTTTTTTCCCCTCTCAACTGTTAACTTAAATCCAACTGTTTTCCCAAGCCTACCTCAAATGCAACTTATCTTCTATTTTCAGAATTGTTAGTTACCCTAGGTTGTTTGATCCCTGGGTCAGAAAGATTCCCGGGAGAAGGGGAATGGCAACCCACTCCAGTATTCTTGACTGGAGAATCTCATGGACAGAGGACCCTGGCAGGCTACAGTCCATGGGGTCACAAGGAGTCAGGCATGACTGAGGCACTAAGCATGCATGCACGCACACTAGGGTATGCCATACTACTTTAGAGCTTAAGTATATTCCATCTTTGGATAACACATGATATCAATAGCTAATACTGGCATCACTGACTCAATGGACATGAGTTTGAGCAAACTCTGGGAGATAATGAAGGACAGGGAAGTCTGGTGCGCTGTAGCCCATGGGGTCACAAAGAGTCGAACATGATTTAGCAACAGAACAACAATATGTATTGAGTACCTTTATGGACTAAGTGCTCCACGGGCATTTAATCTCCACACCAACCATGTGAGGTGAGTACTATGATATGCACATTTGAAGGTGAAGAACCTGGGCCTCCTGGCAATTCAGAGGCTTTCCCAAGCTTATAGAACTGGGTAGTTGATGGAGAAACAATTCATGCAAAGAAATCAAATGTCAGAGGCTAAACTTTCAGTTCATATGGGCTTTTACCCCAGAGAATTGCTCCTTCTACCTTCAAGTATCTCTCTAATGGCCCCAACTAGATTACAGGGAACTGTGTGGGCAGGATCATGACTTCTGTGCTCTCTGGGCCCTCCTAAGCAAGTACGTAATAAACCTTTCAATTATACTTATCTTCCCATGACTGGCCACTCCCATAGAATCACCATTTTCAGACACAGAGCAACACAACCTTTCCCTTCAGGTTTCCTCAGCCTCCGTAAGGTTACGCACTGCATCTCTGCCCTTTCGTCCCACGAACGATCTGTGAGCCACTGCATTGCTCAGGTGACAACCACCCGAGACAAGCAGCATCTGATCCCCCATGGAGACTCCGTCTCCCTCTGCCCACCTGCCAGGTGTGACTTCCTGACAACCCAGGGCCCTGGCCACCACCTGACACCCTTCTGCAGTGCCAAGGTATTTCAGTGTTCCTAAACCCACCTGCCAGACACACCAGGCCCAAAGGATTTTATAAACAGGATCATAGTCTGCAGGAGGGGTGTCTCTGGCCAGTTCCCTTGAGGCCAGGCTTTTCGAGCAGAGTTTAAAGGAGACTCCCCGAAGGTCTCTCCTTAAAATGCTCAGCAGCCCTGGGATTTATTTGGAAAGAAACCAGCTGCCCCAGTGAGAGTGGAGAAGTGTGTGGTTTGCTAATAGATTTTAAACATTAGAGTTTAGCGTGTCAAAAGGGATTTTCCCCAGAGGATTTCTCTTCCCTCTCCTGAATGAGAAGCTACAGGCCTTAAGAACTCTAAGATGTAGTGAAGTGAGGCTCTGAGAGTCAACATTTGGTTTGGGTCTTTGTAGACGGGGTGTGGGAGTTTGTGCAGACCTGAGCTGGCCGGAGAAGGTTCTGCAGCGGCCATTTTGTCATGAGAGGACTCGGGGTCGAAATCGCTAGTTTCCTCAACAGGCCTCCTCCCCACGTATGGCCCCCTCCCTTCCTCTCCAGCCAGCGCAGTGGACTCTTCAGAGCCTCCCCTTCCTCTCTCTCTCTCCTTCCCCTTCCCACCCACTCTTCCTCCTTGGGAGGAAGAGGAGAACAAAGCATATTCAAAAGGGGCGCCCGATTCCTCAGAGCCCAAGCTTCCCGGTCTTACTAAGGTCAGACTGTGGAACCAGAGCGACAGGTCAGGAATGACGAGGTTATTTCAAGATCCCCTTACAAGGCCTGTTGTTTGTTTAAATTTCTGCCCACAGCTGCCTGTTTAGGAAATCTAACAAAAGCACCGTGAAATCCTGTTTGCTCTCAGCCCTATCCACTGCCAGTCCCACAGGATAGGGAAGGGGAATCTGGTTCAAGCTGAGGGAAGGGTTGCTTCTGTGATGTAACAGACATCAGACACTTCCCCTTCCAGATGAGTCAGGGGATGTTACAGGTTTGGGGAAGTGCTCTGAGACATTGTTCTTTCCTGGTCTGCTTATTATGCTTTTAAGCATCAACATGTCGTGCCGGCAGAGCACGGAAAAGAGAGAACGTCACAGGCCTGTTTTAGTCAGGGCAGCTCGGATAGGGGGAGGTGCTCCCAGAAAGAATTCACTCTTTCCCTGCAAGTACAGAACTTATTTCCATGCCTGCCCCACCTGCACCTGGTCCTTTGCCTGCAGGAGGGAAAAGCGAGACAACATCATTGGCCCCCAACTCAGGTAAGGAAGAAGTGGATGAGCTCTGCTCTAAGAAAATCTGATTCCTGGAAATCCAGATTTATGAAAGTAAAATTAAGTCAGAGATTAGGTACGTTTTCCATTTTACTTGAGAAACATCAAACGGTGTCTTAATATAGTGTCTCCCATTATATTTGAAATACAATCTGGTTCTTCAAAATTTGATTCCAAATCAAAGTCTTGAGAATTGGATTATATACAGCTTTAACAGGAGGATAGGAACTCATTAACTACATTGATGCAATCCTAAGATTAGGTGGGGAAGCAAAAATTCTCAGGACAGAAAAAGATTCATTAATCAATTGACCACTTCTATAATTAGTTCCCATTTAATAACTTCCTATTATGCTGGTGTGTTGACCCTTATACAAGGCATCAAGATCTTTGTTGGACACGCCCATGTGGTCAACAATACAATGCAAATCAAATGCAAATTGATTGCAACGAAGTGAAATTGCACTTTCTGCAAAAGATGCAGGCTTTTATTCCAGTTGGACGAGGACACAATTTGAGCTTTATAAGAGACTGATTTAAATATCAGAGAATTAAAAGAGACCTTGGGAGAATAAGTGAAGTCCTTTAATATTTTGCAAAAAAAAAAAAAAAGACTCTTTCAGTAACTGTGTGCATGTGTGCACGCTAAGTCGTTTCAGTCGTGTCTGACCCTTTGTGGCCCCATGGACTGTAGCGCACCAGGCTCCTCTGTCCAGGGGATTCCTCAGGCAAGAACACTAGAGTGGATTTCCATACCCTCCTCTAGGGCATCTTCCCAACCGAGGGATCAAACTTGTGTCTGTTATGTCTTAAGCATTGACAGACAGGTTCTTTATGACTAGCGCCATCTGGGAAGCCCTAAGTAACTGTACAGCAAAAGGCAAATGGGAGGTAAAGTGGTGCTTAAAATTTTGTCCAACTTTCTCACACCAAATACAAAAAGTAAATTCAAAATGGCTCAACAACTTAAATGTAAGATCTGAAATCATAAATCTCCTATAAGAAGACACTCAAGTGCATTGGTCTTGGCAATACTTTTTGGCTCAGTCTCCTCAGGCAAAGGAAACAAAAGCAAAACCAAATAAATGGGACTACACCAAACTAAAGCTTTTATACAGCAAAGGAAACTATCTTAAATGAAAAGGCAGCCTACTGAAAGGGAGAAAATATTTATAAACAATGTATCCAATAAAGAGTTTAACATCCAAAATAGACAAAGAACTCACACAATTCAATATCAAAAGACCAAGCAACCTGATTAAAAATGGGCAGACCACCTGAATAGATATTTTTCTGAAGGAGACATGCAGATGGCAACAGGCACATAAAAAGATGCTCAGCATCACTAAGCATTAGTGAAATGCTAATTGAAACAACAGTGATATCACTTCACACCTGTCAGAATGGCTGTCATCAAAAAGAAACAACTAGCAAGTGTTGGTGAGAATATGGAGAAAAGGGAATCCTCATGCATTTTGCTGCAAATGTAAATGAATGCAGTCGCTGTGGAAAATAGTATGGAGATTCCTCAAAAAATTATTATCCAGCAATCCTACGTCTGAGAATTTTTTTCTAGGAAAACAAAACCAAACCACTGATTCAAAAACGTATATGCACCTGCATGTTCCTTACAGCATTATAACCAATATATGGCAGCAATCTAAGTGCCCATCAATGGATGAGTGGAAAAAGATGTGTTATATATAGGCAATGGAATACAACTCAGCCATAAAAGGAGTGAAATCTTGTCATTTGCAACAACAGGGATAGACCTAGAAGGTATTAGGCTAAGTGAAATAAGTCAGAGAAAGACAAATATTATATATTTTCACTTATGTATGGATTCTAAAAAAAATTAAAAATATATAACTAAGCAGAAACAGAGTCACAGATGCAGAGAACAAATAGTTAATAACCAGAGGGGAAGGATGTAGGGGAATGAAAGAAATGGGTGAGGGAAATGAAGAAGTGCAAGTTTCCAGTCTCAAAATAAATAAGTTACAGGATGAAATGTACAGCATGGAGAACATAGTTGCTAATATTGTAATAACTGTCCATGATGGACAGATGGTAATTAGATCCCTACCTATTGTAGGGGTCATTTTTGCAATGCATAGAACTATTGAATTACTATGTTGTGTACCAGGAACTAGCATAGGGTCATAGGCCAATTATGCTTCAAAAATAAACTAACTCACAGAAAAAGAGAGCAGATTTGTAGTTTTCCAGAGGTGAGGAGTGAGGAGAGGGGGAAATCAGATGAAGGTAGCCAAAAGCTGTGACAAACCTAGACAGTGTATTAAAAGCAAAGATATCACTTTGCCAACAAATGTCCATATAGTCAAAGCTATGGTTTTTCCAGTAGTCATGTATGGATGTGAGAGCTGGACCATAAAGCAGGCTGAGCACCAAAGGACTGAAGCTTATGAATTGTGGTGCTAGAGAAAACTTTTGAGAGTCCCTTGAACAGCAAGGAGATCAAACCAGTCAATCTTAAAGGAAATCAATCCTGAATATTCATTGGAAGGACCGATGCTGAAACTGAAGCTCCAATATTTGGCTACCTGATGTGAAGAGCCAACTCAATTGGAAAAGACCCTGATCCTGGAAAAGATAAAGAGCAGGAGAAGAAGGGGGGTGACAGAGGATAAGATGGTTGGATGGCATCATTGACTCAATGGACATGAGTTGGAGTGAACTCCGGGAGACAGTGAAAGAGAGGGAAGCCTGGCATGCTGCAGTCCATGGGGTTGCAGAGTCGGACACAACTTAGCTATAGAATTACGACAAGCCAAAAGGTACAAACTTCTAGTTGCAAGACGAATAAGTACTAGGGATGTAATGTTCAATAGGATAAACAGAAGATATTAGTTTCTTTCTTGTCCAGGGGAAAGAGCAGAGAAGGACAAATGTGGGGAAAAGCCATAGATATATGATGTATCTGAAAAGGTGAAAAAGAAATCTCCACTGTACATAATGGAAACACAAAAAGCCTTAGAAATTCTCTTTCTGTCTCTCATTTTGCTCTAAAAATGTCAAAGGGGAACCTCTAGAGTATTCAAGAAACAGGAATCCATTGTAATCTCCATTGCTAGGGAGGGATACTCACTGTTAGGTTAAAGCATATGTTTCATTCATTTTACATTGGCACTTCAGTCGTGAATATACCAGACTATATTTTTCTCCTTCAGTGACCCATTTGCCAAAAGTACTACAGTGATTAAACACTAAGCAAATACATACATAGATAAGATAAAGAATAGCACTGAAATGATTGAAACCTAAATTTACCCAACACATTTAAGCCTGGTGCAGCAAGGCATATGTGGTATCTGACTTTATTAATGGATTTCTATTTCTGGCTTCTTTTCCCCTGCTTGCTTTGGTAATGCTAGATGTAGGTACAAAATCTAGATATTTATTCAGAAATTGGTATTTTACTACTGATGAGTTGATACAAATAATGTAACTAGGGTCATTATAATGTTAAGTGAGTTTTGAACAAATAGAGTTAGAAATCCAATTATCTTTCCATAGAAAGCTTTTGTGTAGAGTCATTGTTATAGAAAGGAGGGGAACCAGTGGGAGCATTAGAACAGCAATTTCTCCTGCCTGCAAAGGACGCTGGAGAATTTCATCTAGCACATACATTAATCTATTCATAATGGCCTCCCCTCTGCAGTCAGCCCCCAAAGATCTCTTCTGGCTACTGGAAGCTTCCTTTTGGAAGTGGGGCAGAGAGTCGGGAGCAATAACTTGGGTAAAAATGAGAAGATGAAACACAGATTCTTGCACTGGGCAACTAGCTCAGGACTAACTTCAAGCAAAGGGCATCCCTCTCCTGGCACCTCCTTCTAGAGCCTTCAGACCTTAGCAGAGGAGAGAGAAAACAGAAATTCCTTGCAGTGATTCCACTGACCTGTGGCCAGCCTTAGATCAGCGCCTCTCAATCTTTCATAAGCATCTAATTTGAAATGCCGGTTCGGTTTAATAAATTTGATGTGGGATCTGAGGTTGCAGATTTCCAGTGGGATTACAGGTGATACCCATGCTGTTAATCTATGAACTTTGTGTAGCAAGAATCTGAATTAACTTAAGCCTTAATTGGGACACAGAGATTTCCACTTGACTCTCAGGAATGGCCATTAAAATCACAGCAGGGAGGGAGCTTAGAATTCATCTTTGAAAATTACTAGCTGTGTGATTTGGGGTAAGTTACTTACCTTCTCTGTTCCTTGTTTTTCATAAAAGTTTGGTTATGGGGATTAAATGATATAATGCTTACTACAGTGCCTGATATTCAGCATTTGCTTTGTACATGCTAACAAAATCCATCTGACGTTACTCCTCATTTTGCAGCAGTAAAGGTAAGTCATTCCAAGGTAAAGAATCTTGCTCAATGTGCCACAGCTTACTAGTGCCAGCGACTGAACAGGAACACCAGCTCCTGACTTCTAAGCGAAAATGCTCTCTGCCGTCTAGTTAGAGCCCATTGCTAATTGCAAAAGTTGCCCGCAGCATGCAATCAGCCCCCTTCCCTGCCCCGGCCTCAGACACCCACGGAACAACTGCGGCTTAACCCACACGCCCAAATATTTTTGCTCCAGCCGGTCCTGACAGCTCAAGTCTTCTGCCATTAATTATGAAGATTACTCAGATAATTGATTTAATTGAGAACAGAGAGTATCCCAGTGCAGCCAGCCAAAATGGATTACATCTTCTCAGTGCAGTATGCAGAAGCCCCAAGGCTCGGAGGAAAGGCATTTCCTCCCTGGGGAAAATTATGACTGCCCTAGTAGAACCTATGCTATAGACTCTGCATAATGTTAGTCTTGGTGACCTGGTCAACAGGGATAAAGTTCAGTCTGCTCCAAGTGTTGGGCACCTACACCCCTCTTTTCTTCTCTAGCATCTTTGTAGAAAACCTCAATAGAGGTTTTGTTGTTGTTTGTTTGTTTGTTTGTTTGTTTTAGTTCTATCAGTTTATTACTACCAACCTATCTCCCTTCACCCTCATGTACATGTGCTGAGTCATGCAACCCCATGGACCACAGCCCATCAGGCTTCTTTGTCCATGGACTTTTCTAGACAAGAATATTGGAGTGGGTTACCATTTCCTTCTCCAGGGCTGAATAGAGTTTTTAACGCTAGTACTTGACAGTGATGTCTATGGGGAGGTCAGAAAGCAGAGAGAGTAAAAATTATCCCCCAGTGTAGTTTTGCAAATGGGCGTTCGACACAGGCTGTTCCAGCTCAATGGTGAAGAGTAGCACAAATTCTTTCCTTTCTCTGCAGTAAAAGGAATGAAATGACTTCTTTCTACAGCAATGCTGAGCTATGAATAACTGAACTGGAAGAAATATTAGCTGTCTGTCTAGAGTTGCTGCATAAAACAAAATATATCATTCCAGCATCTGCCCAGTGAAAAAAGTCACAAACACAGTAACAAATACACAACAAAAAGCATCATCACTTTGGTTGTCATTATTATTGGTGCAACCCAAATGGGGTGATCAGTCTAGTTCTTTAAAATCAACTATCTTAGTATCCACTTATCCTAAAGACACAACTCTTTTAACAACTCAGCCTCATATCACTTTAACCTCTGTGGAATATTTTTTTCCTGTTTCTACATGCATTGAAGTCATATCAAAAATCTGATATGTGGAATGCCCTGGGGAGAAAAGTCAGCTTAATAAGATAGAGAAAGCTAGTGCTATTGATACAGACACTGAACTCTGTGTTCCTGACATCTGCAAATTTGAGAAACTAAAAATAAGATGGTTCTGGAAGTTGGTGATAGAATATTGACCCTTTATCTTTTAGGTGGATAGTAATATCCTAATCAGAGTTGAGATGGAAAATAATAGAACAGAAACATTTCTATCCATTGTGGGTACATTATTAGACGTCTTAGTTTCTTTCTAAAGCCCCTGTGAAGCGACTTCACTTTCACTTTTCACTCTCATGCACTGGAGGGAAATGGCAACCCATTCCAGTGTTCTTGCCTGGAGAATCCCAGAGACAGGAGCCTGGTGGGCTGCAGTCTATGGGGTCGCACAGAGTCGGACACGACTGATGTGACTTAACAGCAGTAGCAGCAGCAAGATGTTGCTTTACATGATTAGGCAACATTAACTATTTGATGAAGTCCAATCATTTCTCATCCTCTATCATGGATTGAATTGTGTTCCCTTACCCTCAACCTCAGAAAACAAACAAACAAACAAACATCAAAGACCTAACCCCTAGTACCTGAGAATGTGACCTTATGTGGAAACAGGATAATTGCAGATGTAACTAATTAAGATGAAGTTATACTGGAGTAGCTGCTGCTGCTGCTGCTGCTAAGTCACTTCAGTCGTGTCCGACTCTGTACGACCCCATAGATGGCAGCCCACCAGGCTTCCCCATCCCTGTGATTCTCCAGGCAAAAACACTGGAGTGGGTTGCCATTTCCTTCTCCAACGCATGAAAGTGAAAAGTGAAAGTGAAGTCTCTTAGTCGTGTCTGACTCCTAGTGACCCCATGGACTGCAGCCCACCAGGCTCCTCCATCCATAGGATTTGTCAGGCAAGAGTATTGGAGTGGATTGCTGGAGTAGGGTAGTCCCTAATTCAACATTATGTATGTGCTCAGTTGCTGGGTCCATCTCTTTGTGACCCCATGGACTGTAGGCCACCAGGCTCCTCTGTCCATGGAATTTCCCAGGCAAGAATATTGGAGTGGATTGCCATTTCCTTCTCCAAGGAATCTTCCAGACCCAGGGATCAAGCCCACATCTCATGATCTGGCAGACGGATTCCTTACCCCTAAGCCACCAGGGTAATGCTAGAAAACTTCTAGGATTCAGAACTGTGAAAGAATAAATTTCTGTTGTTTTCAGCCACTCAATTTGTGGTACTTTATTATAATAGTTCTAAGGAATAAATAAATATATTCCTCTTATAGGGACTGTTATATTTCCATCTTCTATGTCATCAAAGGACTGGCCCTCTGAGATGAGAATGAGTCTGAGCATCCAGGAAATAAAAGAGTTTGAACACAGAAAACTTTTCCAGCCCAATGCAGGCTTTGGACTGAGCTACTGTTTTGTTGGCAATACGTCACTTTTTTTTTAAAAGAACATAGAGACGACCTTGAGTCTCCTTGACTGTCTGTCAGGGAGCTGTCAGGAAGAAGCAAAACACATTTGGAAATGTGAAATTTTGACTGCACTCCTTTCAATGGATCACCATTCTTTGATTCATTCAATGAATATTTATCTTCTGCCTGCAGGGACAGGAAACTGATGCATAGAGTACTTAGAAGTAACTGGTCTTATCTTCATTTGCCATTCCATAAACATCTATATGCACAGCATCGGTGTCACAATCTATAGTTGATTGATTTTGAAGTTGTGTATTTCTCTAAGCCTTACACCAGCATATGCACAGATAAGAGCTAGCAAAATTCCTGCTCATGGTCTTTACAGAAACCTGCACCACTGGTTATAGTTTATGCTTGAAAATAGCTTTCATCTCACATGGCATACAGTAGGCCAACACTAATGGATTAGTAATGAATGCCAAGGCCCAGAGCTTAGTGTTGAGGTCAATTGTAAGACCATCCGTGGACCCAGGAGAAACATGTGATGTCTGTGCTTAGCACAGGGATCAGTAGTGGTGAATGGGCTGAGTATTTGCTCCTCCTGCTCTTTAGGCTCAAGTGAAAACACTTTAGATTCGACTATGAAAAAGAAAAGTGCAAAACAGAAAATATAACTTTAATAACAGAAGGTGTAACACTATGAATCTTGGAGAATGGCTTAAGAAGCTCAGCAGGCATTTCCTAACCCATCTCCAACGACAGTGTACCCTTCTTTTTCTGTTCAAGCATAGCAACAGCAACTCCAAGCATTAGCAACAGCAACTTCAACTGTCAGTCAACTAGTGGGCACAATCCTTTTTTCAGAGCTCACTAATCTAGGTTTAATGTGAAAATCAACTTCCTAGACATCCCCTATCCACACAGCTTGTAAGGATAATAGCTGCTAATCAGCAAGAAATGAGTTTCGACACTTGTGTATTTGTGCATTTGGACTGGGCTTCCCAAATGGCACTAGTGATAAAGAACCCACCTGCCAACACAGGAGACTTAAGAAATGCAAATTCAGTCTTTGGGTCAGGAAGATTCCCTGGAAGAGGGAATGGCAACCTACTCCAGTATTTTTGCCTGGAGAATCCCATGGACAGAAGAACCTGGGGGCTATAGTCCACAAGGTTGCAAAGAGTCAGACACGACTGAAGTGACTTAGCACACTTGCAGGCACTTGGGGTGGGGTGAAGGGTCACGTTAGTGTAGTATGAAGTCCAGTGGGCTGGACTGACGTGCCTGGGCTCTTCTCAGTTAGCTCAGTTAAGGCCTCATTCAAACTGAATGAGAAATCTGCTGCTGCTGCTGCTGCTGCTAAGTTGCTTCAGTCGTGTCCGACTCTGTGCAACCCCATAGACGGCAGCCCATGAGGCTCCCCCGTCCCTGGGATTCTCCAAGAACACTGGAGTGGGTTGCCATTTCCTTCTCCAACGCATGAAAGTGAAGAGTGAAAGTGAAGTCACTCAGTCGTGTCCAACTCTTCGTGACCCCATGGACTGCAGCCCACCAGGCTCCTCCGTCCATGGGATTTTCTAGGCAAGAGTGCTGGAGTGGGGTGCCATTGCCTTCTCCAAATGAGAAATCTAGGGCTAGTTTAAACAAGTTGCCCCTAGCTGATGCCAGAACCAGACTGTACCCCTTGGTAGTGAAATAGCATGAACTCCTCTCTGGAGCCTCACAATCTCCGCCTCATCAATCACCAGGCATTTCTCAGCCTGGGCTCCATAGTGCAGGCTTCCTGGAAGCCTCAGACACACAACAGATCTCAGCTCTTCTCCACAAGGAGCATGGACTCTATTTCCACTCCTTGTTCTCCTTTTCAGGATCTCCTTTGCGCAGACCTTTCTGAGGTCTTTGAATGCTAAGCTGGTTTTGAAAAGAAGACACTTGATTGTCAAGTCAGGCTCCCAGCACATCTTAGAAATTACTGACATCTGCTGGACAGTCAGTAGGATCTGAGCAGAGGCCTTTGCTCTATGTGTGATGGTCCCAAGATACTGGTTTCTAGCCTGCAGTAGGCATGGAGAGCTTGCCACACCCTGCAGAGTGCTGTGTCTCTTCCCACAGAGAACAAACTTGAGACTCTCCAGCCAACTTCAAAGACAAAGGCTGGAATGGTAAAAATGAATGCAAGATCTGCAGGCAGAACAGGGCACATTAAGAGGGCTGGAATTGGTAATCATGATCAAACTCTGCATTCCTGTGTTGTTTTTTCTTTTCTCCCAAAGAGACTGAACATAAATCTGGGTTCCAAAGCATCGATTTTAGGGTATCGACTCTTATTATGGGCTCTGGGTTTTCAGAGCCAGGAGATGCTTGACTGGGTCTGTTTTGTGCATGTTAAGTTGCTTCTGTTGTGTCTGACTCTTTGCAACCCTATGGACCATAGCCCGCCAGGCTCTTCTGTCCATTAGGATTCTCCAGGCTAGAATACTAGAGTGAGTTATCATACCCTCCTCCAGGGGATCTTCTCAGTCAGGGATTGAACCCACATTTCTTATGTCTCCTGCACTGGCAAGTGGGTTATTTACCACTAGTGCCACCTGGGTCTGTGTTGGGCCAGGGAAAATCATGAAGAAAGTAAGCGTGGCCCTTGGTACTCTGCTCTTTCAATTCAGAGCATCTAATTGTAGCTGGCTGCCTTTTCCAGCCCCTGATGTTTTTAGGGCAGTGCACTCTTCCTGTCAAGGAGAAATGAACCAATAAACTAATTGGTTTATTGGTGAAACTACATTTTTAAAGAGAACCCCAGGGTGAGATTTATGCTAAAATCCAGTGACTCTATCCTGACGGCATAATTTTATTTATTTTTTAAATTTATTTATTTATTTATTTATTTTTTAAATTACAATACTGTATTTGTTTAGACCTCAGGATAGCCTAATGTGGGGTTTCTGAGACCCCTCGGATGAGACCATGGGGAGCAGGCGTCTGCAGGCAGCTCTGGTACCATGCAAGGCTGTTACTGCTGCCATCTTGGCCAAGGGGTCACTCCCAGGAGACCATCTATTGGACTGCCACTGCCCTAGCTTCTTCTCTTTCTCTCAGGAAACAGGAGGAACACTGCCTGGCTAGCTGGCTGCCTGCTCACAGGCTCACTGGAAGGTCCCTTTGGGAAAAGCTCCCTTTCAGCACTCCCTGTTGGAACCACCCCTCCCTCTGAGGTAGTAGGTCACAGAAGTCCTGAGTCTTGTCTGGGCTCTGTTCCCGAGATGCCCAGTTCATGCAGAAAGACAGAGAACCCTGCGTATGTGCCCCCTGTGGGAGGCAGGGAGGCCTGTAGCAGGCCTGCAGCCAGTGCTGACAAGGGGGCCTCCTTGAGCTTCACCCCCCTACCAGGCATATAGCCTGCCAGGCCAACCTCACAAACCACACACAGGAAATACCAACCACAAAGGCCCCCCAACTTGGGGGCCTCTGCTCATTTCCAAAATGCTTCAGGTCAGGATTTAAGGAGAGCTCTGAAATTTGAGTTCTAATAGCTGGGTGTTGCCTACACTTGTTGTTCTAAAGGACCTCTGGCCTCCTGGGGGTAATTATACAGTGGGCTTTGAGGTTTTAGGGGTGGATAGGCTCATACTGGCAAATGCCAAAAGAATGTACTATTTACCTTAAAAGCCTGTTAGGGCTAGATCCTCCAGTGATGAAAGAGGTCAGGAAAATGCCGTGAAATTACTGTCTACCCTAGCATTTGGCCACCCTGAGATGCAGCACAAAGAGGCCAGCACTGTCTGTCAAATATGAAAGGCATTGCTATTTAGCAATCCAAGTACCAGCAGAGGATTTATTTCAATGACTTGGGGTTCAAAATTCTCAGAATCTGGTCTTTATGGTGTCTCTAATCTTCTCGAGGACCCCTCTTCTCACAAATCCTCCTCTCTATCCTAGGCAGACTCATTGTTCTAGCACAATTGTTTGTTCATGGTGTCCTTCCTGTAGCCCCAGATGCACCCCTGTAATCTCCTTCACCACTGAGTCTCTGCCACACTTCAGCTCCCACCCCACATCCCACGTCCTTATGAAGCCTTCCTCATCTATTGCCTCCCTCCCTACCCACTCTGCCTGCGATGTGGGAGACCTGGGTTGGATCCCTGGGTTGGGAAGATCTCCTGGAGAAGGGAAAGGCTATCCACTCCAGTATTCTGGCCTGGAGAATTCCATGGACTACATAGTCCAGGGGCGTCACAAAGAGTCGGACTTTCACTTTCACCACCCACTCCCTCGTCCATTTCATCTACCAGTACACTCTTGCTTATCTATTTATGATGGCGCCTTTCCTTGTGGAAGGCAGTAGATTCTTTGTTGTACATCTCTCTGTATCATCAGTTCAAACGCAGAATCTTTCACTGCAAGTTACCCTGGGAGAAATCCCCAATACAGCATCCCTGCAAGACGCTCACCTCCATCTCCTTGTAAACATGTCTGGAGTCAGGATGCTTGTGACTTCTAATACCAAATAGCTCTAAGTTCTACTAAGTTCTTCTTTATACAAAGCCAAAATGAGCCATATCTGGTCCCAATTCTGCATTATGAGCAGCTGCAAGCTCTCAGTTTTTAAGTATGGATTCTCTTCTCCATACCAGAGAGCTGCAGTAATTTTTCCTGTTCTTCATTTATTGTAGTTTCCAGATCCTGCATCATCCCAGCAGTTCTCTTTCTGGGAACTTCTTGGTTTCCAGTATCACCCATGCAATCTGCTTCCCAGAACTGAATGCAATATTCAACTATGGGTGATGTGCAAGCTGGGTGATGAGTACAAAGCACAGAGGGGGAGGCACATGAGGGGGTGTTTAGATGATAACTGCAGTGATTATGATCATGACCGGATTCTAATGATCTTTGCTTAAAACAGAAGGGAAATGCTTTTTAAAAAGAAAGCAGGATATGGCAGCCTGGTTAGGAGGAGAATTTGGGGGAGAATGGATACATGTACATAAATGTATGGCTGAGTCTCTTTGCTGTACACCTGAAACTATCACAATATTGTTAATTGGCTATGCTCTGATGTAAATTAAAAGTTTTTAAAAAGTAAAATTTAATTTAAAAAGAAAGATAGCAGCATTTCCCTGATGTTCCAATGTTTAAGACTCTGTGCTTCTCCTGGAGAGGATGCACATTCAATCCCTGGTGAGGGAAGTTCTGCATGCTGTGTGGTGCAGCTAAAAAAATAAGTATTTTACCCAACCAAGGGATTGCAGTTTTAAATAAAACCAAAAGTGTAGGAATTCGAACCACCTGGATTGCCACAGATATGAAATCTATTTTCTCAGTTTTATCTCATAGGTTTCTGATGGCATAGTTGCAGTTCATGTGAGTTCTATAAAGAAGTTCATGTAACTGGTTCTCCAGCTATAAAAGGTGCCAAACCAAAATGTAAGAAGAGCAAGTTGGAAGATGAAGGATGTCAAAGCTCTAAACCCTCCCAACCTGGCACTGGCTGACTCCAGATTCTTGTTGGAAAACCGCTGTGTCACCCAACTGGCTTCAGTGGTCCTGAAGATGCTCCAGCACCCCCTGGGTCCCCATTCCTGCACTCCCCACCCATCCCTAAGCCTGCCCCCCGGTACCTCACAGTCTCCAGCTCCTTTGAAGTGCCATGTCAGGAGAACAGGGTCATCACATTCAAAAGCAAGGTCACCGGGAATACACGACTTCCATTTCCATAAGCTGCTCAAATACTAAGTAATATCTTACTTTAGGGCCTGGGAGGCCAGACGGATCTGCTTCGGTTCTTAAGGGGCTTTTGTGTATCTATATGGCCTTAAGAAAATGGATTTTCCTCCTCTGACCTTGAGTTTACTTCCTACTCCACAATCTATGAAACTAAAAATCTACAGCTAATGGAGGAGGGAAACCTAATTTCCTTTTTCAGGAAATCCAAAAAAATCAGATGATCTCCCTAATCACTTCAGTCACACTAATCTTGGTTTCTCTTTACTTCTGAGGTGTTTATTTTCTGAACCATTCATTTAAAGTGTTCTCTGTCTTTTTACTTTTATTTTCATAAAGAAAAGGAGTAATCAACTCTAGAAGGAAACACACCTAAGTCCCTCAGAAAGGTTAAGGGATTTTCCTAAAGCTGCAGAGCTGGTTAGTATGGTAGCATGCCTTATCCATCCCTAGCTAGATGTTAAGTTCCCAAGAAGCCAGAAGAGACCAGGTTGACACATCCTTCTTTCCAGACGCACCCAGTGGCTGGCTTCTGATAAAGGTACCCCCAGGCCACCTTTTTAATCCCAAACTGAGTTAAGGCTTGGGTCTATGACTGAGACTGCTCAGAGCCCTTGATGGAAAGGCAGTGCCCCTGGGCCATGTGGTATAGACCTGAGAGTTTTGGTTGCAGAGACCCTGGTAGTTATTTAATCATCTTTAGGATCTGCTCATCTTCATTATCTCGTACTCCACACATAGTTGTATTTTGCAAGACAGCAGCTGGGCTTAGGATAAACAAGACATAACTCACAGGCTAATGGTTTGATCTATCACCTGGACTTTCAATGTGTTTTCTGCCCAAACAAGTAGCTGGGGGACCCTGCATTCTCCTAGCGTTAATCCCAGGTGCTATAAAACTACACAGAACAAAAATCCATATGATGATAATATATGCCTGGAAATAGTCAGTCACTCAGTCGTGTCTGACTCTTGGCAACCCCATAGAACATAGCCTGCCAGATTTGTCTGTCCATGGAATTCTCCAGGTAAGAATACTGGAGTGGGTTCCATTCCCTTCTAGAGGGGATCTTCCTGACCCAGGGATCGAATCCAGGTCTCCTGAATCACAGGCAGATTCTTTACCATCTGAGCCACAAGGGAAGCCCTCCCTATAAGCTGACCCCAAATACAAGATGATATTTTATAAAAGAGTCAAAGGATACTTTTTGGCCAATATAAATATATCAACTTTTAGGGATACAGATGAAATATTCGAGTGACTACTCATAATATTTAATTTGTCTATATTGATATTAAAAGTCATGTATTTATATATTAAATAAAATAATGCTTAATTTAGAATTTTTCATATTCAGTCATTTGAATATGAGTCATCTGCTCATATTCAGCCTCCACCTAAATATTTCATCTTCATTATCTCCTTCAACATAATGGCCAATTTTTTTTTATCTTGTACTCAGTTGTCCAGAGCACATCTTTATGCTTCATTGTTTGACAAGACAGCAATTTGAAAAATCATGTCTGAGGATGTAGCTGAACAATGCCTTTTAAACCATAAGCTTTCATAACAATAGGAGCTTCCATTCATCCTACGGGTTGACAGCCCAACCACTCACCTTTCTGCTTTTTAAGTGCTTGCAAAATTCAACAACTAAAATTTTGAGTGACTACCCCAGGAATAATTACTAAATATATATCAAGATTCTATGCCTCCTTTTAAAAGGAGATCCTTTCCATTAGCTGACCTCTATAAAAATGCAAAACAGTGATTGAATTGTCTCAGGACTTTTAAAATTGTATTTTACTGTTAAAATAAAACAGAACTTGGCCTAAAATAAGGAAAATTCCATGAGCCTTTGAATAATATCTATATCTGCATCTTCTTCCTTTCTGTGAAATACCTTGCCTAAAAGTAAGGAGGTCCAAGTTTATATCTGTTTTCCTGAAGTAATTATTCATAGTGCCTCCTTAGTCTCAAAAGTGTCCCAATTTGGACAATAAATTATATAGTACTCTACTTACAGTGAGGAGTATATATTACTCTACACTGTAATTCTGTGGCTGTGCCAAGGCATCCAATACACTGGCCATTCGGCAGATCTCCTGTGAGACTAACGTCTGCATGGGTACCAGACGGAACCAAGGGTGGACTAGTTGGAAATTAAAGAAATGCAGCTGATAATCTAAAGTGATATTAAAATGTCTAAGATTCTGGTAATCTGACAACAGTCAACACAGCATCTGCTTCTAGAGGAAACATTTCTTTAAAATAATTCTTTTTTTTTTTTAATAAAACCCAATAACAATTGGGAGAATAGCTCAGTTGATCTGAGAACAGTGCATTTCATTTATTATTAGTTTAAACTGAATATTTAGTTTAACATTTCTAAATAGTTGGGGAGATATTGTCTTTATTTCTTATTTTACCTTTTGACTATTTGTACTTACAAAGACAGCTCATTAAAGGAAAGCTCATTTCGTACCCAGTGTCTTGCATGTGAGTGTGAAGTGTGTGATGAGGGGTGCAGAAGCAGGCAGAGTGGGGCCCACAAGGCTCACATCAGAATTCTGGCCCTGTGCCAGTCTGTGAGCCTTCTTTGGGCTACTGCCTGTAGGCTTCCAGGTGGTGCAGGTGGTAAAGAATCCACCTGCCAATGCAGGAGATGCAAAAGACATGGGTTCAATCCCTGGGTCGGGAAGATCCCCTAGAGGAGGAAATGGCAACCCACACCAGTATTCTTGCCAGGGAAATTCCATGCACCGAGGAGCCTGATGGGCTCTAGTTTATGGGGTCTCAAAGAGGCAGACACGACTGAGTGATTGAGCATACACACACACTGCCTGTACAATACTGATGGATATGCAGAGACTAGAGGGGACATCGTGAAAAAGTTCATGCAAATCCACTCCCACTCATCAGAAAATCACTCTGAACACCACCCCCACCCCCATATTGTGGATCAGAAACTTCATCTGCAAACACGAAGTCTGCCATGCAAGGCAAAAACCAATGAAGACCCCCAAAATTGCTTCTTATAGTTAACATCCTCTACGTTTCTCCATTTCTGCCTCTGAGCTGACTGCCCGAGTGTAAGGAAATCAGCCCAGGTCAGTGAGACATGTACCCCAAAGACAAGGCATTTTTCATACTGCGTGTGGGATAAGGTTTTCATTTAAAGGTCATTAAATGAACTGCTTGTGTTTGTATCACCTACTGTATTTTACTTTAAATATGGCCCAGCAGTCTCACAAGAGTTGGAAAGATTTTTTTCAATGTTAATTTTTAATTGGAGGATAATTGCTTTATAACATTGTGTTTGGTTTCTGCCATACATCAACATGAATCAGACATAGGTACACATATGCCCTCCTCCTTCTTCCTCCCTCCCACCTCCCACCCCATCCCTCTAGGTTGTCACAGAGTACCTAATTTGAGCTCCCTGCATCATACAGCAAATTCCCACTGACTGTTTTACATATGGTAATGTATATGTTCCAGTCTTACTCTTTCAGTTCATCCCTCCCTTTCCTTCCCCAGCTGTGTCCACAAGTCTTATGTATGCATCTCCATTTCTGCTCTGCAAATAGGTACTTTCTGTGTACCTAGTGTTGAGTAGCTCATCTCCCTGGACCCATGGATAATGCGATAGAAGAGGGTCTTGCCAAGGCAGGGGATGTCTCTTAGGTATCCTCTCTCTTCAGCCATGTGAGCATCTCCTCCAGCTGCCCAGCAGCACAGGGAAGGTTCTCCTGGGCTACAGTACTGAGACACACTAGATCTGTGTAGAGAACCGCTATCCTCTCTGCAGACAACCACTATCCTCTCTTGTCTTATTTCCCCTGAACCAATGGATTGCTGTCCCTCAAAACAAGCAGGACCTTGCGGCTTTCCTCTGGCCTCACCCTGGGGAATAAGGGAAAAGAGAAAGGTTTTCTTTCTTTCCTGCACTCTACAGACTTCTAAGACAATAGCCTTCTCAGCTCTTCCTCTTTGAAAGAGTTTTCTTTCTCCTACCATTTCCTATCCTGACCAAGAGCACAATGGAAGAAGAAACAGGGAGAAGCAGGGGCAGGATGTGAAGCCAGCTTTCCCCTGTGCCCTTAGAGAGTGAGGATGTGACTTGTACCTCTCTATGGCCCCCTCCTACTAACCTCCTCCAACACATTGTTCGTTCACTGAATTGTATGTTCTCAGTGTGAGGCTCTGGCCTGCAGCTTTCTCCTGCACCAAATGTGGAAGATCCACTGGAGAAGGGAATGGCAACCCACTCCAGTATTCTTGCCTGAAGGATTCCATGGACAGAGGAGCCTGGTGGGCTACAATCCATGTGGTCGCAGAGTCAGATGACTGAGAGACTGACACTTTCACTAGAACAGATCAAGCCAATTGTGTACAGATGTGTACAAATATAGCCCAAAGACCACGCTGTCCCCTGCACTCTCTGCTGGTCTGAGGTTCTTACCGTCTTTTGCAGCCTGTCCCTGTGGAATGGTGCCTTAACCTCACTGTAAGCCCAATTGCTAGTATTCTCTGTCCCTGGGATCCCAGGCTCACAGTGACCTTGGCAGTGACTTGGCCTTCCAGTGGTCCAAGGCTGTGCTGCACAGCTTGAGGCTGAGCTGTGGTGATCCCAAGACCTCCCTCTCTCTGCTTTCAGCCCACTGGCTTTCTCACTTGCTGCTGCTCCTCCTGGGGAACTCACTAGGATGGCTGGAAGAAAGGTTCAGGTCCACACAAGCCATGCCACAGTCTGGCTCTTCTTGCGTGGCTCTTATTTCTGGTGCTAGTATGTTTGCCCAGAGCTTTTTCTTCTTCCTTCCTTCCTTTCTTTCTTTCCTTCTTCCCTTTCTCTCTTCCTCTCTCTCTTCCCCCACTCCCTCTCTTTCATTTTCTGATCTTGACTACAGACCAGTGAAAAGGAAGTTTTACCAGATGATGCTTTTATATTTTTTAATGACCAAAGTGCATCTGCTACTTCTCAAGAAAACCAGCTTCCCAGAAAGCTTTTAAGACACTTTCTTTGAGTGACATTTTTCATTTTGCAAGGACCGCAGCTTTTTCTCAAACAGATTTTTATCTTTTTCTGGGGTCTGATGTGGAAATCTCACTAAATTCCTCCATCTAGAGCATGTCAGTATTTGAGTGAAATGAAAGTTTGAAGTCTCACCTGTTAATTTAAAGTAATACACACTTTTAAAATTAATGATGTGTTTAATATTGAAAGTAAGCTAAAACTGCTAACAGCAGAGCATTTCAAATAGATGCAGAAGAGCGCCACCTCGTGGCCACTGTGAAATCTGCCACTTAGACTTCTGCTGGGTTTTCCCAAGGTTGGGGCCCTTCTGCTAATTAAAATAAACGACTACCAATAAGATCTTTTCCCATGCAGTTCACATCCTAGTCTGTTCCTTTGCAGGTCAACTTGTGGAGATTTCCTGACAGTTTTGGGAAAGACAGCTGTTCTAAGTGGCTTTAGTGGGTTAGTTGAAGGAAACCTTGTGACTCTTTAAACTGTGTTTTTGGTCAAGAGGGAAAACAACTTCCTGGGAGCCCAGGTCTTTGTTTCACTCAAACCCGATGTGCTATTGCTTATGTTCTTCCAAATGTGCTCCAAGGGGATACATTCATCAGCATCTTTGAGGAAGATATTTAGAAGCCAGGTTTAGGGTTTCCCTACCGTAGACCTAAGGATTAGAACATCCAGGATGGATTCTGGAATTTGCTTTATCTTCATGAAAATATGAGTATATATAATACCATATATATATATGCTGCTGCTGCTGCTGCTGCTGCTAAGTCGGTTCAGTTGTGTCCGACTCTGTGCGACCCCACAGACGGCAGCCCATTGGGCTCTGCCATCCCTGGGATTCTCCAGGCAAGGACACTGGAGTGGGTTGCCATTTCCTTCTCCAATGCATGAAAGAGAAAAGTGAAAGTGAAGTCGCTCAGTCGTGTCTGACTCAGCGACCCCATGGACTGCAGCCTTTATATATATATATAAAGATGCAAAATATACTTCTCTTCACATGGTGGTGAAAAAAATTTAGAAGCTACTGATTTAGGGAAGGTTGTCCCTTTACACTTCATTGACTCCATTTGAAAAAAATAACTTAGTGGTCTTATGATGTGGCTTCCATTTATTGGCTTGTGAGGACTCTTTTGTAAGGAAATGTATACAGATCCCATAACTCTTTGGAGATCAATATATTTTCTAATTATAAGAAATGATAATGATCTGATTTAACCTAATTTCAATCAGATAAAAATCCTTTCTAGAGATTATTATTGTAAGACATTTTTTCTGGAATAGAGACCTCACCCTCTGTTTTTCCTGTGGTGTGCACCCATGCATTACCTTTTGTTTCTTTTTTTCTCAGCATTTCAGATCTTCCCCTAGCAGCTATCGAGCCAGTGCCCCCTGCATTTAACCACTGGGCCACCAGGCAAGTCCTATGCATTACCTTTCCATGCCAATAGCATGACACTAGCTCTCCCCTTTTTCCATCAGGGAGAAAAATCTATTTCTACTAAGAGTTAGTAGAAAGAAGTGATAAAAGAAAATTTTTAAACTTAAATCACAAAGCCAAACTTAAAAAAAAAATCTATCTAAATATCTCAGTGGAAAATCACAGTGGAAGGTTAGATGCTAAAATTAAAATCACAAAAGAAGGAAAATAATTACTGACCTTGCTGTGAACTTGAATCCAAGCACGTAGGGCATATACACCTTCTCCACTGTGTTTTATCCTCTTCCATTAGACAAATGACCATTTTAAGCTTTCCCTGGTTTGGTCAAGATACTGCTGCTGCTGCTGCTGCTAAGTCACTTCAGACGTGTCCAACTCTGTGCGACCCCATAGACGGCAGCCCACCAGGCTCCCCTGTCCCTCAGATTCTCCAGGCAAGAACACTGGAGTGGGTCGCCATTTCCTTCTCCAATGCATGAAAGTGAAAAGTGAAAGTGAAGTCGCTCAGTTGTGTCCAATTCTTCGTGACCTACCAGGCTCCTCTGTCCATGGGATTTTCCAGGCAAGAGTACTGGAATGGGGTACATCGCCTTCTCTGGGTCAAGACACTGTCCTCAGTCTTATCTATTGACATCATATAGGATCTTAACCCTTCCTTGTTTACAAAGACTCTCCTACAATCTCTAGTAAGAAAAATTCAAAGTGGTGACCAGCAGACATGTGCTTGGGTAGACTGACTCCATGCTTAAAATATATATATATATAGAGAGAGAGAGAGAGAGACTTAAAAATCATAAAGCTTCATTTAAAAATTTGGAACTTGGCTTTTCTAAGAAAATAAAAATATTTAGTGCTACAAGGCCCTTATTGCTGCACAGGAACAACTGTTCTTAACCTAAATCTATGGAATCCCTGTGTTTTTATGTAATTAATTTTATAATCTCATGTATTTTACTTCATTAAAAATATCCTGAGATGGGATCCCGAGGCTTCACCAGGCTGCCAAAGGGGCCCAATAAATGTTAAGACCTCCAAGTCTCTAGCCAAGTAGCATCTCTCCCCTTTCCCTGCATAAGTGGTTGCCGTCCTCATCATTCTTGCCTTGCTCTGAGACTGTGCATGTGTTTCCATTTTCCACTGTACTGATGCTTTTCTAAGAATTGTGAAGTATCTTCCTGCAATCATATCTCTTTTAAGAGTTGGAAAAATATAAATGAACCAAGAGGATCATGGAATTCTTATATTAGGCTGTCCCACTTGTTTATGCTGCCTCAATGATCTCTGCCCACAAGGGTTAAATTCAGCACCAAAGAACCTCAGTATAACACCAGGTTGCCACCTGCAAACAGACAATTCTGTTTGCAAACTTCACCCAAACTTCAGCCCTGCGCCTGGAGTCCTTATTCTGCTCTACTCAGTTCAGTTCAGTTCAGTTCAGTTGCTCAGTCGTGTCCGACTCTTTGCGACCCCATGAATTGCAGCATGTCAGGCCTCCCTGTCCATCACCAACTCCCAGAGTTCACTCAAACTCACGTCCATCGAGTCGGTGATGCCATCTAGCCATCTCATCCTCTGTCGTCCCCTTCTTCTCCTGCCCCCAATCCCTCCCAGCATCAGAGTCTTTTCCAATGAGTCAACTCTTCTCATGAGGTGGCCAAAGTACTGGAGTTTCAGCTTTAGCATCATTCCTTCCAAAGAACACCCAGGACTGATCTCCTTTAGAATGGACTGGTTGGATCTCCCTGCAGTCCAATGGACTCTCAAGAGTCTTCTCCAACACACCACGGTTCAAAAGCATCAATTCTTCGGCGCTAAGCTTTCTTCACAGTCCAACTCTCATATCCATACATGACTACTGAAAAACCATAGCCTTGACTAGATGGACTTTTGTTGGCAAAGTAATGTCTCTGCTTTTCAATATGCTATCTAGGTTGATCATAACTTTCCTTCCAAGGAGTAAGCGTCTTCTAATTTCATGGCTGCAGTCACCATCTGCAGTGATTTGGGAGCCCCCAAAATAAAGTCTGTCATTGTTTCCACTGTTTCCCCATCTATTTCCCATGAAGTGATGGGACCAGATGCCATGATCTTTGTTTTCTGAATGTTGAACTTTAAGCCAGATTTTTCACTCTCCTCTTTCACTTTCAAGAGGCTTTTAGTTCCTCTTCACTTTCTGCCATAAGGGTGGTGTCATCTGCATATCTGAGGTTATTGATATTTCTCCCGACAATCTTGATTCCAGCTTGTGCTTCCTCCAGCCCAGTGTTTCTCACGATGTACCCTGCATAGAAGTTAAATAAGCAGGGTGACAATATACAGCCTTGACGTACTCCTTTTCCTATTTGGAACCAGTCTGTTGTTCCATGTCCAGTTCTAACTGTTGCTTCCTGACCTGCATACAGGTTTCTCAAGAGGTAGGTCAAGTGGTCTTGTATTCCTGGACTCCCTAAATCTCCATACAAAACTCTCTGCTGCATCCTCCCTTCTTCCTGGGATATCAGGATGTGTGAGTGAGAGGCTGTTTAGAACTTGCTTGGGGGTGTCAACACTACAGTCTTCCAGGGAACTCAGAGAAGAGTTTCTGTTTCTCCTTTTCAGCAAAGGGGCAGAGATGCCGCCTCAAGCCTGTCATCCAGTCTTTGGACTTGAGGGAGCACAGAGCTGGTCCTAATAATACCCATAATTGTTATCGACAGGGTGTTTTACTCAGCTCTCTCCCTAGACCTCACCTGAGGAGATCCTCATACCAACCCATCTGAGAAAAGAAAGGAATGTGCCCCTACTTTGCAAAGGAGGACCACTGAGGTTCAAGGAGAGTGAGGCACAGTGTCAGGAGAGCACAAACTTCCTGAATCTGAATCTATATGAATACCCAGAGGGGAGAACAAAACACATATTCCTCGAAGAGAGTGACTTTTGGAAATTCCACAGCAACGGTTTAACAAGTTTTGTTTAAACTGGATACATTAATGTTTCAAAGAGTCTAGACATTTCAAGTGAATCTATTTTCTTCCAAACAGCCATCTTAGCTTTATGCTAATCACAGAGGGGAGACAACTTACAAGGGAGCTGGGCTTTTTATTTCTTATGTCAGTAAAATGTATTTTATTACACTTTTAAAAACTATAGAGAATTCTCTGTTGGTCCAGTGGCTAGGTCTAAGCTTCCACAGCTGGGGACACAGTTCAATCCCTGGCTGGAAAACTAAGATCCCACAGGCCATATCACATAGCCAAATAAAAAAAATTATAATATAGTGACATTGACTTTTTGAGTATATAGTTCTATGAATGTTAACATATGTGTAGATTTGGGTAACCACCTTTAGAATACAGATCCATCACTCCAATAAGCTCCTTAATGCTAGCCCTTTGAAATAGTTTTTAAATATTTACATTATAGGGATATTTGTAAACTGAAGTATGCATTTTATTCATAGGAAAGAATTTCTGTATGTAGGTGTATGTGTTTGTGTCTTAAAGGATTTTATTTCTTTCCACTCGGGAGGATTTTCAATTGCTGAGGAATATCCAGCACAGGCATTGTTGAAGAGCTATTTCAACAATTTTTTAAGGAAAATGATGTTTTGACTGTTTACAAATTTTCACAGAAGACATTAGAGCCGCCCTGCGAACCAAGGGGTGAGACCTAAAGTGGCCCCAGGAAGGAGACCCAAGAGCTTCCCCCAGAGTCCCCATCAACCAGCCAGGACCTTTGAGGCTGCCAATCCCAGCTCCCTCCCTGAGCCAGGTTCTGGCAACTCTCCAGTAGCTCCTCTCCACCCGCTCATCCCACCTACTTGCCTCTTCCCTGCTCCTCTCTGATTTTCTATCTCCCAGTCCTCCAGTGAGTAAGACAGGAATAGAAGAGTCTATTGACAAAGAGAAAGGATTTCCTTTTTTCCTCCTGCTAAAACTGTACCCACTATAGACTTCCTGTTCACTTAACATTGCCTGAAATAAAAGGGCATTTGTCTGCAGTGCCCACCTGCTCTCCTGAGAGACTAAGCGGTGTGCTTCCCCCAAAGCCACACGGGAAACAACCAAATCCAAAGCTTCCGTACTTGAGGCCACTAAACTCAGCTGGCTGGGTCCCCACTTGGCTTCTTCCCTTAACAAGAGAACTGAGGCTGGAAGTTAAGACAGAAAAGACAAGGGAAGAGCGACTGAACACAGATATAAAAGAAACTGATGCTCACACGGTAGGGTTCTACTGGGGGAAAAAGACAGATTGCCACGTGCCCTGCTCTCCATAAATACTGAAACAGAGACTATTAGTTGTAACCAGACCTCTGAATTCAGTAAACAATTGCATTCTTACTAAATGTTTGTGGAAGTAGACATTTTCTGAGAGGTTGCAGAAAGTAGAACTTTTAGTCTCTGACTTAGACTACTGTCCTTTCGATAATGCTTAATATGGCACCACATAAAAGAATCTGTTTACTAAGTGCCTTTTATCAGCTAGGATACAGTCTACTTATTATAGGTGACTTCAGTGCAAAGAGAAGAAATAAATAGATGAACCAGTTTCTCATTTTTTAAACACTATGGTCATATTCAAACAAGGTTGAACATATTGTGGTTAAGCTGAAGGCCATACTGTGTGTATATGTACTGTGTGTGTGTGTTAGACTACAACTATTTTCAAAGAATGTAAGCTTAAAAGAAGAAACAAAGAAAGGTAGAAAATAAATTGTCCTTCACTAAGAGATGTATGGGAGCTTGATAGAATCAGAGAACCATAACTCAATGATGAGACAGGCAATAAATAAAAAGTGCTTGAGTACCTTAATTAGTTTTTGGACTTAAAATGAGCTCTCTGTATATGGGAACAAACTCATCCCACAGGCCTAAGTCAGCTTTTGTATGTCAAAAAAAAAAAAAAAACCAACTCTAAACCAGGTGTTGGGGTATGAACTTTTCACTATTTCAACACTCAGGTATACAAATATTTGACTTTCTCTAAGTTTCTATAATAAATGGTGTTAGGTTTTGAATGCTTGTTTCAACTGGATGGCAGAAATTTTAAGTTTTCCCATTTGAAATACAATTCAGTCATTTCTGGAGTTAAAATCAGTATGTTTTGGGTAAATGGACAATTCAAGATACTTTCCAATTCCTGCTTCCATCCAGGAAAGATGTGAGTACCAGGAAAGCTTATGTATTGTCTAGAGAGGTGAATTTAATAGCTTAAATATGTTGTTCTATTATTCATAAGGTACTTCTGGGTCACCTTTACTATAAAAGTGAAGAATATTTAAAAATAAAGTTAGGGCATAGTACATAAAAGTTTTACAACTCACTTAAAATCTTAGAAGAGCTGTATATTTCAAGATGAAGATTTAAACTCTGGTTATTTAGCAGGGTCTTGGGAGGCAGGAATTGCTGTGTCAACTAATGTTGTGCTCCATATTTCATTACTGCCTTTATATTTTTTTAAATACCTCAAGAATAAAGTTTATTCAAAATGTCACACTTAGCCAGCAGCACATTATGTCCATAGAATATACTGGTACCATTGCCATTACTCTTATTTATAACAGTAGATTACTTATGGACTCTCTGCCATGGTCTCTTGGCTTATTAACATACTGCACACAAAAAGTGTAATGAATGGCCCCATAATGAGCAGTTACAAAGTCTAGTCACTCTTCCTTGGCTCTCCTTTTTGTGCAGAGGGGAAAATTGAAGAGCACTGGACTTACGCCTGAAATATCAACCACCTGACTGAGCTTGTGAGGTGAGGAGGGAATGGGACCATCTCGCTTAATTATTGAGAAATCTTTGGTCTCGCTCCAGGCTTAGAGATGAAGGCCAGCAATCAGCAAAGCTGCCTGAGCTAAACTCAAGTTCAAATCCCACAGGAGGAGGGCTTGGGTAATCAAGACCTAGACCCACAGCATTTGTTTGTCAAACTCAGTTTGGAAAAATGAAATAGCAGAAATACACCAACAGTGTAGAAGTCCACAGCACTATCTGGTTTACAAGAATATTTTTTGCTTACCTAGATCTCCTATTAACTTCTACACAAACCTAAAGTTTACTCAGTAAATACCAAGGACACTAAGAGAGGATCTTAATGGGAAGGACTGAAAAATCTTTTCTCAATTCTCATTTTTTAAAATGGATTTCTTTGAAAAAAAAGTTTTTTTCTAATGATCATAATCAAGGTAAATTAAATGATGCTCAAAGATTCCTTATGGGGTAGGGATATTCGTAATTTTACTATCCATCCTGTTGCTAGACTGGGCTTCCTGCCTCCTGCAAATCAATTTGGCTAAGCATTCCAAGATATTCTATCACCATGCAAGCATGCATGCTAAGTCACTTTAGTCAAGACCAACTCTTTGTGACCCTATTGACTGTAGCCCTCCAGACTCCTCTGTCCATGGTATTCTCCAGGCAAGAATACTGGAGTGGGTTGCCATGCCCTCTTCCAGGAGATCTTCTGGACCCGGGGACTGAACCCGTGTCTCCTCCAGATCCTACACTGCAGGTGGATTCTTTACCGCTGAGCCTCTAGGGAAACCCACTCCATTACCATATAACCCAGTAATTCTTGGGGAATATAAGCTGCTACTGCTAAGTCGCTTCAGTCATGTCCGACTCTGTGCGATCCCATAGATGGAAGCCAACCAGGCTCCCCTGTCCCTGGGATTCTCCAGGCAAGAGTACTAGAGTGGGTTGCCATTTCCTTCTCCAATGCATGAAAGTGAAAAGTGAAAGTGAAGTCGTTCACCTGTGTCCGACTCTTAGCAACCCCATGGGTGCCATTGCCTTCTCTGTGGGAAATATAAGAATAATTTTCAAAAGAATCTGTGACCCAGCAGTTTCCTGGTAACCAAATTTCCCTAGGAAACTCAATGGTTTGGTTGTTTTGTTGTGTTGCGGTAGAAAGTGTGATAGAATTTGATCTGATCCTGCTTGGGGTGGGGGGCTTGCTTCTGTGTTTTGATAATAGAGGATAACTGTGACCACCAGTAGTGAATTATACAAGGCACATATCTTATGTTTCATTACTTAGTTTATACTATGCAGAAGCAATTTGCCAACTACAGCCCTGATGAAATATAGCTGTGCAGCAAAGGAAGCATTTATTATCAGAAACACATTTCTTTTCTGACATTAAGGGGGGAGAAAAGGTCCAGATTAACTGCACTTTTAATAAGAGATAGAGTGCTGTTGGAAAACTGTTCAGGAAACTGTGGCTTTAGCTTGGATTGTGGGATGCCCATAACTAAAGTTTACTACCTTTCAGCTTAAGCCACCGCTCCAGGGTCCACCGCTATTGGAATAACTCTGGGGAGGATTGCTAGATGGGGATGTTCTAGGAGACACAATCAGCCACTGATGTGCTCCCCTGCTTAACTTTCCTAATTGATTCCACCAGACCCTCGCAGTAGACTAGCTGTTACCCTGACGCCTCCCCAGCTGTGGTCTGCTTCCTAAGGCCCACATTGGTTTCAGAAATCACTTGCTGTTTGGAAGCTGGGCCCTCAGAGCTGCAATTCAGGCTTGACAAGCAGATGTGTAGTAAAGGCTGCAGCCAAGTGCACAACACAATTTCCTCCATGGAGAGACTGCGTTAGAGACAGAACATTACTTAACAGTAGGTGGGCAGTTCATTCCTAAATAGCTCAGTTCTTCCCCATCAGGGGCCCCGCAGAAGCACACTCCTGCTGGCTGCCGAGTAAGAGGTGGCTCCTGGAACTATTTGGAGCAGACAGTGGCTACAGAAGACAGGCTCTAGGGAAGCCCCTGTCTGTGACTTTCCTATGTAAGCAACATAAAATAAAACCCCTGGGCCTGGCTTCTGTACAAACAAGCGGCAAAAACTTTCCTTCCCGTGTGTGAGCTCATTTGCTGTTCGCCCTTCACAGTTCCCTTTACTGCTGCTAAGAGCTGTTTTTGTCCAGACACAGAAGTGCCTAGGAGACCAATAGGCAAGCACCTTCTCAGGAAAAAAATCTAATGTTATTGACTGCCTATTGCCACCTGTTTGAGAGCTGTGGCACTGTGAATCGGGAAGCAGCAAAGAGCCTGTTAAGCAGCAGAGGAGAAAATGAGGCATGCAGCAAGGATACTCAGAGACACCGGAGGAAAGAGAGTCTTGCTGGCATTTGAATCCCTGTTTCAGCTTTCCCGGAGCTGATCACTTCTGTCCCTCTGGCCGTTTGGTTACTTTCCAGTTCTTAGGAAGCTAGTTTCAGTTGTGTTTCAACCCTGTGAAACCAGAGACCTTGCCAGGGCAGGACCTAGCATTGCAAAGCCTTGTGTTAAAACAAGGATATAGAGATGCATAAGAAAGCCTCCCCAGTCTAACGAAGCAGACAGGTACAGGGTCAAATGTCTTCGTAGATTAAGGAAGAAAATGATGGTGTTCTCTCTGAGGGATCTTATTACCCTCCCTCTCAGCTTTGAACACAACTCACCCTTCACCCAACACTAATTCAGCACTTATTTACTGAATCCCTACCATGAATTCCCCTCTCCAACCTGTGGCCTTTTAAACTGAATTGATGCATGCTCTTTCTTCTTCCCTGCCTAACTTTATCCAGCCTACAGAGAAAATTAAAAGCAAGGATCCCACTTATGCCCGTAACTGAGAAAATGCAACGTATCTTTAGTGGAAAGTTTACAAATAACCACCAGATGGGGCTGCTATGCAATGAAAATAACATTTTATGGGGCACTTGGAGAGGATGCAAAAATCTTCCAACATTCAGAAGTGGATATTTAAATCTTTTCTCACTAAAAACGAAGGCAAAAATATTTTATGGATGTATAAACATCTAAACTTTTTATAAAATCAAAATACTGCTTATAATATAGAAAATATTCCTTTTTAAAAAAACAAGTGATTCCTTTTAGGAAAAAAAATACATGCTTATTATATCAGATATTTTCTTATTGGAGGTTTTGCCAACATGAAGGTCACTTGCCTCGCTTTACCCCTGGCCCTTTTATCTTCATTCCTCTGTCTCTTTCAGTGAAAGGCCATAAATGAAGCGGAAATTCTTTGATTTCATTGTTGTTGTTGTTGTTACAGACTTCTATGCACTCTGTATATAAAACTAAAACTAAATGAATGACATTTGACATTTTCTGTCTTCATGCCCTTGTTTCCTGGTCTCTTCTATCTCAATCTAAATGAAATCACTTTGACTTCACTACTTCTCCTTCAGGTTTACAGTTTGAAGATGTAGATAATTTTTGATTAATAATGATAACATAAGTTTGCCACTGTCTCAGAAAATCCAAAAAGAGACAAAAGAAGGAGAGCCCTGAGTATGCCTTTGCCATCCCAGAGACCACCGCATTTAATGGGGCCAGGTGACCACAGGGGGCGGCCAACCAGCTCATAGCAGGGAGTCTCCGGACAGAAGCAGGGAAAACCGCAGAGAGGAAGCTTCCCTCCTCTTTCTACAGCACAATGAATGCAGTCTGTGTCGCACTAACTCAGAACCTGCAGCGTCCTGGTGAGAAATGGAAACCTAAAATTAGATCTGCAGAAAGGACTTTGACCTTGATATGAAAGTCAGTCCAGTGCTATGACAAGAAAGACCTGATCCATGAAGATTATGTTCTTAAAAGCTATATTTCATCTGCATACAGACTCTCAGGAAAACCACACTCAGAAAATGTATATCTTGGCAATCCTTCAACTGTAAAATCATTATATTTGGCTCTGGTTATTTTGAACATTAGATGTCTGTGTGTTTCTTTTCAAAATTTCTCCTATAAAATGTTAGTGGGTATACTGGATTCATAGCGACTTTTAAGCCTATCTGCTATTGTTGTATGTATCCAGTACTTAATGATTTTTAAAAAGAATTCAAGGACAAAGCAATAAAATGCTGCATTCAAGTAATACAGAATGTATATGATTTAGAATTAACTACAGTAAATTAATACCTTCTCTTGAAGAAATCTATCCTGAGTACCTAAAGAATATACAGTTTTAAAAGAGTACTGTCCTATAATTTCTTGCATATATTAGACTTATAGTATTTGAAATTTTCAATATCAAAGAACTTCAGGGGACCTTTATATGTGCTCCATATATATATCAAGGATAACTTAAACTGTGATTTTTTTAAAAAAGCTATTAAACAGGGAGAAAAAAACACTTATGTACTTAGGTAACATTCTAAGGAACAGCTGCCACCAATTAAACAACACATACTTTTTTTTAAAGACTCTCAGGGTTTCAGTGTGCCTTCAATGGACTGAAAAATCTGGAAAAATGGACCTCATTAGCTACCACAAATTTATTGAAAGGATATTTGAAATGGTGTTTAATACCTGCAAAGACAGGAATAATCAGTGGTTTAAACTTTCACCATAAAGATTGGTAAATAACACTGATTACAGGTCTTATTCAAACAGAGAATAATGAATATGTGATGAAAGGAGAATAGTGATCCAAATTGCTCTTAATCTTGGAATTGTGCCTATTGACTGGCCTAGAAATAATGGAACTAATCCTATGGTAAGAAAGCCAAATGCTTGAGAAAGTCATTAACTTTGGGGAAAGAGGATACTCACTACTTCATTGTGCTAGTACACTATTTTATTGAGTAGAACTTTCAAACAACTGTGTATTTAGCAGAAATCCCAGTGTTAACCCAAGTCAAATAACATTCCTTCCCACTTCTCCAGAATTTGAAAAAGCTATTTAGGTACTATTTATAATTCATCAAACATTGACTGAACACCTACTGTATGCGTGGCACACAACAGAATCAAACAAGTAATTTAACTTTTCAAAAGACAACTACTAATCTCACATTGGCTTATTTCTATTAAGCTGGAGAAGTAATGATCTTCTCAAAACAGTAAACTTACACTTTAATACTGGCTTTCCTGAAACACTTTGGCAAAGTTTCTTAAACAGGCTTATGTACAATCATCCTCTCTGATCCGAGGTTCTGCTTCCTATAGTTTGTTACTCAAAGTCAACTGCAGCCTGAAAATAATGAGGAAAATTCCAGAAATAAATAATTAGCAAGTTTTAAGTTGCAGGCCCTTCTGAGTAGCATGATGAAATCTCGCCGTGTCCTGCCCGCGACTTGGCTCTTTCCTTTGCCTGCATATCAGCTGTTGGTGTGGCGGTTTGTAGAGCTTGGGTTCAGGCAACCCTTACTGTACTTAACAATGACACCAGAGTGGATGGATGTCTAGTGATTGGAGCAATCAAGTTACGCGACAGGGAAGTGAAGAGGTGAAAGTGCTCAACGTGAGGAAAGGGAAGCCGTCCAACGCTGAGGCCTGCGGCAAGACGGAATCCTCTCTTTGTGTGAAGAAGGAAAAAGAAACTTCTGCTGGTTTTGTTTTTCTGTACCTCAGACTGTAAAATTTATCACCACAGTGCCTGGTAAGTGCTCAGTTAATTTGGAAAAGGCATTAATTTTGTACAAGATATTTTGAGAGAGAGACCACATTCAGTTAGCTTTTATTACAGTATTTGTGTGATAATTGCTCTATTTTATTATTATCTCTCACTGTGTCTAATTTACAAAGTAAACTTTATCATAGACATGTGTGTATAGATGCATAGATATGCATGTATATATGAAAAAAATAGTATATTGATATAAGAGTTTCCAGGTATTCACTGAGAAACGTTTTCCCTGCAAATAAGGGAGACTACTGCCACAGCAGGAAATCATGTGAAAGATACAGTCTTTTGTTTCTTTGTTTTTATTGGGGTATATAATCTTTTGTTTTAATCTAAATTTCTCATCTTTAGGAAGAATCATAATTTCTCATCTTTAGGGAAAGTCTCAAAAGATTTTGAATGTGAAATACTCTTTTGTTTTTGTTGTTGTTCAGTTGCTAAGCCACGTCTGACTCTGTGCGACCCCTTGGACTGCACGCCGATATTCTTATTTCCCATTAACTTTTCTTGAGGATCCATGTATCCAATACAGGTTAAATTTACTTTGTCTTTAGTCCAATTTTTGAGATCTTAGATCTTGGTCTTGACAATTTATCATTGTGTTTCTTAATTTTAACAGTAATGCATGAGCGTCTGATTGACAGAAAGGGATATATAAGGAAAAGTCATGCTGCTCTTAGCAAATGTGTTGACCGAGGGATTAATCTGTGTTAAGGTTTGCCAGGCGGGGGCGGCAGAGAGCACTTGCAAAGCAGAGACCCCTTAGCTGAGAACCTCAGGGCCTGGTGGTTGCCAGGGAACCCTCAGGGCACTGGAGAGCTGGGCAAGATCAATCTGTCGTGGGGAAATTAGCTGAATGGAGAGGCTGCTAACTGGAAGCACCAGCCAGGAGAAACAAGGAAAAAGAACAAGAAAGGGCTGAATGCAAAGAGGAAAGAGCTTGGGCTTTGAAGTCACAAAAACCTGACTTCTGTCACGTCAGGCAAAGGGCTTCATACCATGGTTGGGGTTTTCTGTGTATAAATGAATATAATGATCTATATCAGTGCTTCGCAGAATTGATACTAGGTGATCAGAGTATGTGTGTCAAGTGCTTATCACATTGCCTACCAGTTTACAGAAAGGGTTTAACAGATGTTGTGAGATATTATTTATGACAGCTGAGGCCAGAGAAGCTGGCAATGTTGAGCTGAGTGCCAGCCTCAGAGAAAGAAATGAATGGGCACCTTGAAGTTAGGGAGGAGATGAAAGCTGGGCAAAAGACTGAGGACTCCGCTCACTATATCTGAGTTGAGCTGATACCTTATTTGGACATTTAAATCTTTCCTCTAGATGTCTACCTACCCCTGCCCAGTCTTAAAGGTACCTTTTGAAGCTGTTCATTGGTAGTATCTTCTCTGGAAAACAAACTTAGTGTTATTTTATATTAACATCCTGTGTATGTGCTACTTTAGTCATGTCCAGCACTTTGCAACCCACCAGGCTCCTCTGTCCGAGGGATTCTCCAAATGAGAATACTGGAGTGGGTTGACGTGCCTTCCTCCAGGGGATCTTCCTGACCCAGGGATCCAGCTAGAGTCTCTTTACATCTCCTGCATTGAAGGCGGATTCTTTACCACTTCAGTTCAGTGCAGTTCAGTTCAATCACTCAGTCGTGTCGGACTCTTTGCGACCCCATGAATCATAGCACACCAGGCATCCCTATCCATCACCAACTTCCAGAGCTTATTCAAACTCATATCCATCAGGTCAGTGATGCCATCCAGCCATCTCATCCTCTGTCGTCCCCTTCTCCTTCACCTTCAATCTTTTCCAGCATCAGGGTTTTTCCAGTGAGTCAGTTCTTTGCATCAGAGGCCAAAGTTTGGAGTTTCAGCTTCAGCATGAGTCCTCCCAATGAATATTCAGGGCTAATTTCCTTTAGGATGGACTGGTTAGATATCCTTGCAGTCCAAGGGATTCTCAAGAGTCTTCTCCAAAACCACAGTTCAAAAGCATCAGTTCTTCAGCTCTCAGCTTTCTTTATAGTCCAATTCTCACATCCATACATGACTACTGGAAAAACCATAACTTTGACTAGACGGACCTTTGTTGGCAAAGTAATGTCTCTGCTTTTGAATATGCCATCTAAGTTGGTCATAACTTTTCTTCTGAGGAGTAAGCGTCTTTTAATTTCATGGCTGCAGTCACCATCTGCAGTGATTTTGGAGCCCCCCAAATAAAGTCTGTCATTATTTCCACTGTTTCCCCATCTATTTCCCATGAAGTGATGGGACCAGATGCCATGATCTTCGTTTTCTGAATGTTGAGCTTTAAGCCATTTTTTCACTCTCCTTTCTCACTTTCATCAAGAGGCTCTTTAGTTCTCTTCACTTTCTGCCATAAAGGTGGTGTCATCTGCATATCTGAGATTATTGATATGTCTCCCGGCAATCTTGATTCCAGCTTATGCTTCCTCCAGCCCAGTGTTTCTCATGATGTACTCTGCATATAAGTTAAATAAGCAGGGTGACAATATACAGCCTTGACGTACTCCTTTTCCTATCTGAAACCAGTCTGTTGTTCCATGTCCAATTCTAACTGTTGCTTTCTGACCTGCATATAGGTTTCTCAGGAGGCAGGTAAGGTGGTCTGGTATTCCCATCTCTTGAAGAATTTTCCACAGTTTATTGTGATCCACACAGTCAAAGGCTTTCGCAAAGTCAGTAAAGCAGAAATAGATGTTTTTCTGGAACTCTTTTGCTATTTCAATGATCCGACAGATGTTGGCAATTTGATCCCTGGTTCCTCTGGCCTTTTTTTTTTAATATAAATTTATTTATTTTAATTGGAGGTTAATTACTTTACAGTATTGTACTGGTTTTGCCATACATCAACATGAATCCACCACAGGTGTACACGTGTTCCCCATCCTGAACCCCCTCCCACCTCCCTCCCTATACCATCCCTCTGGGTCGTCCCAGTGCACCAGCCCCAAGCATCAAACCTGGACTGGTGATTAGTTTCATATATGATATTATACATGTTTCCATGCCATTCTCCCCAAATCATCCCACCCTCTCCCTTTCCCACAGAGTCCAAAAGACTGTTCTATACATCTGTGTCTCTTTTGCTGTCTCATATACAGGGTTATCATTACCATCTTTCTAAATTCCATATATATGCGTTAGTATACTGTATTGGTGTTTTTCTTTCTGGCTTACTTTACTCTGTATAATTGGCCCCAGTTTCATCCACCTCATTAGAACTGATTCAACTGTATTCTTTTAATGGCTGAGTAATACTCCATTGTGTATATGTATCACAGCTTTCTTATCCATGCATCTGCTGATGGACATCTAGGTTGCTTCCATGTCCTGGCTATTATAAACAGTGCGGCGATGAACATTGGGATACATGTGTCTCTTTCAATTCTGCTTTCCTTTGTGTGTATGCCCAGCAGTGGGATTGCTGGGTCATAAGGCAGCTCTATTTCCAGTTTTTTAAGGGATCTCCATACTGTTCTCCATAGTGGCTGTACTAGTTTGCATTCCCACCAACAGTGTAAGAGGATTCCCTTTTCTCCACACCCTCTCCAGCATTTATTGCTTGTAGACTTTTGGATACAGCCATTCTGACTGGCATGAAATGGTACCTCATTGTGGTTTTGATTTGCATTTCTCTGATAATGAGTGATGTTGATCATCTTTTCATGTGTTTGTTAGCCATCTGTATGTCTTCTTTGGAGAAATGTCTATTATGAGACTACTATCAGCAATTATATGCCAATAAAAAGGGCAACATGGAAGAAATGGACAAATTCTTTAAAAAGTACAACTTTCCAAAACTGAACCAGGAAGAAATGGAAAATCTTAACAGACCCATCACAAGCACAGAAATTGAAACTGTAATCAGAAATCTTCCAGCAAGCAAAAGCCCGGGTCCAGACAGTTTCACAGCTGAATTCTACCAAAAATTTAGAGAGGAGCTAACACCTATCCTACTCAAACTCGTCCAGAAAATTGCAGAGGAAAGTAAACTTCCAAACTCATACTATGAGACCACCATCACCCTAATACCAAAACCTGACAAAGATGCCACACAAAAAAGAAAACTACAGACCAATATCATTGATGAACATAGATGCAAAAATCCTTAACACAATTCTGACAATCAGAATCCTTTTTAACACATTAAAAAGATTGTACACCATGACCAAGTGGGCTTTATCCCAGGAATGCAAGGATTCTTCAATATATACCACATTAACAAATTGAAAAATAAAAGCCATATGATTATCTCAGTAGATACAGAGAAGGCCTTTGACAAAATTCAACATCCATTTATGATAAAAACTCTCCAGAATGCAGGAATAGAAGGAGCATACCTCAACATAACAAAAGCTATATATGACAAACCCACAGCAAACATTATCCTCAATGATGAAAAATTGAAAGCATTTCCCTAAAGTCAGGAACAAGACAAGGGTGCCCACTTTCACCACTACTATTCAACATAGTTTTGGAAGTTTTGGCCACAGCAATCAGAGCAGAAAAAGAAATAAAAAGAATCTAAATAGGAAAAGAAGTAAAACTCTCACTGTTACCAGATGACATGATCCTCTATATAGAAAACCCTGAAGACTCCACCAGAAAATTACTAGAGCTAATCAATGAATAAAGTTGCAGGATATAAAATCAACACACAGAAATCCCTCTGGCTTTTTAAATCCAGCTTGAACATCTGGAACTTCATGGTTCACATACTGTCGAAGCCTGGCTTGGAGAATTTTGAGCATTACTTTACTAGCATGTGAGATGAGTGCAATTGTGTGGGTTTGAACATTCTTTGGTATTGCCTTTCTTTGGGATTGAAATGAAAACTGACCTTTTTCCAGTCCTGTGGCCACTGTTGACTTTTTCCAAATTTGCTGGCATATTGAATGCAGCACTTTCACAGCATCATCTTTTAGGACTTGAAATAGGTCAACTGGAATTTCATCACCTCCACTAACTTTGTCGGTAGCGATGCTTCCTAAAGCCCACTTGACTTCGTATTCCAGGATTTCTGGCTCTAGGTGAGTGATCACATCATCATGGTTATCTGGGTCATGAAGATTTTTTTGGTATAGTTCTTCTCTGTATTCTTGCCACCTCTACTTAATACTGTCTGCTTCTGTTAGGTCCATACCATTTCTTCCCTTTATTGTGCCCATCTTTGCATGAAATATTCCCTTGGAATCTTTGATTTTCTTGAAGAGATCTCTAGTCACTGCCATTCTATTGTTTTCCTCTATTTCTTTGCATTGATCACTGAGGAAGACTTTCTTATCCCTCCTTGCTATTCTTTGGAACTCTGCTTTCAAATGGGTATCTTTCCTTTTCTCCTTTGCCTTTCATGTTTTCTTTTCTCAGCTATTTGGAAGGCCTCCTTGGACAACCATTTTGCCTTTTGCATTTCTTTTTCTTGGAGATGGTCTTGATCACTGCCTCCTATACATTGTCACCAACCTCTGTCCATAGTTCTTCAGCCACTCTATCAGATCTAATCCCTTGAATCTATTTGTCACTTCCACTGTATAATCATAAGGGATTTGATTTAGGTCATACCTGAATGATCTAGTGGTTTTCTACTTCTTCAATTTAAGTCTGAATTTGCCAATAAGGAGTTCATAATCTGAGCCACAGTCAGCTCCCAATCTTGTTTTTACTGACCTGTATAGAGCTTCTCCATCTTTGGCTGCAAAGAATATAATCAATCTGATTTAAGTACTGACCATCTGGTGATGTCCACGTGTAGAGTCTTCTCTTGTGTTTTTGGAAGAAAGTGTTTGCTATGACCACTGCATTCTCTTGGCAAAATCTGTTAACCTTTGACCTGCTTTGTTTTGTACTCCAAGGCCAAATTTGCCTGTTACTCCAGGTGTTTCTTGACTTCCTACTTTTGCATTCCAGTCCCCTATAATGAAAAGGACATCCTTTTGGGTGTTAGTTCTAGAAGGTCTTGTAGATCTTCTTAGAACTCTTCAACTTCAGCTTCTTCAGCCTTACTGATTGGGGCATAGACTTGGGGTACTGTGATGTTGAATGGTTTGCCTTGAAACAAACAGGGATTATTCTGTCATTTTTGAGACTGCACCCAAATCTCAAGGTGAGTGGTTTTTGGACTCTTTTGTTGACCATGAGGACTACTCCATTTCTTCTCAGGGATTCTTGCCCACAGTAGTAGTTAAAATGGTCATCTGAGTTAAATTCACCCATTCCAGTCCACCCATTAGTTCGCTGATTCCTAAAATGTCGATGTTCACTCCTGCCATCTCCTATGTGACCATTTCTAATTTGCCTTGATTCATGGACCTAACATTCCAGGTTCCTATGTAATATTGCTCTTTATGCATCGGACTCCACTTCCATCACCAGTCACATCCACAACTGGGTATTGTTTTCGCTTTGGCTTTGTCTCTTCATTCTTTCTAGAGTTATTTCTCCACTGATCTCCAGTAGCATATTGGGCACCTACTGAGCTAGGGAGTTCATCTTTCAGTCCCGTCATTTTGCCTTTTCATAGTGTATATGGGGTTCTCAAGGCAAGAATACTGAAGTAGTTTGCCATTCCCTTCTCCAGTGGACCCCGTTTTGTCGGAACTCTCCACGGAAGTGGGGTCCGATGCATAAAGAGCAATATTACATAGGAACCTGGAATGTTAGGTCCATGAATCAAGGCAAATTAGAAATGGTCAGATAGGAGATGGCAGGAGTGAACACTGACATTTTAGGAATCAGCGGACTAATGGGTGGACTGGAATGGGTGAATTTAACTCAGATGACCATTTTAACTACTATTGTGGGCAAGAATCCCTGAGAAGAAATGGAGTAGTCCTCATGGTCAACAAAAGAGTCCAAAAAACCACTCACCTTGAGATTTGGGTGCAGTCTCAAAAATGACGGAATAATCTGTTTCAGTAGCCCTACATGGTATGGCTCATAGTTTCACTGAGTTATACAAGGCTGTGGTCCGTGTGATCAGATTGGTTGTTTTCTGTGATTGTGGTTTTCATTCTGTCTGCCCTCTGATGGAGAAGGATAAGAGGCTTTTGGAAGCTTCCTGATGACAGAGACTGACTGAGGGGGAAACTGAGTTTTTTCTGATGGGTGGGGCCATGCTCAGTAAATCTTTAATCTAATTTTCTGTTGATGGGTGGGGCTTTGTTCACTCCCTGTTGTTTGAATTGCGGCCAATCTGTGGTGGAGGTAATGAAGATAATGGTGCCTCCTTCAAAAGGTCCCATGCAGGCACTGCTGCACTCAGTACCCCCAACCCTGCATCAGGCCACCGCTGACCCACGCCTCCGCTGGAGACTCCTGGACACTCATGGGCGAGTCTGGGTGAGTCTCTTGTGGGGTCACTGCTCCTTTCTCCTGGGTCCTGGTGTGCGCAAGGTTTTGTTTGTGTGCTCCAAGAGTCTGTTCCCCCAGTACTGTGTAAGTTCTGGCAGCTCTGTGGTGGGGTTAATGGCCACTTCCTCCAAGAGGGTTTATGCCATACCCAGGTCTGCTGCACTCAGAGCCCCTGCCACTGAAGCAGTCCACTGCTGACCCATACCTCTGCAGGAGACTCTCAAACACAGTTCTGGCTCAGTCTCTGTGGGGTCTCTGGGTCCTGGTGTGCACAAGCTTTGTTTGAGCCCTCCGAGCTTCTCCAGCGGGTATGGAGTTTGATTCTAAACATGATTTCTCCCCTCCTACCATCTTTCTGGGGTTTCTCCTTTGCCCTTGGACATGGGGTATCTTATTTTGGTGGGATCCAACAATCTCCTGTTGAAGGTTGTTCAGCAGCGAGTTATAATTTTGGAGTTCTCGCTTGAGAAGATGAGCGCACATCCTTCTACTCTGCCATCTTGAAATTCCCCTGGGAAGCCCTATTAAGACCTTGATATTTGACAAATGCAAATATTCAATGAGAATGAGAAGCTTGTTCCATAGAAAGTCTTCCTCACCATCCTCAGGTACACATGGTAGGACATCCACTGGAGATTGTTAGCTTTGTTTATGCAAACGACTGATTTTTTTTTTAATTTATGTAAATTGTCCCTTCTATTGCAAAAATGTGAAACAAGTACCTCACTCTTATTCTTGGAGAAGGCAGTGAGGTTTTCATACGTCTGCATAAAGACACCACAGTTTGTGAGATGCAAAATGTTCTGCTTTATAATGGGAATTATGGGTATTTTTAACTAGACTATGCTCCAGAGCAATTTTTCTGGCCACAAAGTGTTCATAACCTGGACTATCCTCCATTTACTGTAGTCTCAAACTGGAGAGCCTAAATTTTGTGAAATGTACTTTGAAGCCTTTTGCTGATTCTTTTAGCTGGACAGTGTAGCTGAGGCCATCTTCCATGTACAGGATGATTTTTCCCATCCTTGGCCATCCTGAAATGGAAATGAACATACATCAGAATAGGAGAGGAGAGAGACTGCTTTGCTCCAAGGGGACTGATGGCTTCGGCATGGGTCCAAGTTTCACTGAGACCTGGACTATTTATTGGTGTATTTGAGCTGGTTCTGGCCATGCAGAAGCCTCCAGGGGCTAGCCTGGGACACTGAGGTTTATTCTGGGCCAGTTGTAAGCCCCAAGTTTTCTTATTGGTCCTTGCAATGTCAAGCACCCAACGTGAGATTTCTTTAGCACTTAGTTGAGTTTTTATTAGACATTTTGGTTTTTCCCATTTTTAACAAGTGGCACAGCCATGTAAAATCATCCAAATGTTCAAGCTGGCAACTTCCCTACTCCTTCCCACTCCTACAACAGATCCATCAACAGTACTATCAATTCTGCCTCCAAAATGGCCAGATCTCAAACCTGTGCTGTTTCCCTTTCTTCTCTGCCCCTTTGGGTCACAGAGGAGCAAGCCCACTCTCCTGCTTCTTCTCTTGAGTTTATTCTCCATTCTTTACAGAGCAACCCAAGGAAAAGTTTTTTTAAAAAATATAAGTGAAGCCAGCTCATTCCCTTAAAAACTTTGTTTCCTTGGTGTTTTCAGGATAAAGACCCAAAGGTTCAGCATATTTGGCAAGGCCATGTTTTGACTTGGATGCACTTTCAAGAGGTTAATGTGAACTTTGGCCTCTGAGAAGTCAGCTGGGGCCCAACTACAGGGCAGTGCCAAGTGACTGTTCAAAGTATGGGCTGCCAGGTCGGTGGCAAGAGCCTGTGACAGGCTCTTGGGATTAGTGCTTTTGGGATTCCTTCTGGAAAGCAACCCAGTAGAAAAATGGACTTCCCATTTCCTGTGGGTGGAAGGTATGACAGCTCAGTAAAGAAAATGTGCCTAGTGGAGCAGGTTAGTAAGGTCTGGGGACACACCAATGACACACCCAGCCTGGGGAAGGACACAGCTTCCCTGTAAATCAAAGCCACTCCTATTCTCTTAGTCTCAAATATAAGAACCCAAAATTGTACAACTAAAAGCAAATAAGGGTTTCTGTTTATCAAGTACCTGCTAAGGGTCTGTCTTTATGCTGGGCACTTAATGTATTTGATTACAGCAACCTTATAATTATTATTATCTCCATTTTTGATATCTGGAAACCCAGGCTCAAAAGGTTACTAAGAGTTATTATAGATGATTAGTAAGGCATGAACTTTTAATAAATTACCAAATTAGCTTTCTTCATGAAGGGAAGGGATGTTTAAATTATCACCAACTAATGTATCATGTAAGACCGACTGGGTGTTTTTCTTCTTCCACTGGAAGGAGAGAGCTCCTTGAGGGCAGGGACCCTGTTTAATTCATGCTGCATTCCTAGTACATCCAACAGTGAATGATCACAGCAGTCCTTAAATAGGAGTTTGTCAGTGGGCTGAAGAAATGATTGAATGAATGAATTTTAACAGCTTCTCTAATTACCCAGTGCTTTTCATTCTGAGCTTTACAAATACAGGAAAAATTTGTGTGAACATCTATGTGTCCAGTGATGTGGTATTCGATATTTTTTTCTTATACTCTCCACTCAAGAGCTGCTATTAAAATACAGCTATGCCTGTTCAACCAAAGGTTTCCATTAGCAACAAGAATTAATTAAATTATGAGTCACCAGCAGATGACATACTGAGGCAGATTATCCCCCTCCCACAATTATTGTTTTTTGTTTTTCTAATTATAACAGTATTATAATAAAGAATACAAGCTAGATTTATTAATTTTAAAAACAAGGTATGAACTGTTATGAAAAGCTTTCCAAGATATATTTTTAGTGGGAAAAAAGATACAGAATAATTTTCATGGTATGTTTTTATCCCAGAAGATAATAAGAATAGTTACTGAAAGATTACTGTGTGCCAGGGACTATATTATACCCTCCATATGAATTATCTTATTTAATTCATTTAACAAGGGCTTCCCTGGTGGCTCAGAGGATAAAGTGTCTGCCTGCAATGCAGGAGACCCAGGTTCGATCCCTGGGTTGGGAAGATCCCCTGGAGAAGGAAATGGCAACCCACTCCAGTATTCTTGCCTGGATAATCCCACGGACAGAGGAGCCTGAGCGGGCTACAGTCCATGGGGTCGCAAAGAGTCAGACATGACTGAGTGACTTCACTTCACTTCAATTCATTTAACAACATCATATTGGTAGTATTACACTTCTACTTTAAATAGTGTTATTATATCCATATAAACATTATTTTTTAATTTTATTTTGAAATAACCCCAAACTTAGAAAAAGGTTGCAAGATACAAAGTATTGTACACTCATACAGGTAGGTACATTTTGTATATACTTCTAAATCTACATGTTTTAAAAACCCATGAGATCATACTAATATCTATAATTCAATTCTTATATCAAGTTTTAGTTTTCTCTCTTTTTATATGTTTCTTTTCTTTTTTTTTTTTTTTTTTTACTTTATAATATTGTACTGATTTTGCCATACATCAGCATGAATCTGCCACGGGTGTACACGTGTTCCCCATCCTGAACCTCCTATTTCTCTTTTTCTAATAATGAGAATCCTGAATTCAGTTGTGCTCAGTATTCTTATTATATTGATCCCTTGTATATAACCCACCTCCTCTCACTTCTGCTATCTCCCTCCCCGAAGAAGATGTCCTTCTCTTTCACCAGTCTCCCACACTTCACAGTGGTCCCTCCGGCGCCCCTTTCCCTCCCTGTCATGGAGCAGTCTCCCCCTCTCACCTAGGTTCCAGCAACCCCTACCAGCTCAAAGCTCAGAGACCCTCCCTCTCTTGTGCCAGGCTCTCCCTACTTGACGTGACACTCCATGCCCCTCTGCCTCCTCAATACAACAAGGACAGCTCCCTTGCCCGTTCAGGGTTGCTGAAAGAAAGTGGCTCCTGTGGGCCCAAAGTTTTGAAACTGGGTCAAGCAGAATATGTGTTAGCATCTTGGAAGCCCATTCTTGAAAAGACCAGAAACATGGATGGCCATTTAGCCAGTCATTTGCATGAGGATGAAATATGAAAGGTAAAAAAAGAAAGGGAAGATAATTGTATCCGGGGGACAATATTTCCTGAGCTGAAACCCGAGCAGCAAAGTCACCACTGATGTCATAACAGTGTTGCAGCTAATAATGGGCTGCTTTTTAACTGTCGGGAAATGCAAACAGCACGTTAAAACGGTTCTATTTATTCCACCCTTACAATAGCAGCACCGCGACAGAGTGCTGATCTCTGAAAGACAAAGGCTGAGAAAATAAACATGCAGTTAAGCCACGGGGCACTTAGGTTATGAGATTCCTTTTTAAATATTAGGTAATATATCCAAAATATTCAAACCACCCCAGGGACCATCTCTTGAGGTACCAGTCTGAGATCACCCACCAATCTCAAATGGCTCAGCGAAACTCTTGGTGGATGCAGGCCTGCCAGACAGCCAGGCTTCCTCTTTTCCTTACTGGCCTTACTGAGTTGCTTCAGAGGTGTTTCAGAGAGCAACATGCGGGATTCAAAATAAAGATCAGACACCTGCGCCAGGCCTGCATTCTCCTCTAACTGTGTTAATGGACAGCTGCTTGGCCTCTGTTTCATTGGCCACAGCCGAAGCCGGGCTGGGTCCTGCTCTTCCACTGTAACTGTGGGATTGCCTGTGGTTCCTGAGTGGAGAGTTTGTCTTTCCAGGGTACTACTGCCTTTCCATTTTGTCATTACTTCACTCATTCCCTTGACTTTACTTTTATCTGTGTATTTTCCAACAACTTGTTTTTACCTCATCTCCCTCTCTTTCATTAGTATTTCTGTGTTTTACTACCCATGCCTATATCCCTGGCTTCCTCTCTAAGGACTTTGGGAATGAGGTGAATTTTGTGTCTGTGGGAGATGCTGAGAGGCACATCTTTAAAGCTGACCCAGATCTTTTCATTCCACTTGAGTCCACATAAAGTGACAGCTCTCCTTTCTGGACAGCAAATTCTTTCCAGTCCACCTGCAAAGCTGCCCCACTGAAGAAATGGCTTGATTGAGGATACACACAAGGTTCACAACAAATGAACAAAACTTCCTATTATGAGACTACAAATTTCCAGGCACTTGCAACTGAGCTTTCCTCGTCATAAATACAGACTGTATCTGGCAGTCTTCTGGTGAAGTCGCTCAGTCGTGTCCAACTCTTTGTGACCCCGTGGACTGTAACCTACTAGGCTTCTCCATCCATGGGATTCTCCAGGCAAGAATACTGGAGTGGATTGCCATTTCCTTCTCCAGGGGATCTTCCCAACCCAGGGATCGAACCCAGGTCTCCTGCATTGCAGGCAGACACTTTAACCTCTGAGCCACCAGGGAAGCCCATTCCAGATTATAGATTTTCAGATTATAGATTCTCAGGACCAGGAAAATCCTAAACAGACATAAGTTCTGGGATTGTGACCAGGAATAGATTATTCTGAGAATAGAGACAAAATCATGAGTCCAAAGTGAAGTGAAGTGAAGTTGCTCGTCGCGTCCGACTCTTTGTGACCCCATGGACTGTAGCCTACCAGGCTCCTCCCTCTGTGGGATTCTACAGGCAAAAGGGACTGGAAAATCAACCAGCAGAGTAAAATGGGTGGGTTACATATACTCAGAGAAAACCATCCAAACTAAGACCACAACATGGGCATGTTAGAGTTACCAGTTTTCCCTCTAAGCTGCTCTTTCCCCTGTGCTCCAGGCAGCAGGCTGGCCTTGGACTGGAATGACAGATTCCTGTGCCCTTTGGCGTCTTGTTTGTTTCACCTAGTGGGGAACATGGGGAACACAGGAGATCAGGAAGCTGTAGGGATCAGGGTATTTATTCACTGGCTCCCTCTCCATGGGATCACTACAGACTGGCTGAATACCCCTGCTCCTGTCAGGCGTCTCCTTTCATTTCTAGCCACCGTTCTGTCGTTTGTCCTTTCTCCTAGCCCAAAGTACCTCACTACCTTATGATTTCCTTATAACCTGCCAACACCTTTGTTAATAATCCCTTTATTAAACTCTCTTCAAATTACTCAACTCTAGTGGACCATCTGTTTCCTGCTACTAATCTGATGCTTATACAAGGTCTCTGCTTAGACAAGGCAGAAGCAGGTGTTCTGGGAAATTGCAATGGGAGACAATCAGGAACCCAGTTACCTGGAAATTAAGGCCCATACGTAGGAATTTCAGTCACTCTTGATACAGAGGGACAAAGGAGAAACTTCATTACTAAAGATTAGTGATGAAAATAAGTGAATAAACTTACTGACACCTGGAGGCTCCAACCTCAGTTTATTGATAACAACATAAGAACTGTACTTTATCATAGGCCAGGCACTGTGCTAAGCTCGCAGTGCATTGTCACACTTTATTTTATGCACTTTACAGATGAGGAAATTGGGTGCACTGCTCATTGCTATTTTGTTTATTCAGCATCCATCCCTCCACGTCTTCTAAAAAGAAAACTTCAAGTTACACATCCTACATGTTAGATAGGGCTAACTTGGGCCTTATCAGAGCAATACATCTCTCATGTGTAACATATGGTTCAGTGAACATGTAGCCCAAACAGACCAGTAAGTTTTCCTTGAGTTTTGATATTTGAACTTAGAAAAAGATCTAGAAATTTAATGATGATAGCTGCCACTGCTTAGGGTCACCTTTCCTTCTGCCTGGAGGAAGCTATCTCTAGTAAGAGATCATACCGTATCATGAAAAGAGAACCATATCATGCAGAGAGAAGAGACAGATGGACCAAGAGTGAGCCCAGGAGAGATGACCTAATTTGCTCCTGCTTCCTATCTTCAAGTAGCTTCTATCCCTAGATTCTTCTTATAAGCCAGCAAGTACTTGTCTACTTGATGCAAGTGGTATTTTTGTTATATATTATCAAAAATATTCTGTAAATATATTGAAGCTTACTTAGGTATTCTTCAACTGAGTAACGATCAAGACATGTGTGTGAGGAAGCCCCCAAGGTTGGGGAAAGAGACTCAAATGGGGCAGATGGGACTGTCCTCAGGGCCCACATAGATCCAGAAATAGTTGGTAGTACAACAACCAGAATGAAAAACTTATGCATGAGACACCACATAGAATACTCAGAAATCTATTACATGATTCGTAGTGGAGGAAACATCAGTTCTGAACTTTGTTAGCTCTGCATAACAAACCCAAAATGTAAGCCCTTAAAAGATCAGACTGTTTCCAAGTAAATTAGCTATATCCTAGAACAAAGCTCAAGAATACATATAGAAATACAAAAACATGCAGCATCTAAAAATGTAAAGGTTGCACTTGCTGACATCCAATCAAACATTACCAGGCCTGCAAAGAAGGAAAATATAACCCGTACATGAAGAAAAATCAATTAAAATTGATCCAGAATTACACAGATAATAGAACTAAGTAGTCAAGGGCATGATAACCACATGTTCAAGAAAGTAGAGGAAACCATAAGTGTGTTAGGGAAAAAAATAGATGATAGTATGAAAAAGGCCCAAGTCAAACATCTAGAGTTAAAAAGTACAATGTCTAAAATGAAAAATATACTGAATGGAATTAAGTGCAAATCAGATACTGCAGACTAAAGCATTAGTGAATTCAAAGACATGTCAATAGAAACTGTTCAAAATGAAACCCAGAAAGAAAAATGACTAAAGAAGAAATCAGCAGAGCATCACTGAGCTGTGGGACCAGCCCAGGCAGCCTCCTACGTGCAAATGTAGTCCCCAAAGGAAAAGAGAGAGAATATGGAAAAAAATTATTTGAAGAAAAAAGTATTTAAAAAATAATGGCTGAAAGTTTTCCAAATTTGTTGAAAAATGTAAACACCCAGATCTAAGACTCATGAAATCCTAGTTGAAAGAAACATGAAGAACCCATACCACGGCATTTTATTATCAAATCAGGGAGCCTATCTCAGTGGCAGCATCCCTGACGGTCATACCTAGCCTCCCAATGATGGCAACCACAGATTGTTTTAAAGATGCAAATATTCTGCCCATTAATATATTTCTCAATGGCTCAATTAAAAGAATGAATTTTGGGCCACCTTGTGGAACAGAGGTGTGGAGATAAATATGTAAGTTGCACATGATAAATTTAGTTTAACATTCTTATCTCCCTAAGCCTGTGGATTCCCTCCTTCATATCATGCCGAGGAAGCTTGGTCCTGTCATCTCATTAAATGTAGGCCACCACCAAGTCCAAGTTTTAGTCAACCAAGGAAGAGAGAGTCACCTTCAGCTGCACAAGTTAACTCATTAAATCTAAAATCTCTGGGAATTATACCCATATCAATGAGTTCAACTCAATCTACTGTTATATGTTCTTTGAACAAGTGCATTTTAAATGCACCGCTACAGATATTCTCCAGGTTGATGAATATTATTAGCAAGGCCTTGGAAGTCTTTGGGGCATGTAAGTTATTTTCTCTTAGATCATAATGGGTACCCATTCCCTGGAAAATGCTGGATTTGACCTAATCCACAGGTTTAGTGCTAAATGGGAGGCTTTGGGTAAGTCTTACAGAGAATGGCGGAGAAGGCAATGGCACCCCACTCCAGTACTCTTGCCTGGAAAATCACATGGACAGAGGAGCCTGGTTGGCTGCAATCCATGGGATCACGAAGAGTTGGACACAACTGAGAGACTTCACTTTCACTTTTCACTTGAATGCATTGGAGAAGGAAATGGCAACCCACTCCAGTGTTCTTGCCTGGAAAATCCCAGGGATGGGGGAGCCTGGTGGGCTTCCGTCTCTGGGTTCACACAGAGTCGGACATGACTGAAGCGACTTAGCAGCAGCAGCAGCAACAGAGAATGGACATTCCCTTTCAAGACATTTTTCCCAGAGAAAGTTATCACAGGGTTTTCCCAGCAAAAGAAATATAATAATGGACTAAATGCTCTGGCCGAGAAGCAATGGCACCCACTCCAGTACTCTTGCCTGGAAAATTCCATGGATGGAGAAGCCTGGTGGGCTGCAGTCCATGGGGTCACTGAGAGTTGGACATGACTCAGTGACTTCACTTTCACTTTTCACTTTCATGCACTGGAGAAGGAAATGGCAACCCACTCCAGTGTTCTTGCCTGGAGAATCCCAGGGACGGCAGAGCCTGGTGGGCTGCCATCTATGAGGTGGCACAGAGTCGGACACAACTGAAGAGACTTAGCAAGCAGCAGCAGCAAATGCTCATGGAAATATCTGGCCTTAACAATGAACCATTTCTTGGAAAAGATTAGGCTGTTGAAAGCTAGAATAGCTTACTTACCAAAGACTCAGTTACGGTGGCAACTGAGAGAAAGCAGCCTGAAAAGCTGGAGCTCTGTATATGCTTTGACTCAAAGACCACGACATGATGGCATAATACGCATAGATCTGAAAATTAAGGAGCAGAGTAAACAATCAGGGGTAATCGATCCTGAAAAGGAAAGCTGAAAATGTATCTCTAGACAAATTAGAATTTGCTAATACTTTGAAAATAGCTAATACTACTAAGAAACAGTGTTCTAAAAAGTACTGAGCTCAAATTTTAACTGCCTAAAAATGTGAGTGATCTTTATACATCTTCAATGTTGTATACTGTAAAATGATTACCTTATCATAAAATAAATGAGCAAAGATTCCCCAAATGAGCAGTAGAGTACCTGGAAGCAAAACAAAGACAGGAAGACCAGAAACAAAATATGTGGTGTCCTGAATATGCTTTGCATGCTAAATTGCTTCAGTTGTGTCCAAGAATTTGCGACTCTATGGACTGTTGACAGCTAGGCTCTTCTGTTCATGGTATTCTCCAGGCAAGAATACTAGAGTAGGGTGCCATGCTCTTCTCCAGGAGATCTTCCCAGCTCAAGTATCAAACCAGTGTCTCCTGCACTGCAGGCAGATTCTTTATCACTGAGCCGCCAGAATATGTTTTATTGATTCCAAAATAAGTTTCATAGTTCATCATCCCATTTGATCTAATAATCAAACAGTGAAGCAGTCCTGAAACTGCTTCACTGTTTCACTTCAGACTGAATTGATGTTCAATTCAGTTGCTCAGTCGTGTCTGACTCCTTGAGACCTGATGGACTGCAGCAAGCCAGGACTCCCTGTCCATCACCAATTCTTGGAGTTTACTCAAACTCATGTCCATTGAGTCGGTAATGTCATCCAACTATCTCATCCTCTGTCATCCCCATTCTCCTCCCACCTACAATCTTTCCCAGCATCAGGGTCTTTTCCAATTAATCAGCTCTTTGCATCAGGTGGCTAAAGTATTGGAGTTTCAGCTTCAACATCAGTCCTTCCAATGAACACTCAGGACTGATCTCCTTTAGGTGGACTGGTTGGATCTCCTTGCAGACCAAAGGACTCTCAAAAGTCTTCTCCAACACCACAGTTCAAATGCATCAGTTCTTCGGCACTCAGCTTTCTTTATAGTCCAACTCTCACATCCATACATGACCACTGCAAAACCATAGCCTTGACTAGATGGACCTTTGTTGAAAAAGTAATGTCTATGCTTTTAATATGCTGTCTGGATCGGTTAAGTTACTCCAAGGAGTAAAGTTCTTTTAATTTCATGGCTTCAGTCACCACCTGCAGTGATTTTGGAGCCCAAAAATAAAGTCTGCTGCTGTTTCCTCTGTTTCCCCATCTATTTGCCATGAAGTGATGGTACCAGATGCCATGATCTTCATGTTTGAATGTTGAGCTTTAAGCCAACTTTTTCACTCTTCTCTTTCAGTTCCATTAAGAAGCGCTTTAGTTCTTCTTCGCTTTCTGCCATAAGAGTGGTGTCATCTGCATATCTGAGGTTATTAATATTTCTTCCGGCAATCTTGATTCCAACTTGTGCTTCCTCCAGGCCAGGGTTTCTCATGATGTACTCTGCATATAAGCAGGGTGACAATATATAGCCTTGACATGCTCCTTTTCGTATTTGGAACCAGTCTGTTGTTCCATGTCCAGTTCTGTAGGCAGATAAATTACCCTTAGCATTTAGGGCAGTATTCCAAAGGAATGTTATGAGAAAACAATAGGGAAGGATGCCTGCATGCAGCCTTTCCTTCAGCCTGCAGCACTCTCCTGCAGTGGTGTGAGGACACGCTGCTGACATTAAAAGTTAAAGGACAAGTTGATATTATTGTTCTCTTGGTTCTTTAGTTGACTAAGCATGTTTGCTGAGACAGAACCAATTAATGAAAAGAATTATGGTTATTTTATTAATATGAATAAATATCTCTTTTGTTGTTGTCACTAAATCTTGTCCAACTCTTTGCAACCCCATGGACTGCAGCATGTCAGGCTTCCCTGTCCTTCAGCATCTCCCTGAGTTTGCTCAAACTCATGTCTATTAAAACAGTGGTGCCATCCAACCTTCTTATCCTCTGTTGCCGCCTTCTTCTCCTTCCCTCAATCTTTCCCATCATCAGGATTTCTCCAGTGAGTTGGCTCTTAGCATCAGGTGGCCAAAGTATTGGAGCTTCAGCTTCAGCATCAGTCCTTCTAATGAATATTCAGTGTTGATTTCCTTTAGATTTACTGGTTTGATCTCCTTGCTGTCCAAGGGACTCTCAAGAGTCTTCTCAGAATACAGTTTATCACTCAAAGCATGTCATATCACCTTAAAGTTACTTACCTTAAAGTATCTGGCCAGAAAGGGTTTTATTATAATAATTCCCATTAAACTTCTTACTAATATGGGCCCTGATCAATATGGCTTCCAGCAAAGCAAATCTAGGACTTGGAAAAGTTCTTTAAAATTATTGTTGTGTTGTTACTCTCTCAGTCATGTCCAACTCTTGTGATCCCATGGACTATAGCTGCCAAGCTCCCCTGTCCATGGAAGTTCCTAGGCAAGAATGCTGGAGTAGGCTGCCATTTCCTTCTCCAGGGAGTCTTTATTAATATGACCTTGGCATTGAACCTAAATCACTGCAGATGGTGACTGCAGCCATGAAATTAGAAGACGCTTACTCCTTGGAAGAAAAGTTATGACCAACCTAGATAGTATATTCAAAAGCAGAGACATTACTTTGCTGACTAAGGTCCGTCTAATCAAGGCTATGGTTTTTCCTGTGGTCATGTATGGATGTGAGAGTTGGACTGTGAAGAAGGCTGAGCGCCGAAAAATTGATACTTTTGACCTGTGGTGTTGGAGAAGACTCTTGAGAGTCCCTTGGACTGCAAGGAGATCCAACCAGCCCATTCTAAAGGAGATCAGCCCTGGGATTTCTTTGGAAGGAATGATGCTAAAGATGAAACTCCAGTACTTTGGCCACCTCATGCGAAGAGTTGACTCATTGGAAAAGACTCTGATGCTGGGAGGGATTGGGGGCAGGAGGAGAAGGGGACAACCAAGGATGAGATGGCTGGATGGGATCACGGACTCGATGAATGTGAGTCTGAGTGAACTCCGGGAGATGGTGATGGACAGGGAGGCCTGGCGTGCTGCGATTCATGGGGTCGCAAAGAGTCGGACACGACTGAGCGACTGAACTGAACTGAACTGAACTGAACTGAGGCATTGAACCAGTGCAGCATGTTAATTAGAAGAGAAAAAAACAGGTTACAAACTGTATGCCCATTACTTCCCATTTTGTAATTGTGTGTGTGCATATGTGTGTTTATCTTTAATGAAAAAAAAAAGTTGTGGTTTTTTTTTTTTAAGATTCAGAGTAGCTTTACCTCAAAGAGTATTATGAGTTCATGGTTAAAGAAAGTGATTAGAAACTAGTGAAGTGCTGCTTACGTAGCATATTCTTCTAAAATACCCTCCCCCATCTTCTATAATAGCTGCCTACCTTTCAGTAGCCTATAGCCTCAAAAAAGTTGTGAAATTATGCCAATGTGTGTTCCATCATCCCTTAATTATTTGTGCCAACTAATGGGAGCTGAAATATGGAAAGCATCAAAAGATAATCCTAAATTAATTTGTTCTTGGGCTTGGAATATAACCAGACACATGTGCTTAGACATGAATATATTTACCCCCCACTAAACCTCATACCATGCCCTCAGCAATTCTTGGCTTGGTTCCACTTACAGCACTGGGGGAGGCACCAGCAACCAAAGAGAATCTGAGGAAGGATTGTTTGGTGATGGAAATTTGGCTCTAAATTGTGAATATTTGTGTGTATAAATGTGAAAACATTCATATGTAATTGTCTACATATTTATTCCACCTAGAGTGGAATAATTAATTCTCCATAGTTCTTTGATTAATGGAAAGTTTTATTTGTATAGAATCCTCCAGACCTGTAAAACACGTGGCTGGGGTAATGGAAAGAAAAGATGTCTTGGCAAAACTGAAACCCAGTGCAAAATAAAAATGCAGAACCACTTGTTCTAAAATTGTTAAGAATTTTAAGATGGTGACAACAAAGCATTATACCAAGAACAGAGCCCAGAGTAAATGCACAGGTCACAAGTCCATGAAGTGAGGCTTGGAGCCAGGTAAACTAGAGATCAAATTCTAGGTTTTCATTTATAAGCTGAGTATCTTAAGTTATTTAAACTTCTAAAGCTTTAGTTTTCTCATCTGTAGAATCAGAATAATGATTATGTATCAGTCTCAAGATTATTGTGATGATTAAGAGAGAACGTTATCTTAAGTGCATAGCTCGGTGCCTGGCTCCTGGACACTCTTTTGATCCTGCATAGTACAGTTAGAGTTAGGACATGTAAACATGAGGATCTCTCTTCAGCTTAAAATTATTTTTACTTACCCATTTTCTACCAAACAAAGTGGAAATGTACCTTATAGACAATGAAGACTTTTTTCAGTTTGGGTTTCATCCACTTTTTCAGACTTGCTACCTACCACTCTCACACATGTATCAAGGTCCAATACAAAATTTGTATTTTCACTTTTCTTTGAACATGAAAGTTGCTCGTCATGTCCACTCTTTGTGATCCCATGGACTATACAATTCATGGAATTCTCCAGGCCAGAATACTGGAGTGAGTAGCCTTTCCCTTCTCCAGGGGATCTTCCCAACCCAGGGATTGAACCAAGGTCTTCCACATTGCAGGCAGATTCTTTACTAGCTAAGCCATGAGGGAAGCCCAAGAATTCTGAAGTGGGTAGCCTGTCCCTTCTCCAGCAACTCATCCCAATCCAGGAACTGAACTGGGGTCTCCTGCATTGCACGTGGATTCTTTACCAACTGAGCTATCAGGGAAGCCCACTTTTCCTTAAGGGTCAGTAACTATAACAGACATAGGTGACATACGCTAATGAGACAACAAGCCCCAAATGGAGACATTTAAGCACCAGGTCACCAAACGAAGGGTAATTGCAGTTTCAGCTCTATCAGAAATGTAATCTCAAACCAGTCAGTTAGGAATCTCCTGATCATCACCAGTTTGGTAATCTGCCTGAAAGACTCATGTCATCCCCTGAAGGAAAATACCCTTGCAATAACCAGCCCACTTTTTTGCTTAGTAAAAAATGACCCTTTCTCTTCTGCCTATAAAAGTCTTTCATTTGTACAGCTCCTCAGAGCTCCTTTCAGTCTGTTAGATTGGATGCTGCCTGATTCAAGTTTATTTTTATTCAAATAAGCTGTTAACATTTTTAATATATTTAAATGTATCTTCTATCATATATAATAAATGTTCCTTTGTGCCAAGCAGTGTGCTAAACATTCTGTTGGAAGGAACACTCATAATCTTTATGTTTTCCAGTGTTATCTCCCAGAGTGGGCACTCCATGAGCTGTAACCCTCCTGGATACATCCACCTCCTCACTTAGCTTCCCTGGGAGGAGAGTAATACATCTCATTGGTGAGCTCGGAAGAAGCTGGCTATTTATAATTCAGCCTCTGCCTCTCTCTGTAGCAAATCTCCCCATAGGGAGCATGTGCTCCCAATTGATCTCAGGCAAGCTGTAGAAGACCTTTGCCCAGTGGGAGACCTATTGTCTAGGACTGCGACCAGGTAGTAAATCTATTTCTGGTGTTCCAGGTCAGGAAGCCTATGCTCTCCAATGTCAGTGTTATTGATGATCATGTCTCCTGTCTGCCTTACTCATTTGCTATTTTTTTTCATTTCCAGTAAAGCTATTTACACATTGAAATTTGAATTTCATATAAATTTTATGTGTCAGAAAATATTCTTTTTCCTTTTGTTCCCCCCACACACACACCCATTGCAATATGTAAAACCATTCCTCACTCACGGGCTGTATGAAAACAGGCAGGCAAGATTTGGCCACAGGCTGTAGTTGGCCTAACCCTGCCCTAGAAGTTCAGATTAACACAGACCTTCAACAGGCTTCCCTGGTGGCTCAGGAGGGTAAAGCGCCTGCCCACAATGCGGGAGACCCAGGTTCGATCCCTGGGTCAGGGAAGTTACCCTGGGGAAGGAAATGGCAACTCTCTCCAGTATTCTTGCCTGGAGAATCCCATGGATGGAGAATCCTGGTGGGCTACAGTCCATGGGGTCACAAAGAGTCGTACACGACTGAGTGAGCTCACTTCACTTCAACACAGATATTAGCTGAGTGAATCACAACCGATGTACATATGTAAAGAACTTAGTACAGCCATCTGATAAAGCATAGGATTCATCAGTTCTGCAGGAGAGATATGGACATGCAAGCTATTGGGCCATGGACCATTTTAGATATTATCTGAGTGAGTGGAGGTTACATCAGATCTTCTGGACTTGCAATTGCCCCCTTCCATGTCTAAGTATATATTCATATGGCATTTCTGTGTATACATACACACACACACATATATATATACACACACATATACATATATATATATTAGCCTATATATAGGCTATATTTGGGCATCACCTCATCTGACCCAGGTCCCTGTCCTGAGTCTTGTTGTTGTATGGTAGTCAATGACCACTCTTAACATTCAGACCACCCATTTGAACTCATCCAGGTTCAAGTACTTTTTTAAAATGAGGACTGCAGAATTACCATTATGAGTATTAGTTGTCCAGGTGCTTCTGAAAGTAAGCTACTGAGTTTCTTAATTGTTTCAGGACTTGGATGGAGAGAATGAATATTCTTTTTAAAAGCTATGCAAATACTCCAATACAATCTACATCCATGAGTCCCTTTCAGCCTCATAACTACCATATGAGATAAGCATTTTTCTCAGCCAGTTTTTATAGATAAATGAAGACTACCAATCACGAAAGTGGCATAGTTAAGATCTGAACTAGGTCTATCTAATGCCAAAGATTATGCTCTTAAAATTTCCCATTTTGCTTTTGCATGCAAATTTTATAATAAATGATAAGAACATTCAAATTTCTGGTTGAAAAAAAAGCTAGCACAGTATTATATGCAGTATCCTTATATTCTATTTGGCAGAAAAGTAAGCCAAGCTAAACTTAAATTCAGCAAATGCTGAATTTTATTTTAGGAAGAGCAAGCTGCAACCATAATAACTGTATTTACAGCTAACAGCAATAACCATGTTACTCTATAGGTCCTACACTAAAAACTGAAACTGCATTTCATGATTTACAAGGTTTGAAATGTAAACAGTAAAAGGTATTTTTTTCCCTTTGAATATTTCTCATTAACAACCACAAAACTAGCAATTTTTTGAGGAATTATGTTGTGTATTCTTTCTCAAAACACATGTAAGATATTTCTTTGATGGTGAACCCATTCTGACTCCAACATCTGACTATTTTCAACATTCTGAGAACTCCTCCACACCCACCTATCTTTGAGAAGGTTTGATTCCCTACCTAGTTGGTGGGAAGAAAAGAATTTAGAACTTTAGAGGCAGCAGACTGCCTACTTATGACCACCTGAAGAAAGAGTACTGTCCACCCCAGTTCCTTCATGCAGGTACATGAATGAGTCATCAGATCTGCACTAACGCTTCAGTTATTTATGCTGATGGCAGTTGTGCTAATAAGAGAAGTGACAAAAGGGTGTAGTGCCCAAGAAATCTGACAGATTTGATGTACCCACTTAAATCCGTAATTCAACCCCTCCTCTATATGATCCTGGGTATTGTGTTCCATAAGAATTCCTACCAAGACTTCACCCCAGTGCACCCCCTCTTGTGGTCATAAGAATGTCAACACTATGCAGTATCTTCCTCTTTGTCTATATGGCTCCATGCTTTATTCACCAAGATATATTTTTCTGTCATTTTTGTCTAATCCTATTGATTCAAATGCATTATATTCCTACCAAAAGCAATACTAACAAGATATGTAGTTTGACACATACAAAATATTCCCAAGTAAATACACACTTTTTTGTGTATAGATCTTTCTGCATTTTTCCATGTGAATTGCCTGACTTGACATTTCTTTTCTCTTTTTAATACAAAGCCTGCCACTCTTGATTATCTCTTTAATATTCTGTCCAAAATTGCAACTGAAAGGCAAAGGAAAAAAAGGTGAAGGAATGTAATTTGCACTTCTTATAACCTTGATTATTTATCAAATATACTTTTTTCTTTATAACCACCTTTTCAACATTTCAAGACATGCCTAACTGCCACTGTTCACTTCTACAGGCCCAGTGGGTAGTGGAACTCTCGGAGAATTCTGGTTTGCAGAGGCAATCACTAAGGTTAGTTTGACACTACTCTCTATTGAAGAAACTGTCTTTTGTTTGAGACAGAAGGTTGACCGATAGCAACCAAAAGAGGTTCTAGAGACTCGAGCGTGGATTTTAGTCTGCATGGGTGTAGCACCCTATTTCCAAAAAGGTTTTACTTTTACTGCCTTACTGATGCTTGTATATCCTGGTGACACAGGCAATATTTTGCACATTTTTAAAATTGATAACAAGGCACAGAGAGGTAAATGACTGGCTCAGGAACGCATAAAGTGTGATCAAGTAAGTTTCAAGTTGTAAACTTGTAATTCAAACTCTCCTCAGTAATCTGATGGAGAAAGGAAATTCCAGTTCCTAAACTGCATCATGCAGAGAATTCAGGAGCACAGCACCAACCCAGAAGACTATCCAATATAAGTCTGAGAAGTCCAGACCAGACTCTACTCCACCCAGTAGTCTCTGATTGCCTGCCTTCAACCTCCTGCCAACAGCGACTCTTACCTTAACTAGTTTAAGCAGGCGGCTCTAAATAGTTGTTGTTGGTTCCCATGGTAACAGATACCTAGGTTTCAGCTTCAAATGCCCCTTTTAATGAGGCAATTTCACGAATATTCATGATAAATTACCAGACCACAAACTTAACTGTGGGAATTTTTCCTTTGGAAAATCGAATAAAAAGAAAGCAAAAAGAATGAGCAGCAAATGGACTAGAGAAAATGGGGCCAGATTTGGAGAGGCAAATGGAAGGGAAGCTAGGCCTGATTACCAAAAGCCAGATCAAAATCAATTCAAACCAAAGCTTTAAATTATAATTGGTCCCTGAAGGGCTAGCCACCAGTCAGAGCCAAGATTCCTCGGGAGGAGAAATGGTAGAATAAGAGGTGGAGAGGGCAGAAGTTGAGTATGTCATGCAGGAGGCTGTGTATTTTAAAGAGCTTCACTTTTCTATTTTATTCCTGACCATGATGACTAAATATTGGCAACAATCTTCCTCTTGTTTCTTCATTTATGCAACCAAGAGACACTGTGACCTGAAGAAGACACACTTAACTAGACTGTGGAATTTCATTAGCAACCTAGTTCAGTTCAGTTCAGTCGCTCAGTCATGTCCAACTCTTTGCGACCCCATGAACCACAGCACGCCAGGCCTCCCTGTCCATCACCGACTCCTGGAGATCACTCAACCCATGTCCATCGAGTTGGTGATTCATCCCCTTCTCATCCTGCCCTCAATCTTTCCCAGCATCAGGGTCTTTTCCAATGAGTCTGTTCTTCCCATCAGGTGGCCAAAGTGTTGGAGTTTCAGCTTCATCATCAGTCCCTCCAATGAACACCCAGGAATGATCTCCTTTAGGATGGACTGGTTGGATCTCCTTGCAGACCATGGTACTCTCAGGAGTCTTCTCCAACACCACAGTTCAAAAGCATCAATTCTACAGCACTCAGCCTTCTTTATAGTCCAACTCTCACATCCCTACATGACTACTGCAAAAACCATAGCCTTGACTAGACGGACCTTAGTCGGCAAAGTAATGTCTCTGCTTTTTAATATGCTGTCTAGGTTGGTCATAACTTTCCTTCCAAGGAGCAAGCGTCTTCTAATTTCATGGCTGCAATCACCATCTGCAGTGATTCTGAGGCCTCCTAAAAAATAAAGTCTGACACTGTGTCCACTCTTTGCCCATCTATTTGCCATGAAGTGATGGGACCAGATGCCATGATCTTAGTTTTCTGAATGATCTTTAAGACAACTTTTTCACTCTCCTCTTTCACTTTCATCAAGAGGCTCTTTAGTTCTTCCTCACTTTCTGCCATCAGGGTGGTGATATCTGCATATCTGAGGTTATTGATATTTCTCCCAGCAATCTTGATTCCAGCTTGTGCTTCATCCAGCCCAGCGTTTCTCATGATGTACTCTGCACATAAGTTAAATAAGCAGGGTGACAATATACAGCCTTGACGTACTCCTTTTCCTATCTGGAACCAGTCTGCTGTTCCATGTCCAGTTCTAACTGTTGCTTCCTGACCTGCATACAGGTTTGTCAAGAGTCAGGTCAGGTGGTCTGCTATTCCCATCTCTTTCAGAATTTTCCACAGTTTATTGTGATCCACACAGTCAAAGGCTTTGGCATAGTCAATAAAGCAGAAATAGATGTTTTTCTGGAACTCCCTTGCTTTTTGAAGGATCCAGCAGATGTTGGCAATTTGATCTCTGGTTCCTCTGCCTTTTCTAAAACCAGCTTGCACATCTGGAATTTCATGGTTCATGTATTGCTAAAGCCTGGCTTGGAATATTTTGAGCACTGCTTTACTAGCATGTGAGATGAGTGCAATTGTGCAGTAGTTTGAGCATTCTTTGGCGTTGCCTTTCTTTGGGATTGGGATGAAAACTGACCTTTTCCAGTCCTGTGGCCACTGCTGAGTTTTCCAAATTTGCTGGCTTATTGAGTACAGCACTTTCACAGCATCATCTTTCAGGATTTGAAACAGCTCAACTGGAATTCCATCACCTCCACTAGCTTTGTTTGTAGTGATGCTTCCTAAGGCCCACTTGACTTCACATTCCAGGATGTCTGGTTCTAGGTGAATGATCACACCATGGTGATTATCTGGGTCATGTGGATCTCTGGAACAGTTCTTCTGAGTATTCTCGCCACCTCTTCTTAATTAGCAACCTAGGTTATCCACAAATCCCAAAGACATGGCAGTCTTTATAATGTTCCAGGATTATGTGATTAATCTCTTATCTCTTCTACCTACTAAAAATCTCACAAAGATAAAAGAAATTTGATACATTGCTACACTATCACATGGAAACATCATAATTACTCAAAGAAAGACATGTCAATAATCCTTTCATGTTTTACTATAAAAGAGTGCCTTGCCTATATGGTAATAGGATCGTTAAAGTACATATTCGGATGAAGGATAGCCTAAAAGAGCTTTCACAGACATTTTAAAATTTCTGGCCAAGCTCTTTAGGTCCTCTAGGACCATCTTACTCTTGCTGCTCTCAGAAAGCACCAGGGAACAGATGTGTTGCAGTTTGTGACAGGAGAACAGCCTGCGGATCCGCCTACTCCCTCCAGTCCATCTGGGAAGTGAGTGAGACAGGGAGCACACAGAAAGGGGGGCTCTCCTGGGAATCCCTGGGGGTACCATGGTTATTGGTGCTTTATTTTCAGTAGATGGCACTGTGTCTATTGAGATCAGCAAAAGGGAAGTCTGGGTGGGAAATCTGATTGTTTCTAGAGAAGGCATACTGCGTTCGATAATGCATGGTTTATATTTTTATTGAGTGACGTGATAACACAAATGCTATTTAGTATTCATGTTAGCACTCTCTTTGGAGCTCAAGGAACTTTATGATTTACTATTCTGGCTCAGACTCAAGGCTGTAGTGGAGCCCAGGGCCATTCTATGAGAGATATAGTTGGAATAAGAATAAATCACTCTGAACATTCACCTACTTTATCACCCAAACACATAAATCAGTATCTGTACTCTATCTATGGCTGGACTCCTACACTAGGCACTGGATTCCCCCTTTCCAAGGTAGAACACTCTGATGCCTTGGTTCCTGCCCAGCACACAGTAATCTCACACCCCTAGATTCAAGGCAACTAGATCAGTTTCTTACACGTTGGTGGTCCTATGTTGTAGATACTGTTACTTGCCCATCCATATTTTATCCTTTGTTGTTGTGGTTGTTCAATCGTCCAGTGTTGTCCAACTCTTTGCTACCCCATGGACTGCAGCACACCAGGCCTCCCTGTCCCTCATCATCTCCTAGAGTTTGGTCAAACTCATGTCCCTTGCAACACTGATGCCATACAGCCATCTTATCCTCTGATGCCCTCTTCTTCTGTTCTCAGTCTCTCCCAGCATCAAGGACTTTTCCAATGAATTAACTGTTCACATCAGATGACCAAAATATTAGAGCTTCAGCTTCTGCATCAGTTCTTCCAATGAGAATTCAGGGTTGATTTCCCTTAAGATTGACTGGTTTGATCTCTTTATGTTCAAGAAACTTTCAGGAGTCTTCTCCAGCACCACAGTTCAAAAGCATCAATTCTTTGGCATTATGCCTTCTTTATGGTCTAGCTCTCACAATCATATGTGACCACTGAAAAGACTGTAGCCTTGACTATATGGAATTTTGTCAGCAGCGTAATGTCTCTGCTTTTCAACACACTGTCTAGGTTTGTCATAACTTTCCTGCTGAGAAGCAATCATCTTATTTCATGGCTACAGTCACCATCCACAGTGATTTGAGAGCCCCAAAAGAGGAAACCTGTCACTACTTCCACCCTTTCCTCTTCTATTTGCTATAAAGTAATGAGGCTGGATGCCATGATCTTAATTTTTTTAATATTTAATTTTAAACTACCTCTTTCACTCTCCTCCTTCACTCTCATCAAGAGACGCTTTGTTCCTATTCGCTTTCTGCCATTAGAGTGGTATCATCTGGCTTAGACATCTGGAAGTTCTTGGTTCATGTAATGCTAAAGCCTAGCATGCAAGATTTTAAGCATGACCTTACTAGTATGAGAGATAAGTTCAATTGTCCAATGGTTAGAATGTTCTTTAGTACTACTCTTCTTGGTAGTCCTTTATAATATATATCTAAATATTTTTTCTCTCTTCTGGATGCTTTCAGGAGAGTAGACCCCAGCACCAGAAGATGAACCAAATTTATTTAAGCTGGCTGCAGTATCCCATTTCAGAATGGGAGAAGAACCTCAAGTTCGCTTCTTAGAAAATAAACTCTAAACACAGTGTGAGGGATAGAGAAGATGAAAAGAGATTCTGTGAGATAACCACTCTGCTATGCACTTAATAGAATATTCCTTATTACAATCTTGAGGTAGGTACTATGCTACCCATTTAACATTTGAGGAAAATGAAGCTCAGAAAGTTTAAACCACCTACCTAAAATCAGCCTTAGTGTTGACTGAGCTTATGATGAGATTCTAACCATTAGAGAAGTCAGCTGTCAGACTTTGGGTTAAAGAAACATGCAAGGAGAAACCTCCCATTTCTGTCCCCTGACATGACCTTTTGTGAATATGAACCCATGGGCAGCAGTATTTATCTTGAGATAATTACAGAAGTCAACCTAAGAGGGCAGACAAACTGAAAACCACAATCACAGATAACTAACCAATCTGATCACATGGACCACAGCCTTGTCTAACTCAGTGAAACTATGAGCTATGCACTGTAGGGCCACCCAAGACAGATGGGTCATGGCAGAGAGTTCTGACAAACAGGGTCCACGGGAGAAGGGAATAGCAAACCACTTCAGTATTCCTGCCTTGAGAACCTCATAAGCAGTATGAAAAGGCAAAAAGTCAGGACACTGAAGATGAACTCCCAGTCGGTAGGTGCCTAATATGCTACTGGAGATCAGTGGAGAAATAGCTCCAGAAAGAATGAAGAGACAGAGCCAAAGCAAAAACAGCACCCAGTTGTGGACATGACTGGTGATGGAAGTAAGTCCAAAGCATAAAGAGCAATATTGTAGAGGAACCTAGTGTGTTAGGTCCATGAATCAAGGTAAATTGGAAGTGGTCAAACAGGAGATGGCAAGAGTGAATGACAACATTTTAGGAATCAGAGAACTAAAATGGACTGGTATGGGTGAATTTAAATCAGATGACCATTATATCTACAACTGTGGGCAAGAATCCCTTAGAAGAAATGGAGTAGCCGTCATAGTCAACAAGAGTCCAAAATGCAGTACTTGGATGCAGTCTCAAAAACGATAGAATGATCTCTGTTCATTTCCAAGGCAAACCATTCAGTATCACAGTAATCCAAGTCTATGCCCTAACCAGTAATGCCAAAGAAGCTGAAGTTGAAAAGTTCTATGAAAACCGACTAGGCCAAAAAGATGTCTTTTTCATTACAGGGAACTGGAATGCAAAAGTAGGAAGTCAAGAGACACCTGGAGTAACAGGCAAATTTGGCCTTGGAGTACAAAACAAAGCAGGTCAATGGTTAACAGGGTTTTGCCAAGAGAATGCACTGGTCATAGCAAACACCCTCTTCCAACAACACAAGAGAAGACTCTGCATGTGGACATCATGAGATGGTCAACACCAAAATCAGATTGATTATATTCTTTGCAGCCAAAGATGGAGAAGCTCTATACAGTCAGCAAAAACAAGAACGGGAACCAACTGTGGCTCAGATCATGAATTCCTTATTGTCAAATTCAGACTGAAATTGAAGAAGTGGAAAACCACTAGGCCATTCAGGTATGGCCTAAATCAAATCCCTTACAATTATACAGTGGAAGTGACAAATAGATTCAAGAGATTAGATCTGATACACAGAAGGCCTGAAGAACTATGGACTGAGGTTCAGCACATTGTACAGGAGGCAGTGATCAAGGCCATCTCCCAGAAAAAGAAATGCAAAAGGCAAAATGGTTGTCCGAGGAGGCCTTACAAATGCCTGAGAAAAGAAAAGATGTGAAAGGCAAAGGAGAAAAGGAAAGATATACCCATTTGAATGCAGAGTTCCAAAGACTAGAAAGGAGGGATAAGAAAGTCTTCCTCAGTGATCAGTGCAAAGAAATAGAGGAAAACAATAGAAAATGACTAGAGATCTCTTCAAGAAAATTAAAGATACCAAGGGAATATTTCATGTAAAGGTGAGCACAGTAAAGGACAGAAATGGTATGGACCTAACAGAGCAAAAGATATTAAGTAGAGGTGGCAAGAATACAAGTAAGAACTATACAAAAAACACAAAACTTCATGACCCAGATAATCATGATGGTGTGATCACTCACCTAGAGCCAGACATCCCAGAATGTGAAATCAAGTGGGCCTTAGGAAGCATCACTGTGAACAAAGCTAGTAAAGGTGATGGAATTTCCAGTTGAGCTATTTCAAATCCTAAAAGACACTGTGAAAGTGCTTCACTCAATATACCAGCAATTGAAAAAGTCAACAGTGGCCATAGGACTAGAAAAGGTCAATTTTCATTTCAATCCCAAAGAAAGGGAAATCCAAACAACGGTCAAACTACCGCACAATTGCATTCATCTCACACGCAAGCAAAATAATGCTCAAAATTCTCCAAGCCAGGCTTCAACAGTACGTGAACCATTAACTTCCAGATGTTCAATCTGGATTTAGAAAAGACAGAAGAACCAGAGATCAAATTGCCAACATCCATTCAATCGCTGAAAAAGCAAGAGAGTTCCAAGAAAACTTCTGCTTTATTGATTATGCCAAAGCCTTTGCCTCTGTGGATCACAACAAACTGTGGGAAATTCTGAAAGAGAAGGAAATACCAGACCACCTGACCTGATTCTTGAGAAATCTGTATGCAGGCCAGGATACAACAATTAGAACTGGTTATGGAACAACAGGGAGATCCAACCAGTCCATTCTGAAGATCAGCCCTGGGATTTCTTTGGAAGGAATGATGCTAAAGCTGAAACTTCAGTACTTTGGCCACCTCATGCGAAGAGTTGACTCATTGCAAAAGACTCTGATGCTGGAAGGGAATGGGGGCAGGAGGAGAAGGGGACAACAGAGGATGAGATGGCCGGATGGCATCACTGACTCGATGGATGTGAGTCTGAGTGAACTCCGGGAGTTGGTGAGAGACAGGAAGGCCTGGTGTGCTGTGATTCATGGGGTCATAAAGAGTCGGACACGACTGAGAGACTGAACTGAACTGAACTGATGGAACAGCAGACTGGTTCCAAATCGGGAACGAAGTACGTCAAGGCTGTATATTGTCACCCTGCTTATTTAACTTATATACAGAGTACATCATGAGAAATTCTGGGCTGGATGAAGCAAAATCTGGAATCAAGATTGCCAGGAGAAATATCAGTAACCTCAGATATGCACATGACACCATCCTTATGGCAGAAAGTGAAGAAGAACTAAAGTGCCTCTTGATGAAAGTGAAAGAGGAGAGTGAAAAAGTTGGCTTAAAGTTCAACATTCGAAAAACTAAGATCATGGCATCTGGTCCCATCAGTTCATGGCAAATAGATAAGGAAACAGTGGAAACACGGAGAGACTTATTTTTCTGGGCTCCAAAATCACTGCAGATAGTGACTGCAGCCATGAAATTAAAAGACGCTTACTCCTTGAAAGGAAAGGTATGACCAACCTAGACCGCATATTTTTTTAATTTATTTATTTTTTTATTTACAATACTGTATTTGTTTTGCCATACATTGATATGAATCAGCCATAGGTGAACACAATCTCCCAATTCCGAAGCCCCCTCCCACCTCCCACCCCACATCCTCTACCTGAAACATCCTGTGCATCAGCCCCATGCATCCTGCATCCTACATTGAACATAGATTGGCGCTTCGTTTCTTACAAGAAAGTATACATGTTTCAATGCCATTCTCCCAAACCATCCCACCCCTTCCCTCTCCCTCAGAGTCCAAAAGTCCATTCTATACCTCTGTGTCTCTTTTGTTGTCTCACATATAGGTAGACAGCATATTAAAAGCAGAGACATTATTATGCCAACAAATGTCCATCTAGTCAAACCTATGGTTTTTCCAGTAGTCACGTATGGATGTGAGAGTTGGACTATAAAGAAAGCTGAGCACCAAAGAATTGATGCTTTTGAACGTGGTGTTGGAGAAGACTTTTGAGAGTCCCTTGGACTGCAAGGAGATCCAACCAGTCCATCCTAAAGAAAATCAGTCCTGAATATGCATTGGAAGAACTTACGCTGAAGCTGAAACTCCAATACTTTGGCCACCTGATGCAAAGAACTGACTCATTTTAAAAGACCCTGATGCTGAGAAAGAGTGAAGGCGGTTGGAGAAGGGGTCGACAGAGGAGGACATGGTTGTATGGCATCATCAACTCAATGGACATGAGTTTGGGTAAACTCTGAGAGTTGGTGATGGACAGGGAGGCCTGGTGTGCTGCAGTCCGTGGGGTCGAAAGCGTCCAACATGACTGAACGACAGAACAGAACTGAACTGAAACTAAGAGAGTAAGACAAAAGTCTCTGGATAACAGAGCAGCATGATGGAAAGAACCTGGGACCTCGATGATGCTGTGGAGTTGCTGAATGAACCAACCCTCACACTTCAGATTTATGTTTCAATCTCTTTGAAATAAATCTTATGTTACCTGTAGCTCCCTCCTCAAATCCTAACAAACACAACCTAGAATTCTAGCCATAAATAATTAGAAAAATGGTTAGTACCTGAGCCCAAAGCAGCTATCCATAGGGTAACTGCCGTCGAGTCAGGATTTGAGAGTCTACTGATCAGGACCTTTTGGCTGGATCACATCTAATGAGGCCAATCAGACCCTTTCTGGAAGAGCCATGAATAGATTTTTCTCCCATCTCTTCAGAATCTCCCTCCATCAATTAACTCATCTCTCCTCTGTATCATCAATATCTTCTGCTTATACGAGCACCTTTAAAAGTAGTAAAAAAACTAACATAGCATCTTTGTCAAGCATCAACTGTCTTACATATGACACTCTAGCTAGCTTCTTTCTTTCACTATCAACTTATCAAAATAGTTGTCTCCAGTTACTACCCTTCAAGTCACTCTTCAACTCATGGCAATTTACATCTGCTATGCTCCAACAGGATGTGGTCTTTTACAGATGTTACAGAATGGTCATAAAATAGGGTAAAAACTGAGTAACAAACCCAAGACTTAGTCATTTAGAACAGTAGCCACCACTGATTGTCTTTCATAATCCTGGGGATTAACTGGGCACAGGTGGATAATTCTGTCCTGCAGAGTGTTGTCTGGAGCTGTGGTCATTTGGAGGCTTGACTGGACTAGAACATTCACTATGGTTCATTCACAGGGCTGGCAGCTGGTGTTGGCTCTTGGCTGGAAGCTTGAGTCCTTCCCTTCGTGGTACCTTCATGTGTGGGGTTCCCACAGCATGAATGCTAGATTTTTAGGAGGAATGTTTCAAGTCTGTGAAAATAGAAGCTGCCCAGTCTCAAAGTTAACAATTTCACTTCTGCCATATATTATTTGTCAAACAAACACAAAGCAGTCTAGAATCAAGGGAAGGAAATAAATTTCACTTCTTGATGGGAGGAAGAGGAAAGAATTTGCAACCAACTTTAGTATCAGTTCAATCAGTTCAGTCGCTCCGTCGTGTCCGACTGTTTGTAACCCCATGAATCGCAGCACGCCAGGCCTCCCTGTCCATCACCAACTCCTGGAGTCCACTCAGACCCACACCCATTGAGTCAGTGATGCCATCTAGCCATCTCATCCTCTGTTGTCCCCTTCTCCTCCTGCCCCCAATCTCTCCCAGCATCAGAGTCTTGTGCAATGAGTCAATTCTTCCCATTAGGTGGCCAAAGTACTGGCGTTTCAGCTTTAGCATCATTCCTTCCAAAGAAATCCCAGGGCTAGTCTCCTTCAGAATGGAGGTTGGATCTCCATGCAGTCCAAGGGACTCTCAAGAGTCTTCTTCAACACCACAGTTCAAAAGCATCAATTCTTCAGTGCTCAGCCTTCTTCACAGTCCAACTCTCACATCCATACATGACCACAGGAAAAACCATAGGCTTGACTAGACGGACCTTAGTCGGCAAAGTAATGTCTCTGCTTTTGAATATGCTATCTAGGTTGGTCATAACTTTCCTTTCAAGGAGTAGGCGTCTTTTAATTTCATGGCTGCAATCACCATCTGCAGTGATTTGGGAGCCCAAAAATAAAGTCAGCCACTGTTTCCACTGTTTCCCCATCTATTTCCCATGAAGTGATGGGACCAGATGCCATGATCTTCGTTTTCTGAATGTTGAGCTTTAAGCCAACTTTTTCACTCTCCTCTTTCACTTTCATCAGGAGGCTTTTTAGTTCCTCTTCACTTTCTGCAATAAGGGTGGTGTCATCTGCATATCTGAGGTTATTGATATTTCTCCCAGCAATCTTGATTCCAGCTTGTTTCTTCCAGTCCAGCGTTTCTTATGATGTACTCTGCACATAAGTTAAATAAGCCAGGTGACAATATACAGCCTCGACGTACTCCTTTTCCTATGTGAAACCAGTCTGTTGTTCCATGTCCAGTTCTAACTGCTGCTTCCTGACCTGCATACAGGTTTCTCAAGAGGCAGGTCAGGTGGTCTGGTATTCCCATCTCTTTCAGAATTTTCCACAGTTTATTGTGATCCACACAGTCAAAGGCTTTGGCATAGTCAATAAGGCAGAAATAGATATTTTTTCTGGAACTCTCTTGCTTTTCTCATGATCCAGCAGATGTTGGCAATTTGATCTCTGGTTCCTCTGGCTTTTCTAAAACCAGCTTGAACATCAGGAAGTTCATGGTTCACGTATTGCTGAAGCCTGGCTTGGAGAATTCTGAACATTACTTTACTAGCATGTGAGATGAGTGCAATTGTGTGGTAGTTTGAGCATTCTTTGGCGTTGCTTTTCTTTGGGATTGGAATGAAAACTGACCTTTTCCGGTCCTGTGGCCACTGCTGAGTTTTCAAAATATGCTGGCATATTGAGTGCAGCACTTTCACAGCGTCATCTTTCAGGATTTGAAACAGCTCAACTGGAATTCCATCACCTCCATTAGCTTTGTTCATAGTGATGCTTTCTAAGGCCCACTTGACTTTACATTCCAGGATGTCTGGCTCTAGATGAATGATCACACCATCGTGATTATCTTGGTCATGAAGATTTTTTTGTACAGTTCCTCTGTGTATTCTTGCCACCTCTTCTTAATATCTTCTGCTTCTGTTAGGTCCATACCATTTCTGTCCTTTATCGAGCCCATCTTTGCATGAAATGTTCCCTTGGTATCACTAATTTTCTTGAAGAGATCTCTAGTCTTTCCCGTTCTGTTGTTTTCCTCTATTTCTTTGCACTGATCACTGAAGAAGGCTTTCTTATCTCTTCTTGCTATTTTTTGGAACTCTGCATTCAGATGCTTGTATCTTTCCTTTTCTCCTTTGCTTTTTGCTTCTCTTCTTTTCACAGCTATTTGTAAGGCCTCCCCAGACAGCCATTTTGCTTTTTTGCATTTCTTTTCCATGGGGATGGTCTTGATCCCTGTCTCCTGTACAGTCTCATGAACCTCAGTTCATAGTTCATCAGGGACTATGTCTATCAGATCTAGTCCCTTAAATCTATTTCTCACTTCCTCTGTATAATCATCAGGGATTTGAATTAGGTCATACCTGAATGGTCTAGTGGTTTTTCCCTATTTTCTTCAATTTAAGTCTGAATTTGGCAATAAGGAGTTCATGATCTGAGCCACAGTCAGCTCCTGGTCTTGTTTTTGTTGACTGTATAGAGCTTCTCCATCTTTGGCTGCATAGAATATAATCAATCTGATTTCAGTGTTGACCATCTGGTGATGTCCATGTGTAGAGTCTTCTCTTGTGTTGTTGGAAGAGGGTGTTTGCTATGACCAGTACATTTTCTTGGCAAAACTCTATTAGTCTTTGCCCTACTTTATTCCACATTCCAAGGCCAAATTTGCCTGTTACTCCAGGTGTTTCTTGACTTCCTACTTTTGCATTCCAGTCTCCTATAATTAAAAGGACGTCTGTTTTGGGTGTTAGTTCTAAAAGGTCTTGTAGGTCTTCATAGAACTGTTCAACTTCAGCTTCTTCAGCGTTACTGGTTGGGGCATAGACTTGGATTACTCTATATTGAATGGTTTGCCTTGGAAATGAACAGAGATCATTCTGTCGTTTTTGAGATTGCATCCAAGTACTGCATTTCGGACTCTTGTTGACCATGATGGCTACTCCGTTTCTTCTGAGGGATTCCTGCCCACAGTAGTAGATATACCACTGTTATTAATGGTCTTCCTTATTGCTAATTACAGTGAAAATAATAAGGTTTTTATTTTCTGTGGCATCTCAATTCTTGAAATTTTTCATCCTTTCAACTTCCATGACAACATACTCCCCTAGTTTTCTTGATCTACCCTTAACCCTTTTGTTAAGAATCCACTTCTCTTCCTCACACTTGAAATAGTATTATTCCTTAGTATTCCATCCTTGGTCCTCTTCTATTATCACTTTATAGTTTTCTGTTTATCTTATTGGACATTCTAATAAACTCTCAAGACTTCCATTACAATATACATATTAATCACTCTGAAGTCTTTAGTCATCTTTACTGAACATTTCCTATTTCCATCTAAGTATCTTATAAGAATCACAAATTCAGAATATCCAAAACTGAGCTCATCATAGTTTCTCCCAAAGCTTCAATTTCAGTGTTATCTCTCTCTGTGAATAGCATCGTAATTCCCTCAGTTACATAATACAGAGAATTAATCATTTGACTCCTTTATTTTGCTCAACTCTATATCCAGTTACCAAACCTAGTTTATTATCTCTTTAATATATTTCAAATTAATTAATTTGCCTACATCTCTTCTCTAGTACTCTAGTCCTGAACTCTAGTTCAGATCACTATCATCTTTTACCAGACATATTTGAGCATCTTTTATCGAGTTTTCTCATTCTACATTGGCCTCCTCTTTAATTCATTTTCTATACTGAAGCCAGAGTAGCTTTTCATGACAATACTACCTTATGCTATGCTCAGTTTGGCAGCATATATACTAAAGTTGGAACAATACAGAGAAGACTAGCATGACCACTTTGATAGAATGACTTACAAATTTCTAAAGTTTTTTTTTTTTTCTTTACTGATGGACGCACAATCTATAAAGGTATATTTTGCATGATGATAACAGCACATAGGAAGAGATGATGAAGTCATACAGGAGCAAAGTTTCTGTATACTGTTGTAATGAACTAGGTATTAATCTGAACTAGATTCTTATAAATTAAGACATTAATTGTAATCTTTATAGCAATCACTGGGTTTCCCCAATGGCTCAGTGGGTAAAGAATCTGCCTGCAATGCAGGAGACAACAGGAAAAGAAGGTTTAATCCCTGGGCTAGGAAGATCCCCTGAAGGAAAAATGGCAACCCACTCCAGAATTCTTGCCTGGAAAATCCCATGGACAGAGCAGCCTGGCTGGCTACAGTCCATAGGATCTCAAAGAATCAGATACGAGTGAGCAACTAGCAAATGTATAATTAAAATTCTTTTAAAGATATAAAAATTATAGCATATATACATATATATATATATATATACCTGACAATTCCAAACTTGTGAATCAAAAGCTAACAGAATTGAAGGGGAAAATAATCAATTCAGTAATAACAGTTGGAGATTTCCTCACCTCACTTTCAATAATGGGTAGAAGAACTAGACAGAAAATCATCAAGCTAGTAAAAGACTTGAATGATATTATAATTGTCTTAACAGAGAGACAGAGAAGTCTCTATTCAACAGCTACAAAAAAACACATGCTTTTCAAATACATGTGGAACATTTACCACTATAAAATGTAGGTTAGGCCATAAAACAAATGTAAATAATTTTTTAAAAGATTGAAATCATATGAAATATGTTCTCTAACCACAATGGAATGAACTTATGAATGAGTCTGAGTGAACTCTGGGGGTTGGTAATAGACAGGGAGGCCTGGCGTGCTGCAATTCATGGGGTTGTAAAGAGTCGGACACGACTGAGCGACTGAACTGAACTGAACTGAGCAAAGAAATTTTGCAAATTCACAAATACATGGAAATTAAACCCAGTCATAATCAGAAAGTCAAAAGGAAATAACAAAGGAAATTAGAAAATATTTTAAGATGAATGAAAATTAAAACACAGTATACCAAATGTTATGGGGTGCAATGAAAACAGTGTACTATATTTGCCTATGTTTAAAAAAAAAGATCTCAAATCAATAATCTAATATGCCACCTTTGAGAACTGGAAAAACAAAAGCAAACTAAGTCTAGAGCAGGACAGAAATATATAGGTTGGAGTGAAAATAAAATAGAGAATAAAAATAATAATAAAATCAACAAAACTGAATATTGGTTCATTGAAATGATCAACAAAATTGACAGATCTTTTAGCTAGCCAAATCAAGCAAAAAAAGAAAATACTAAAATTACTAAAGAAAAAATGAAAGTCACTAGTCTTGTCTGACTCTTTGTGACCCCAGGGACTGTAGCCTGCCAGGCTTACTTGTCCATGGGATTCTCCAGGCAAGAATACTGGAATGGGTAGCCGTTCCCTTCTCCAGGGGATCTACCCAATCCAGGAATCAAACCTAGGTCTCCTGCATTGCAGGCAGATTCTTTTTTTTTATTTTTATTTATTTATTTATTTTTAAAATTACAATACTGTATTTGTTTTGCCATACATTGACATGAATCAGCCATAGGTGAACACAATCTCCCAATGCCGAAGCCTTCTCCCACCTCACACCCCACATCCTCTACCTGAATCATCCTGTGCACCAGCCCCATGCATCCTGCATCCTGCATTGAACATAGATTGGTGCTTCATTTCTTACAAGAAAGTATACATGTTTCCATACCATTCTCCCAAACCATCCCACCCTTTCCCTCTCCCTCAGAGTCCAAAAGTCCGTTCTATATCTCTGTGTCTCTTTTGCTGTCTCACATATAGGGTCATCATTACTATCTTCTAAATTCCATATATATGTGTCAGTATACTGTATTGGTGTTTTTCTTGCTTACTTCACTCTGTATAATCGGTTCCAATTTCATCCATCTCATTAGAACTGAGTCAAATTTATTCTTTTTAAGGGCTGAGTAGTACTCCATTGTGTATATGTGTATATGTGTGTGACGTTGATAATGATAACCCCTCTTTTCTTTAGTAGGGCTTCATGGTGGCTTCCATGGTGGCTGAGCCACCATGGAAGCCCTACTAAAGAAAAGAGGGGTTATCATTATCAACATCACACACAAAAAGATTATAAGGTGTTATGGACTGAATGTTTGTATCCTTCAAAATTCATATATTGAAGTCCTAACACCCAATTGTTAGGAGATAGGTGTTCGGAAATAGGATCTTTGAAAAGCAATAGGGATAGATTAAGTAAAGAGGGTGAAGCTCTCAGGATGAGAATGATGAGACTAGTGACTTTAGAAGAAGAGATAGATCTTTCTCTCTCCCTCTTTCTCTGACCCCACTGGATTCCACTTTTCTTGGAATATAGTAAGTATATATTTAACAGTATTTAGAAACTACCAAACAGTTTTCAAAGTGTTTGTACATTTTATATTGCCACAAGCAGGGTATGAAATTTCTCATTGTTCTTTATGCTTACTAACTTTTGGTTTGGTTAGTCTTTTAAATTTTAACTTTTTAAATGGATGTGTAATAATGTCTCATTGTGGTTTTAATTTGCATTTCACTGATGACTAATGATGTTAAGTGCCTTTTCAGTCCTTATTAGCTATTAGTGTATCTTCTTTTTAAAATTATCTTTTCAAAATTTTTGTCCATTTAAAAATTGGATTAAGGTTCTAAACACATGGAAACTTAAAAGTATTCACTTTAACCAAAGATCTCAAGCTCACTCATGTATCTTATTCTCCTTCCCTTAGGTTTTCCATAGTTCTCCTTTATCTTTTATAAAAATTTCTTTAAAGTTGGAATTGAATTTTATAATTTAAGACTAATGAAAAATATTCAATTTTAAAATAAATATCAATTGTTTAAAAATTAAAAAACAAAAATGTATGTAAATTTTATGTACATGTACCTTATTACATTACTGCACAGTGAAAAATTGAATTGTTTTTTTTTGATACTGATTTGTAGGAGTTTTTATATATTCTGACCATAAGTCCTTGTGAATATTTCTACCAGTCTGTGGCTTACCTTTTCATTTTCCAACTTTCTTTTCATTATTCATTTTTGAATTAATTTGATATTAATTTTTGGCTGACTGGGTCTTCATTGCTGTGAGGGAGCTTTCTCTAGCTGCAGTGAGCTTTCTCTGGTTGCAGCAAGCAGGGCTTACTCTCTAGGTGTGGTGCACAAGCTTCTTGTTGCAGAGGCTTCTGTTGTGGAGCATGGCCTCTAGGTAGCTCCTGCTTTAGCAGCTGTAGCATGTTGGCTTGAGGGCACAGGCTCAGTAGTTGTGGCACATGGGCTTAGTTGCCCTGAGGCAGGCGGGATCCTTCCAGAGCAGGGATTGAACTCATGTCCCCTGCATTGGCAGATAGATGGCTAACCACTCGACCACATTTTCCTCATTTCCCGACTTTGGTTCAAGCACTACTATTAGACTTCATTTATTGAGCAGGCCTTAAGCTTTGTCATCTGTCCCCCATCCACACTTCCTGTGAAACCACTGAAAATGAAATAGATCACCAAAATTTGACACACATGCCTACAGGCAAAAGCCATTCCTGGTGTTCCCCACCTCCTAGGAGTTGTGTGTTCACTTCACCAATTTTTGTCTTCTTAGAATCTTTATTTTCTTGGCAGCTCAGTAATGTATCTGAACGTTTTTGTTTGTTTGTTTACATTTTATATGGCAGAATTATTGCTATCAGTAGGAGAACCACCATTTTCCTGGTGGTGAGCACTAGCCATGTGATACAGTTCTGGCCAGTATGATAGAAAATGAAATCTACAGGCAGTGATCCTTTCTTCTTCCTTCTGCTTTGAGTATAGATGTAAGACCCAGAGATGCTGTAGTGGGTTTTAATTCATGAAGTGATAAAATAACAGATTTACCAACAACAGCAAAGTAGAAGGAAAATAGGAGCCATAAGTAATAACACCACGAGCTGTGGCCCAACCCTAGACGTATTACTCTAAACATCTTAAGTTTAAAAAAAGTGTTAGAAACCCTTATTTGTCTAACAATGAATTAATTGGGTTTTCTGTTACTTGCCATCAAAAGTTAATCATCTTTAGAGATATAATACTTATACATTCATTCACCTATCCAGTCAATAGGGATATATTAACCATATACTGAGTGCCAGGCACAGTTTATAGCATAATTTATCAGTACAGACCATATTATTATTTGAGAGCATTTTACACATTTGTGGGAAGGTTTTTATAGTGTTACAGTAACTGGGGGTTGGTACTACTTAATGAGTTGATTCTTGGAATGTAACACTTCTTCAAATGCAAGGACAGTCTCATGAAGTAAGAATTGTCCAGTAGCTTGTACACTTTTCAGCACCTTCCAAGACACACATTTATGTAAACAATGGAGTTTTTAATGATCTGAACTCAGAATCTAACTCCATTTTACAACCAAATACCATATATTTTCTGCAGTGCTTAATAGATCCAAACTTTCTAAGAAAATTTTGTTAGAAATTTACCATAAGTTATCCAAGATCACGAGTAGCAATTCTGCATATGGTTTTTGAGACTCCAGTATAACAAACTTGTATCAGTCTGCTTTTATAGCATTCTCCTACTGACTCTACATATACATGCAGGCATCTGATGATGTTACTATATCTACCAGTCACACCTAGACATTTTCAGACTGAAGTACATATTTTATTATAAAGAACTTCGCTTTTATTCTTTACTCCTTTATATTATAATCATGCATTGTGGGGGTTTTTGTGACAGTATATTCCTATGTGAGTTATATTAATTATTTAAACTAGAGGATGAAAAGTTTAGATAGCATCACCAACTCAATGGACTTGAATTTTAGAAAACTCTGGGAGATAATAGAGGACAGATGAGCCTGGTGTGCTGCAGTCCATGGGGCTGCAAAGAGTCAGACACAACTTAGTGGCTTAATAGCAACAAAGTAATTTAATCTCAGAATTGTAAGCAGGTCTTATAAAATATCTATCATAAAAAGGAGAGCTGGTCTTTGATAGAGTTAAGAATTACTGGTTTTAATAGTAATTTCATATCTTTAAGAAATTGTTAAATAACATTTACTATTTCTTAGTAAGATGACAAGAAAATGGTTAAAGAAAAAGGAAACTCCTGCTTGTTGGAAAACTTGATCCTTAGCAAGAATTTCCTGCTTCCAGAATTTAAGAATGTGAGTTTATACCCCATGGCTGTTTGACTCAGATCACAGATGTTCCTGCCCCTCTACCAACTGCCCCTGTTCCTGGTGCCTGTGGGGACAGCGTGAAATGATCTTTCCAAGAATTTGGCTTTACTTCTCTTGAAGTGTGTCATCTTTCCTTTGAAGGGAGAACACAAGGAGTACCTACTGACTTAGAGAAAGAATGACAGAAGTGTGACTTGGCTAGGATCATGCAGAAGCTAGTGAGTGTTGAAAGCTAGAATACAAACTCAGATTTACTCACTCCTTAGGCTAAATAAATTTTAGTTCACTAATATACAACAGACTGGTTGCAAATAGGAAAAGGAGTATGTCAAGGCTGTATATTGCACCCTGCTTATTTAACATATATGCAGAGTACATCATGAGAAACGTTGGGCTGGAAGAAACACAGGCTGGAATCAAGATTGCCAGGAGAAATATCAATAACCTCAGATATGCAGATGACACCACCCTATGGCAGAAAGTGAAGAGGAGCTAAAGGGCCTCTTGATGAAGGTGAAAGAGGAGAGTGAAAAAGTTGGCTTAAAGCTCAACATTCAGAAAACGAAGATCATGGCATCTGGTCCCATCACTTCATGGGAAATAGATGGGGAAACAGTGGAAACAGTGTCAGACTTTATTTTGGGGGCTCCAAAATCACTGCAGATGGTGACTGCAGCCATGAAATTAGAAGACGCTTACTCCTTGGAAGAAAAGTTATGACCAACTTTGATAGTATATTCAAAAGCAGAGACATTACTTTGCCAACTAAGGTCCATCTAGTCAAGGCTATGGGTTTTCCTGTGGTCATGTATGGATGTGAGAGTTGGACTGTGAAGAAGGCTGAGTGCTGAAGAATTGATGCTTTTGAACTGTGGTTTTGGAGAAGACTCTTGAGAATCCCTTGGACTGCAAGGAGATCCAACCAGTCCATTCTGAAGGAGACTAGCCCTGGGATTTCTTTGGAAGGAATGATGCTAAAGCTGAAACTTGAGTACTTTGGCCACCTCATGCAAAGAGTTGACTCATTGGAAAAGACTCAGATGCTGGGAGGGATTGGGGGCAGGAGGAGAAGGGGACAACAGAGGATGAGATGGCTGGATGGTATCACGGACTCGATGGACATGAGTCTGAGTGAACTCCGAGAGATGGTGATGAACAGGGAGGCCTGGTGTGCTGCGATTCATGGGGTCGCAAAGAGTCTGACACGACTGAGCGACTGAACTGAACTGAACTGAATATATGTTTCAAATGTTGGGGAAAATGTTGGGGGATGAGAAGGAGTTAAGAATATCTGTGTATGGTCAGGAAGAGCTCCCTACTCTTTGAGTTTAATAACTTTAAAAGGTGGCTCTCGCTTTCATATGAACACCTTCTGTTGACCCTTCTCTTTTTCTTAGTGAGAAAAGTGAAAAAAGGAAAATCCCAAAGGTTACAGAAATATTAATTGACAAGGTGGAGGTCAGCTCCCTAACATTCTAGGCAGGCATCTTTAATACAATAAAGCGAGTTGATGTTCACCTCTTATTATAGCTTTAAAGTGTCCTCATTAGCCAGTTACACTCAGTCCCCTTTTCCTTCATTACCACCCACCTCTAGTTCACCCTCATCTCTCTTACTGTATACATGGAGTTTTCTTGTGTGTTTCACTGGGATCTTTCCATTTTGCCCTACCAGACGCATTTTGTTTATAAGTATTATCAAAATGACAGATTTCAAACACAAAGTGACACTTTGAATAGCTTAAGTCTTGGGCAAGTGTCTGAAACTCCCTAGAGTCCAGTTCATCATACCTTCATATGTGTCATTATTTGTGCTTTATGAATGCCCACAAGAAGGTTTTAATATCCTGGGTATTAATAGAGAGCTTAAAGCTACTTGCAGTTTTTATTTGTTGCCCTGGGTGCACAGGCTCTTCATTGCTGTGCGTGGGCTCTCCTCTAGTTGTGGCAAGCAGGGTCTACTGTCTATTTGCTGTGTGCAGGTTTCTTATTGCTGTGGCTTTTCTTTTGCAAAGCACTGGTTCTAGGTATACAGGCTCAGTAGTTGTGGTACACAGGCTTAATTGCCCTGCTGCATATGGGATCTTAGTTCCAGAACCAGGGATCTAACACATGTCTCCTGCTTTGGCGGATGGATTCTTAACCACTGGATCTCCAGAGAAGTCACTCTTATGGTTTCTTTATTTTTATATTTTGGTTGTGCCAGCCAGCTTGTGGGATCTCAATTCCCCAACCAGAGAATGAACCCTGGCCATGGCAGTGAAAATACAGGTTCCTAACCACTGGTCCACCAGGGAATTCCCTACCTATAATTTTAGGTGAAGGATAAAGGGAAGCAAGATGGATCTGGTTCTACTGGAAATCCAACAGTATTTTAACACTGTAGACTCTTTCCTGTGTTATCTGTGGAAATAGTCCAGAGCTAAAGTGCGACTTCACTTTCACTTTCAAACTGCTAAAACTCGTGGAGGGTACAGGGATGAAACACAAGGCAGAAAGGTAAAGAATGGAAAGAAAACAAGAATATATGTATTATACATTTTGTAATTGAGACTATACAGGGGAGTGCTCAAGGGGTATTACTATGAAACTATATTGCCACTTTAGCGAATTGGATAATTTTGGCTGTAAGTGACAGAGAACTCAACCAATGGTGACTTAACCATTAGGACAATTCTTCCTCAATTGACAGCACTCTGGAGGTAAATGATACCCAGTTGGTCTGGAAGCTCATGGTGTAGCCAAGGGTCCCAGCTTTTCCAGTCTTTCTTCTGAGCCGTCTCCACTGTGTCCTCCAAGTCCCTCATTATGGTTATATACAGTAACTGCTGGCACTCTAAGCACAAAACCTCCCCCATCCGCTCCAATCACTACCTAAGCAGGGAGGAAGCAGGAATGAGCAAAGGAGACTTTTTCTTTTCATGCCTTCCTGTCATCTGAGAGAACAGTCTTTTCCTAAAGTTTTTGACAGAGCCGAACTTGGTAATATGCCCCTAAACCAAACACAGTCAAAGAGAAATGAGATTGTCATATAGTTTAAATCAATCATAATTCTTTTTATTTAAATTGAAATGTTGATTTATAATGTCATCTTGGCTTCTGGTATACAGCAAAGTGACTCAGTTATATATATATAAATAAGTATATGTAAATATATGTATATATATTTGTATTCTTTTTATGTTCTTTCCATTATGCTTTACTGCAGGATATTGAATATGGTTTTCTGTGCTGTGCTGTGCTAAGTCACTTCAGAATTCAGTTCAGTCGCTCAGTCATGTCCGACTCTTTGCGACCCCATGAATCGCAGCACGCCAGGCCACCCTGTTCATCACCATCTCTCGGAGTTCACTCAGACTCACGTCCATCGAGTCTGTGTTGCTATCCAGCCATCTCATCCTCGGTCATCCCCTTCTCCGCCCCTAATCCCTCCCAGCATCACAGTCTTTTCCAATGAGTCAACTCTTCGCAGGAGGTGGCCAAAGTACTCAAGTTTCAGCTTTAGCATCATTCCTTCCAAAGAAATCCCAGGGTTGATCTCCTTCAGAATGGACTGGTTGGATCTCCTTGCAGTCCAAGGGACTCTCAAGAGTCTTCTCCAAAACCACAGTTCAAAAGCATCAATTCTTCGGCGCTCAGCCTTCTTCACGGTCCAACTCTCACATCCATACATGACCACTGGAAAAACTATAGCCTTAACTAGACAGACCTTAGTTGGCATAGTAATGTCTCTGCTTTTGAATATACTATCAAAGTTGGTCATAACTTTTCTTCCAAGGAGTAAGCGTCTTCTAATTTCATGGCTGCAATCACCATCTGCAGTGATTTGGGACCCCAAAATAATAAAGTCTGACACTGTTTCCCCATCTATTTCCCATGAAGTGATGGGACCAGATGCCATGATCTTCGTTTTCTGAATGTTGAGCTTTAAGCCAACTTTTTCACTCTCCTCTTTCACTTTCATCAAGAGGCTTTTTAGTTCTTCACTTTCTGCCATAGGGTGGTGTCATCTGCATATCTGAGGTTATTAATATTTCTCCCTGCAGTCTTGATTCCAGCTGTGTTTCTTCCAGTCCAGCGTTTCTCATGATGTACTCTGCATATACGTTAAATAAGCAGGGTGACAATATACAGCCTTGATGTACTCCTTTTCCTATTTGGAACCAGTCTATTGTTCCATGTCCAGATCTGACTGTTGCTTCCTGACCTGCATACAGATTTCTCAAGAGGCAGGTTAGGTGGTCTGGTATTCCCATCTCTTGAAGAATTTTCCACAGTTTATTGTGATCCACACAGTCAAAGGCTTTGGCATAGTCAATAAAGCAGAAATAGATGTTTTTCTGGAACTCTCTTGCTTTTTCCATCATCCAGCGGATGTTGGCAATTTGATCTCTCGTTCCTTTGCCTTTTCTAAAACCAGCCTGAACATCAGGGAGTTCACAGTTCATGTATTGCTGAAGCCTGGCTTGGAGAATTTTCAGTTGTGTTCAACTCTTTGTGACCCTATGGAGTGTAGCCCACCCGACTCCTCTGTCCAAGGGATTTTCCAGGTAAGAATACTGGAGTGGGCTGCCGTGCCCTCCTCCAGGGGATCTTCCTGACCCAGAGATCGAACCCATGTCTCTTACATCTCCTGCACTGGCAGGTGGGTTCTTTATCTCTAGCGCCACCTGGGAAACCCTGTGCTATACAGTGTGCTTCCCTGGTAGTTCAACTGGTAAAAAAATCTGCCTGCAATGCAGGGGGTCCCTGGTTCAATTCCCAGATCAGGAAGATCCCCTGGAGAAGGGATAGGCTCCCCACTCCACTATTCTTGGGCTTCCCTGGTGGCCCAGATGGTAAAGAATCCACCTGCAATGTGGGAGACCAGGGTTCGATCCCTGCATTGGAAAGATTCCCTGGAGGAGGGCATGGCAACCCACTCCAGTATTCTTGCCTGGAGAATCCCAATGGACAGAGGAGCTTGGTGGGCTTCAGTCCCTGGGGTCACAAAGAGTCAGATACGACTGAGCAACTAAGTACAGCACAGCACAGTTTGTATCTGCTAATCCCAACCTCAAGATTTATCCCCCTACCTTACCCCTTTGATAACCATAAGTTTGTTTTCTGTGTCTGTGATTTCATTTCTGTTTTGTAAGTTCGTTTGTGTCATATTTTAAATTCCACATATAAGTGATATCATAGGTATTTTCTTTCTCTTTCTGACTGCATTTAACGTGATAATCTCTAGGTCCATTTATATTGCAGCAAGTGGCATTATTTCATTCCCTTTTATGGCTGCCTAGTACTCCATTTTATACACACACACACACACACACACACACACATATATATATACATATAACACGTCTTTATTCATCTGTCAATGGAAACTTAGGTTGTTTCTATGTCTTGGCTATTATAAATTACTCTGCTATGAACATTGGGGGTGCATGTATCTTTTTGAATAATGATTTTCATCTTTTCTGGGTATATGACCAGGAGCGGGATTGCTGGATCATATGGTTGATAGTTCTTTTTAGTTTTTTTGAGGAACCTCCACACTGTTTTTCAGAGTGGCTGCACAAATTTATAATCATAAGGGATTTGAATTAGGTCATACCTGAATGGTCTAGTGGTTTTTTCCTATTTTCTTCAATTTAAGTCTGAATTTGGCAATAAGGAGTTCATGATCTGAGCCACAGTCAGCTCCCGGTCTTGTTTTTGCTGACTGTATAGAGCTTCTCCATCTTTGGCTGCAAAGAATATGATCAATCTGATTTTGGTGTTGACTATCTGGTGACGTCCATGTGTACAGTCTTCTCTTGTGTTTTTGGAAGAGGGTGTTCTCTTGGCAAAACTCTATTAGCCTTTGCCCTGCTTCATTCTGTACTCCAATACCAAATTTGCCTGTTCCTCCAGGTGTTTCTTGACTTCCTACTTTTGCATTCCAGTCCCCTATAATGAAAAGGACATCTTTTTTGAGTGTTAGTTCTAAAAGATCTTGTAGGTCTTCATAGAACCGTTCAACTTCAGCTTCTTCAGCGTTACTGGTTGGGGCATGGACTTGGATTACCGTGATATTGATTGGTTTGCCTTGGAAACGAACAGAAATCGTTCTGTCATTTTTGAGATTGTACCAAGTACTGCATTTCAGACTCTTTTGTTGACCATGATGGCTACTCCATTTCTTCTAAGGATTCCTGCCCATAGTAGTAGATATAATGGTCATCTGAATTAAATTTACCCAGTCCGGACCATTTTAGTTCTCTGATTCCTAGAATGTCGATGTTCACTCTTGCCATCTCCTGTTTGACCACTTCCAATTTGCTTTGATTCACGGACCTGACATTCCAGATTCCTATACAATATTGCTCTTTACAGCATCAGACCTTGCTTCTCTCACCAGTTACATCCAAAACTGGGTATTGTTTTTGCTTTGGCTCCATTCCTTCATTCTTTCTGGAGTTATTTCTCCACTGATCTCCAGTAGCATATTGGGCATCTACCAACCTGGGGAGTTCCTCTTTCAGTATCCTATCATTTTGCCTTTTCATACTGTTCATAAGGTTCTCAAGACAAGAATACTGAAGTGGTTTGCCATTCCTGTCTCCAGTGGGCCACATTCTGTCAGAAATCTCCACCATGACCCGCCCGTCCTGGGTGGCCCCACATGGCATGGCTTAGTTATATTGACTTACACAAGGCTGTGATCCATGTGATCAGATTGGCTAGTTCTAGCCAATTCAGGTGATCAGCTTGACTAGTTCTAGCCACTAGACCATTCAGGTATGACATAAATCAAATCCCTTATAATTATACAGTGGAAGTGAGAAATAGATTTAAGGGACTAGATCTGATAGACAGAGTGCCTGATGAACGATGGACAGAGGTTCTTGACATTGTACAGGAGACAGGGATCAAGACCATCCCCATGGAAAAGAAATGCAAACAAGCAAAATAGTGGTCCGAGGAGGCCTTACAAATAGCTGTGAAAAGAAGAGAAGCGAAAAGCAAAGGAGAAAAGGAAAGATACAAGCATCTGAATGCAGAGTTCCAAAGAATAGCAAGAAGAGATAGGAAAGCCTTCTTCAGAGTTCAATGCAAAGAAATAGAGGAAAACAATAGAATGGGATGGGAATGACTAGCGATCTCTTCAAGAAAATTAGAGATATCAAGGGAACATTTCATGCAAAGATGGGCTCAATAAAGGACAGAAATGGTATGGACCTAACAGAAGCAGAAGATAGTAAGAAGAGGTGGCAAGAATACATGGAAGAACTGTACAAAAATATCTTCATGACCCAGATTATCATGATGCTGTGATCACTCACCTAGAGCCAGACATCCTGGAATGTGAAGACAAGTGGGCCTTAGGAAGCATCACTATGAACAAATCTAGTGGAGTTGATGGAATTCCAGTTGAGCTATTTGAAGTCCTGAAAGATGATGTTGTCAAAGTGCTGCCCTCAGTATGCCAGCAAAGTTGGAAAACTCAGCAGTGGCCACAGGACTGGAAAAGGTCAGTTTCATTCCAATCCCAAAGAAAGGCAATGCCAAAGAATGCTCAAACTACCACACAATTGCACTCATCTCACATGCTAGTAAAGTCATGCTCAAAATTCTCCAAGCCAGACTTCAGCAATACGTGAACTGTGAACTCCCAGATGTTCAAGCTGGTTTTAGAAAAGGCAGAGGGACTAGAGATCAAATTGCCAACATCTGCTGGATCATTGAAAAAGGAAGAGAGTTCCAGAAAAACATCTATTTCTGCTTTATTGACTATGCCAAAGCCTTTGACTGTGTGGATCACAATAAACTGTGGAAAATTCTGAAAGAAATGGCAATACCAGACCACCTGACCTGCCTCTTGAGAAATCTGTATGCAGATCAAGAAGCAACAGTTAGAACTGGACATGGAACAATAGACTGGTTCCAAATAGGAAAAGGAGTACATCAAGGCTGTATATTGTCACCTGGCTTATTTAACTTATGTGCAGAGTACATCATGATAAACGCTGAGCTGGAAAAAACATAAGCTGGAATCAAGATTGCCGGGAGAAATATCAATAACCTCAGATATGCAGATGACACCACCCTATGGCAGAAAGTGTAGAACTAAAAAGCCTCTTGATGAAAATGAAAGAGGAGAGTGAAAAAGTTGGCTTAAAGCTCAACATTCAGAAAACTGAGATTATGGCATCTGGTCCCATCACTTCATGGGAAATAGATGGCGAAACAGTGGAAACAGTGTCAGACTTTATTTTGGGACTCCAAAATCACTGCAGATGATGACTGCAGCCCTGAAACTAAAAGACGCTTACTCCTTGGAAGGAATGTTATGACCAATCTAGATAGCATATTGAAAAGCAGAAACATTACTTTGCCAACACAGGTCCGTCTAGTCAAGGCTATGGTTTTTCCAGTGGTCATGTATGGCTATGAGGGTTGGACTGTGAGTAAAGCTGAGAGCTGAAGAATTGATGCTTTTGAACTGTGGTGTTGGAGGAAATTCTTGAGAGTCCCTTGGACTGCAAGGAGATCCAGCCAGTCCAACGGAGACCAGCCCTGGGTGTTCCTTGGAAGGAGTGATGCTAAAGCTGAAACTCCAGTCCTTTGGCCACCTCATTTGAAGAACTGACTCTTTGGAAAAGACCTTGATGCTGAGAGGGATTGGAGGCAGGAGGAGAAGGGGATGACCGAGGATGAGACGGCTGGATTACATCACCGTCTTGAGGGACGTGAGTCTGAGTGAACTCCGGGAGTTGGTGATGGACAGGGAGGCCTGGCATGCTGCGATTCATGGGGCTGCAAAGAGTCAGACACGGCTGAGCGACTGAACTGAACTGCATCAATTTATATCCCACTTTTTTCATATTCTCTCCCTAATATATTATTTGTAGACATTTTAATGGTGGCTGTTGTGTCTGGTTGTGGTGATACATTTTTGAAGTTTTGATTTGCATTTCTCTAATGATTAGCAAAGTTGTGCATCTTTTCATATGCCTTTTCATATCTTTTATATATCTCCTTGGAGAAATGTGTATTTAGGTCTTCTGCCCATCTTTTAATGTTTGTGTGTGTGTGTGTGTGTGTGCGTGGTTAAAAGTCCTTTTTAATTTAATTTTAATTAGAAGATAATTACTTTATAATACTGTGATGGTTTCTTCCATTCATCAGCATGAATCAGCCGTAGGTTTACATATGCTCCTTTCCTATTGAACCTTCCTCCCGCCTCCCTCCCCATCCCACCCCTCTAGGTTGTCACAGAGCACCAGCCTTGAGATCCCTGCATCATACAACAAATTCCCACTGGCTGTTTTACATATGGTGATGTATATGTTTCCATGCTACTTTCTCAAATCATCCCACCTTCTTCTTCCCCCAATGTGTCCAAAATTCTGTCCTTTATGTCTGCATCTCCTTTGCTGATTGGGTTTTTTTGTTTTTGTTTTTTTTAATTGAGTTGTATGAGCTGTCTGCATGTTTTGGAAATTAAGTGCTTATCAGTTGCCTTGTTTGCAAATATTTTATCTCAGTCCATAAGTTGTCTTTTCATTTTGTTTATGATCTCTTTTGCTCTGCAAAAGCTTGTAAGTTTGAAATAAAATAAGTCTTGCTTTTATTTCTATTGCTGGGGGAACTGACCTAAGAAAATATTGATACAATTTATGTCAGAGAATGTTTTGCCTATGTTCTCTTTCAGTTTTATGGTGTCCTTTCTTATATTTAATTGTTCAAGCCATGTTGAGTTTATTTTTGTGTAGGGTATGAAGGAGTGTTCTGACTTCGTTGATCCACATGCAGTTGTCAAGCTTTCCCAACACTACTTGTTGAAGAGACTGTCTTCTCCATTGTATATTTTGCCTCTTTTGTTGTAGATTGATCAAAGATGCATGGGTGTTTATTTTTGGACTTTGTAATGTGTTCTTAATTGTGTCAATACCATGATGTTTTGTTTACTGTGCTTTGTATTGATAACTGGGCTTTCCCAATGGCTCAATGGTAAAGAATTTGTCTGCAATGCAGAAGATGCAGGAGACTCAGGTTCGATCCCTGGGTTGGAAAGATCCCCTGAAGAAGGAAATGGCAACCCACTCTATTATTCTTGCCTGGGAAATCACATGGGCAGAGAAGACTGGCAGACTATAATCCATGGGCTTCCTGGGTGGCTCAGCTGTAAAGAACCCACCTGCAATACAGGAGACCCTGGTTTGATTCCTGAGTGGGGAAGTTTCCTGGGGAAGGGATACACTACCCACTCCAGTATTCTTGGGCTTCCTGGTGGTTCAGACAGTAAAGAATCTACCTGCAGTGCAGGAGACCTGGGGTTTGATCCCTGGGTTGGGAAGATCCCCTGGAGGAGGGCATGGTAACCCACTCCAGTATTCTTTAGAGAATCCCCATAGACAGAGGAGCCTTTCAGGCTACAGTCCATGGGGTTGCAAAGAGTGGGACGTTACTGGAGCAACTAAGCACAGCACAGCACAGTATTGATAATGTAGTCTGAAATCTGGAAGGGTTATGATTCAATTTTTGTCCTTTTCCCTCAGGGTTGCTTTGGCAGTTCTAGGTCTTTTATGTCTTCCCCTATAAATGTTAGGATTACTTGTTCTAGTTTTGTGAAAATGTCATGGATAATTTGATAAAGATCACATTAAATTTGTAGATAAACCAATTATAATTCTTGTCCTGAAATTAGACATATTACTACAAGGGAGAAGGTAGAAGGGACAGTGGGTAGGCAAACATCAGAGCCTGTCACATAAATAAATACACCCATGCATACATATACACATACAAATGTGCACATGCATAGACTTGCAAATCAAGGTAACACTTATTTTATACATTAGCTTCAATCTCAATGTTCTTTTTAAAAATTTACTATACTTTGTAGATACTTATTTCTGTCTCACTACATATAGAGCCATCTTTTAAAAAAACTACTGCAGACTGTTTCATGGTATGAATGTGCCATTATTTATGTAATCATTCCCTAACTGGTAGGCATTTAGTTGTATTACCATTTCCTTTTAAACCTCCCTACATGAACACTGGCCCCTGATCATGATTCTAGGATACTCTAGGTAATTTATGCATGTTTCCTACCAACTGTGATTCTTTTATTCAGTTCAGTTCAATTCAAATATATTCAAAATAAATTCAATGAGTAACTATTATGTTCCAGGTATTGGACTTAACAGGAGTACAAAGGTTATTAATATACCATTCCTGACATCAGATAGCTTACAGTCAAAGAAAGAAGACATACCCCTAAATAACTGTTAAGACAGAGGTACATGGTAGTATGGGCATTTAGTTCAAACAAGGGATTTAGAGCAAGCTTCCTGAAATAAATAACATCTCAGCTTAGTCTTGAAGGAGGGTCCATATTTGTCAAATGAAGAGAAATGAACAGAAGTTCTAGACAGAAAACAGTGTGTTCAAAGATGAGAGGCTTGAAAGAGCATAGCATATTAATGGTGAGAGCCTGCCTTGTAGATTGGATACTGGTCATATTAGCTTCACTGGAACTCTAGTAATACCTCGCTTATAAAACAGTGCTCAAAAAATAAATAAATAAAAAACAGTGCTCAAAGGTACATAATATAAGGCAGGCTATCACCATTATTCACTCATATTGTATTATAGGTACTAGCTAGCTCTATAAAGAACAACAAAAAGATAATAGATTTAAGATGTCAAAGAAGAAAAACATACATTATTTTTGTCGATGATATGATCATCTACTTAAAACACACACACACAACACAGAATCAACAAACTATCAGAACTAATAAGGAATTTTAACAAAGTTGACAAATATATGACTGTAATAAAGATTGATTCCCTTTAGTCTTAATAACCAAAAAAAAATTTTTAAAAATAAATCCATTTTTTTGCACAAAACGAAATCTAGGCATTTTGTTAAAATGAACTAATTGACCAAGAATACACAACACAACCATGAAAGAAATTTTAAAATCTTAATAAAAGGCATAGATATGACCTTAATACATGAAATGAATTCAGCTCTCAAACTTTATAATTTAAAGATGTCATTTCGTTGTTCAGTTGTGTCTGACTCTTTGCAACCCCATGGACTGCAGCACGCCAGGCTTCCCTGTCCTTCACCATCTTCCAGAGCTTGTTCAAACTCATGTCCCCTGAGCTGGAGATGCCATCCAGCAATCCCATCTTGTGTCGTCCCCTCTCCTCCTATCTTCAGTCTTTCCCAGCATCAGGGTCTTTTTCAGTGAGTTAGTACTTTGCATCAGGTGGCTGAAGGACTGGAGCTTCAGCTTCAGCATCAGTCCTTCCAATGAAAATTCAGGGTTGATTTCCTTTAGGATTGACTGGTTTGATCTTCTTGCTGTCCAAGAGTCTCTCAAGGGTCTTCTCCAACACCACAGTTAAAAAGCATCAATTCTTCAGCACTCACCCTTGTTTATGGTCCAACTCTCACATCCATACATGACTACTGAAAAAACCATAGCATTGACTAGATGGACCTTTGTCAGAAAAGCAATGTCTCTGCTTTTTAATATGCCATCTAGGTTGGTCATAGCTTTCCTTCCAAGGAACAAATAATTTAATTATATGGCTGCAGTCACCATCTACAGTGATTTTGGAGCCCAAGAAAATAAAGTATGTCACTGTTTACCTTGTTTTCCCCTCTATTTGTCATGAAGTGATGAGACTGGATACCCTGATCTTAGTTTTTTGAATGTTGAATTTTAAGTCAGCTTTTTCATTCTCCTCCTTTACCTTCATCAAGAGACTTTATAGTTCCTCTTTGCTTTCTGCCATAAGGTTGGTATCATCTGCATATCTGAGGTTATTGATGTTTCTCCCAGCAATCTTGATTCTGGCTTGTGGTTCATCCAGCCTGGCATTTTTTCATGATGTACTCTGCATATAAGTTAAATAAGCAGAGTGACAATATACAGTCTTCACGTACTCCTTTCCCAGTTTGGAACCAGTCCCTTGTTTCATGTCCGGTTCTAAATGTTGCTTCTTGACATGCATAGAGGTTTCTCAGGAGGCAGGTAAGGTGGTCTGGTATACCCATCTCTTTAAGAAATTTCCACAGTTTGTTGTGATCTGCATAGTCAAAGGCTTTAGTGTAGTCAGTAAAGCAGAAATAGATGTTTTTTCTGGACTTCTCTTGCTTTTTCTATGATCCAATGGGTGTTAGCAATTTGATATCTGGTTTCTCTGACTTTTCTAAATCCAGCATGAACATCTGGGATTCTCAGTTCATGTAGTGTTGAAGCCTAGCTTGGAGAATTTTGAGAATTATTTTGTTAGCATGTGAAATGAGTAAAATTGTGTGGTAGTTTGAATATTCTTTGGCATTGCCCTTCTTTGGAATTGGAATGAAAAGTGACCTTTTCCAGTCCTGTGGCCATTGCTGACTTTTCCAAAATTGCAGGCATGTTGTGTGCAGCACTTTAACATCATCATCTTTTAGGATCTGAAACAGCTCAGCTGGGATTCCATTACCTCCACTAGCTTTGTTTGTAGTGATGCTTCCTAAGGCCCATTTGATTTCTCACTACAGATGTCTGGCTCTAGGTGAGTGATCACACCATTGTGGTCATCTGGGTCATTAAGATCTTGTTTTGTATAGTTCTTCTGTGTATTCTTGCCACCTCTTCTTAATATTTTATGCTTCTTTGAGGTCCATACCATTTCCATCCTTTATTGTGCCTATCTTTGCGTGAAATATTCCCTTGATAGCTCTGATTTTCTTGAAGAGATCTCTAGTCTTCCCCATTCTTGTTTTCCTCTATTTCTTTGCATTGTTCACTTGGGAAGGCTTTCTTATATCTCCTTGCTGTTCTTTGGAACTCTGCATTCAGATGGTTATCTCTTTTCTTTTCTCCTTTACCTTTTGCTTCTCTTTTCTCAGCTATTTGTAAGGCCTCCTCAGACAACCATTTTGCCTTTTTGCGTTTCTTTTTCTTGGGGATGGTTTTGATCACCACCTCCTGTACAATGCTATGAACCTCTGTCCATAGTTCTTCAGGCTCTCTGTCTATAAGATCTAATCCCTTGAGTCTGTTTGTCACTTCTACTGTATAAATCATAAGGGATTTGATTTCAGTCATACCTGAATGGTCTAGTGGTTTTCCCTACTTTCTTCCATTTAAGTCTGAATTTTGCAATAAAAGTTTGTGATCTGAGCTACAATCAGCTTCCGGTCTTGTTTTTTGCTGACTGTATAGAGTGTCTCCATGTTTGGCTGCATAGAATATAATCAGTCTGATTTCGGTATTGACCATCTGGTGATGTTCACATGTAGAGTTGTCTCTTGTGTTTTTGGATAGGGTGTTTGCTATGACCAGTGCATTCTCTTGGTAAAACTCTGTTAGCCTTTGCCCTGCTTCATTTTGTACTCAAAAACCAAACTTGCCTGTTACTCCAGGTATCTCTAGACCTCCTACTTTTGCATTCCAGTCCCCTATAATGAAAAGGACATCTTTTTTGGTATTAGTTCTAGAAAGTCTTATAGGTCTTCATAGCACCATTCATCTTCAACTTCTTTGGCTTTAGTGGTTGGGGCATAGACTTGGATTACTGTGATACTGAATTGTTTACTTTGGAAACAAACTGAAATCATTCTGTTGTTTTTGAGATTGCACCCAAGTACTGCATTTCAGACTCTTTTGTTGACTATGAAGGAACGTAACTCCCAGTTGTGGAAATGTCTAGTGGTGAAAGTAAAATCTGATGCTCTAAAGAATAATATTGCACATGAATGAACCTGGAATATTAGGTCCATGAATCAAGGTAAATTGGAAGTGGTCAAACAGGAGATGGCAAGAGTGAACACTGACATTTTAGGAATCTAAAATTTTGGAATCTAATGAAATGAAATGGTCTGGAAAGGGAAATTTAATTCAGATGACCATTATATCTACTACTGCAAGAATTCCTTAGAAGAAATGGAGTAGCCTTCATAGTCACCAAGAGAGGCCAAAATGCAGTACTTGGGTGCAATCTCAAAAATAACAGAATGATCTCAGTTCATTTCTAAGGCAAACCAATCAAAGATTCCATGACTCCCCAAATTAATCAGTCAATGTAATGCAGTTCCTCAAACCTCCAGTTGGATTTTTGTGAGAAAATTTGTACTCTAAAGCTTATATGGAAAAGTAATGTCCTCAGATATTTATATTGCCTTTTAAGAATAGGATAAAACTTCATTATATTAAAACATAATAATTTGAAACAATAATAATAAGGAGCAGGATGATATTTACATGAATGAGAAATGGAAAATAAATGCAGAAACTGTGATAATGGTATAAAACAGTGATTTATCATAGTGTTAGAGTCCATGCAATTATGGGAGCTGGTAGAAGACTATGCAGCTGTTGCATCTGCGTCTAGAGTTGAGCCTGAAGTCTCTATGGGTCAGATCAACTAGCATTTGAAAGGAAAGCGAGATGTGGATGAGAAACAAACACAATGAAACCAGTGATGACAAACTGAAACCCACAGGATAAAGGAGGACCAACATCTGTTTCTCAACACCTTCAGTCTCAGTGCTATGAGTGATCAGAATAAAAAGGCAGCACATTTCACCAGGTTGCCCATGCACTTGGGGCAGAACTTGAAGATGTGCCAGGTGCTGGAGGAGCTGAATATCTGGGTTGACTTAGCAAGGTGAGTTAGCAGATCAGTGACAGTATGTGCAAGGTATCACTGTACCACTGACCTTCAGAGCATTAAAAGGAAAGAAAAAGAAAAGCTGCTTTTTCATTTTTACTTTTCAAGTATTACACAAAATGTCTCTTGTGGCCAACACTAAGTCAGAACTATGCAAAAAGAGAATTATAGGAAATCTATTTCCAGCGTAGCTAATGGGACAGAGTACAAAACCACCATAGTAATGGTGGTTTGGTTCAAGAACAGAGACAAGAAGGAACAGAAATAAGTGCCAGGGACATATTTATGCAGGAATTTAGTAGATACTAAAGGGTAACTCATGATAGGCACACAAAATTACATCTTTACAGTTTCTTTATCAAACAGAAAAAATAGTGGAGTAGAGGATGTGTGCTCGTCTTCTCCTGTGAGAACACCAAAATCTCAACTACCTGCTAAGCAAACATCGACAGAAGAATGTTGGAGCCCACCAAAAATGCTACCTGCAGCCATGGGCAAAGGAGAAGCCTCAACAAGATGACAGGAGGGGCGCAGTCGCATTTAGAATCAAACCTCATACCTGCCAGCGATGCTCAGAGGGCACAAACAAAACCCTTGTGTGCACCAGGACCCAGGGAAAGGAGCAGGGACCCCTGGAAGAGACTGTGCCAGACCTGACTCTGTGTGTGTGAGTGTCTCCTGCAGAGGCATGGGTCAGCAGTGGCCCGATGCAGGGCCAGGGGCTCTGGCTGCAGCAAACATGGGAGGGGGCAGCGTGTGGCCCAAGTCCTCTTGGAGGAGGTCGCCACCAGCCCCATTGCAGAGCCAGCGAGCAGACGACCCACACACTGGAGAGCAATTATATCAAGGCAGTTCTGCTGCTGCAAAAATCCTAGGAGCCACGGTAGTTTTCCGAACCTGGGGATCCGGCAAAGGGACTGAGAACCCCCAGGAATTTGACTTGGAAGGCCAGTGGGAAGTTCTGATTACAGAACTTCCACAGGACTGGGGAAATACACTCTTGGAGGGCACAACAAAACCTTGCACACCAGGACCCAGGAGAAAGGAGCAGTGACGCCAAAGAGATGGAGCCAGACTCACCTGTGAGTATCCCCGAGGCTCCGGTGAAGGTGTCGGTCGAGAGTGACCAGCTGCAGGGTCGGGGCACTGACTGCAACAGTGCCGGCATAAGCCCTTTTGAAGGAGGTTGCCACCATTGCCCCTACCATAGTTTAGCCTTCGGCCAAACCACAGGGAGGGAAACACAGCCCCACCAATTGGACTAAAGATTTACTGAGCGTGGCCTCACCCACCAGAGCAAGACACTGTTTTCCCATAGCCAGTCCCTCCCATCAGGAAGCTTGCACAAAGCCTCTTATCCTCATCCATCATAGGGCAGACAGAATGAAAACCACAATCACAGAAAGCTAACTGATCACATGGACCACATCCTTGTCTAACTCAGTGAAACTATAAGCCATGCCATGACCGGCCACCCAGGCATGGTGGAGAGTTCTGATGAACCATGGTCCACTGGAGAAAGAAATGGCAAACTACTTCAGCATTCTTGCCTTGAGAACCCCAAGAACAGAACTTTACATAACACAACAAAAAGATGGCAGACCAGGAGACTTAAGAACCAGTACAAAAGATATAGCTGTAAATTAATAGAGCAAAATGTAAGAGAGCATCTTTGTGGCCTACGTGTGAGGATGGATTGCTTATATAAAACTTCAGAGGCACAAATCATAAAGCAAGAAAAAACAAAGGAAATGAATTTGATTATATCTAATTTGAGGCTTCCTGTTGAGCAAAGAATACCTTGGACAACTTAGTACATGGATGGCTAAGGAAGAAGTCTAAAGATTATAAGAAATTAATATCTAAAGATCATAACAAATTAATATCTATATCTAGTAGAGAAATATCAGCTACAAATCAAAATGAAAATACAAATTCAGGGAAAATAGGACAATGGACATCATCATATCATGAGTTTCCCCCAAATACACTCTGAGGCCAAGGTTTATGTGCTACAAAACAATTATGGAGTTCAATCCACAGAACAGGAATGAGGGGAAGGGCAAGTAAAGAAAAAAATAGAGGGAGAGAAAGAGAGACTATATATACATATTAATACATATGTAGAGTCATAGTTTTCTATTTTATTCAATGGGTTAGAGTTCTTTTACTCAGTTATTCTCATGCACAGATTTTTCCCTAATTTAACCAGTTAGCACATTTTGAAACTGGCTTCATGCGTCCTTTTACTTTTTTTTGGTATTTAAAAAAAAATCTTTTATACAATTTTAAAAGGTTGCTTTCCATTTACAGTTATTACAAAATATTGGCTATGTTCCCTGTATTATACAGGACATCCTTATGCCTATCTTACACCCAATGGTTTGTACCTCCACCCCCCTACCCCTATATTGCACTCCCAACTGGTTTGTTCTCCATACCTGTGAGTCTGCCTCTAGTTTGTTGTATTTTTTAGATTCCACATGTAAAAGATATTATACAATATTTGTCTTTCTCTGATTTATTTCATTTAGCATAATGCCCTCCAAGCCCATCCATATTGCTACAAATGGTAAAAGGTGTTTTTTTTTTAAGCTCATTCTTTTTTATGACTGAGTAGTATTCCGTAGTGTGGAGTGCGCGCGCGTGTGTGTGTGTGTGTGTATAACACATCTAATATTATATATATATAAAATGTCTTCTTTATCCACTCATCTGTGATGGACACTTGGGTTGTTTCCATATCTTGGCAGTTATAAATAATGCTACTAGGAATATTGAGGTGTATGTATCTTTTCTAATTAGTGGGGTTTTTTCAGATATATACCCCCAAATGGGACTGCTGGGTCATATGGTAGTTCCATTTTTAGTTTATTGAAAAACCTCATTTTGACATATCTTTGTCATTCTTTGAACATAGTTGGGCAATAACCTTTCATGGGTCTCTGGTGTTTCTGTACGTCTTGTGAGCAGAAAGTCCACTGTGCTTTTGTTCTGGATCATCTTTTCAAGAATGTTTGTATAGCAAAAAGCTTTGAAGGTAGATAAAGTAACTTCGTTTAGAGCAAAGGCCAGACTGTTTAGCCTCTCAGTTCAGTTCAGTAGCTCAGTTGTGTCCGACTTTGCGACCCCATGAATCGCAGTACGCCAGGCCTCCCTGTCCATCACCAACTCCCAAAGCACACTCAAACTCACGTCCATCGAGCTGGTGATGCCATCCAGCCATCTCATCCTCTGTCGTCCCCTTCTCCTCCTGCCCCCAATCCCTCCCAGCATCAGAGTCTTTTCCAATGAGTCAACTCTTCACATGAGGTGGCCAAAGTACTGGAGTTTCAGCTTTAGCATCATTCCTTCCAAAGAACACCCAGGGCTGATCTCCTTTAGAATGGGCTGGTTGGATCTCCTTGCAGTCCAAGGGACTCTCAAGACTCTTCTCCAACACCACAGTTCAAAAGCATCAATTCTTCGGCGCTCAGCCTCTTCACAGTCCAACTCTCACATCCATACATGACCACTGGAAAAACCATAGCCTTGACTAGATGGACCTTTGTTGGTAACGTAATGTCTCTGCTTTTGAATATGCTATCTAAGTTGGTCATAACTTTTCTTCCAAGGAGTAAGCATCTTTTAGTTTCATGACTGCAATCACCATCTGCAGTGATTTTGGAGCCCAAAAAAACAAAGTCTGACACTGTTTATCCTCTAGTGTTACCAAAATAATGTCTCCTTCAGGACAAAGATCAGGCAGGCTGCTTACAGCCCCTTATAAAAGTTCAGGTTCCCTAAGTTCCGGGTTCCTCAGCTGTAACATAGACTGCCTGTGCAGCATCCACCTCTGTGTCAGACCTCACAATGGTTGAGAGGTCAGGGGCACTGACAGAGTAAGGTCCTGCTGCTGGCTATGCCATCTAACAGTTCTTTATACCCAGCCTAGAGCTTCATGTCCTCTGTGAGCATTGCTGAAACCATGGTAGGCTAACTTGTTAGTCTGCAAGTAGAGTCAACTCTCTGACCCATCACAATTCTTAACAAATATGTTTTCTGGAACAACAAGACATTTTATAATTACCCTGTACTTTTCTTGCCCTAGTTCTAGAATCAGTGACTTCTTCAATGAGCCCTAGTTTCAACTTTGAGTGGAAAATGGTCTCTAAAAGCCACATTTGAGTGCTAAGTGTGCTCCTTACTTATTAACATGTCGATGTTCCCAGTTCCCCTCAGTGGGCACACAGAGTTGCATCAATTTTTTAAATTTCTATCTCTATCTAAATATATTAAAAACCAATAGTTTACACCAGTTCCTCCAATAACTTAAGGTCAAGAGTTTATTCTAATTTTTCTTTCTCTGTATTTACACCTTCTTCAATAGTGAAAAACCAACTTCCAGTATCTTTGAAATATTGTTTATTAATTTTCCTGTATAGTAAATCTCACAACCCTGCTGTTGTTCTCTCTTCCACATATATAGTTTCTTCACTCTGATTAGCTCTTTTTCTCTGTTCCACACTGCATGGATACCCTCCTTACATCTTCAGAGTTGGGGTTTAAGGGTGATATTATAGATATTATAGATTGAGTTCTCCAGAGACACACCTTGAGATAGAGTTTAATGTGAATCAGATATTAGAAATCAACAGTTATGGAAAGAAAGTGAAGGAAATATGATTGAAAGAGAGGAAGGTGGAACTACAATGTAATTCTGGCAAAATCTTAACAATCCCACTGGGATCTCTGGAATACAGACAATCAAAGTTGTCTATATTAGAATATAGAATCATAGTACCCCAATGGCTAGGCCTCTTATACCTCCACATGACCAGTCTTTGGATGCAGGCTGTCCTCAACAGGATGTGTTCTCGAGCAAGGCAATTGTCTGCAGCTAGGATTAACTCTGAAGGGGCTGACAGGACAGCAAGCCTTTCCTCGAAGAGGGATCATTGTAGCTCATGTCCATATCCATTACATCCTTTGTGCCACTCAGATACATTTCTTCAAGTATATACAAATATATTTGGAGAGCTATTCTTCCAGAATTTTGATGTATCTCTCTTCCCAAAAGAAACTTGAAAGGAAAAAGTCAGTGGGACAAATTACAGCCCCTTCCTCTAGAGTTGGTCTTAGGACCATAACTGATACTTATTGTCTTTTCCTCTAAAAATTCTGGATTACTTCTATCTCACTACTTCTGCTGATTGTGGTGACTTATGTGATGGAGTTACCTGAGAAGTACGAGGTTCTGGACATGAAGCCTTCTTGAGGCCAAAGTTGCTGACATGTCCCTTTATCATCACAATTGACCATAGTAGTTAGTAGTAGTTTGTCGCTCAGTCGTGTCCGAGTCTTTGCGACCCATGGACTGTAGCCCACCAGGCTCCTCCCTCCATGGGATTCTCCAGGCAAGAGTACTGGAGTGGGTTGCCGCTTTCCTTCTCCAGGGGATCTTCCTGACCCAGGATTGAACCCGGGTCTCCCGCATTCAGGCAGACGCTTTAACCTCTGAGCCACCAGCACTCAGGTGTATTTTCTCTCTGGATATCATGCATTCTTATTGCTGCCCCTGTCTTGTAAAAGCACTTCTACTGCCTCCTGATAATCGGGGTCCAGGATCCTGGCAGAGTCCCTGCCAAACTGGTAACTCCTCTCCCTTTCTGCCAGTCCCTGGACACAAGGGACCCTGAAGTGCTTAGGTGGTGGTTGTAGTCTGTATTTCCATGGGACACTCACTGGGTTCCCCTGCAAAAGTGTGCCCCTTTGGAAATCAGAAACTCTAACACTATAGAGTCTTGAATTGTGGGGACAGAAAGGACAAAGCCCGACGGGGTCATTGGGAGAGATCATAATTTGGATAATTTCTGTTTCCATTCCTTGATTCCTAAACCTGTGTATTATCTTGGGAAAACAATGTTATGTAAATTTTTTTGATGCCCTCTTCTGGGAGGTGGATGCCATTTGTTGTGAAGTGTCACCTTTAAGCTAGCATTTGAGCTCTGTCCTCCTCAGGTTGTTTCAATGTTCCATTAGGCAGGCAGCTTCTGGGTGGTTATGTGATATGCCCAGTGGATCCGGTAGTCACAGGCCCACTCCCATACTTCCTTTGTAGTAAAGTGGACTCCCCTCTCTGACACAATGTTATATAAGATTCTGCCCCAGAGAAAAATATTCTTAAAGTTCATGGGTAGTTATGGTGGCTGAAGACTGGTAGGCACGAAAAACAAACCCATTCCAGGAATACGTGTTTATTAATATTAGAACACACCTCTGGTGTTTCCAACATAGAAGAGACTCAGTGTAGTTAACTTGACACCAGAGGCCTTCTTGAGAAATAGTATTGTATCGGGGACCCAGCATTGGTGTATGCCGCTGGCGCATTGGGTATCTGATGGCAGCTGAAATTAAACCAGCCTTGCTAAGTTGGAATGCATAGTATCAGACCCAGGTACAGCATTCAACTCTCCTACCACGGCCACTGTGTTCATGTACCCTCCGAGCCAGCCGTGCAGTAGCTGATGACAGGGACTGGTGGAATAAGCTTATCAACTTAGCTATTTAGAGCTTCCTCCATAGTTGATGCTCTCTGGTGGGCTTTAACATACAATACAAAGATTTTCACACTTTTGTTCCCACTCCCATATGTTCATCCACCTCCTTGTTCCATTCTTTCAATCTTACTCTTTCTTGGGTGCCTGCCCATGAGTCTGGATATATTGTAACCTCAAGCCACCTCTTTCATGTGAAGTGGGTAAACAGGTGCGTTACCCTAAACTCTGCCCAGTAGGAGAATTTCCCCTCACTGCCGTCTTTCAAAACCACTCCAGAATGAGGCTGCAGTGCAGCTGCTCCCATTTCTAAGCACCCACATACTAAGCTGTTCTATTTGCAAACCAAGCTTGGCATTTTTGCTTTCCCGTCAGCTGGTGATAAGAGACTCCTGATACGATCATAGTGAGGTGGGGGAGAGGTGCTGCTGCACATGGTGAAGGCTGTGGGAGCCTGGGATACATGGTTGTGCAGCTTGTTTTTGCTCTTTAGTCCTTCTCATGCTTGGGGCTTATCCTCATCTTCTAACACGCTGCTACAGGGCTCTCGGGTTTGTCTTACAGACTCGTGAACCTGGCTGCAACCTGGGGGCTGTATGTCAGCCCTGCTCTTAATGGGCAGTTCTGGAGGCATAGCCATTTGGTGTCTCATGATCAGGCATTCCATCTGTGGCGATGCCCAGTGACATGTATAAACTGGATTTTTTTTTTAGTATGTAATTCTTCTTGAACCGGAGTCCCAGGAGTTTCTGCTGTTAGTTTCCCACTGGAGCTAGCCATGAGCCCCACCACCACATCGCATCTTTTCCTGCCACTGATGTCTCTGACCCTATAGGTCCTTCAGGTTTGTGGCCCAAGCAGAGGGGTTGCTTGCACTGCTGCTTGGATTGGTTGCAAATTGTTTTTTGACTAAGACCTACTCAAAGCTGGCAACGTTTCTTGTCACCCGGTTTGTGGGCTGGAAAGTTATTCTCTGGTGTGGAAAATTCTTTCCCTAGAACTGAGATCGACCTATCAAGCATAGGATTTCCTTCTTTATATGGGAGTGGCAAGGTAGAATGATGCGTCTGTTACTTTGTAAGGTATGCCCTGGCACACCCCTGACTACAAGCCTAAAACTGTTTACCCATATGTCAGGGGTATGATTCTTTATAGGGTTTATCTCACATGGAGTATGTATGTCTTATTAAGTCCTCCACTGAGCTGGCCACATTCTATTCGTTAGCCCCACTTTGTATATTATCATTAATATAATGGATCAATGTGAAGTTCTATAGTATGTCCAGATGGTCCAGATCTCTTTGGTCCATATTCTTATAGAAAGCAGAGAATTAACATAGTTTTGGGAATAAAGTCTAAATATGTATTATTATCCACTCTATATAAATGTAAACTATTTCTGATGCTCTTTTCTATCATAACGTGAAAGAATGCATTTGCCAAGCCAATGGTCATGTATTGTGTACCTGAAATCATGTTAATCTGCTTTGGTAAAGATATTAATCATACTTAGTACTCTGGCTGCAGTTAGGGGATACTTTGTTTAAATTTACAGTAAACTATAATTTTCCAAGATCCATCTGGTTTCCTCTGGGAGCCAGCTTGGCAAATTAAATGGAGATAGGATAGAGTCTACCATCCTTCCTTTTTTCATGTCCTTAAAGATGGTACTAATTTTTGCTGTCTCCCTACACTGGGGTTGTGATACTGGTTTGGGACCTTGGATGGGATTGGGGGATGATGGAGTATTTTCAGAGGCTTCTACTTGGACTTCCTCACTACAAGAAACCTTAAACCCAAAAGCCAAAAACCCAAAGTTGGAACTCTATCAAGTACTACATAGGTCAATCCCAAATATACGTTTGAGGATCATGAAAATGACTGCTGAGTGGATCAGCAGATCCTGTAGATTTGCTTGTAAGCGGGACATTGGTCAACACTCCATAAGCCTTCATTCTTACAGAGAGACCATGATTTCTGAATATCAGATCAGTTTAGTCCTTTGTTTCCCATAGTCCTCATAATGATTGGCATACCTAACTATAAGTGAATACTCAGTTAATGGGTTTTGTACCTAAAAAGTAACTCAGGTCCAGGAGCTGAGCAAGCAATCATAACATGTAATCGTCTTCCATCTAGCAGTCACCTTCTTTGATTTCTTTTGACAGTGCAAGCTGAGTTGTACCCTTGTTGGACACCCATCTATTTTGTCCCTAGGGATACTGTGTTCTCTTAACCATTTCCAATTTTCTTTACAAGCTATCCCTCATTGTCTACCCTGTGACATTTATCAAGAAAATTACATACATCTTGCTTCTGCCAGTTAAGTGCCACTGCATGTGTGCATGCTAAGTTGCTTCCGTTGTGTCCAACTTTTTGCAATCCTGTAGACTGTAACTCATCAGATTTCTCTTCCATGAGATTCTCCAGGCAAGAATACTGGAGGGGGTTGCTGTGCCCTCTTTCAGGGCATCTTACTGACCCAGGGATTGAACCAATGTCTCTTATGTCTCCTGCATTGACAGGCGGATTCTTTACCACTAGCACCACCTGAGAAATACCACTATATATTCTCTATTGTCTTGGAGTCCTAACATCCCCATTCGGATAAGGCGATGACACCCCCACTCCAGTACTCTTGCCTGGAAAATCCCATGGACGGAGGAGCCTGGTAGGCTGCAGTCCATGGGGTCGCTGAGAGTTGGACACGACTCAGTGACTTCACTTTCTCTTTTCACTTTCATGCATTGGAGAAGGAAATGGCAACCCACTCCAGTGTTCTTGCCTGGAGAATCCCAGGGATGGCAGAGCCTGCTAGGCTGCTGTCTATGGAGTCGCACAGAGTCAGACATGACTGAAGCGACTTAGCAGCAGCAGCAGCAACATCCCCATTATTATCATCGGGCCTAATTCTGTAGTGGCCTCTCCTATGGTTGACCCTGTCTTATAAACTTCTGAGTGATGCTGGTACTCCTTTCACCAGCACATTATCTATGGCCTTAGCAATGATGAGTGTGATAGTCCTTCCCATGGTACATACCATCTGGTGTCTCTTCCAACTTTGCAGAGATATCCACTTCAGCATGCCCATTTCCCTGAACCATTTAACCCCTTTCTCCACTGTCTACCACAGTAAGTGTTAGTTGCTCAGTCATGTCCAACTCCTTGTGACTCCATGAACTATAGCCTGCCAGGCTCCTCTGTCCATGGGATTTCAGCTTTGTTTAGCATGAGCCATCATTTTTTTCCATGCTCCTAATACCAAAACACCTGACCTGCCTCTTGAGAAACCTATGCAGGTCAGGAAGCAACAGTTAGAACTGGACATGGAACAACAGACTGGTTCCAGATAGGAAAAGGAGTACCTCAAGGCTGTATATTGTCACCCTGCTTATTTAACTTATATGCAGAGTACATCATGAGAAACGCTGGACTGGAAGAAACACAAGCTGGAATCAAGATTGCCGGGAGAAATATCAATAACCTCAGATATGCAGATGACACCACCTTTATGGCAGAAAGTGAAGAGGAACTAAAAAGCCTCTTGATGAAAATGAAAGAGGAGAGTCCAAAGTTGGCTTAAAGCTCAGCATTCAGAAAACTAAGATCATGGCATCTGGTCCCATCACTTCATGGGAAATAGATGGGGAAACAGTGGAAACAGTGTCAGACTTTATTTTGGGGGCTCCAAAATCACTGCAGATGGTGACTGCAGCCATGAAATTAAAGACACTTACTCCTTGGAAGAAAAGTTATGACCAACCTAGACAGCATATTGAAAAGCAGAGACATTACTTTGCCAACAAAGGTCTGTCTAGTTGAAGCTATGGTTTTTCCAGTGGTCATGTTTGGATGTGAGAGTTGGACCGTGAAGAAGGCTGAGCGCCGAAGAATTGATGCTTTTGAATTGTGGTGTTGGAGAAGACTTTTGAGAGTCCCTTGAACTGCAAGGAGATCCAACCAGTCCATTCTGAAGGAGATCAGCCCTGGGATTTCTTTGGAAGGAATGATGCTAAAGCTGAAACTCCAGTACTTTGGCCACCTCCTGCAAAGAGTTGATTCATTGGAAAAGACTGTGATGCTGGGAGGGATTGGGGGCAGGAGGAGAAGGGGACGACCAAGGATGAGATGGCTGGATGGCATCACTAACTCGATGGACTTGAGTCTGAGTGAACTCTGGGAGTTGGTAATTGACAGGGAGGCCTGGCGTGCTGCGATTCATGGGGTTGCAAAGAGTCAGACACGATTGAGTGACTGAACTGAACTGAAGATCCGTTTTAGTGATGAGTTCACACCGTCTCCTCAGATCCTTGACAGGGTGCTAAACTTTATATTCTGAGAGAGTGTCCACAAATTGATAAACTCTTCTCTATCCAATATATTGTTCCACACTGCTTACTCGAACGCCCTTGGGACCCCATTCCACTCCTACAAATACATTCTCGGTGAGTCTTACAACTCCTTTGGGTAGAGTCCCTTTCCTTCCTTGCCAGGTCTAGCACGTCCCCAGCTGTGTAATTTTGGAGCTTAACCTAGTTATAGGCCTAGGGGCCAGGAAGGGAAAGCAGGGCAGATCACAAGGAAGGTATGTGTTGCCTTGCCAGAAAATTCTCTGCATGGTTTTTAAACAAGTAAAGAGTGCTAGTTCTTAATAGAGAGGGATGAGCCCTTCTGTAGGCCAGGAGGACTGAGAGAGTCTGGAGCTCAAAATCTTAAATAACGTTTACCCACACATCCCCAGCTCCAGGGTAAGTTTCTGTTTTTCCTAACCGTGGTTCTGACCTTGGCATAACAGAGTTGCTTTGATTTAGCATTTAAACATTTCCCATAATTGTTCTCAATTTAAAACAAAACCCCCAAAGCCTCTATGTCTGTGTGTACAAGTGGACACACAGGCATGTAATACCCATGGAGTTTGCAAGCTTTTAAGGAAATTTCTGAAAGCACATATCAGACTTTACCAGTGGTTAAATATATGGAAGAGAGTAAAGTGGGAAGATGTGGACAGAGGAACGATTTACTTTTGATGTATTGGGTTGGCCAAAAAGTTTACCAATCTGCCTTCAGGGGAGAGAACTGAAAGAAGGAAGAAGACTTTCACAATATTCTTGATTTCACCCTGAGGTTTGATCTCACTTGACCCCATCTCAGGGGAGGTAAGGGATGCGTGAAGGCCACGGTGCAGTGGACCAGTCGCCTGCTCCTGCAAAAGAAGGGGAAAGGCTTATTATCTGTGAGCAGCCACATCTTTCATTCCCTTTTCACAAGGGGCCTAAGGGTTTTCAGATGGCAACTCAGATCCAAGGGTCCCAAAATTGCATGAGAAGATGATCAACCTGGGTGCCTGTTACCAAAGGGTGATTCAGCAGGGGGTGGTCTGTGAGAGAGGCCACAGGAGTAGTTGAGTCTGTACATTAACAACTCTTCTCAGCTTTTGGCAAGTTAACAGGATAGAAAAGGGCCCAAAAACCTATATAAATTGAATGAAGTTTGTTTCTTACAGCTTTGGTTAGACAGATTTTCAATACATTTGACAAATGTATGTAAGGTGGTGTATTTGTTTCCTGCAGCTGCTGTAACAAATTACCACAGAATTGGTGGCTTCAAACAACAGAAATTTATCCTCTCACAGTTCTGCAGGCCAAACATGAAAAGTCAGGTTCACGCAGCAGAAAGCAAGACATTGTCAGGGCCACGCTCCCTCTGGAGGCTCTCGGGGAATCCTTGCCTTGACTCTCTGGTTCCGGGTGGCTGTCAGTGTTTCTTGGCTTGTAGCTGCATCATACTGATCCTCCTGTCTTTGCATTGCCTTCTCCTCTGCGTGTGGGTATAATCTCTTTCTGAGACATGTGTGGCATTTGGGGGCCACCCAGATGATAATCATTAGGGCTTACCCAGGATAATCTCCTCATCTCAAGATCCTTCACTTAATCACATCTGCAAACCCCTGTTTCTCTATAGGTTAACATTTACAGGTCCCAAAGATTGGGACCTAACATCTGTGGAACTGCTACAGACAATTTAAAATACATAATGAATATGAAATCAACTTTGGGGGTGCTAGCTTTTTGAAGAACAGTCTGCTTCTAGAGCCCCAAATTGAGAAGCAGTGTGTAATCAGAAGGGATTAGCACATCACAGATAGAGAAAATAATCAGTGGTTTCAAACATGAGTTCTGGAGAGCCCCCTCCCTAACACTGACCTATTGAGTCAGAATCTCTCCATCTGATTCTCACCCTTACTAAAGGCAGAAGAGTAGATACTAGTGTATAGGTTCCAGTTTATAGTCAAGCTGTTTCTCACACAGGCAACTCCATGTAGCTGACTTCTGCATAATTAGGAGAGATTAATTTGTTTACCATGTAGGACCCAAATAAGTCAAGTTGAAGTAAAAATGTATTATAGCTAACATTTACTGAACATTTATTATATTCCTAGTGCTGAGCAAATTACCTCACATGTATTTTATTTAATTCTCTAAACTGATATGTGAGGTAGATTGATTTTGCTTAGGCTCTTGGTTTGTATCCTACTTAAACGAAGAAAAAAGATTTATTGGAAGGCCTCTGGACTGGCTCATGGACCAGAAGAACTGCACATGTAGAGTTAGGAAAGAGAGAAGCAACAGCAGCTCTGAGGAACTCAGCTCAGTTTCAGCTCTTAGTGCCTTCCTCAGGTCATGGCTCTGTCTTCAGATGACTATCTAAACCACCTTCCACTTCTATGGGTTTTCACTTGCAATTTAAATTCCAAGCCAAGTTAATCTTATCTTGCTGGGACGAAGGTGCTATCATTGGCCCCTGTTTGGGACAAAGCCCACCTTGGGCCAAAAGAGCAGGTTCAGCTATAAAGAAGGGGTGAAGAGGAGGGATGGAGCAGATTCAAGCGATAATTGCTTCATAAATAGTGTTACCTTTCTTTTTAGGATGCGGAAGAAAACCTTGTCTCAGAGGCTAAACTTTGTAGCAAGTTATAAAGCTGTCATCTGAACCCAGTTCTGCCCAATCTAGAGTTTGATTTCTTAATCACTATTCTCATCCCCAAATCTGCTCCAGCCCAGGAACCAAAACAGGTTCTGAAGTAGGTTCCAAGTAAAGTTACCTGCAAGAGTGGTATTTTACTGAATGTTGAGACCCAGAAAAGTATTTGTACAGTGAGATCTTTTCTCTGTGCATTCATTTGGTGAGTATTGTGTGAGCACATATTGATTGTTAAGCATTGGAGATGCAGTGTTGAACAAGGTGGGCACATTTTATAGCTTAAGTCTGGCTGCAAAAAGCAAAAACTCAACTCAAACAAGACTAATCCAAACAGTACCTATTGACTCAAGGGACTGGGCAATCTAAGAGAAACAGGCTACAGCCAAGCTAGATGCAAGGCCACTGGGGCTTTTTTTCTCCCTCGCCATCTTTGGGCCTCTATTCCCCTCTGTGTTATCTTTGTTTCCCCATAGGCTCCCTCCATGTGAGAGCAAAGACAGCAACCAGCATCACGAGACCTGCGTCATCCCAATAGCCAGCAACAGCAAGGAAAGAAACTTCTTTTCTCCCAGCATTTATGGCCATTTTGAAAAACAAATTCTGACTGGCTCTTCGTGGGTCATTTGCTGAACAACTTAGATTCTGATCACAGTGACCAGGGAAGTGGTGCACATATTCTGACCTGCCCTTCTGACTCCTGTGTTTACTCCTCCAGCACAATATGTGAGGCCACATGATTGACAGGACCACCAGGATCACACAGAGCGGGCTAGAAGCGCTCCCCCTAAAATAAAAGAGAAGTGCTGTTGTAGAAAAAGGGGGACGGGTGATGGGCAGAAAAAGAACATCATGTTCTGTACAAATGACGGTTTGCTGCTCTCGTTGACCTTGAGAATCTAGCCTTGCAAAGCTTTTTCTTTTTGTTGTTGTTTAGTTGCTAAGTCATATCCAACTCTTTGTGACCCAATGGACTATAGCCCACCAGGCTCCTCTGACCATGGGATTTCCCAGGCAAGAATACTGGAATGGATTGCCATTTCCTTCTCCAGGGGCAAGGGAGGGGGTCACCTTCCTGACCCAGGGACAGAACCTGTTGCATTGGCAGGCAGATTCTTTACCACTGAGCCATCAGGGAAGCCCCTTTTTTTTTTTTTTTTTCTGTCTATGCCTGTCATAATTGAAGGCACTGGAAGGACAAGCTGATCTTCCCTGTGGAGGAGAAAGTACAGAAGTATATGAAACCCTTCCTACAGATCAGCTAGTTAGAAAGGCTGAAAAGTGAATGTATTTCAGTACATTCAAATGAAATCTACCAACCAGTGGCAGCCTGAGAACTTGTTTGAAATGTAGATCCTTTATCCTCCGCTCACCAAGTCAATCAGAATATTTCTATGATTCTTACTCATGCTAATATCTGGTCTATACTAGAGTCCATGAAATGAAAGGAAGTCCAGAAAGAACACTGAGGAAAAATAAGACCATGGGGGAGAGAAGTAAATCAAAACTAGAGTGAAGCATAAGTAATAAAGTATGAAATAAAGGAGAGAAAGAAAAGCAAAGACATCCACAGTAGCAGAAGCAGTATTTGGATGGACAAGGCAAGTTCTCAGGAGAACTTTCCTTTCAATCCTATGGGCAGCTTTACCCTCCTGTATCTGAGGGCTTTCTGTAGAAGTGATGACTCTGCAGCACAAGCATAGAAGGAACACGGGCATAGGAGATTGAAAGACCTGGGTGTGAATTCTCATTTTGCCACTGATCAGCCTTATTAATTAAGGTAGATTACCCATCCTCTCTGATAGCAGTCTTTTGATCTGGAAATTAGGCACAGTATCTTTCTCACAGTGTCCTCCTGAGGACTGAGAGTTAGAATGTATGTAAAATGCCTAGCAAAATGGTTGTTTATTGGATTAGCTGCCTCCTATTTCCCTAGGGCTTCCCTGATGTGTTGAGGGGCTCAGCAGTAAAGAATCCACTTGCTAATGCAGGAGATGATGCTTCAGTCCCTGGGTCAGGGAAGATCCACTGGAGAAGGAAATGGCAACTCACTCCAGCATTCTTGCCTGGGAAATCCCATGGACAGAGGAGCCTGGCAGGCTACAAGTACATGTGGTTTCAAAAGAGTCAAACACGACTTCACAACTAAACAAGAACTACAAAAAATTCCCTTAAGCCTTTCTGAAGAGCTAAGACTAAGAAGGGCTTTGGAAAGAGACAGTTTGGGGCCTAATGAAAAAAGTTTTCTAATAATTTGAATCCCACTACAGCCCAATGAGCTGTGATCTCCTTGCTATAGACTGAATGTTTACATCCCCCAAAGATTCATGTATTGAAACCTCAACCCCCAAATACAACCCCACCTGTATTTGCAAATATGGCCTTTATGGAGGTAATTGAGGTGAAATGGGCTTATAAGGGTAGAACCCTCATCTCATAGTTTGAGTGTCCTTATCAGAACAGATACCAGAGAGCTTGTTCCCGCTCCACCCTGTGAGGACACAGCAAAGAGCGCTCTCACCAGGAGCTGATCCCTGCTGAAACCTTGATCTTGGACTTCCAGCTTGCACAGCTATGAGAAAATAAATGACTGTTGTTTAAGCCACTCAGCCTATGGTATTTTATTATTTCAGCTGAAGCAAACTAAAATGCTCTCCTCACTAGAATCATTAAAACAAGCTAACAATCACCTGTTGGAGATACAGAGGAACTTTCAGCAGGAGAGTACATGAGAGCAAACTACCCCTGAAAGCCTTTCCCAGGACTTCTCAATCATGGCTGCATGTTAGAACCTCCTGGGAAAGTTTCAGAAAAAAATGTTCATGCCCAAGCTGTCTCTCCCAGACCGATTAAATCAGAATCTCTGGGTGTGTGCTTTTAAAAAACTGTTCAGCCAAGGCAAGGTTGAGAATCACTCCCTTAAGAGATCTGAGACCATTTCCAGCTCTGAGTTCTTATTAATTTATGGAGATTTACATCTGGTGATACAAGAAAGGAATGCGTCATAAACTTCATTTTACAGATACGGAAGAGGGAAAAGATAGAATTGTGAAGTAAGCTCCCAACATCGGATGTGAGCTGATAGTGACATTATAATATCACATCTTTCTGTCTGTGACCTTAGGAACCCTCTAATAAGATGCAAACCTCTTTTAGCTGTGAAGTAGATGTCCACCGTTTTGCTAGGCCAGCATCCCTACCCTTGTCTTGAAAGCTGCTTGTCTTTCAGGGGACTACAGCTTCTCAGTTCTGTGGAGCCTTACTAGAGCTGTCAATCACAGGGCCCACCCCACGCGACCCAGACTGAGCCAGTCAGACTCTTCACGGAGAATGACAGTGGGAATGTAGGTTGGTGGATTGGATTGTTCTCATTTGTTGCTGCTGTTGTTTAGTCACTAAGTGCATGGGATTTTACAGGCAAGATTACTGGAGTTGGTTGCCATTTCCTTCTCCAGGGGATCTTCCAAATCCAGGGATTGAACCCATGTCTCCTGAGTGACTCCAGCTTGTCAAGAAAGATTCTTTACCGCTGAGCCACCTGGGAAGCCCCTGGCAGGACCTAAAGAAACAGTATGTACACCTTACTAAGATTATGTTGCTTCCTGCTTTTCTTTCTTCCCAAGCCCTGGCTCTGAGCACTTCCTTTAATTCTATGAACTATAGTATTTGCTTCCAGCAAATTCTATTTTCCACTTGGTGAGTCAAACCTTCTTTCAGTTGCTTGCATAACTGGCTCAAAATTGGTACCTGGAAGTGGACACAGCAAGAACAGACTTTTAGCTGTGGAAATAGCAGAAGTAGGTAGGTGCAAGGCAGTAAGAGTTCCCCAGTTTAGTTGAGAAAGTTGAAGCCAGTTATTTTTCTTGAAATTCCCAATTTTCATAAGCACCAAAAAATTTTCCCTCTTACTCAATCTACTCCTGATTAATATAAACTACTTATTCAAGATGTAAAGACTTATACTAGTAAGGTGTGGCTATTTAGGGGATTGGCAGGTTAGGGCTACCACTGGGTATGCCTGGTAGCACTTTTTTGACTCATTAGAATAGCCTGTGGAGAAGGCAATGGCACCCCACTCCAATACTCTTGCCTGGAAAATCCCACGGAAGGAAGAGCCTGGTAGGCTGCAATCCATGGGGTCGCGAAGAGTCGGACATGACTGAACAACTTCACTTTCACTTTTCACTTTCACTCATTGGAGAAAGCAATGGCACCCCACTCCAGTACTCTTGCCTGGAAAATCCCAGGGACAGAGGAGCCCGGTAGGCTGCAGTCCATGGGGTCGCAAAGAGTCATACATGACTGAGCAATTTTACTTTCACTTTTCACTTTCATGCGTTGGAGAAGGAAATGGCAGCCCACTCCAGTGTTCTTCCCTGGAGAATCCCAGGGACGGGGGGAGCCTGGTGGGCTGCTGTCTATGGGGTCGCACAGAGTCAGACACGACGGAAGCGACTTAGCAGCAGCAGCAGAATAGCCTGTGTGCACATCAGGGCCTGGCCCAAACCAAGCCTTTTGCTTTTACAGCCCTTACACCAATAAGTGAGAACAGAAATGTAGGTACAGCGAGAAATACCCTACCAAACTCACCATCTTTCTAAAATTACTAGAAAGAACCTATGGAAAGCTAAAAAGGCAGAGCAAAGCAGGTGAGCATCATAGTGATAAGGATGGCCACCGTGTGTTAAATCCTTACTATGTGCTATACACTGGGTTATTTAATCCTAGAAGACTGATACTATTTTATTTTGTTTCATTTTGTTTCTAAGGTTGAGCTGCAGATGCCCAGAATTGAATTGATTCAATCAGTCATTCTTCCGTTACTGGCATGATATAATCATCTGTCTAGACATGACCCCTCTTTTTTCTTATCTCCTTTGTCCCTCATCCCTGAGTGTATCTAATGTGTGTCCTTCCAATCTATTTTCTGTAGACTTACAGATTCACAAAAATATGTAGCATAGTGTCTGCTTTTAAAATGTATATAAATGGAGCATACTGCTCATCTCACTCTGCAATTTGCTTTTTTACACATTTAAGTTTCTGAGCTCCATCCCTGTTGATGTATACATACATAGCGCTAGTTCATCTGTTTAAACTGCTCCACTGTATACTATCATGATGATATACTATACCTTATATATAAATTTTTCCTGATGGATATCTGCATGTATGTCTAGTCACTCAGTCGTGTCGGACTCTGCAACCCCATGGACTGTGGTCTGCCAGGCTCCTCTGTCCAGGCGATTTTTCAGGCAAGAATGCTTGAATGGATTGTTATTTCCTCCTCCAGGGGATCTTCCTGACCCCAGGATCAAACTTGCGTCTCCACTGTCTCCTGCTTGGCAGGCAGATTCTTTACCACCGAGCCACTTAGGAAGCCCTGATGGATATCTAGGCTGTTGCTAATTCTTATTATACAAAGTGCTTCACTGAATAATCTTACAGACATCTCTCAATACATTGTGGAAGAATCTCTGTAGGATTTACCTAAAAGTGGAATTGTTGTACCTAAGGCAATGGCATCCCACTCCAGCAGTCTTGCCTGGAAAAATCCCATGGACAGAGGAGCCTGGTGGGCTGCAGTCCATGGGGTCGCTAAGAGTTGGGCAGGACTGAGCGACTTCACTTTCACTTTTCACTTTCATGCATTGGAGAAGGAAATGGCAACCCACTCCAGTGTTCTTGTCTGGAGAATCCCAGGGACGGGGAAGCCTGGTGGGCTGCCATCTGTAGGGTCACAGAGTCGGACACGACTGAAGCAACTTAGCAGCAGCAGCAGCAAGTTTCATGTATTTTCAGTTTTATTATACTAAACCCTGCTAAATTATTATACTTTATAGTTTTACTAATTTACACTTCCACCAAGAGTATATGATAGTGCTTTGAATAGATACTATTATTATCTCCATTTTGCAGATGAAGAAATATACAGAATGTCCAGAGTTAAGCACTGTATCTACCTGAAATATGTCTATCTAGTTCCAGAACTACCCTCTACAATATACCTTAAATAGCAGTTGAAAATGCAAGTGGCAGAACCCAATAACAATGGCTTAAGCAATTTGGGGCATTTATCATGTTACTTAACAAAGAAATTAGAAGGAGCTGGTTCCAGAGCAGCTGTCAGCAACCTGAACACCCTTCAATTTCACCATCCTTAGCTACTGAACTTTCACCCTTATGCTATCTCCTCTTAGCCCTAGGATAGCGGACATTGCTCTGACATCACAGCTGAGTTCAGAGCAGGAAAAGGGAGGTAGCAATGGCACTATGAAGCTCTTTTCTTGTTCTTACCCTTTTTCTGGGAAAGAAAAATGCCTTCCTTGAATCCCCATTCACCCCAACCTGCTTCCTTTTTGTCTCACTGATCAGAGCCCAAATCTTCAGGCAAAACAGAATGAGAATATTGTGTCTAATTTAAATCAACCATGAATCAGCCACTGCAGCTTACAGGAAGGGTTTACTTTCATGGATTTCAAACCATCTTCATGTCTGAAACTTGTTCTGTCAGCAAGAAGGCAAGGCAATGACTGTTAGATAGCAATTTGGTTTTTCTTCCATCCTTTCAGCCTCTTCTTCACAGATTTTTTTTTTTTTTTTTTTTGCCAGCTTCTCCTGACCACTCAGATGTTAAATACTTGCTTTGTCTTGAAACTTTTCTCTTCCCAACAAGACCAACAGGTGGCCAGCAGGCCAAATATGAGTTTGTGAACGTCTCCCTATGCTGACAGTATGTATCCATTTTCGTAGCTTCAATTCCTACTTACATATTGATAACTCCTAAATTCGTATCTCCAGCTTCCACCTCATTCCAGAGTTTCATATCCATATGTACTCTAGCCTAATTAGATATTCCTCAGACATATCAAACTCAGTATATCCAAAACTGAGCTTTCATCTCCCATCCAAAGTTGCTCTTTCTTCTGATGCATCATGTCTAAGTGAATGTCAACCTCTTCTACCAAGTTAAGTCAGAGCCCTTCTAGATTTCCACAAGGAAAGCTCTCAAATTTGTCTGCTTTTCTTTATTTCCATTGCAGACACCTTGATCTAAAACTCTGTCACTTAAGCATTGTATGGACCAAAGCATGGGCAACTGTGTTGTAAATGCAGATCTCAGACCTTACCCTAAGCATCCTGAATCAGAATCTACATTTTGTCAAAATTCAGAGAATTCATTAAAATTTGAGAACTTATCATCTTGGCTTTTTCAAAGCTTAATATCTAGAGGTGATGAAATTCCAGTTGCTGCTGCTGCTGCTGTTGCTAAGTCACTTCAGTCGTGTCCGACTCTGTGTGACCCCATAGAAGGCAGCTCATCAGGCTCCCCCACCCCTGGAATTCTCCAGGCCAGAACACTGGAGTGGGTTGCCATTTCCTTTTTCCAATGCATGAAAGTAAAAAGTGAAAGGGAAGTAACTCAGTTGTGTCCAACTCTTTGCAACCCCATCGACTATGGTGTATCAGGCTCCTCTGTCCAGGCAAGAGTACTGGAGTGGGATGCCATTGCCTTCTCTGGAAATTCCAGTTGAGCTATTTCAATTCTAAAAGATGATGCTGTGAATATGCTGCACTCAATATGCCAGCAAATTTGGAAAACTCAGCAGTGGCCACAGGACTGGAAAAGGTAAGTTTTCATTCCAATCCCAAAGAAAGGCAATGCCAAAGAATGCTCAAACTATTGCACAATTGCACTCATCTCACACGTAGTAAAGTAATGCTCAAAATTCTCCAAGCTAGGCTTCAACAATACATGAACCATGAACTTCCAGATGTTCAAGCTGGATTTAGAAAAGCCAGAGGAACCAGAGATCAAATTGCCAACATCTGTTGGATCATCGAAAAGCAAGAGAAGAGCAGAAAAACATCTACTTCTGCTTTGTTGAGTACGTCAAAGCCTTTGACTGTATAAATCACAACGAACTGTGGAAAATTCTTCAAGCAATGGGAATACCAGACCACCTTACCTGCCTCCTGAGAAATCTGTATGCAGGTCAAGAAGCAACAGTTAGAACTGGACATAGAACAACAGACCAGTTCCAAATCAAGAAACGAATATGTCAAGGCTGTCTATTTCACCCTGCTTATTTAACTTATATGCAGAGTACATCATGAGAAATGCTGGGCTGGAAGAAGCACAAGCTGGAATCAAGATTGCCGGGAGTAGTATCAGTAACCTCAGATATGCAGATGACACCACCCTTATGGCAGAAAGTGAAGAGGAACTAAAAGCCTCTTGATGAAAGTGAAAGAGGAGAGTCCAAAAGTTGGCTTAAAGCTCAGCATTCAGAAAACTAAGATCATGGCATCTGGTTCCATCACTTCATGGGAAATAGATGGGGAAACAGTGGAAACAATGACAGACTTTATACATGAGTATGAGTAAGCTCCGGGTCTTGGCAATGGACAGGGAAGCCTGGGATGCTGCAGTCCATGGGGTTGCAAACAGTCAGACCCTACTAAGTGACTGAACTGAACTGAACTGAATATCTAGTCTTCCTATATCAATCTCTTGCCCCTAAAACTCTTTCTCTATACTGCAAACTATGTAAGTCATGTTCCCTCGTTAAATTCTTAACTAGCTTCCCATTGCTTTGCAGATAGAAGGCAAAAGCCTGCAGAATTCAAAGCCCTACCATAGTCCCCCTCCTGCCTAGTTCCCAGCCCCAATTTGGCTTGCCCACTGGGCTCCAACCACATTAATATTCTTCTAACTCCTGTGCCAGGCAATGAAGTCCCTGGGAGTTTTTGCCTGCTGCTCCCCTGTAACAGCATGATTTCAGCTTTTCTGTGTGCCTGCTAGGGCTTCCTTTGTGGCTGTTAGTAAGGAATCCGCCTGCACTGCAGGAGACTAAGTGACTCAGTGCCTGCTAGTCAGCTGTGTCTGTCTGCAACCCTATAGGCCATAGGCTGCAAGGCTTCTCTGTCCATGGATTCTCCAAGCAAGAACATTGGCATGGGTTGCCATGCCCCACTCCAGGGCATCTTTCCAACCCAGGGCTCAAACCTGTCTCTCTTACATCTCCTGCATTGGCAGGCAGGTTCTTTACCATTAGAACCACATGGGAAGTCCACCTCCCTAGTGCAGAGAGAACTCCTTCACTTCCTCAAAGTATTCCCCTCTCTTACAACCCATGTGATGTCAGCCACTCTCATGCTAAGCTCTCTTTGCACACTGTGCGCCTTCAAACCTTTATCATGTTCTTGTGGCTCAGATGGTAAAGAATCTGCCTGCAATGCAGGAGACCCGGGTTCAATCCTGAGTCAGGAAGATCCCCAGGAGAAGGGAATGGCAACCCACTCCAGTATTCTTGCCTGGAGAATTCCATGGATAGAGGAGCCTGGTGGGCAACAGTCCATGGGGTCGCAAAGAGCCGGACATGACTAGTTGTATTTAACAATGGAGTGTGTGTGTTTCGTTATGTAACAGCAGTCTGTCCCCATTGGATTGAAGTGTTCAGGCACTGCTTCAGCTTTTGCATTGTTACATCCTTCTAGCACCTCGCAGTGTTTGACACATTGTACACATCAATGAGAGCTGTTGACTTGATGAATATGAATGAATAATCATCCCCAGGGTGCTGTCCTGGCTCAGGGTACCCCTTCTTTCTTAGTTCAATGGGAATCAAGAATCTTAAAAAGACTGAGGTCCAAGGAAGTATAATTTGGCCACCAGCAAGCAAATCAGGATGAAAATGTCCAATTCTGACAGATGTACCCCATGCACGTGCTGAAAGGAAAACAGAAACAGCCCGCCTCAGAGTGATGGTAAACATTTTGTTCCCTGGCCAGTTCCCTCCTCTTCAATACACTCCCAAGCTGACCTTTAGAAGGACTTTTGTCTAGTGGGAGGTCTCTTTTAACCTCCAGTGAATAAGGGTGTGAAGTGGTGTTTGCTTTTTCCCTTTGTTCTCTGGCTGAGAAAAGTCTGGAGGCGGTTGAGTGAGGCTTAGTAATACAATTGCCTTCCCTTTCAAATGCTAAAAGGGGTTTTGCTCTTGGTTTGGTATAATCTGAGTCTTGTAGAGGTCTGGAAGGGATCCACTCCCCTTTCTTTTGGCATCTTATTTCCTGTAGGCTAGGGCCAACTTCACAATTAATAGAAAAACGAAAGCTGTAAAAATATAGTCAACCTTGCCCTCCAAGCATCTCTGTGTGGTGAGCCAGCACAGGAGAGTTAATCACTACACTGACAGAGAAGGCCTCCAGGAGAAATACAGGATGTCTATAGTCCCGCTGTCCTGGATCTGGCTGGAGATCCTGGCATCCGAAGCATTCTCTTCTCTCCAAGAGAGCTGGAGTCAGGGGTTGACTTACTCAAGTTGGCTGTTATCACAGACTTTTGATTCCCATATAGGTGTGGATCCAGGGCTTGGGGAGCCCAATGTTTGTACAGTTTGGAGGGCTCTCTTTAAGAAAGAGAACACAAAGCATTAATACAGTCAGATTTGAGGCTTTAAAAAGAACAACTGATGGTCATCATTGGCTTCATGATACTGTCAACCCAAAACAGAATTTGCCTCTTGCTGAGTATCCAGCCAAAGATCAGGAGAAGGAAGGATTTATTACTTGCAGCAAGTAAGGTGATCACTGGGGCCCTTTCCCAGAGCAGCAAAATTGCTGTCTCCCTGTATTGCAAAATTGGAGAAGTTTTAGGCTAAAGGTACATGCATATCCATGAAGGGGGCTTGGGCAGTGTATGCATACTGATAAAGGTGCTTGAGCAGAGGAGAATTCAGCGTAGAATTGGGGAAAAGATGACAGAGTGCAGGCTTTAATTGACTGAAGTCTCAAGGGTCAGAAAATGTCACCATCATCATATCGTAGGTTCTGACCAGTCTGTGGTCTCAGCATGTAGTTACAGTCCTCCACCTGGGTGGGAGGCTTAGTTCCTGCAGAACTCAAAAATATGTATCAGATTGTGATGTATATCCCTTGAGGAGGAATTGGGACTCTTTCTGTTGTTGTTGTTCAGCTGCTCAGGCTTGTCCAGCTCTTTGCAACCCTATGGACAGCAGCACGCCAGGCTTTCCTGTCCTTCACTATCTCCCGAAGCTTGTTCAAACTCATGTCCATTGAGTCAGTGATGCCATTCAACCATCTTGTCTTCTGTTGTCCCCTTTCCCTCCTCCTTCAACCTTTCCCAGCATCAGTCTTTTTCAATGAGTTGGATTTTCGCATCAGGTGGCCAAAGTATTGAAGCTTCAGCTTCAGCATCAGTCCTTCCAATGAATATTCAGGGTTGATTTCTTTTAGGATTGACTGGTTTGATCTCCTTGCAGTCCAAGGGACTCTCAAGAGTCTTTTCCAACACCACAGTTTGAAAGCATCAATTCTTCAGCGCTCAGCCTACTTCATGGTCACCTCTCACATCTGTACATGTTATGCCCAAGTCACGAAATCTCCCAATGACCACCAGGGAGCCGATATCCAATGCAAAAGCAAGAGAGTTTTTATTACCAAGCTCGAGCTGGGGCTCCCACCGTTACCAACGCAGCGGCTATAGGGAGGAGCCCCAGGTTTTGGATTACATTGCTTATACAGGGAGTGTTCATGAAAAAAAAAAAAGAATTTCTAGGTAGGGGACGTCTGATTGGTCACTTTCTTTCGAAGGGTTGTGTGTTGGTTTTTGATTGGTCCGTATTACCTAGGTAGACCACAAGTTCCTGAACATTAAGTCAGGAGATTCTGTTCTGGGGTCCGATTGGCTCATGGGTGGTGGGGTGAGGTTAGGGAATTTCCAAAGGCTCTTTTCCCAGAACCTTACAAAATGGAGTTTTTCTGTTAACAAAATGGAGTCGCTTAGATTCTTCATACATGACTACAGAAAAAAATCATAGTTTTGACTAGATGGACATTTGTTGTCAACGTGATATCTCTGCTTTTTAATATGCTATCTACATCACAGAGTGGCTTAGGCCAAAATTGGCTTCTTTAATATCAAGAAAACTGCCTGGTTCTCTTTCTCTGAGGACCCACTACCCTTTCTGCTTACAGTATCTTTGCCTCTGCCCCAGTAGAGTGTACTAGAAAAGCAGAGGCTTGGAAGCTCTTGGACAAGTTCTTCCCTCCCTAGAGCCTTAATTGTGTAATCTGTAAAACGGGGCCCTCTATCTACAAAATTGATGCGTGAGAAAGATGCAAGAGAGAAAAGAAAATCCCTTGTGTTTGGTCGGTCAGTCAGTCAGTCATTTCAGTCGCTCAGTCGTGTCCAACTCTTTTTGACCCCATGAATCGCAGCACGCCAGGCATCCCTGTTCATCACCATCTCTCGGAGTTCACTCAGACTCACATCCATCGAGTCCGTGATGCCATCCAGCCATCTCATCCTCTGTCGTCCCCTTCTCCTCCTGCCCCCCAATCCCTCCCAGCATCACAGTTTTTTCCAATGAGTCAACTCTTCGCATGAGGTGGCCAAAGTACTGGAGTTTCAGTTTTAGCGTCATTCCTTCCAAAGAAATCCCAGGGTTGATCTCCTTCCAGAATGGACTGGTTGGATCTCCTTGCAGTCCAAGGGACTCTCAAGAGTCTTCTCTAGCACCACAGTCCAAAAGCATCAATTCTTCGGCGCTCAGCCTTCTTCACAGTCCAACTCTCACATCCATACATGACCACAGGAAAAACCATAGCCTTGACTAGATGGACTTTAGTCGGCAAAGTAATGTCTCTCCTTTTGAATATACTATCTAGGTTGGTCATAACTTTTCTTCCAAGGAGTAAGCGTCTTCTAATTTCATGGCTGCAGTCACCATCGGCAGTGATTTTGGAGCCCCCAAAAATAAAGTTTGACACTGTTTCCACTGTTTCCTCATCTATTTCCCATGAAGTGATGGGATCGGATGCCATGATCTTCGTTTTCTGAATGTTGAGCTTTAAGCCAACTTTTTCACTCTCCTCTTTCACTTTCATCAAGAGGCCCTTTAGCTCCTTTTCACTTTCTGCCATAAGGGTGGTGTCATCTGCATATCTGAGGTTTTTGATATTTCTCCTGGCAATCTTGATTCCAGCTTGTGTTTCTTCCAGTCCAGCATTTCTCATGATGTACTCTGCACATAAGTCAAATAAGCAGGATCACAATACACAGCCTTGACGTACTCCTTTTCCTATTTGGAACCAGTCTGTTGTTCCATGTCCAGTTCTAACTGTTGCTTCCTGACCTGCATACAGATTTCTCAAGAAGCAGGTAAGGTGGTTTGGTAGTCCCGTCTCTTTCAGAATTTTCCACAGTTTATTGTGATCCACACAGTCAAAGGCTTTGGCATAGTCAATAAAGCAGAAATAGATGTTTTTCTGGAACTCTCTTTGCTTTTTCGATGATCCAGCGGATGTTGGCAATTTGATCTCTGGTTCCTTTGCCTTTTCTAAAACCAGCTTGAACATCAGAGAGTTCCCGGTTCACGTATGGCTGAAGCCTGGCTTGGAGAATTTTGAGCACTACTAGCATGTGAGATGAGTGCAATTGTGTGGTATTCTGAGCATTCTTTGGCATTGGAATGAAAATTGACCTTTTCCAGTCCTGTGGCCACTGCTGAGTTTTCCAAATTTGCTGGCATATTGAGTGCAGCACTTTCACAGCGTCATCTTTCAGGATTTAAAACAGCTCAACTGGAATTCCATCACCTCCACTAGCTTTGTTCGTAGTGATGCTTTCTAAGGCCCACTTGATTTCACATTCCAAGATATCTGGCTCTAGATTAGTGATCATATCATCATGATTATCTGGGTTGTGAAGATCTTTTTGTACAGTTCTTCCGTGTATTCCTGCCACCTCTTCTTGATATCTTCTGCCTCTGTTAGGTCCATACCATTTCTGTCCTTTATCGAGCCCATCTTTCCATGAAATGTTCCCTTGGTATCTCTAATTTTCTTGAAGAGATCTCTAGTCTTTCCCATTCTGTTCTTTTCCTCTGTTTCTTTGCATTGATCACTGAGTTTGGTAGCAGGCATTAATTAAAATGCCATTTTGAAGACCTCCTCTCTGGGATGTTATAGATTCATTATGAGCTAGCTTCTCTTCTTTTTGTGTCTCTTTTAGCTTTATTGAAGTTTTTCTCAGGTTTCATTCTAATCCACTTGTAATATATATTATTATTAACACTTTGAAACTTAGCAAAAGTTCCTGAAGTGCTGAAGTCAGTACATTTCTTTTTGAGATTTCAAGGATTTCTAGCAACTTTAATTTGTTTTACTTTTTAAAGGGCCAGTCCAAGTTTGTTGTTGCTATTGTTTTCTTTGGGGACTTGATAAATTTGATGTGTTGTTTAATTTTTTTACTGCTGTGCAAAGGTCATCCAAAGGTCAGTGTGGTAGGTGGTGTGTGGTATGGTATGTGTGCATGGGTGAGTGTGTGTGTGTGTGTGTGTGTGGTATCCTGGCTGAGAATCATATTGTTCACCATCTCTAATGTCTGCCATCCCTCACCAGCTCTATGTTTATAATCCTGAAGGCATCTGAGTTTATCACAAATCAAAATCAGCTAGTAAACCTGCAGAGGAATGGGAAAGGATGAAGGCAAATAAAAGGATGATGAAGTGAAATCGTAGGTCACAAGTAGGTCAGTGGTACTTGGGAGTCCCTGGCTTCATATCTTGTTCAACCCCCCAGCCTTGCTACTATCAGTTTTTAACCTATAGCTATATTCATCTGAACTTTTAAAATCTCACTTTGCTTATCTATAAAATTGAGATATTTATAGGACTTTTCTTAGAGGTTCACTGTGAGGATTAAATGAGAAAATTTTCTCAGTGTGCAAAGAACAGTAACTGGAATAGGGTAAACCCTCAATAAATGGTAGTTATCATTCAGAGCATCTTGTATAGTCTGTATTGTGCATGGTATACATCACCTCATGTTCACAACACTGCCCAAGATGGGGAAATGCAGTCTAGAAAAGAATTCAGTTGTTTTAATGAGTCTCCACTTACTGCTCTTTACCAAATCAAAGATCCATGGGTTTGTAAGATGAATGCCTATTTTCAGGTATTAAAATGTGGGGGAAAGATATGTTTCTCAGAAATGAAATAGAGTAGTGCTCTTTCCATTACACTACATCTTGTATCTCTCAAATTTCTCATTAGAACTGTTAAAAGATAAACTGAAATGTATTAAAAATTTTAAGAGTTCATTTGAGAAAAAAATGGGTTTGGATCTGGCAACATTCAATTGAACAGATAGAAAGGAGCTCCAAGGAGCTATACCATAAAGACTGTTATTATATGCAGAAAGGAGCAGCCCTTTTTTGTTAAGCAAAAGAATGAATTGGTTGTTACAAGGTGATTTTATTTAGGGCATGGTAGGGATCTATCAAACAGATTACTTAACTAGTGATGATCAGGAGATTCCTGACTGACTGGTTTAAGATTCCATTTCTGAGAGAGCAGAAACGGTGATTAAGTCTCAGTATGGTGATATGGGGCTTATCCTAAGTGACTCCGTTTGGGGCCTGTTGTATTTTTTTTTTTTTTTAATGACACATTGTTCAGTAGTAGATGTGCCCATTTTCAGCATAATTTATTAGCTGGATTACATACAAAGATATCAGTGTTCTGTATAGGGACATCAGTGTGGGGTTCTGCAGAATTTTCATTGTACCCTCCATTGTCATCACTTTCAACCTGTAATCCAAATACTTGGCAGGTCAAGCTGACAAGGCCACATTTTTCCCATCTCAAAGAAAACTACTAGGCAGTCGTGTGGTGATGTTCAGAAGCATCTTAATTCAAGCTGTAAGCTGATAAACTCTGTAGTACACTTTGGCTGAGGCTGGGGAGACCTGGCTATGCAAAACTCGCTGTGGGAAACCACATGATGTAGGAAATAAACATGTTGTTTGGAATGGAGAACCCAAGTCCTGTAAATTCTTCGGCACAGTGGCTTTGAGACTTTAGACAAATGATATTGTCTATAAAATGACACCAGTAATCCCAGCCTGCCTACTTCCAAACATCGGAGTGAAGATCCAGGAGATAATGCGTGTGAAATATAATGTGTGTGGATGTGCTATAAGATAAAATGTTTATTAATGTAATTGTTCATTGCTATGCGTGTGTGCTAAGTCACATCAGTCCCGCCCAACTCTTTGAGACTCTGTGGACTGTGGCCTGCCAGCTCCTCTGTCCGTGGGCTTCTCCAGGCAAGAACACTGGAGTAGGTTGCCATGCCCTCCTCCCAGGGATCGTCCCAACCCAGGGGCTGAACCCCCATCTCTTAGGTTTCCTGCATTGGCAGGCAGGCATTTTTTACCACTAGCCCACCTGTTCATGGCTATAGCGTGTTATTTTCAGGGGAAATTAGATGGTGGGAGTGGGACATGTTACATATAGAAAAGGTACATGCATATATGATTGTGTGTGTATTCTGAAAAGCCTAGAAGGGTATATGCCACGCTGTTTATTGTGATGGGCTTTTCTCTTTTTGGGGCCATGCCTTGCAGCTTATGGGATTTTAGTTCCCCAACCGGGGATGGAACCTGGGCCTTCAGCAGTGAAAGCACAGAGTCTTAACCACTAGATAGGGAGGGAATTCCCTAGGGTGTTGTCATATTTACTTCTATATGGATTGCTTGAGTTATTTTTACAACAAGCATGTATTTTTATAATATTTTTATTTCAAGAAATTCTTCAAAAGCAACAAAGATCCCCTATGCTAACAGAAGTTCTTTCAAAACCTGTGATTTGGACAGATCGAACCCATTTTAACACATCTTATTCTAGACCTCCACCTTACCCCCAATATGTTATCAGATTATGTAAAAAGCAGCCCCTATTCTCCCACTTCGCTTTAAATTCTACAGCCTAATATTTGGTGGTTGTTGGTTTTATTTGGATGTCCTCATGTCATATTGGAATACTAATTTTCATACCACTGAGTATCAAGATTTGTAATTAAAAGGGATCCAATTTGAGCAGAGAACCAGCAGTTTCCATAAATCAGAAGCACAACATCTCAGAAATTAAAAGTTTCCTATGGGATTTGGTGCTTTCACTGCTGTGGCCTGGGTTCAATCCCTGGCTGGGAAACTAAGACCCCACAAGCCATGCAGCATGGTCAAAATAAAGAAAAAAAGTTTCCAATAAAAGGTTAAAAACAAACAAACAAAAAGCTTGCCTTTTAGGAAAAGTAAAATATGTAATATTTTCTCAGTAGCCAGTCTTTGTCTGGCTCTTTTGCTAGTTGAATATCTTCCTCTCATTTTAGAAATTGGTAATATGTTTGTAGCTCTGTCTTCAACTTTCTATCTGACAGATTTTTCTCTGTAGATCTTTTCCATTCCTTGATTCCCCGTGCATCTAGTACTATCTCTTTGCATATAAACCCCAAATGTTTTTCTCTAGCCCAACCACCCTTTTTATTTCTGAAAGACTTCTAAATTATCAGCTCAGTTAGGATTCATTCCTGGTATCTCAACTCTAGAACAAACTCAAAGCCCAAGTAATCTTTTTTTTTTTTTTTTTCCCCTCAGTATAATCCTCCCCAGTCAGCCAGGGCTGACCAAGACTGTCATTTTATCTTGAGCTTCTCCCTTCTCTGTGTCCCCTTTCCTGCAATGCTTTGCTTAGATTTTCATAGCATCCTTTGCTTCTTCCCCTGCCTACTCCCACCTCCTGGTTCAGGCTCTTGCTTTCACAAAAAGCAGTGAGAGGGAAGAGAGACAAGCAATGGGTGGTCAGGAAGCCCTCACAATGGGACTGGCATGTGACTCAGAACTGTGAAAGATACTATCCTTGAGTGGAAAAAGTTATTCCAAAATAATGGAACAGCATCAGTAGAGGCACCCCAGGCATAGAAATGCCTGGCATCATTAAAGAAAGGCAAGGAGGTGGAGCTTTCACCTTGGGTATGCATAGATATTCTCAGGGATCAGGTTGGACAGGTATGTTCATTCTTGGAAGACTCTGAATTTCAATCTGTAAACAGTGGAAAAATACAGACCTATGTGGCAAGAAAACCTATTATAAAACTGTGTGATAGTTAAGGGAATAAATCACGCAAGCTTTGATTATGGCACTAGGAATTGATGTACAACATATTGATCTCTCAGAAGCAATTGAGTAACTAGTTGATCATGGGAGCAGAAGGGGTGGGAGATTAAAGCGCCAGAAATGACTGAGTTTAAGTAGCCTGGGTGTTTAAAAGCATGCCTAACATTGAAGAGAAATGTAAATTAAGCTTTGTGCTTGTGAATGACAGTCGAGCTCAGTTTTAGGCATGTAGAATGTGATGTGTCAGTGGGATATTCAGGTGGAGGTGTCTAAAACACCCTATTACCTCTGTGAGGATGATCACCTAGGAAATCTATTCCTAGCTCCCTGCTGGATATATGACTTTTGTTTATATGTTCCATCAGCACAAAGACAAGCTGTCTAGCGTTGATTCCCTTACCACAGGCCACCCTCAGCTTCCACTGCCCCATGTTGGTTAATGATATTTTCATTTCCCAGACCCCCTTGTCTACCACCTATGGGTTGTTTTCAATTCCTTGCTCCTTTGATGCTTGTACTTATTTAGGCACCAAATCATATTGATTTTTCCTTTACAGTGTCTCTGATGTCTATATGTCTCTTTCTCTTCTAACTCTTCAAATTGCCTAACTGCCTGGTCCTTATTTTTTATAGCATAATAACCATCTTTTGAGAGACGCTTGCCTCCAGAATGTCTCCTAACAACCCATTCTGTCTACCACAATAAGATTACTCTTCCCAAAACCCTAAATTGATCTTGTCACTCCCTTTCTCACAAACTTTGATTGGCTTTCTGTCATCAACAAGAGAAAGTTCAAATTCCTTAATATTATAAAATTCATAATATATCTACTCTAGCATTTTCTCTAGCCAAACTGATCTATTTGCCATCTGGGAACCTATTTTCTCTCTCCCAGCCTTGCTTTATTGCTTGCAATTTTATTGGAGTACATATAGAGTGAAAGATAAATTTATAGAAATACCTTGAAATGTAAGGAGAGAGAGGCTTTGTGTTCTGGCAGAGTGTCAGATGGGGCTCCATTGAATACTCCCAGCTACTCCTGGCATGCTGGTGGGCTCCAGTAACAGGCCTAAAGTCTAGCAAAGGGAAAGAATAAAGAAAAGGAAATGAGAAAAGAAGGGAAGAAAGGGGAGATACAGGAAAGGTGTAGGAGTTAGCCGGGAAATCATACAAATATCAGAGTACTAAATAAGAGACTTCATAAACTTAACAGTGATTATCCTCTTATCTCTGAGTTTCTCAAGGCCAGAAACCAGATCTGATTATCTTTATCTCTTAGCACCCAGCACAGACTGACACACAGAGGCTCCTTCATCAAGAATTCTTACATGAATTGTCAACAATTCTTGTCTTCTTCATTGAAAAGTTCTCGGTTCCTATCCCCTCAGGTTTTATTTTGCAATCGTAAAGATTTCTGTTGCTTTCCATATACCTTTTCCAAGATGTCCAGAACACTGTTGAAGAATAAGGGGAAAAAACAGCACTTGAAAAGAGTTTTTTAAATATGGCACGTAATAGGAAAAATTATTTACCCCCACCTAGTCCTATTTTTTTCATACATTTCCAGAATCATACTCAACTTTCTGTCTCATTTCCAGCAGCTTATGAGCAACTTTAACCGTTAACTCTTTCCAGCACGATCATTCGTTGTTACGTCATGCCCTTGTTATGCGAGTATATAATGTTTTCCCTCTTAATAAACATATTACTCTGTGCTAGTTGCTAATGAAGTTCATTCTCTCTGCCTCCACCTCTTCTCCATCTTGCCAGGCCATTTGGAATTCTAATCCTGTCCTGGATGCCCGCCTTCCTAACTGACGATGGGTGTCATCTGCTAACAGCATGTATCATCTGTCAGCTCTAGGAGCTTATTTTCTGTTCTATCCATGTAAATCATTGATGAAATATTAAAGAATCAGTCCCAGAATAGAGTCCTGTGGGATATGATTTCTGATCTCCCTAAGTTTGACATGAGTGCTGTTGATAATGCACTCATAAGACTACCTACCATGGAGCCACACTTCCCTCAATGTGTTGATTGAATGCAGTCTTGGGGAAGATAATTAAAAGTCTTTCTGGAGCAAAGAGCTATGGAGAAGTTTAGAGAGAAACTTAATACACTCACTGCCCAATTTTCTGCGAGGTACTTTACACCTACTGATTTACTCAGTCCTTTCACAATTCTGTAAGGCAGTGTAGCATAATGGTTAACCTCCTGGATTCTAAGGTTGAACTGCTTGACATTGAAATTTCACTCCATGCTTTCTAGCTCTCTGCCTTGGCAAGATATTGAAATTTTCTGCACTTTAACTTTATCATCTGAAAAATAAGATGAATAGAGTTCACCTCAGAGGATTGTTTTGAAGATTCCATTGCACATAAAGCACTTAAACAGTGCCTGACACATAGGGAATCTTCTACAAACCTTACCTATTATTATTATCCCAAATTAAAATCGAATAAACTGAGTTGGAATGCAACAGAGCCAAAGTTTGAGTCCCTGGGCTATCTGACTCCAATTGTTAAGCTCTTTCTACTTTAACATACAAACTTTTAAATTTATATCCCATATATTTCCAAAAGAGACTTCAGATGAAAATGACCATAGCAATCAGAACTGCATTTATGCCAAAACCTCATAATTTAAGTCAATTTTTTTTGGTAGGGAGGTGTTTATATTTGATAGAAATCTTTTTAAAAGACAAGTTGTTTTAGAAGAGGAAGAAAACCTGTTTAAAATTAAAATTATAAAATATTAGATTTTAAAAATTATAGACATTATATATTTCAAATTACTAGTTAATAAGAGACTCTTTGGAAGTTCTTTTGTTTTACTTCTTCCCCCTAATAAGTGGTAAATGCTTGAAGTAGAAAATTTGGAAAACTGTGAGAAGCCCAGGAAAGGAAAATCACCCATAATTCAAACACTCATAGTAATTACTATTAATGTTTTCTTGTATGCACTCTTTAGAGTTATTTTTCTATACAGAAATTTTCTTTACAAAATGGTATCACAATATATATGCTATTTTGTGTACACTGTTTTAACTTAGTAATAGATTATAAGCATTTTTAATATCATTATTTTATTGCTATGTAAAATCTGTAAAAAAATAAATGGTGTGAGAGTACCTTAAATAATCTAACTAATCCCCTATTGTTGGGCATGTAGGTTGATCCTATTTTCTTTCCTATGATTATAAATAAAACTGTCATGAAGAATCTTGTATTATGTTGTTGCATAATTCTCTCGTTATGCACAAATCCTTTTATCCTTAACAGATGGTTAGCCAGCCTCTGTTTGATCACTTCCAGTAACAGGGAGCTCACTTCTTTGCCAGACAGTTCATTCCATTTATGGACAACTCTAATTGTTAGAAAGTTCTTTATTTTTAACTAAAATCTGTTCTCCTTAACTTACTCTCATTGATTCTAGTTTTGTGGTCTGGAATTACCCAAAGCAATCTTTCCTTTTTGTACTTGGCAGCCCATCAAATACACAAAGAAGACCATAATGAAACTCCCTAAGTATTCTCTTCCTGAAGATAAATATCTATGCTTATAAGTCTTATGATAAAAAGGATAAGGCATTGGTAGCAGTAGGGGTTCCTCATATAGGATATAAATTTGGTAACATCATATTCCCTTTTTGCTTTGGCCTCCTGGAAGCTCAGAGTCTTATTGGTTGCCCCATCTTTACAACTGTATCACCTCCATGTATATGCACTCTTTGCCCTTAGGTCTAATCATCGTATTTTGTCTGTATTTTTCCTATTATTTTTTTTTTCTTAAAAAATTTTCTTTATGGAAGCATATCTTTCTAAGCTCTATACCTCTATGGTTCAAAGTGCACCGTAATCAAATATGTTTCTCTATTTTCTTTAGCCATTCTTTGCATGAAATTAGTGAAGCATTTTGTTCCATATCATCTTTTAGCATATATTCAGTCTTTTACTCCTAGTAGCTACCAGAATAATGAAATAGTCTTAATTCCCTACCCCTTTTCTATGGTGGGAAACTTAATGTGGTGGGAGGATAGAAAACATAGTCTCAGTCCTGCTGAATCATTAATGCCTGCTGTGCAAGTCTCTTCAGGCGTGTCTGACTCTGCAACTCGATGGACCATCACCCACCAGGCTCCTCTCTCCATGGGATTCTCCAAGCAAGAATACTAGAGTGGGCTTATGCCCTTCGAATCCATGTCTTTTATGTCTCCTGCACCGAGAAGCAGGTTCTTTACCACCAGCACGCCTGGGAAGTCTATTCATTAATAGTTTCTATCAAACTGACAGTATCTCCTCTGCCATCCAGCAGCACCGTTTTCTGGTCTTGAAATAAATTAGAGTGCATATCTAAGCCTTCGGATCAATGATTAATACACATGTGCCATGGCAGAGTTATAGACCTTTCTGTACCCAACTAGAGGATGGATAATCTTCAATTGCAACACCTCTGAGAGAATGGTAGCATTATCCTCCTTTTACCCTGAGGGAACAGAGGCTCCCAGCCGTGAGACTTGAACCCAGGTCCTCTAGCTCTAAATCTGTGAGCCCAACGCCGCCCCTCAAGTACACTAACTTCAGAAGAGCTCTGGCCTGGCCTGGGCCACAAGGATTCCACTGCTGTTGGACGGGAGGCAGGAGACTCTGCATGGTTCCCCCTTTCATTCGGAATCCGGCTCTGATTATCCTCTTCCCACAGAGAGAAGCGTGGTGGCTGCCAGTTGCATATGGCTTGACGAAGATAGGAGAGGACATAAAGGCGCCCCCCCTCCTCCCTGTGCTCCCGGATGAGAATCAAGCAGATTGTTTCCTATTTGGAGGAAGTGCATGTGAGAAACCTAAGGCAGCAGGCAAACCTCAGATGAGTGAGAATAAAAACTACTCCCCCGACCCCCTTGTGCGGTTGTGCCTGGAGGAGCCAGGTATGAAGGCACCAGGGCTGTCTGTGGGCCAGAGAGCTGGGATGCTTCTGCCCCAGGAACTTCCTTCCTGAATGTCCTCTCCCAAAGAGAGGCTTGTGATTGCCTTCAGCCTCCCTGGAAGACCTCCGCGGCTGGCAGGCTGGCCTGGTGCAACAGCTCAGAGTTGAAACCCTCTTAAAAATAGCTCTGTTCCCTTCTGGGTTTAGCAACTCACACTTGAAAAGCTCTTTATTCTTATAATGAATAGAGAACAGGGACTTTTCATTGAAAAAGAAGAGCTATAGCACAAAATAAATGCAGGCTGAAGGTAGTTATTCCTTTGAAGTGGTGGACAGAGAGGACTTCAGCACTCAGTTTTCACAGGTATCAGCCCTTTCCTTGGGTTATTCCTGAAATAGAGGCATGGAGAGGCTTTTGAGCGGCTCTTGCTGTCAAAAGCACATGTGTGGTGGGCAGTATTTCGAGTGACAGCACTGCTAGAGACCAGCTGAGCAGCCTGAAGTTGAAATTCCAATCTAATTAATTGACTGAAGAAGCTAAAGACCTGAAGGAAAGGTTTAACTCTTTGCTACCCATAAGCTACTTCTAGGGTGTTGTCCATACCCTTGAAGGACAGAGAGGGGCTGAAAATAAAAGGATGGGTGTGGGGGTTCAGGAAGCTGACATCTACTTTGGTGGAAAGAATTGCTGTTAGGTGTATGACGGGGAATCTTGTCAGTCAAAGAGGTCAGATTCCTCAATTATGTCTTTTCCAGAAAGAAAAAGGAATTTGGGTAGAGAAATGAGGTAAAACTCTTAGTCTGTGTTGTCAAGTCTTGTTTTCTTTACGTCAAATGAAATGCAATTTTCAGGATCCCATTGAGCCAGTGAGAAATTCAATCTCAGCCATTATTTGTATCTCCTCCCCTACTTCAGTTATAAGCATCTGGGAGGCATATGTGTTGCATGAGAAAGAAGGGTGAGCCATCTGAATCAGGCAGTGTAATTAAAACTAGTCATTAAAGACATCAAACTACAGTGTCTTAAGATAAGTTTGCTTCTTACCCAGTCTAAGGTAGCCAGGTGTTCTTTGGCCAGGGAGCTGTTTTTGGCAGCTTTCCTTAGGTGGTAACTCAGGGATCTGGGCTCCTTCCTTCATTGGCTCTTCTAATCATTGTCTAGACTTGCAGTCCTTTGCTTTCTGCTATCCAGACCAGAAAAACACTGGAGGTGGCAATGGAGAGATCATAAGGACATCTTTAAGGGCCAGGCCTAAAAGTGGTGTATGTGACTTAAGCTCAGATTCCATCAGCCAGATTTAGTCACTTAGCTCTGGTAAGATGTGAGAGTGATGGCAGAGCAATAGAGTGGGTCTGTGTGCCTGGGAAGGAAAGGTGAAATAGAACTGTGAGGCGTAAATTTCTGTTGTTTAAGCCACCTTGTCTATGGTAGTCTGTTATAACAAGTCCAAATTAAGAAAGTAATCATTTCAAATTATGATGTTTACTCAAAATAAGTCATACCAAATTCACTTATTTTCCCTTTTGAGTTGGAGTATTATATTGTCAGAGTAGGGGCCTATCATAGACCTGGTTTAATTTTGATTCGTTTGAAGGCCTCAATAGCTATATATCTTGATGGATTTGAAGTCATCAGACAATTAAATGTAAGCGCTAAGACTGAGCTTTACTGTTTATTAATAATAAATGGCTCTTATCTGTATAAATTCTGAAGCAACAGAAAAGTAAACTCAAATGTCAACCCAATAGAGAAAAAAACTCTCAGCTTTGTTTTTGGTAAAACTGATGGGAGATTATGGTTGGTAATGTGCCCACAATCGAACCCCTAATCATTCCTGATATTCCAACACCCTGTCCAGTCATGGGCTTAACTGGACCACTGCAGGTTTCCCGCTAGGGAGGCAGCTCAGGGCTTGGTGGAAGATATTTAATGTGTCCTGAGCAGAGAGACTGAGAGAAACTTCGAAGAACTCAGAGAGGATTCAGGCAGCATTTGCAGTGCCTTCCCCCAAATTCACCAAGCATGGTTAGAAGTAGATGGAGTGGGCTAAAAGTGACAGACATTATAATCCTGACATTTCTGGAAGGGCAGAAATTCTTATTTTACCAGCCAAGTTAGGATTGCAAGGAGAGAAATAGAATGGTTACGTCTGGCAAAAACGGATGAACCTCGAGTTGGTCTTCTCTTCTTGCTGCTTTTTCAGTCCACATTTTGCTATTGGATTCATATGAAGATGTAGAAGGATCGTGTATCTCTTTTGAAATTGTTTCCAAAATAGGGAGAATAGCTGACATGACAAACGATGGGACCCAATTAATTGTCTCAACTGAGTGCAACACAGGCTGGACTCTCCTAGAAACACTTGAATAGCAATAAATATCAAGGCTTTTATTTAGGTTAAACTTTTTTCAAAAAAGAAAGAAACCCCCTATACAATGCAACTGCTCAGATACAGGGTTGAGACAGACAGCTTTGACATAAATTTTTATAAAAATGTTCCAGGGGTTTTATTTCATCTGAACTTAATATGACAACTATTATGTGTCTGATAAAAATGTTAATGCAGTCTCTAGCTGCATATGTTCAATAAATGATTGCTTAGAGTGTATTCCATGGTGGGTACGATGCTGGATCCTGGAAGCTGATGGTAGCACTGTGTCTGGAATAATCTGTCCAGTGAAGGGCACGTACTTTAAGAGCAGAATTAATTAATTAAAGTGGAGCATTGGTAGGTGGAGACTTAATTCTGTTTCTTTAGGTTTCCATGAGGCAACTTCTAACCTATGGGAATAATATTTGAGTGTTTTATTGTTAAATATTTTACCTGGAAATGACAAAAACACTGATGTAACTAGCTTAAACAATAAGGAAATTTAGTGTTGTTCATAACAATGATAATAAATTCAAAGGTAGTGCAAACATGTCATAACTGGAGTGAGGGACGTACATCTCTACTCTACTTTGAACTCTTCTAGCCTCTAGGAAAGAAGCTTTTTCTTCAGATCCTCTCCTCTTGTGGTTAGAAGATGGCTACCATCTGTCCTGGGACAAAATGCTTCCTCATTAGAAAATTTCTCTTCTAACCAGTGAATAAAAGTTCTCACTTTCAGTCTAATTAAGCGAATATGTATCCTGCACCCATCCCTGGTCCAACAGCAGGCTCTAGGATAATACCATGAACTGATTGGCTTAAGCTTACATTCTGAACCAATCACTTGCAAGGGGATTAGAATTATTCTGACTGGCTTGAGTTGAGAATAGAATCAGTTTCCTGAGACATTTAGGCATCATGAAAGAGAGGGGCTTTTGTGAACAACATCAGGGCTCTTTTTGAAAGGAAGAGAATACTAGAGATGAATGTCATATAGATGCTAAATCTAGTCAGAGGAGAAAGAAGGTCTTACTGGGTGGGTGAATTCGAGGAGAAGAGAAGCTAGGTAGCTTTCCTTTCTCTTTGAGGGAAATCGGCTCTCTCCTAATGGTGGTATCTTTCTTTTTGTGGTAATAGCTATAACACTTATCCTTAAAGCCCTGCACAAAATGTAGGGCTTTAAGGGTAAGCCCTGCTTCAGCCATCCTGCCTCATCTGACTGTGTCATATGAAGTCAATTAGGTAGCGCTTAGTAAGAAGGCTAATTATGGTCAAGGTCCAGGTTCTACTCTCCATTGTATATTTACTGGAAATAAACCTGGCTATTTGATCATCATCAGTTGGATTCCTGTGTCTACTTCTAATTAATTCATAACCAGTGGGAGGCATGATTATCACTCCTAAAAACTTGCTGTCTGGAGCAAGCCAAAATCTAGAGGACTCCAGGAACTCTGTCACACAGAGGAAATGTAGAGTTCAATCTTGAAACATTCAGTTGCCATCAAATATCTAGATATATCTAGATATATCAGATATTCAGGAAGTTCAAAGGGTGTGAATTTTCACAGGCATAGCTGTGGAGAAGGCTGTTCTGCTAGTAAGGAGAACCCTGTCATTGGAAGTATTCATGCACAGGCTGGATGGCAATCTTTCAAGTGTGCTTTAAAATGGAATTCTGCACATTTGGGAAGTTGAACACAGTTGTTTCTTTAACATGATCCAACTTTTAGTTCTATGTATTTCTACTGTGTAGATATTTTAAACCTATGGTTTTCAAAGTGTGGTCCCTGGAGCAACAACAGCATCACCTCAGAGGTTGTTAAAAGTACATATTATCAGATTTCACCCTAGACACCTGTTCTGGATTGAATTAAGTCCCTTTGCCAAAAAGAAATGTTGAAGTCTTAACCCCCTGCTGCTGCTGCTGCTGCTGCAAAGTCGCATCAGTCATGTCCGACTCTGTGCGACCCCATAGATGGCACAGCCCACCAGGCTCCCCCGTCCCTGGGATTCTCCAGGCAAGAACACTGGAGTGGGTTGCCATTTCCTTCTCCAATGCATGAAAGTGAAAAGTGAAAGTGAAGTCGCTCAGTCGTGTCCAACTCTTAGCAACCCCATGGACTGTGGCCTACCAGGGTCCTCCATCCATGGGATTTTCCAGGCAAGAGTACTGGAGTGGGGTGCCATCGCCTTCTCTGTAACCCCCTAGTACATCATAATGTAAAATAAGGTCATTGAAGATGTAATCGGCTAAGTCGAGGTCATACTGGAGTAGGATGGGAACTTAATGCAAAATGACTGGTGTCATTAGAAGAGACAGACACAAGGTATAGATACACAAGAGGCGAATGCCATGTGACGATGGCGGTGGGGAGTGAAGTTATGCACCTTCAAGCCAACCAAACATGGCCAGCAAACGACTGGAAGCTAGGAAGAGGCAAGGAAGCATTCTTTCCTACCCAAGGAAGGTTTCAGAGGGAGCATAGCCTTGCCAACACTGATTTCAGGCTTCTAGCCTCCAGAATTGGGAAAAAGAATATATTTCTCTAGTTTTAAACCATCTGATTTGTAGTCATTTGTTATAACTTCCCTAGGAAACGAATACACCAACTAAATCAGAAACTCTTACCTTGCTGCCCAGCAATCTGTGTTTAATCAGCCCTCCAGAGGATTCTGATGCAGACTAAAATGTGAGAACCCCTGATTTCTATTCTAGATGTAGACTGATGCCTTGCACTCGAATATACATGTGAATGAATTGGGGACTTTGTTAAAATGCAGATTCTGATGCTGTGAACCTGAGGTAGGGCCTGAGATCCTGCATTTCCAATAAGTGCCCGGGTGATACTGTATTGCTGGTCAGCAGTCCACACCTGAGGGACAAAGATCTTGAGCAGGTTTATCTAACGGAACTTTCTGTAATGAGGAGACGACCTATATCTGTACTGCCCAATAAGAAAGTCACCAGCCATCCATAACTACTAGCCCCTCGAAATGTGGCTATTCTGAGAACCAAACTTGAGTACTTTAAAAATATATTTATTTTAATTACTTTGTTTTTGGCGGTGCTAGGTCTTCGTTGCTGTGTGGGCTTTCTCTAGTTGCAGCAAACGAGCTACTTGTCACTGCGGTGTGCCGGTTTCTCACTGCAGTGGCTTCTCTTGTTGCGTAGTACAGACTCTAGACTTGTGGGCTACCGTAGTTATGGCTGTGGGCTTACTTCCTCCATAACATAGGGGATCTTCCCAGACCAGGGATCCAACCAGTGTCCCTGCATTGCAAGGCAGAGTCCTAACCACTGGACCACCAGAGAAGCCCTGAACTTGAATATTTTATTTAAGTTTAACTAACTTGAATTTCTACAGCCACATGTATTCAACAGGGCAAGTCACCGTCTCCTTGTTCCTAGATTCTGCTGCCATGCTTTGCAGAGCTAACAGAGCTCCTGACTTTTATCTGCATCATCCCTAATTTAGTGGTCAGGACTGGTGGTAAAGTGTACCATGCACGACTATGTATACTTGATAGTTTATATATATTAGGAGCCACTGGAGAGCATAAAATAAATAGATTACAGGGTCTTTGCCCTTAAGGAACTTCCTGTTTATAACTGATTCTCATTGTATGTCTACCAGTTCCTGCCAAGCCTGAAAGTGTTAGTTCAATGTTAAAGGGGGTCGGGGGTGGAATTAAGCAATAATTAGAAGAGATGATGCTTGGCAGGGGCTTTTTTATCTCAAGGCTACCAGATTTTGTTCATGGAATTTGAGAACATGAGTGATTTGCATATGTTGCATAAATTTGCATCTTGTATTCAAGCGACCTGACTCCAAGTCTATGAAGTACAATTTAATTAATTAGTGGAACCTACTAGTGTTGTATTCAGAACAGAATTCAGGGCACCACACACTCGAAAGAGCTAGCTATTGACAACAATTCAGGAGATTTCAGACCAGGTCAGGAGGCAGAGAAAAGCAGAAGTTCACAGAGGAAAAGGAAAGAGAGAGATGAGGAGCTTTGCTATCATCCCCACACCCCTGCCTTCTGCATACCTCCAGCCTTTGTGTCTTGGGTGGTTTATTTTGCACAGACTACACTAGGTCAGGTGAAGTCCCACAAATGAATGGGATCAGAATTTTGTGCCAACTAGTGTCCATTTTCTTGTCTTTGGCATATTCCACCCCCGTTTGCCTTGCTTCCTTGCCTTCAGCTAAATTCTGCATGGGTGTTAGCAGACAGTTTTGAAGAGAAAAGATAGAGTAAAAGAGAAAGTGTTAGGCCCTGGAGATAGAAAATTAAATAACACAGGATCCTTGTCATAAACCAGCTCAGCACTACAGCAGGGAAGCTGGACCAATGAGCAGTCACTGCCTTGCCATGAGCAAAGAAAAGTGATGAAGGTATGTCCCAGGAAGAGCAGGGCTAGAGGAGACAGAGAGAAACGCTGCCCATGTGGAGGGGTAGGAGGGAAGTTTTCACACAGGAGGAGCTTAAAGAAAGAGAAGGACTGTGGGTGGGGTAGTAGATTCCAGGCAGAGAGAACAGCATGTGCAGAAACAGCATGGTGTGTTTAGCAAACTGTAAGTGTCACTAAATGGGAAGAGGAGGAAGGAGGTCAGGTAAGGTACAAAATCCAGATCAGCCTATAAATGCTTTATTAACTTGCTTTCAAGAGCAAGGGGGAATGGAAATAAAATAGGCACTTCGGTCCACCTCACCTAGGAATGATAACAAGCCAAAAATCCAAATAGAAATGTTAAGGCATTTCCCCCAGTGACATTCTTCCCCTCCTAGAATCCCCTGACCTATGCTTGCTGTAAATCTACCCTTAACATTTCCTACACATGCCCCTTGCTAGAAGAACCTGAGCTTCTTTATGACCCAGGTTGACTAGAAACAAGCACTTAAACAATGTCAGGTCTGTTTGCTGCCTGTAACCAAATATACCTCCCAGCCTGCTGGGTGGCCTGTACCAGACAGATGTGCCTGTGTGCTCGTTCACTTCAGTCGTGTCTGACTTTGCAATCCTATGGACAGAAGCCCACCAGGCTTCACTGTCCATGGGATTCTCCAGGCAAGAATATTCAAGTGGCTTGCCATGCTCTACTCAAGGGATCTTCCTGACCCAGGAATCGAACTGAAGTGTCCTCCGTCTCCTGCATTGCAGGTGATTCTCTGCCCACTGAGCCACCTGGGAAGCCCAGTGGTCAGTTAGGTAGAGCTACAGGGTTGTCTGGGCTTCCTTAGTAGCTCAGCTGGTAAAGAATCCACCTGCAATGCAGGAGACCCCGGTTCGATCCCTGAGTCAGGAAGATCCCCTGGAGAAGGAATGTCTACCCACTCCAGTATTCTTGGGCTTCCCTTGTGGCTCAGATGGTAAAGAATCTGCCAGCAATGTGGGAGACTTGGGTTTGATCCCTGGGTTAGGAAAGTCTCCTGGAGGAGGGTATGGCAACCCACTCCAGTATTCTTCCCTGGAGAATCCCCATGGACAGAGTAGCCTGACAGGCTACAGTCCACGGTATCAAAAAAGTCAAACACGACTGAACAACTAAGCACAGCACAGCACAAAGGATCATCCATAAATGATCATGACAAGCACCTGAAAGATTCCCCTCAGATCAGCTCACCTCTTTGCTGTGCTATTTACTCCCTTTGTCTTCTGAAATTTCAGAATCAAATGTGGAACCTGGGTGCAGCCCAGAGATCTGCAGATTCATCTGGTCTACTCAGTCACCAAACCTGAGAACCACAGATCTCCCCATCACTGCCAAGCTGGTGGGATGGCTCAAGGATAGAGACTAAGTGTGGTGCCTCTCCTGTCTAACCCAAGTAACTGTACTATATGAGAACACTGGCTTCTATATCTCATCATTTACTAAATATTTTAGGAAAATGCAAAGTATAGAGCATAAAATAATCATCACTCCCATACCTGTTTCTCAGCTTAAGAAATAAACATTTCAAGATCAGTTGAAGCTATTGTGTATCCCTCCCAACTCTCCCTCTCAAGAGGTATTCAGTTCCTGAATGTGTTCATCACACCAAATACTTGCCTTTATAAGGTTACTGTGATATACTATTTTAAATATTTCTAAAAACGTTACCCGGTGGTATCCTAGTAAATATTTAATAGTATTTACTAGGGAGGTTCTCCAAGGAGGAAGAAAAAAAGACCTGACTTAAGTCATCTGCCAATTTCTATGGTGTAAACATTCCCACGATGGCCAATTTCAAGCTACCACATGATGTGAGCACACGAGGATCTGGGGAGAGATGAGCCTACTATATGTGAGCCAGTTCCAGCATCTCACTGATTTGTTATCATGCTCTGGGTCCTCTGGTAACTTGATTTTTTAAAATAGAAATCACGCAAAAGTTTAATAGCATATTATATATGGGAGAGACCCAGGAAAACAGTAACACGCCAAAATGGCTGATGCCCTCCCCTTAGTTACCATCTTCTGCTAAAGACTGTAATATCTTGGGAGAGGTTTTCCATTGATTTGAATCACCTGCCATTCCCATGTTGAGTCATTCCAGCTAAAAGAATGGGCTGCCACAGTAGACAAGCCTGGGGCCTAAGCCCTCAGCTGTAACCAGAGAGTTGGTCCAGGGGAGGTTTACATTATGTTAGAATCACACAGTGAGTGACTGGCAAACCTGCTAAAGCTACCTGGAGGGTAGAAGATCATATCCACTCAAGAAGGGATCTTGATAAATGATAGAATTTCCCGTGGCTATAGAAATAGCCAACTCTATTTCTCTAGCCTTCCCCACTCCTCTTCACTTCTGAACTGATGCTGTATTTAGAGCACCTATTGCTAATTGTCAAATATCTTATGTTTCCTGCTAAATTATATTCAAAGTTAGTGGTTATATGTCTGCTTTCTGTGTATCTTCTGTAGCCCCTGGCAGAGAACTGCATTTATATTAATATGAGGCATCTGATAAATATTGATTCTTAGAACCTATGGCCTGCTATTTCAAATGGGAGATCTTTTCAACCCATTCCTATTGATTTCAACCATAGTTTTAACTCAGAACTTTGACATTTTAATGAGATTCTGGAGATAATAACATTACCAAAAACGCATATAGTGCATTGCAATTTAGGAACCACTCTCACATTTTTTGGTCCTTACAACTGGATAGAAGGCAGGTACTATCCCCATTTTATAAATGAAGAAACTGGGGCTCAATGTGGTTAAATGTCTTGCCCAAAGTAGACCTGGCTTTTAAGTGGCAGAAACAGATTAGCTAACTGAGCTTTGGGAGGAAAGATTTCTATCATAGCCCCTGGAGAGGGCTGAGTGTTGTAGGACATGTGGTAAGGGACTCTTCTGGAAAGAGCACTCTTGGGGGCTGATCTTGAGAAGCTTTGATCGCCTCTCCATCCATGAATGGATCAGCCTATGGAAACTCCAACTATGGTTGGGCATTTGCCGCCTGGAACATGTGTTCAAAGTCTGGAACTGAAGCATCTTTGTGGCCCCGGACGTTACTGAGGAGAGATTCAGCCCACGTTTAAATGCCAGATGATAGAAGCAAGTGGCCAAGCCGTGCAGGCACTTTTGCCAAGTTGGAATGGGAGCAAGTGTGACTAAGCCAATGGGACTAGAGGTGGCAAACAATTCGTGTCTGGTTGGAACCAAGCACCATGTTGGCGATAGCACTTCAGAACAAGCAAGGGTGACCGTAAACCCATGTTCCAAGAAGCCCTGTAAAGGAATGAGCTGTACGCACTTCTGTTATTTAACAGGAGTTCACCAGAGGGGCCCATCTTTTGACCTCAGCAAAAACAGAAAGGTTGCCCATGTCACTGTCAGGCCTTCCCTGCCTGCTGCTAGCCAGGCAGAAGCTTGTAAAGGCAGAACTTGGGGCCCCAGACATCTTGTTTCTGTTGCTTTTGCCAGAGAGTTGCTCCAGAGGAGGTTTGCATTGTGTTATAATCACATGGTTTGCAAAATGATAGTTAAGAGTCTGTTAGCATTTCCACCCCAAACCTCATATTTTCAGCTGCTCACAGTGACTCAAATATAAGAATTCTCTTTAGGCTGAAATTTGGCACACAGGGTCTCAGGCCCAGCTGGGGAGCAATTTCAACCTTTTTTGGGACCGGATTTCAATAACATCCATTTGGCTGTTTTTGAATAACAGCAGAAGCACAACAGAAGAGAAGTTAGCATTTTTATAGCAGAATGTTGCCATTATGTGACTGAAAAACTGGTACTGGGGGTAAAAGGAAACCCACCCTAGCAACTCTCAATAAACCCTGGCAGGTGATTATCCTTTAAGTGGACTAGGCATGTGTACTATTTTCTTAAATCTGTATTAAAAAACCCAACCACTAGTCTGTTATTCAGAACTGAAGAAAGATTTTGTTTAATAACATATTGTGTTTTTGAAAAGCAAAGTTGACTCAGGAACAATGACACATACCAGTGGATACTGAATTTCTGCTACACCCACTCCTTGGTGCAATTGGGACAGTGGCAAATTGTAGGGTGCAACTGAATTCCCAAATATAAAGGGAAAGAAATTGCAAAGGAGCAGGGGACAGGGGGAGAGTAAGGCAGCACTGTGACTGCAAAGATGTGAGGAGCATCGCTGATGATCTAAGATCAGCAACCCCAGATCTGACCCTTCCTTCTGGCAGGAGGGAAGACATCAGAACTCAAATTCTCTTCTCTACCTCTCTGCTGATGACAACTCATCAAATTACAAATGATAGATTCCAAACAAGCAAAATGATACCAAATTTTTTAATGAAATATTTCAGAAAAAATTAAAAAAGGCATAGGGAATAATATAACATACACCCATGTACCCACTACTCATTGCAAATATGATTCAGTTTTCTCTGTGTATTTTGGGTTTCTCTTGTGTCTCCAATGGTAAAGAATCTGCCTGCAATGTGGAAGACCCAGGTTCAATCCCTGGGTTGGGAAGTTCTCCTGGAAAAGGGATTGGCTTCCTGCTCCAGTATTCTTGCCTGGGAAATCCATGGACAGAGGAGGCTGGCAGGCTATATAGTTCTTAGAGTTGCGAACACGACTAAGCGACTTTCACTTTTTCTGTGTATTTACCAGCTGTTGTGATGACTTCCTTGTCTCTTAATATGAAGCTTTATTGTTCTTTTTATAGGACATCATGCCCCTACTTTGTATTTCATAGAAATAATTATCTATATGGTTCCTCCTCCTCTTTCTCCTATATTAAGTTTATCTAAATTTGGTTTAAATCTATACTTCTCCCCCTAGAAGCTCCTAAGTTCCATCACTGAAGAGGGTCACCTAAATCAAGGTTTGGAACTTGAGATTCAAAAGCACCTTTCTTGGTTAGAACCAAATTAAGATAATTTTCCTCAACGTCTGCCAAAATGTTGCCCCAACATACCTGAAGAACTTTGTGACTGTTCTATCACAAGGACTTATCCCAGAGTCTTGAAATTCCAGCCTTTGTATGCTTTTGCCATATTAATCTTCTGTATTTAGGAAACTGCCCGTTGACATGCCCGTAAGCCCCACCTCTTCTGTAGAGGTCAATGCCTTTGCAAATACAAACATTGACTTACAGGTGCATTGATTCTGTGCATGCTACCCAGGCTCTCTCCTGATCTCCTAACCGTGGCCTCTGGGGCAGCATCTAACCAATAAATAAAGGGGTCAGTTTTAAGACCTGGAGATACATTTGCCCCAAGAAATCCCAATGCAACAGGCTGTAAAAGTCACAGTAGTTCCCTCTTTAGAAGCATTTCTCACTTATTTCTAGCTCACAGATCCCCAATTCTGTTCAGGTATCAGGCAACCATATGCATCAGGGAGGCTGGACCCCCTCTAGGCCATTAGCAATTGTGTAACTCTAGGTGATTTACTAAATCTTTTTTTTTTTTTTTAATATTTATTTATTTCTTCATCTGACTGCACCAGGTCTTAGTTGCAGCATGTGGGATCTAGTTCCCTGACCAGGGATTGAACTTGGGGCCCCTGAATTGTGAGCCTGGAGTCTTAGCCACTGGACCACCAGGGAAGTCCCCGATTTACTAAATCTTGTGTTTTCAGTTCTAGTCCTCTTGTCAGAGATTTTTACAGCTGACTTGCTGGCCTTGGCAGAGTTTAAAAAAAAATAACAAAAACAGTAAACATAAACCCTAGTAACTTGTTGATGTTGTTGAGTTCCTGAATTAACCAACCATAGGAATTTTTGTCTGCTGTATTCATTCAACCATCTCCAACACATAAAGCAATACTGGCATATAGCAGATGCTTAATACATATTGGTTGAATTGAATTGACTTGAATCTCAGACTCACCAAATTTCAGACAAGTTGTTTTATAATTTGAGATAATGAATAACCTCTTCTAATTGAAAGCACCTTGATACACTGATATGATTTGTGTAGACCAGCGGTCCCCAACCTTTTGGCACTAGGGAACCATTTAGTGGAAGAAATTTTTCCACAGATGGGGAGGGGGGGATAGTTTCATGATGAGTCAAGTGCATTACATTTACTTATTATTATGTCAGCTCCACCTTAGATCATCAGGCATTAGATCCCAGAGATTGGAGACCCCAGGTCTAGAAAATACCATTCTTTTCTATGATTGTTCCTCTCATCTAAATGAATATGGTTATGAAGAGAGCTAAGTTAATTATAGTGTGACTCCTTTCACACAGTTAATTCATTCAGGGTTGGGTACTTAACCCAAAATGGGCCAATCATAGTCCTCCCCAAGAAGTCTGGAATTAAACTAAAGAGATTTAACTCACTCTTGCTGCTTTTTGAAATGGAAGAAAGGTAAACTTGTAGATTGTTGGCAACTGTATTTCCTGTGTGTACTTGTGAGCACCACCAAAAGATTAGCAGTTAGCAAAAGGGTGGCATGAAGCAGATTGATGGAGAAATGAAGACAAAAGATAGAGAATGCTCATGGTGTATGTCTGGTTCCACTTGTTTCTGAAACCCACCTATATCTCAGTTTTTGGGCTGTTTTGAGTTCAGTTCAGTTCAGTTGCTCAGTTGTGTCTGACTCTTTGGGACCCCATGCCAGGCTTCCCTGACCATCACCAACTCCCATAGCTTGCTCAAACTCATGTCCATTGAATTGGTGATGGCATCCAACCATCTCATCCTCTGTTGTTCCCTTCTCCTCCCACCTTCAATCTTTCCCAGCATCAGGGTCTTTTCCAGTGAGTCAGTTCTTCACATTAGGTGGCCAAAGGATTGGAGTTTCAGCTTCAGCATCAGTCCTTCTAATTCAGGACTGATTTCCTTTAGGATCGACTAGTTGGATCTCCTTGCTCTCCAAGAGGCTCTCAAAAGTCTTCTCCAACACCACAGTTCAAAAGCATCAATTCTTGAGTACTCAGCTTTCTTTTATGGTTTAACTCTCACAACCATACTACTGAAAAACCCTTTGACTAGATGGACCTTTGTGGGTAAAGTAATGTCTCTGTTTTTTAATGTTCTGTCTAGGCTGGTCATAGCTTTTCTTCCAAGGAGCAAGCATCTTTTAATTTCATGGCTTCAGTCACCATCTGCAGTAATTTTGGAGCCTAAGAAAATAAAGTATGTCACTGTTTCCATTGTTTCCCCATCTATTGGGCATGAAGTGATGGGACTGAATGCCATGATCTTAGTTTTCTGAATGTTGAGTTTTAAGCTAGCTTTTTCACTCTCCTCTTTCACTGTCATCAAGAGACCATTAAGTTATTCTTTGCTTTCTGCCATAAGGGTGATGTAATCTGCATATCTGAGGTTATTGATATTTCTCCTGGTAATCTTGATTCCAGCTTGTGTTTCATCCAGCCTGGCATTTCACATGATATAGTCTGCATATAAGTTAAATAAGCAAGGTGACAATATACAGCCTTGAGTTTTGAGCTGGGTTCTGCTAATTGGAGAGAAGAGACCCTAAGAGTGTTTTGTTTAATTATAGCTATGAATGCTGAGCAAACAGCACCTTACTTCCTATAACTTATATGTACTCAAGAAAAGTAAAAATTTTATATATAGTATAAGTTATTGTTGTTGTTAAGTCACGAAGTTGTGTCCAACTCTTTTGTGACCCTATGAACTGTAGCCTGCCAGACTCCTATGTCCGGGGGATTCCCAGCAAGAATGCTGGAGTGGGTTGCCATTTCCTTCTCCTAGGGGATCTTCCTGACCTGAGGATCAAACCTATGTTTCCTGCACTGGCAGGTGGGTTCCTTACCACTGAGCCACCAGGGAAACCCAAAATAGAAATACTGAAGGACAAATATATACTCCTGAAACACTGTTGTAAACTTTGGGTAACTTACACCAGTAACAAACTATAAGAGGCTAGTTGTCTCAAGTCTACCTTTAAGCCATCTTTTATGACCCTCTCATACCAACTCTCTGTCTTTGTCCATACAGACATAGGGACCAGTCTAAGATTCTTCAAGCTTTATTTACAATGCTGTGCTCTGCTACCATGTCCTGGTTATTCCTTGTGTCATACTCTGTAAGTAGAAATCCTTTCTATTCTAGGTATTCAGTCTTAACTCCTGTATTCCTCCCCCACTTTTTTTGGATTAGCTTTAAATAACTTCATGGTTTTCCTTTTATTTTTCTTTGAGGATTCAATGCACCATTCCAAGATTAACTATGTCTATTAACCTTAAACTATTCTAAAAGCCTCTTGATGAAAATGAAAGAGGAGAGTGAAAAAGTTGGCTTAAAGCTCAACATTCAGAAAATGAAGATCCTGGCATCCGGTCCCATCACTTCATGGGAAATAGATGGGAAACAGTGGAAACAGTGTCAGACTTTATTTTGGGGGCTCCAGAATCACTGCAGATGGTGACTGCAGCCATGAAATTAAGACACTTGCTCCTTGGAAGAAAAGTTATGACCAACCTAGATAGCATATTGATAAGCAGAGACATTACTTTGCCAACAAAGGTCCGTCTAGTCAAGGCTATGGCTTTTCCAGTGGTCATATATGGATGTGAGAGTTGGACTGTGAAGAAAGCTGAGTGCCAAAGAATTGATGCTTTTGAACTGTGGTGTTGGAGAAGACTCCGCAGAGTCCCTTGGACTGCAAGGAGATCCAACCAATCCATTCTAAAAGAGATCAGCCCTGGGTATTCTTTGGAAGGAATGATGCTAAAGCTGAAACTCCAGTACTTTGGCCACCTCATGCGAAGAGTTGACTCATTGGAAAAGACTCTGATGCTGGGAGGGATTAGGGGCAGGAGGAAAAGTGGACAACAGAGGATGAGATGGCTGGATGGCATCACTGACTCAATGGGCCTGAGTTTGAGTGAACTCCGGGAGTTGGTGATGGACAGGGAGGCCTGGCGTGCTGCGATTCATGGGGTTGCAAAGAGTCGGACACGACTGAGCGACTGAACTGAACTGATTGCTGGGTTCCATGTTGATAATTGTTCACTAGACTGCATGGACCATCTGGTTTAAGTCCATGACTGTTTGCCATTTGTGCAGCTGCCTGCACATCTGTATGTTCTGATACATCCTTTTTATTTTCTGCTCTCCATTGCATGTTGTCAAAGGCCTGGGGACTTCATCAGTTTGAGTTTTGTCTGTAGGGCTCCAAGCATTAAGTAGTGTGTCAAACACTATGTAAAGCAGAAAACATTATCTTCAGCAAGCTGGATTCACGGAGTCATGATGAATGGAAATGATGAGAGAGATCTGAATCCATGACTGGGACTGGGTTCCATATTCAACTCCTAGCTAAGAAAGATTATTTAAAGTGTTACCACAATTACCATTTCAAATGCTTTGATCTGAGACTACTCACACAATGGTTATTTCCTTTGTAATCACTTGTTATTTAGACGACTTAGCTATTGAAATATTAAGAGCTTTTTGTATTGGCTTTCTAGAACTGCTCACCGATATACTATTTAGTGTGTATTCCCCTTCTCCCTCTCTTGGGCTTCCCTGGTAGCTCAGCTGGTAAAGAATCTACCTGCAATGCAGGAGACCCTGGTTTGATTCCTGGGTCGGGAGATCTGCTGAAGAAGGGATAGGCTACCCACTCCAATATTCTTGTGCTTCCCTGGTGGTTCAGTTGGTAAAAGAATCCACATGCAATGTGGGAGATCTGGGTTCCATCCTGGGTTGGGAAGATCCCTTGGAGAAGGGAATGGCTACCCACTCCAGTATTCTGGCCTGGAGAATCCCACGGACTGTATAGTCCATGGGGTTTCAAAGAGTTGGACATGACTGAGCAACTTTCACTTTTCACTTTCACTCCCTTTCTCTCCATCTATACACACACACACACACACACACATACAGACATAGAGGTGTTCATTTGAAAAATCAGGCCTTACGGCTAGATCTATACTTGGCCAACATCTTCAAGGTCACTGATTTTACTTCTTGTCTCTGCTGTGCAGGAGCCAAAGAGAGTGAGTCATCAGGGTGAATAATGCTCTGTAATACTACCAGATTGTGTTGGTCTCCACTTCAAAGCTCTTCGTTTTAACAGAATAGTATTTCTCCATCCCGCCCACCCAAACAGCCGCCTGGATGGCTGAGAGGCAACAGTTAGATGAACAGTAGCATCATTTCCATAGGATGGACTATGTCCCACCCTACATATGCAACCCCTAAATCTGGCAGCACACCTTACAGAAGTTGTCAGCCCAAACTGTAGTCAGGTTTTGGCTGACCAGTGATTATATCTCATCACTGCCTCTTCTCTTTCTTTCTCTCCTCCCTCTCTTTCACCTTCCCTTCTTTCCTTTCTTCCTCACCCCCCTCCTTTCTTTCTTTCCTTCCTTTTCACTTCTTTTGTTTTCATCCCGCCCATGATTATAAATATACCTTTCTTGATTAGTCTTCTGTTACTACTCATCCCTTTAGTTTCTTTCTATCAAAAAAAAAAAAGGGGGGTGGGTGGTTGTGGCTTTAAGTTTATCAGAAAAGGAAGAAAGAAAGATGGAAGAAGGAAGAAGTTTTCATATACTGGAATCTAGGAATCTAGTCCCATTTCCGCAGCACCCTCATGACTCCTCACAAGGGCTCATTACTTTAAAAGTCACATCTCTTTGGTGGAACTACAGTGCAGGGTGGCCATCATGCAAAGAATTGATGGCAGAACTGCTGCTACTCAGCAGCTAGCTAATCACGGCACCAGGTGCTTTAGACACATGTCATGAGATCCTCACAACTGAAGTAGCTTAGTACCTTTATACACATGATTAAAGTGGGGTTCAGAGACATTGAGTAACTTGCCCAGAGTCACAGCCAGTAAGCAGAAAGACAGATAATATCTAACTCTATACAGTGCCAAGATCTGTGCTTTTTTGCTCAGCTGCTTTGGTGAGAGGGGAGATATTAAGCAGTCTAGAATCCTAGCTTTTCTTGATACCTTTCTTTTCTTGATACTAATTTATAGAATAACTTGAAATAAAGCAATTTTATTTGATCTTTCCTGGGTCACTTCAGCCCAAAGCGCCTCCTTGTTGTTGCTGATGGTATTTAGACATATCTTTTTACTGGTGAATAACACATCTTAGATATTTTGCCAGTCCTTTTTCATGTCCTACATGTGAAGTCAGAATTCCTCTAGACCTAAGGTAATATAATTAATCATTCAAAATGGGACACCTTTAAAAATGAAAAGAAGTGCTCTAATAACTATGCTGGGCAACCTGGAGCTGCCAGAGGTAAACTGGGATGTATGGCCACCCTCTCATGACAAACTGTAACCGAGCGAGTGTCTCCTATGGACAAAGAGAGTATTGATGGTCTGGCCTTAACTAAACACTATGCAAAGCAAGAGAACAGAGGTGGGGGAAGAGATGCTAGATAAACCAAACCTAAAGCTGTCTCAGAAGCCATTGCTGCGTTTGTGAGCCTGGCTCTGTGTGCTGAGAGAGGGAAGGTAGCTAGAAATTAATCACTCAAATTTAGAATTATCAATGGCCCTGTTTTTTAGGAAGTAGTTCTTGAACTTCAGTGTGCTTAAGAATCACCATCATTTTTATTTAAAATAACTTAGAGATGTTGAAACTATAGTCTGAGGTGGGCCCAGGAAACTGCATTTTAACATCCATCCCTGCTCATAGGGACTTTGATCTAGGTAACTTATGGACTACCTTGGGAAGGAAAACTGTATTCTATGGTATGAAGACTTCACATACTTACTCTACAAAGGTGGGCCTAGTGGCAAAGGAACGCAGGTATTTACAACATGAAGATTTGTTCATAGATAATGTCTGCTTGACCTGAATCACCATTTGATTCAAATCATTTGAACCATGTTAACTTTATAATTGCTTTCAACGTAGATTCTCAGGGATTCTTAGTCATGTATATGTGTGTATACACACACACATTCTTATTATCTTTATATTGAATTCAAAGAAAAGAGAGAACCTGTTCCATGCTTTCTGATCATCACAGTAATAATAGTTGCCATTATTGAGCACTGGTCCTGTGCCAGCCATTTATATATATTACCTTGAATACAAACACCCTCAGCAGTAAGTCGTGTTAGCTGTTTTATAGATGATGGACCCCAGGCTCAGAGAAGGTAACTTCCTGAGGAGTCACAGCTAGTTCCTGACAGACCTGCCAATTGAAACCAGATCAGCTGCCTTGCCCTTGAAATATTTAGTGAATGCACAAGCATCACGTAAGCACTGACAAATACTTGTTGGAAGGCCGCACCATGCATGTGAACTAGCATGTCTTTCTGGAGGAAGCATTCCTAGACAGAGTGAAGCCCTGAATGGGACTCTGAAAAATGCTGAGGCATCGCTTGATATAAAAGGCAGGATAAAGCTGATTCTCAGTTAACATTTGGAAACTTGGGGGTACAGCTCACTGTTTTCCCGGCTGGCCTCTGGATTTATTTCTCCTTTGTTGGCTGTGCTGCTGCTCCGCTCTTTATTCGTATTTTCAAGGAAACACAAGTAAAGCGACTGTTCTTTCATTGCACTCCCTTCCTGCAGTCAGCCTGCTCCTCCAAGCACCATGGGCTGGTTCCATACGCAGCGTGTCGTGTGGAAGGGCTGGTGGCAGCTGCAAGTTGGTGTGTGACACATTGAGTAGTCATATTTCTCTTCTCTGTGGCCCTCCAAAGCCCTTTCCAACATAACTTTTCCCCATCTGTTCTCGTTTGCACTGCATAATAGGGGACAGGTTTTGGAACTTGGGATTCAAAAACATTAAGAGAAAATAAAAATGAGATGGAATTTGAGTTGAAAGAAACTCACTGGCTCCTCCCTCCCCCTCCTCAGTTACTGGGATCATTACCAGAGTATTAAATTGATCAAGGTTTTCCTCTAGTTGATTCTCTTTATGTGGTAGTGGGGAAATATGGGAGCATTTGAAAATCTCTTTAAGCTGTCTGCATAGCAATGAGATAGACAGCATGGCCGAGTCATTAGCAGACACAGCATCGCCTGGTACCTGACTTAAAGTTTTCCCCCATTTGCTTAGAATCTCTAATAAGTTGCGTTAATTGCCTCATGCTCCCCTATAAAATGGAATGCTTTATGTGAATTTTAGAATACTTAGAGACAGTTTTCTAAAATGCCATAAGCTCACCTCTGAGTATGCAATAAATGATTTTGGCAATGATACAAACATCTTTAAAATTTTAAAAGTAATAAATTTCATCTAACATACACTAGGAAAAGAACTGCAAATGGCACAATATATCCATGATTTCACAGATATTTTTGCACAGGATGAGTCTAAACTAGGCATTTAAGTTTAAAAGTGAACAAATTTAAAGAATATTCAGCAAGTAATAATAAAAATGAATATGGCAAAACACAAACAGACAGGCAAACTTAGCAGCTTAGGGAAGCAACCACAGCAGAGCAGTGGTCTTTTAATTCTTTATCTTGGGAAACTCTTTATTGTGTAGGCCTCAATTGCCCAGTGTTGGATGAATTACAAAATCATCGTCAGTCTCGCAGGGCCGTCTAATCCTTTTGAGATCAGCCTTCTTTGAGAATCTGATTAAAGTTATGTATTTACCCTGAAAATGCATATTACCATATACAAACACACTTCTGCATATAATTTCTGGGTTTTCAGAACCACTCAGGGTCTATCTGTGGAATCCTGCAGATCGGGGGAACATAAATTCAAGGTTGTGTCCACTTATCATTCTCTGCTTCCTTAAATTCACAGGTCAGCTGAGCCTTTAAGCTACACCTTCTATATATCTGCAAGGAACACCGTTTCCTTCACTGCCTGCCCAGGGCAAAGCCACCCAGCCTGCTGCCTACAATCACGGAGATAGTAGGGAAAATATCCTCTCTCTTCCCTCTCTCCCCACTTTTAAAAAGTCATAAAAGTGCAAAAAAGTTCCTTGGCTGACACTTCCATTGCTTGTCCCAAGTCAGACCAATCAGTGTCCTATTTTCCATCAGAACTTGAAAAGAGAGGTGCATGATATGAAGCTCAGGAAAGGGTCCTTATTTGTTTATTCTGCAGAGAAGAGTGCCAGGTGCAGAGAGGTGATCTATAAATGCTTTTGATGGTATTGAACCCTTCAGCAAACTCCTTCGGAGCTGAAAATGCTCTGTTCTAGTAAATTGTTCTCATAACCCATTTCCACCCTCTTCCCCAAATACCCAGTCATTTGTGGGAAAGCCAGTGGTAGTATTACTAAGAATAATGGTGGCCACCTGCACTGAATGAATGTGTCCCAGGCACTGTGCCTCCTCCACTGCAGGTTATACCTCCTTCACTTAGTATCTTCAGCTCCCTCATGAGGCAGGTAGTATTATCTTCTCACTGTGCAGATAAGGAAACTGAGGTTATAGAGTCACAAAGTGCTAGAACCAGTAATCAGAACTAGGACTGCCTCACTCCAGACCTAGCAATTTTTTCCTCTAAACGCTGAACTTTTTCCTTTTCAAAGAAGTGAAACATATCACCCTGTCCCTGTCTTTCTGTTGTTTCCTTTTTCCTCCATCCTGCTATCTCTAATAATTTTTATCCAATTATACTAGCCAATACAGCTGTATTCTCTCTCCTTCTTTTTAAACTCAAATGGTAGCATATGATCCAATTGCCTTTTTTCCTCCCAATTATCACTATATTGAAGAGCTCAGTTCATAGCGATACATGAAGAATTTCCTTATTATTATTATTTTTGATGATTTCAAGTTCTTTTCCTACTCCCACATTATGTATTTAATCTTCTCTAAAATGTTTAGCAAAAAGGATAACATAAGGCTTAGAGCTGGACCGTGAAGAAAGCTGAGCACAGAATTGATGCTTTTGAACTGTGGTGTTAAAAAAAAAAAAAAAAAAAAAGAACTGTGGTGTTGGAGAAGACTCTTGAGAGTCCCTTGGACTGCAAGGAAATCCAACCAGTCCATTTTAAAGGAGATCAGCCCTGGGTGTTCTTTGGAAGGAATGATGCTAAAGCTGAAACTCCAGTACTTTGGCCATCTCATGCAAAGAGTTGACTCATTGGAAAAGACTCTGATGCTGGGAGGGATTGGGGGCAGGAGGAGAAGGGGACAATAGAGGATGAGATGGCTGGATGGCTTCACCGACTCGATGGACGTGAGTCTGAGTGGACTCTGGGAGTTGGTGATGGACAGGGAGGCCTGGCGTGCTGCGATTCAAGGGGTCGCAAAGAGTCGGACACGACTGAGTGACTGAACTGAACTGAAGGCTTCCACTCAATTTCCCTGTTCACATATAGAGAATTTTTCCTGTTTTTACCTACTTTGCTTAGCGCTCCCCCTAACTTCCAAAGGTAGTTCAGAGTATACAGTTTAAGGACTGATTCTCAGCAAATGAGTACCTGTGGAACCACTCAACCAGCAGATGGTTGGTTGATCTCTAGGCCATTTACCCTTAAACCTTTCCCTGGAATTTCCAGTAACATATTCTTCCTCCCTATCCTTAACCACCCCTCCCCTCGGTCCATTGTCAGGCTTGCCCACCACAAAGCCCCTGTCTTTAACCTTTCTGATGGTTTGCACCAATTCCATCTTTGCTGCCACTCTCTTTCTTTTTCACATTTCTTTGAAAAGTTAATGGCTGGAAATCTAAAATAGCCCCCTCTTTAGGAAGTGGTAAATTCTCTTGGAATAATAGAAACCAACCTTGAAAGAGCTCTTGAATTCATCAGCATTTTCATTGAATTGAAAACCCCAAAGAAGTAATAATATGCATAAAAATTCAAGATGGTAGAATGAGCAGTGACAAAAATGTGATAAATTAATATGGATACTGTAACCTTTAAGTATGAACCATATAAAATATCTCAAGGATAAACAGAAGCACCATCCCTCCATCTCTCTTCTTCACAAATTCACATCCTTTCTCCTCTTTTAAATTGTTTTTAGAGTAGAAAAGAAGAAGCAACAGAAGCAGAAGAGCCAGAACTGCTCCTCTTCATAGTAATAAGGCTTTGTCTTCAACGGAACTCAAGATCAGTTCAGAAACTTTCAAACGTGGTTTTAAAGGCTTTTTGTGAGGCAACTGTTCGTGAATCACACAAAAGTGGCCTTTATTAATAAGCATATTCTCTTCATTATAAAGAAATGAAAGCCTCAGAATAATTCACCAAATGTTTAAAGAGAAAACAAAAAACAATGTGGTAAACATATCAGGATGTGATGAGCTGTCTAGGTAATTGGCTGTTTCTGTGCACCTGGTTCCAAAGACAATATTTAATGTATAATCTGTTTCATTTTGCTTGGGGGAGTAAGTGTAACCCTACCCCTGGATCACATCTGCATTAAAATTAGGGGAGGCAGTCTTGTTTCAGTGAGTGGAAATTTATGCACATGAGTTGTCTTTTACATGGAGACAGCAATTATACCCCTAGAAATGCAGTCTGTGGGAGAAAATGACATATTCAATGCTGGGGAACAAAAGCCTAATGCGAAGGGGACATTAACAAGGTTGGGAACCCCTTCCCAACAATTAACATGATCATTTACAAAATCTGCAATCTATAAAATTATTTTAAAAACATGTTTTTCAAACAATGTGTTTTTCTCCTTCCTTCTCAGAAAAAAGAAAGAAAAACATATTCAGCAGCAACCAGGCAGAAACTATTCTACTGTAACAAATATTTTTAAATTGCTTCAGATATATTTAAGAATTGAAATAAACTCCACAGAGTGGTAGATGACCCCTGGTTTAACAGCCTTATGAGGATGGAGGGGGGAAAATGTGGCCAAGAATTCTTCATTTTTATGTGAGGAAGTTGTGGTGTTTGAAAGTAACAATTCCTAATCAGAGTTCTTGAACGCAGGAAGACTGCAAACAGCGTATGCAAATAAAAGTCTTTATTAGCTAAAACTGGTTTAAAAAATGATTTGTTGGTTGACTTGTTAAAAGGACAAAGCTGGAGCCATTAAAATGGATTTAAGTTTTGATTCTTCTCTCCATCTTCTCCGGAGACTCTTTAGAAAGGGATGAAAGATGTGTTTTTGGCCTTCATTTCCCTGTGCCCTCTCTACCTTCATGCTTCCTGAGAATATATAAACTACCAATGATCACGTTTTACTTCATGTACTAATCCTATCACCAGTAGAAAAATATAAGTCCTGCTTAACTAAAATAGGTTTCTATAACTCAATTTGGTTTTGACATTTTCTAAGTTTTAATGCCTGATCTTAATTTTTGGTGCATTTTATTATTGTCTGAATAATTTTGTTTCAGATTCAAAGCACTTGTACTTTTTATTAGTCTGCTATGAGTTTCTATTTTATTTGGAATTTTTGAAAACTTAAGTTTTTCAGTGAGTTTTGGTATATTTTCAGAAAGTAATATTTATAGAGTAACTTCAATGGACCAGGCATTGGGGAAATGCAAGCTGCAAATTCTAAATCCTGACTAACTTTTGGGAAATAGTAGGAATTTTAAATGTAAATAATCCCCAAAGAAATGAAGCTTAAAATATTCTTAATATGTTCTGAACCACTAGAACATTAAAGTCATAGATATTGTAAATCAGCATGACAACATTATATATGGCAAAAGGGTATGGGGTTAAGAGCTCTGAATTCTGCTTTCTATTGATTAACTATTAACTACCTCTTCACGGGGGAATCACTCAAATTTTTTAAGCCTCTATTTCTCCTCCAGTTAAAAAGTAAAATGGAAGTGGAACCTAGTGACCTGGTTTCATCAACATATCAATGGCATCAACTTCACTTACCACCATGACCAACAATAACAAACATGGGTGAGGGTGGGGTATGGTTCAGTTCAGTTCAGTTCAGTCACTCAGTCGTGTCTGACTCTTTGCGACCCCATGAACCACAGCATGCCAGGCCTCCCTGTCCATCACCAACTCCCGGAGTCCACCCAAACCCATGTCAATTGTGTTGGTGGTGCCATCCAACCATCTCATCCTCTGTCGTCCCCTTCTCCTCCTGTCCTCAATCTTTCCCAGCATCAGGGTCTTTTCAAATGAATCAGCTCTTCAAATCAGGTGGCCAAAGTATTGGAGTTTCAGCTTCAACACTGGTCCTTCCAATGAACACTCAGGACTGATCACCTTTAATATGGACTGATTGGATCTCCTTACAGTCCAAGGGACTTTCAAGAGTCTTCTCCAACACCACAGTTCAAAAGCATCAATTCTTCAGTGCTCAGCTTTCTTTATAGTCCAACTCTCACATCCATATATGAGGGTGGGGTATGGAGGGAGGATTAAATGATCTCAAAATTAAAAGAGACTCAATAATAGGCCAAACAACTAAATGATATAAGCAGGCATTGTCTGGATCATGATTTGATGAAAGACTTTTCTGAGAAAATCTAGGCAATTAGAATCTGAATTGGAGATATACCAAGTGAAGTGAAGTCAAGTCGCTCAGTCGTGTCCGACTCTTTGCGACCCCATGGACTGTAGCCTACCAGGCTTCTCTGTCCATGGGATTTTCCAGGCAATAGTCCTGGAGTGGATTGCCATTTCCTTCTCCAGGGGATCTTCCCAACCCAGGGATCGAACCCGGGTCTCCTGCATTGTAGCCAGACGCTTTACCTTCTGAGCCACCACCAAGTAATCATTAATTGTGTTAGGTATGATAGTTGAATTATGGTTGGGTAAAAAAATGTCCCTATGTATTAGAGATACTTGCTGAAAGAGTAGGAATAGAATGATATGACAGCTGAAGTTTACTTCTGAATAATACTTCTTTCCCCTGCTCACCAAAAGAAAGGTGTGTAAGGGGGCATGGGAAATAAATGAATCAAGTCTGGCCTAATCTTGATAGTTGCTTAACCAGGCAATAGGTTTATGGGGTTTCTTATTCTATTTTTTTTTCTTTTATGTTTGAAAGTTTTCTTAAAAAAGAAACTACAGCATCAGAAATTCTCGTACCCACACAAAAATTGAAAAACAACAAGAAAAGATAAGTGGAGGCTGTACTACATTTTTCTAAACTCTCTTCAAAATGGAAGACTCCATCATTCTGTTTCAAAGGCTAAACAATGATCCCTGTAAAAATAATAAAGCAGTTTTTGTTTTGATTTTAAAAAACAAGTAGTACCTATTAATAATTAGGGCTGTGTTCTGAGTGTTAAATTTACTGGTGCCTAATACATAAAACTGAAAATTAAGTAGAAGCAGACAATTCACAGTAGAAGACCTTCTGATGAACATTTGATTTGTCAACAAATCTTTGCTTGATTTGTCAACAGGGAACCCCAACCTTTACCAGCAATAGAGTAAGCTTTTCTAAATTGAAAGCTCGTCTCAGCTCTTTCAGAGGTTGTATGGAATAGCCTTTGCTGTGTGTTCACTCAGATCAATAAACTGCCTTTTTCCTCTCTCTTTACCAAATGGGTATGTGACCATTTTCTATCCGGGAATAATCGCGGTCATCAGTATCTTTTCCTTGCTGCTCATGTATTTCTTTTCCTTTCCAAGTTATACTGATGAGTATAACATCTTTAGCTGCTGAAGAGTGAAAGGTTTTCTTTTTTCATTCCACGTTGGATCTCTAGGTTAGAAACTGGAGGATTTGGTAACCTTTTGTACTCTGTGTTGAAGCACTTGGGGGAACTGAGTCATAGTTAAAACTTCAGACTGTTAATTAACACAACACTGTGAATCAATGATAAGTCAATAGAAAAAAGTTAATATCAAACACACAAAATTCAGACTGTTCACTGGCTTAAAAACTCATGGTTGTCAAAAAGAAAAATGGAGTGAGCCTTGAGTGCATTTTACATACCCTAGTATACTTGGCAAAGTGTTGATGTTACCTTTTACAAGGGTGGGTGAACTTGACTCAACATAAATTACCTGGCTACTTAGAAAAATCATAGCTTATTAAAAGTTTTTATATTACTAGTAGTAAATAAGGTATTATTTGTGGAGCTTTAGAATGAAATTGGTGAACTGTTTCATAAAACTGCAAGGAACTTCACAGACTGCCCCTCATCGTTAGTGATTTCTTTAGTAAAACAGAAATGAAGAGTCCCCTTAAAGAAAAGCAGTCAGTCCCACTGAAAAAATCTTGGAAATAATAAGCAGAAACCAAGTTAATCTTTAAAACTTGTTTATAGGTTGGAATTTCTACCTGGTCAGTGCTCAATAGGAAAGAAAAATAGAAAGCTCTTTATATTCTTATCAATAAAAATAACACTAACATTCCAATAGGATAATAGGTAAAGGGCATTAATAAAAGAAAATTGAAAAAATATAGTTGATATATTTATGAGCAAGGTACAACCTCAGTAGCAATCAAAAGAGTGCAGATTAAAACATAGAAGTTTTTAAATTCCCAAATTGGCAAGGATAATAGAGGGTATGGTGACAAAGACACCAAAAGGTGTGGTGAGATGGACTCATAGTCTTAAATCCGTCAAAAAGTCACACTCTCAGAGAGTATCTAATGACCTGAGAAAATTCTCGTATATAACTGAGTAAGAGTAAACTATGTTATTTCCTTGTAATATATAAATATGCACAGAAAAGACCAAGAGAAAATTATCCAAAATATTATATCTATTTCAGAAATAGTACAATTAAGTGATTTTGTCTTATTTGAAATATTTTTTTCTATTTCCTCTGTATATTTTCACAGTGACTACTGCACTGTTTTATTTTTGTTTCAAATAGATGTATTTTTATTATAACAGTACCAGTTACTTCAAAATTTTTAGGAAATACAAAATAAGAATAAAAAATGTAAATAAGGACAGCTAATGTGCTCAGGGTATCTTTTGGAAATATTGAAAATGTTTTAAAATTGATTATAGTGATAGGTGTAAAAATCTGTGAATATACTAAAAACCATGGAATTATACACTTAAATGGGTTATTTGATTTATACTTCATAAACTTGCTGCCTGCATTGCCAAGATCACCACTGACAGCATCTTATTGCATAGTCTTCCAAACTCATTTCAGTGCTCATACATTTCTGCTTAAAGATTAAATCAGATCTTACCATGCTTATCACTTAAAAAGCACTTTTAACTGCAACAAGTATAACTTTATAATCAAGAAGTATAATGGGACCTAAAGATGATTGGGACAACCGAGTTCTGAATCCAGCCTTACTTTAAGGAGTTGAGACCTTGAGGAATCACATGACTTTTTGGTAACAAACTTTTTCCTTGTAAAAGGCAGAGCTGAGACTAGATGAGATTTTTGGTCCCTTCCAATTTTAGACTTCTGTGAGTCTGTGCTTACTTGAAGAGGAGAACAAAAACAGTACTAAAACTGGTTGAAACTACTTCTTTGTAATAGCAAAGACTATTTATCAGTGGGAACTGGTATTATTGGTTTGGTGATAAAGAAAACAAAGGACAGAAGAGTGTATAGCATGCTATGATCTGTATAAAAGCCAAAGAGAACACATGTAGTTTTACTGTGTTTACAGAGTTTCTGTATTAAGAGGGTGGGTGACTGGGAAACTGATGATTCTGAAATTTGCATTTCCTTATACAATATATCCTTTTGTACTTTGTATCTTTAAAAAAATAAAATAATTATTAGGGGAAAATCTTGTCAATAAAGGAGCATAGATGTCTTGGGTGGAATGATAAATGACCTTAAGCAAACTTGTCACTCACTCCATTGCTTCAGTTTAGTTCAGTTCAGTCGCTCAGTCGTGTCTGACTCTGCGACCCCCACGTCCATCAAGTCAGTGATGCCATCCAGCCATCTCATCCTCTGTTGTCCCCTTCTCCTCCTGCCCCCAATCCTTCCCAGCATCAGAGTCTTTTCCAATGAGTCAACTCTTCGCATGAGGTGGCCAAAGTACTGGAGTTTCAGCTTTAGCATCATTCCTTCCAAGGAAATCCCAGGGTTGATCTCCTTCAGAATGGGCTGGTTGGATCTCCTTGCAGTCCAAGGGACTCTGAAGAGTCTTCTCCAAAACCACAGTTCAAAAGCATTAATTCTTTGGTGCTCAGCCTTCTTCACAGTCCAACTCTCACATCCATACTTGACTACTGGAAAAACCATAGCCTTGACTAGACAGACCTTAAGTCGGCAAAGTAATGTCTCTGCTTTTGAATATGCTATCTAGGTTGGTCATAACTTTTCTTCCAAGGAGTAAGTGTCTTTTAATTTCATGGCTGCAGTCACCATCTGCAGTGATTTTGGAGCCCCCCAAAATAAAGTCTGACACTGTTTCCACTGTTTCACCATCTATTTCCCATGATGTGATGGGACCCCTTTCATCACTTCCTCACTTCCCTGGCCTGATTTTAGGATACCTGTAAGAATGGGCCAGTTCTCTATGGTCACTTCATGATATGCTCCTTTCATTCCAGTCCCACTGGCCTTTGGACAATTTCTAGAGAATCTTAAGCGCTTCATTCTCAAAATGTCAAATACAGCATCAGCAACTTCATATATTAAGCTTCTTAGTAATTCTAACTTGAGTTGTGGAATTTTGAAACTGAGAGACCTCTGAAATGTAACTCACCTCTCATGTTTACACTGGAGGAGAAGCTAGGCTGAAGCTAGGCTCTGAAATCTAGAAGTTACCTGCCTAAGGTCACACAGCTAGTCCTCCGCTATATGTAATTAACCTTAGCAGCTGATCTCTGGAGTTTCATTAAACAAAAGTAGGCTAATAAAAAGGAAGCCTTTGGATTTTAGATATTGGTAGAGTGGGGCTATATTAGGACTTGGAAAATTAATTTGATTTCTTATTCATGACAATGTCTTCATGATGCCAATGTTCAGAGGGGCCAGTCAGGCAAAGAGATGTTTCTTAAAAATGAAAAGCCACTGTAATGCTGAATTCTACCAAGAGCTACACAGTTATGTTCAAAATATACCGTTTAATTGGAGGAAGAAATTAATTTGGTTGTCCTGAGGGCATTTATCCATGGAAGTAGCTTTTAAAAATCCAAATCTCCACAATGTAGCTAAATTAACTATAGTTAAGGGAATTAGATATCCTAAAGGAAATCAGTCCTGAATGTTCATCGGAAGGATGTTCATCAGGCTGAAGCTGAAGTGCCAATACTTTGGCCACATGATGAGAAGAACTGACTCCTTGGAAAAGACCCAGATGCTGGGAAAGACTGAAGGCAGGAAGAGAAGGGGACGACAGAGGATGAGATGGCTGGATGGCATCACTGACCTGATGGACATGAGTTTGAGCAAACTCTGGGAGTTGGTGATGGACAGGGAAGCCTGGCGTGCTGCAGTCCATGGGGTTGCGAAGAGTCGGACACAACTGCACGACTGAACTGGCTGAAGGGAACTCGAAACTCACGCAGCTTCAGAATGTGAGCAAGACCAAGAACAGGGTTGATGGCTGATAGCCCTTAAGGTTGTGGAGGAAATGAGTCACAAGGAGACTGAGATGCAAGCAAAGAATGAGATAAGACTGAGATCTCTGAGAAATTCTCTTTGGAAAGAAATGGACCTACTAGTAGAGCACAAAAATATCTAATTTGAATTCTATTCTCTAATTCCTAACTCCCACTTCACACATACAAGTCCATATATACTCCTCACCAGTTAGGTTTGTCCCATGACTGTCAGACCCTTTAAAAATACAGGCATTTCTATTTTTATAATGATTATTTCTGCTTATGAAATATAGAAAAGTTAGAACACACAGACGTGTAAAAAGAAAATAAGTCAATCCTATCCATTATTCAAAGCTATCACTACACATCTGAAAAAAATTGTCTTGTAGTCTTTCATCTTATGTGAGTGTGAGGGATTCATTTGTTTATAATATCATGGGATTGGAATATTATCTTTGTATCCTATTTTTTCAACTTATGCTTTATTGCTTGCATTTCTGAAATTATTAGATGATGATCATTCTTTTATATAAATCTTTGTGTGATTGATGATTATTTTCATAGAATAAATTCCTGAAATGGGATTAAAGTATCTGGGTATAAATATTTGTAAGGTGTTTGATACACATCAATTATCTTCAAGAAACTATTTTCCAGTTTACACTCTCCATAGCAACTAAATGTCCTTTATAAAGTCAATCTTACCACTAGAGAATATGCTCAATTGCTAACAAATTGTATAAAACATTTTATCTTAGTTTTATTTGCATTACCATCTCAATTTTTAGAGTGAACTTTACTCAACTTCCTATTAAAAGGTACATTTTGTTAATTTTCAAGTTTTTTAAATATATTAAAGACTTTAGATAATTTTATAATTTTAAATATATTAATTCAAAATTTTTAAATACATTAATTTTAAGTTTTAAATATATTTAATTTTAAATTTTTAAATTTTAAAAATATATTTAATTTTTAATATATTAAAGACTTTAGACTTCCTTGATGGTCCAGTGGTTAAGAATTCGGCTGACAGTGCCCCAGGACAACTAAGTTCGTGGGCCACAACTATTGAGCCTGTGCTCTGCAACAGGACAAGCCACCAGAATAAGAAGCCCAGGAACAGCAACCAGAGAGTAGGCCCCACTCACAACAACTAGGGAAAGCCTGCAGCAACAGTGAAGACTCAGAGCGGCCAAAAACACCAAAACACACATTTTAACCCTTTCGAATGTATGTTGTAAGTAGCTTCACTGCTTGGCTCCCCCGTGGTTTTGTTTGGTTATTCCCTAAGACATTTTAGGGGAAAAATTTTACATAGTCAAGCCAACCAATCTTTCTTTCTTTATTATTACTACTTTTCAACCAATCTTTTAAATTTCTTCCATAGCTTTTACTTAGAAAGTCCTTTCAGGGAATTTTCTAGTGGTCTAGCAGTTAAGATGTGGTGCTTTCACTGCCATGGGCCTAGGTTCGATCCCTGGGCGGGGATCCTACGAGCCCTATGCTGTGGCCAAAAAAATAATCCTATCTCCATCCAAAAGTATCTACCTATATTTGCTCTGAGTTAATTTATAATTTAAAAGTAAGCTTTTTATTTCTTCTGGAAATATTTTCAGGAATAGTGTGAGAGGATACAATAACAGGATTTTGTCCAAGTGCCTCAACACTGTTTAATGAATAATTTTCTTTCTGCAACGGTTTGGTAGTGCCTTTTATCATATGGTTGGCTCAGAGCCGAGCACTGCTTTGCTTGTAACCTGCTGTGCCAGGAATGACTGGATGAACTTTCCTAAATGGGAAGTGGCTATAGCTCCCACAGCTCTTTGAATATGGTGGATGGTCAGTAAAGTCTTATAAGAAATGTACAGTTAATGAGTCATTCATACACCTGTCAAAGTTTAATTGGAAGATAAACAAGTATCTGTCCTGATAGGTTACATGTTTACTGTTTGAGGAAAAGAGTGCCAGTAATGATAGGATTTTTAGTGACCCTTTCAGGTTAAGATTTCCTTTCCACTCCTTACTATTCTGATCCAGTCATTTCAATCTTTGGAACATAATACTGGTTAACTGGTTTCTTATGGGCCTCAGGATCTCAGGGTCTTTGAATTTATCACTGTCCAGGAATAGTAAAGATGCAGTTTGGTCAGCATTTCTCACACTTGAGTAATGTATGGACACATTTAAGAGGAAAAAAGTTCCACAGACCTTCATAGATCTTAAATAAGTTTTATAAAATTTCATTTAAATAAACTACATGAAAGGTACATAGCAAAAAATGGTAGTAGAATCATGGTTGCCTGACAGACATACGATCTAGAATATGCATATTAATTACTTTAATATGATATCAATTAAAAAAATTATAACTGAAGCAAAAGAACAAAGTTCATTGGCGATCCCCTAAGAGTATGAGTCCTAATTCCAGTTTATCAAAACAAATTGGAGAATCACTATGTCATAAACCACATCCAGTCCTCAAACTTTGCCTTTTTCTAAGCTATTATGCCTACCTAGCTTTCAATGCTCAACTTAAACGTGAACCACCACCAAACTAGATGTAAACTAATCTCCATATGCTTGTAACTGTTACACAATTGTAAAATCCAAACTAAGTATGAACAAAACTGTAAAACCAATGCTTTAAATAACTTTATTTAATGAGACAGACAACATTGTTTTGCTGAACAAAAATGTCTGCTCACATTGTAAACCCAGTACTATCCCTGGATGCAGGGATTTTTGGGAGGGCAGTTCTACATGTCCAAACCAAATGAACAGACTTACTAGAATTTGTTTATTCATTCCTTCAACCATTAATCTTTATTTTTCTTCCAGAAACTTCTAGAAATTGAACTTCAGCACATCAATCCATCATGATTCTCATCAACACCAGCTCTCAAACATCCCACCAATATACTTCTAAAGAATTTGCTTCTGAAAGTTGATATAAATAACTAAGCTGATTTTTGCTTTTATAGGTTTTAATAAGACATGTTCCTTCATACCATTATGAAAGGAAAACTCACTTGGAGCCAAAAGTAATGGCTTCAAGATGAGAAAAAATCACTCAATGGAATTACATAGTTATTTTAAATGAAATCATTTCTAAAAATTTACAGTTTATAGTCTGTATTACTTATACTCTGCAAAATTTTGTGTAATAAATTCCCCCAATTTTAAAGGAAAATATTGTACAGGACTCTTAGGTTGCTCAAGACTGTTTCCTAATAGTTTTTGAAAGCTGTTGACTTTTAGAAATGAACATGTTGATCTGGGCGTAAAGGAGGAGGATATGCAGAAAACAGAAGAGTTGCCAATTCACAATGCAGCAGGCAATTAATTAACAAGAGTCGTACTCCTTGAAACATACGATAAAGGAGATCTGGAAATCTTAGAGCAACAGAAGATGTATTTCCTCCAAGTTACTTTACTAGTGTGATTTTCCACCAGTTAAATCAGTGGATTAGATGTTGGAGTAAGCTATGGTTCTCAATGGACAGTGATTTCACCTCCCTGTACCCTCCCTAGATATTAGGAAATGGCAACCCACTCCAGTATTCTTGACTGGAAAATCCCATGGAAAAAGGAGCCTGCAGGCTACAGTACCTGTGGTCTTAAAGAGTCAGACACAACTGAGTGTCTGAGCCCACACAGAGCACAAGAGACATTTTTGGTTGTCATGACTGTGGAGGGAGTCCTATTTACATCTAATAGATAGAGGTCAAGGGTACCATAAAACCTCTTACTCTGCACCCCGCAATAATTATCCAGCCAAAGCCAAAGATGTCTACAGCACCAACACTGAGAAACCCTAGATTAAGATATCCAAGCCAAATGACTGTATCTGGACTGTATCCTTGTGTTAGTGGGGCTTGTTTGAAGGGCTGTATCCTTGTGTATCCTCTTTTTATACACACACACACACACTCATTCAACTGATCTATGTTACAAGGCCACAAATAACTACTCAGAATCCTCCCAGAGAGTCTCCTGGACTACAACTTAGTTTACATGAGGTTAAGTTAGAAGGTCCTGCATTGAGCCAGCCATACAAAAAGACGACTATGAAGGAAGAGATAAAAGGAACAGTTAAGATCATAATAGGATTCATTAGTTCATTTATTGACTTATTCAGCAAACCTTTATTGAGTACTCACATGTGCCAGTCTGATAGGCATGATGATACACAGTGGACACAACCAAGCCAGGTCCCTGCCCTTATGCAGTGAGCCACCAGGGAAGCCCCTTACAGCCTACAGGATACTATAAAGAAGGATACCTGAAGAGGTTAGTAACATGAGGACTTCCTAAACGGACTGACTGAAAAATATTTACATAGAAGCTTGAGAAGCTCCCACATGTGTGTAATCTCATTTGAATCGTGCAACAAACCTCCTGAAACAGGTTGTACTCCCTTCTTAAAGAGGGTAAAAATGTGCCCAAGGTGACAAAGGTTTTAAGTGGCAGAGCTGATGCTTCAGCCAAAAGACACTGACGTCCCTGCCACACTGTTCCACAGAAGAAGGTGGGGACATACAGGCACACACGCTTGACTGACCTGGAGTTTCCTCTCCAAATTCCCACCAATCATACAGGTACAAAGCCCTTCTCCTTCTGCATCTTCTTGCTTATATTATACCTGGGGATTCTTTTCTAGGGGTTTCATGTATATTTGCCTTGTGTTTCTAATTAGCTTGTAAACTCCTGACCCGCAGGGCCCAGATCATCCGTTTTCTTTGCAACCTTTTCTGCAGTACTGCAGTCACCCAGTAATGCCTGCTGCATGAATGAACCTGTAGAGATAAAAATACTTTATGGTATTACCATTTCTTGCTTGCTTGCTTTTATTTGGCTTTGTGATAGGACTACATTGTAAACTTCTGGAGGGCAGAGAAAATGGCTTAGTGCTTTCCTTATACTCATCAGGCACCGTGCAAAATTTGATCCTCACATGCCTTTTTGATGCTCTGGATAATATTAGCACACTGGAGTGTTTTGTGTATCTAAGGACCGGGGTTGTCAACCTCTCTGTGTCGGGGAATGTTCCTTCCTTTCCACTGTAAGCTCCCATGGCGCCTAGGACAGGGCTAGATTACCGCAGAACACCAGAGCCTCCCCCCCCCGCTCCTCCCCCCGCCCCAAATACATATTTTTATTCCTAAGGAGGCGGTCTGCTAAAATGGCAAGCTCTTGCATAACCCCAGACCTTGCGAGGAAATGAGCAAAGTAGAAGGGGATTTGAAGGCAGGTCAGAAATGGCCTGGGTGAAAATGCCGAGGCTTTTCTCTGTGCATCCAGCAGCCTAAGTCAGCCAAGTAGAAGTCCAGCCGCGCGCCGCCCGCAGTCCCGGCCGGGAGGCAGTCGGCCCGCCCGCCCCGCGCGCCCCCCGGGAGCTGTCCAGACGGCCCCGCCCGCGCCTACCTGGGCACTCACCCCGCCGCGCGGCCCTCTCCGCCTCCCACCCCGGCCGCAGGAGCCCGTCTTGGGCCTGCCCCGCCGCCTCCCTGCCTCCGAAGAGCCCCCGCAGGCGGCGCGCTCGCAGCCTCCTCTGGGCCGGCCAGACAGCCGGGGAGCGCCGGGGGGCGGCTCGGCCAGGCTCGGCGGGGCTCGGCGGGCTCGCCCCCCGGCCGGGCGCCTGCAGGGGGCGCGGGGACGGCCCCGCCCCGCCGTCTTCCCTCTCCCTCCCGGCTCCCTGGATCCGCGCCGGGAGGAAATGATGTGTTGCTGCCTGGTTAATCACAGCTCCAGACACTCATTGGCCGAGCGCTCCGCAGCCACTTCCTTCTCCTCCTCCTCCCGCTCCTCCCGCTCCGGCTCCGGCTCTTTGCAGCCGCCGCCGCCGCAGCCTGCCCCTCGGCGCTGGGGGAACTTTTCTACTCTCAGTGACCGTCCCCCGCGACTGCCCCCCGGGCCAGCCCCCATCCGGCCCGCCCCGCCCGCGGCCGTCCTCCCAGCCCGTGCCGCGGCGCCTCGGGAAGTTTATTCCGCCCGCCCTCCTCCCCTTCCTTCTCCTCCGCCTCCTCTTCACCCCGCCTCCCCTCCCCTCCCCGGCTCTTTCCCCGGGGTGGCTGCCGCTGCCACCGCCGCCGCCGCCGCCGCCGCCGCCGCTGCCAGGCTGCTCTTCGGCCAGCCGCACCGGCCCCAGGGCTGGAAAGCACCCGGCCCCCCGCTCCCGCCCGCCGCCGCCGCCTCTCGGGGACGGCCGCCGGCCCTCAGCCCCGCGGAGTTCCGGGCTCCCTCGCCGGCTGCACCGCCCCGCCCCGCCCCGCGCCGACCTGCAGCGCCCGGCTGGCTAGCACTCCGCCTCCCCCGGCTCAGCCCCCCGCAGCCGCCGGACAAGAGGTGAGGGCAGGTCGCCGGCCGCGCCAGCCGGAGCCTGGGGGACCGAGGGAGGGGAGAACCTAGCGGGGAAAGGGGCAGGAATTGGGGGTGGGAGGGTGGGCGTCTGCGGTGCCTCCCCCTCGCTTTCATTCCTTTCTCCCCCCAAGCCGATTCACTCTCGGTGGGGGAAGCAGCCGCAGAACAAAACTGTCTTGCTGTGGGCCTGAACTGCTGGTGGGATGTGGGAGAGGGCAGAGGCATGGAGTGGGGTGGTCTCGGGTTTGCAGTGTGTGTGTGCCTGTAGTGAACTCCTTCAGGGTGTGCGCCTCTGACTTGTAAATCGATCTGGCTGCCTGACCACGGGGCTCACCTTCCCAGCTGAGCTGGTAGAGAGTCAAGGGATGGGCAAATCACCCCCACCCTCAAAATAATCCGTCCCTTCCAAGAGGAATTTTCTGCTGGAGAGACAGCCAATAAACTCTGCTCAACGCCCTCCCTCCCTCCCTCCGTTCTTCCTAGCTGCAGTTTCAAAAAGCTTCAAAGCCAGGAATGTGGGATTCATCTTCCGATCCCCAGAAGGCAAATGTGGTTACAGATGTTGCACGGTACTTTGCCAAGTTTAAAACCCTTCCTTCAACACTGTAACCAAAACAGTGAGGCTGGAGCCGTGGGTGCGCTGGGGAGAGAGGTGGGCCTCTGCCGTGCTGGAAGCACGCACTTCCGTCGGGTTCTAGACTGTTTCAGCTCTGTCCAGTTTGTGCTAGATAGGTCTCCCAATCTTCCCCGACCCTCCCTTTTTCCCTCTGGAGTTTTGAACGCTACTTGCATAGGAGAGAAGCTGTAGAAGAAGCTCCTTAGGGAAGAAAACATTCCACTTAGTAGCAGAAGAAAAGTCTTGGTTAAAAAGTTGTGCTTACTGTGGCTTTGGTAGAGAGGTAGGAAAGTAATACAATGGATTTGTTAATTTCATTGGGCTTTCTTTCTTTTTTGAAGTGTGTGTGATGGGAGTTAGACGGTGAGAGAAGGGACTGATCTCACCCGCATTTTGTATATTTTTGAAAAGAGGCCTGGAATTTAAACACAGACTAGCCCAGTGGTTTTAAAGAATCCTATTCCGGAGATGCAGACTGCTCTGACAGCCCAAGGAAAGTCGGTGGCAAAAAATAGACACCACCTCCCCTTTTCCCCCAAAAAATTCTTCCTGGAAAGGTGGTGGTAAGAAATTTCAAGAGATGGGCTGATCCAAGTGGCGGGCCTTAAATGGAAACACTATAGTATGTCCTGGCACTTGTCTCTGGAGGTGGGTGGCTGGCGGGGGGCCCGGGCTCTGGCAGCCAGCAGACGCTAGACTTGCGCTGACCTCAGACAGTGGCCTCGCCCTCCAGTTTTACAGTATGCTTGAGTGTGAAACATGGATCTTCCCCATTTTGCTGATGGGGACACAGGGGTCATTTGGGAGGTTATCTTAGGCCTAGACAGGATTTGGATCACCTGGCTTCTGAGAACAAACCACTTTTTTTTCCTGATTCAGTTGTTTTTGTTTTCTATCCTGGAATTAAAAAACAGAAGTCTTTTGAGGCTGAGATGCATAATCCTTAGGTTGATGGAATTGTGTGTTGGATAATCACATTTCTACAATCAGCCCTTGTGAAGATACTCAAAGGTGGTTAATGATGTTGCAATAAATTCTGGACAGATGAGAAAACAAGGGCCAGGATGGGTTCATTCTCTTCAGTATGGGTGAGATTTACTTGAAGTGGAGAGAGTGGCTTTAGATAAAACTTGATATAGGTAGTAGTTTTACAGCTTTTGTACCCTGGAACAGAGTGATCATTTGAATACGAATAAGTTTCTTGTTACCTCTGAGTAACTTAAAAGGATACCAAGGATGATGGAGGAGTATGCTGTGTTCTGGAATGTGACGAATTAACTTCAGATGTGAGGAATTTAATTCTGTTAATAGTACTGATTGTTTTTCTAAGTAGTGATTTACCAAATTTGTGCACCTGTCTGTGGAATGGAAAACAGTGACTGAGTCAGTAAAGAGAGACTATGCCTGGTTTACTCTACATTACACAGAGCTAGTCCTGTGATGATTGTAATAGGTTTCTAGGTAAGGTTGGATTGAGTAGTCCAGCCTTCTCAGGGAGGAAGGGCCGGGGCAGAAATGGATTTGAAAAATGATCCTGCTATTCAAGGTCACAAGGTGGAGATGGAATCAATGAGTGTATACTATAATTTTAGGCAAACAGGAGCTGGAACTAGGAATTGTCCTCTGTGACTGTTCTGCTGTTGGATCCCTGCCTTTTGATTTATTTTTACACGTTAGAAATTAGGGAAATATAAACTATTGGTGGTGGCAAAATCCTTTGATATGTTTTGAGTGAATTTAATGACAGATATGATGATTTGGGGAGGAGGGGACTGGATGTGTGCCAGACACTGTGCTCAGATCTTTACACGTACTTTTTCATTATATTTTCACAACAACCATATGTTTTATTATTATTCCATTCCGTTACAATAAAGAATTGTGGCTTGGCAAAACTGAGTTGCCCTAAGTTGTAGAGCTCATCAAGGGTGGAGTAAGGATTTGAACCAGGAGTTTGTGGGATGCTGGAACCTATGTTCTCAGCTGTTTTTACCAGTGTTTGCCAAATTTAATTCATTTCTACATTATCGTCATGAGTTTACCATAATTAAGTCTGTCTCACTTAGTCTGTTAGTATTTCTCTTTAAAGCAGCAGTTTACCTAAAAAAAAAAAGCCTTAAAGACACCATGTTTTAAGAAGAAACAGTATATCACTGCCGTATTTGGAAAGCCAACTCACCTATAATGATGAGATAATCCTAAAGATGCATTGACACTTGAATGCATTGATTGAAACCCATATTCTGGATAATTAATTCCTGGGTGTGTGGGTGTGTATGCACGTGCGTGCGTGTAGGGGGGTGTGTGTGTGTGTGCATGCGCGCGTGCGTGCTGAAGGCACCTGGGGATATGGGTGGGGTGGAGGACGTAGGTAGATGATACAGTGTTGGTTGATATTCTGGTTTTTGATTGAGTGATGGGTTCATGGGTGCTGATTTTATTTTTAGACTTTATAACCCACATACAGGATACATACTTTTTTTGTAAAAAGATTAAGAAAATTAAACACATAACTATTAACATAATGATTACTTGGGGAATATTTCCCTGCACTATATAGACTTAGCTTGGTGCCTGTGTGAAGTAGGCACACAGGAATTGTTGGCTGATTGACAAGAACCCAGGTGATAATTTTAAAGCAAGCTGATTGTTGTCATACCCAAATAAGATTGAGGTAAGCCCCTCTGCCCACCCCCCACCCATTTTCTCCTGCTTCTACTCATTTCCAGTATTGTGACTAAAATAATAGCGGGCTGCTGTGTGGTTTCTCCTGACTGCGGTCATGGGAGAGATGGGCTGGGCTGAGGCTGGCACTTCTCAGTATCACCTTGTCTTATACATCTCGTGCTCAGGACGGGGCAAAGAATACTGTCATGAAGTGTTAAGACGATTTTGTTTTTCTACCCGGTGGTAAGTGTGACCGTTCAGACTGGGGAGTTGGTATTTAAGTTAAATCAGTGCCTGGCTAAAATGTTCACAGCCTTAAACTGGTGAGGCTGGGAAATAAAGCTGTCAAGAGATTTTAATTGGAGTCCACATAGTCTCCTGTTTTATTTTCCCAAGCAAATATTGGGCACTGTGGCTTTATTCCTGGAAATGAGGATTGAATTGGGTTTCCTGGTACAAAATGCCTTCTTTGATCTGTTGGAGTGAAAACTTGCTGTTTCTTTCTGCAGCCAACTCCAGCTCTTAGAAGAACCAAATGGAAGATTTACCTCTTTTCTTTTAGTCCTTAGCCCTAGAGTGCCCTTGCTTGCTGTGCTAGTTGAAGAGTCAGAAGTTCTAAACCAGGATTTGTCTATTGCGAAGACCACTTACGGAAGAGCTTCCTCACGTGGGCGTGACTGGCACATCACAGCATTTGGTTCAGATAGAAGGTAGTTTTACTTGAACTTATGCTCGCAAAATTATTTAAGAGGCCCAGCAGCTTCCTTTTGAAGTCGAAATGACTGTATTTCCCTCTATCCCAATACTCAAACCAGCTGCACGACTGATCAGCGTTCTTGGGCTCTTATGTTGTGTCCCTGGAAATCTGAGCTTGTTTATGTGTCTAAAGACTTCTGCGATCATGAGAGCTTTGTTTTCCAGAGCCACCACTACTCAGTTGTTTGATTTTGGGGTTTGAGTCTCTGACCAACATTCCACTTTGCCCACTGGAGTTGCTTCACTGTTTGCTCTGGGTATTTGACCTTTATTTTTGTGACTGGGAAAGTGACTTTAAATTTTAGCCTTTCCAGATTTTGTGGAAGTTCATGCGGCAGGTGAAGTCTGTGTTTTAGAGGATGGACTAGGTCAGAGGGACCTATTTAGCACAGATGTCCTGATGGGTTTGTAGGAGTTCAGCTCTCATTATAAGGCAAAGTCTTGGCTGTTTTGTCCTTCTTTTCCACACTTTTGGGGAGAACCAAATCCTTTAGGGCTCAGAGTGGTTTCATAGCAAGCCTGTGCTTCCTGGGTTTTACCTTTTGACATTCTTCTAGTGTTTGGACATCTTCAGTACTCATGCTGGGATTTGACTGATCTCTTTGGGAGCAAGGACTTGAGGTTATTCATTTCTCTATTTTTAAAGTTCTAAAGAATTCAGTTTCTGTCAGTAAAAACTTTTCAAATCCTCTTAATGGGCTCCTTGTGTCTTATTCATCTTTTGTGTATCTCTTGTACCTTATATAATACCTGGCCCAGACCACACAGTAAATCATTTTTTAATTGCTAAGAGAATGAATGGATGGTTGTATATGAGAGGGGAAAATAACCCAGTACTCTGGACAATCAGGAGGTGGTCTCAAGAGATGATGATGCCAGACACAGGTCCTTAAATGTGAGTTTGGGAGCTGGGGACAAAAGACACTCTTTAAGTAGAAGGAACTATTGTTTATATCCCTTTATTATGCATGGTATTATAACTTGCACTTAGTGATCTCAAAAGACATCTATTCTTTTCGATACATGTTTCCTTTTGGATTGCTTTTGAATTTCAGGATGACACTTCTTTTGAGGGGAAGAATATCTCAACTTATTTTTCCTTACCCTGCAGAGCTAGGACTCCTGAAGTACTGTGTATGTGTGGGGTGGTGGGGAGTGGGGCTGGTACTCAAACATTGGTGAATTGACTCCTTGACACTGACTTTCTCCTGTTGCATTTGTTCTCAAACAGTTGACAGTGAAAATAGTGTGGTAGGCAGTACCTAGTGTGAGAGGTGGACGGTGGATGACCTCTTGGGTAAATGGATGGAATCCAAAGTAAACTTCTCTTTCAGTAGGTTTTTAAGGGCTGCTTTGAATGGGTATCCCATATAGACCCTTTCCACTTAAATGCTTGGTGGCAGGGTGCCTTGCTCATTTGTGAAAGCCAGATAGGCCTTGGTGGCCACCAAGCAGTATTGAGACCATTGAAAACAAGACTGTTGTAATTTTTGTTTATTTGTTTCTTTTTTTTTTTTTAGGTAGTTATGGGAGAATTATTGACTGAACTAAAAAGTAACCTTGAGTTTGATGAGAAATGTGCAGAAGGGATAAAGGAAGATAGAGGTGATCTTGGACAAAGCTAAATGTTAGACGTAGGGTGATACTTGGAGTTTGGAGAGCAGGGACTGAGAAAAACCATAAGAAGTTGAGCAAAACTATTTCTCGTCTAGAGGAGCTAGGCTGAGGAGGTATCTTAAACCAAATTCTGAATCTTCACTATTGAAGATTGATGAGTGATGTTACACTCTGGGTGAAAATTGACTGTGCTTGCTCACTCTCCCTAAGTGATAGTTTAATGCTTATAAGCAAATAGCACTAAGAGAGCTAGAGCTTTTGAGCTTGTAACTTGATGTCAGAAACTTAAACAAGATAGAAATATATGGAGGGACCACTACAATATTGTAAAGTAATTAGCCTCCAATTAAAATAAATTAATATAAAAATAAATACCGTCATGTCACCTTTCTCCCATTTCCTAACAGAATGCTTTGTATGCATATAGTTGCTCAATAAATGTGTTGATAATTTGCATCAATCTTAAAAAATACAAGTTACTGAATAAATTAAACAACCAGCCTAACAACAACAACAAAAAAGAAATATATGGAGGGACAATCAGTAGGAAGAAAAAGTGAAGGTGGTTTTCTAAAGCGACCTTTATCTTCCTTTCTGGGAATAGGAAAATGGTAAGGGAAAAATATGCCAAATGATAATTTTTAATACACTTTTTTGAACCTGAAGAACTGAACTATTGTGCACAACAGGTTTCAAGAACAGACGTTCTCTTATTACGTGTGGCCTAGTAAAAAATGGAAAATCTTAGTCCCCAGAGATTATATAAACACACACGTTCTATTTCAATGTTTTAAAAACATTTTTGACTCTTGGTAATTCATTTTACATCATGACCAAGTACATACACGTGCATACACGTGCATATTAAAGATAAAGCTGAATTACACATTTTACAGAACAATGTTGCAGTACCTTTTAATTTCTAATTCAGTTTTTGTTACAAAATATTCTGGTCTCTGTCTAGTAAATTGATTTCACAGCTTGCTAATGCGTTCTAACAGCAGTTTGAAAAACCTGTTCTAAGTATTGTGAAAATTAGCCGTAATTCATTTGTTGACTATTTGCTAATCTGGGTGAACTTTCGTCTTTATTCTTGTGTGAGCCTTAGCCATCCTTACAGATGGCCCACACTGCTTTGCTCCCCTATCTTCCCCTCGACTTTGTTGTTCTTTTCTCTGTGTAAGGGTCTTTGATTGTTTTTCCAGATCAGGTTAAAGTGACTAATACGGGTTTTGGACCAGCTTCAAGAGTGCATCATTATCTTGATCCCAACCAACATCGAAGGTGGGGCTAATTGATTTAAACCGGTGGCAGGAGCCATTTTGCTCCCTGTTTATTTAGATTATATTTGAATGGAAAGGTGACTTTTCGGTAATATGGGGACGGCAGGTAACATGCCCCAAAAGGATGAGAAAGAGGTGGGGAAGGTGACCCTGTACATTTATTGTTCAGAAATGCCACACGGGATTAATAGGGGACAGCTCTTTGCATTAAAAGATGTAAGAGCACAAATCCCATGGCAGCAGCCATCGTTGTTGTCACTGTCCTTATCGTTAACATTTCCTTGCCTTGCTGCTGCTGCCGCTTCATCTTTTCCCCCTTCTTTGTTCTTCATTTATTAAACATTTATCACGTTCAGTAAAAAACCAAGTTGATCTCAAGGGGCACTTGAATAAGGGTTTGAAGAATTGCACATGTAACTAACTTCTAGAGCAGAACTCCCAAGTATCTTGGTCACAAGATACAGAGGGATAAGGATAGACCAACTCCTTTGCGGAAGTAGCTGTTTAGCTGGCCTTGGAAAGAGGTACCATTTTGATGCTATCATTTGGAGAGGTATCTATTATGTATATGTGTAGGTTACAGAACAGGCAACATTCCCAAAGCAGGGAATGGGCCAAGTAAATATGAGGTAGCTGGCTTTTGTTTAAGGGCCTAGTTGTAAAACACAGAACTGTACATATTTTTAATCTCTGGAATCAGACTCAGTGCCTTGAGGTATAGCTTCTTGGAGAGGCATTAAGACCTGAGACACTGCAAAGGAACAGCAGACTCTTGTCTTCCAGTTTGCACTAATTTCAGGGCCAAAGTGTCCTGAGGAGAATGGCCAGTGTTATTTAAATGATTATGTTGCATACCCTGCCCCTCTCCCACTTTTTTTTTTTTTTTTTTGGCTAAGCAAATATGGAAATTAATAAAGTTAAAAAGCTGTTTGCAGTGTGACTGGAGTACCTGAAGGTCAGCACTTTAGAAGAAAACTTAGATTGAGAGTCAAATTATGGTTTACTTTGAATGTCAGGCTGGAGGTTTTAGATTTAATTTTTAGAGAGCATCAATAACATAATAGTACCTGTGAAGGAGGCCCTGATCAGGCTCCTTATTTGCATTCTCTCATTCAAGGATCACACAACTCCATGCGGTAGTTCATCTTATTATCTTCATTCTACAGAAAGAGAAACTGAGACTTAGAGGGGTGATGGAAGAAGTCTGAGGTCTCATGTCTGAGCTTTAGTCCAGGCTATGCATCCCTACGTCGTCATGCTGTAGAGCAGAGCTTGAAAACTGAGGATTTCGGTGCTGAATCCACCCTGTAGTTTTGTCCTGCTTGATACTGCATTCAAAACATTTTTTTCAAATGGTTGCCAACATTTAAATAGGGGGAAATTTCGCACAAAAAAGTCCAAATTTCCACCTACTCCTGCGGAATTGAAAGCTCTGGCAGCAGTAGGCCTCTATTCCTGCAGGAAACCTGTGATCGTGTCTGTCTGAGGGGATGTGTGTGCTGGGCTCACCAGAGTTCTGGCTCATCCTGTTTTTCCCCAGGTACTGAGGCCCAGCCTCAGTTGCTATTTATTATTTATTTCTTCAGACTCCTAACCAGCCTTACTGTATGTTAACTGCATTGTCCCTCTAGGCATGAGTGTGAGACCCCTGTTATATAGCTTTCTGTTGGTGATCATTCTAGTGATGAGGGTAGATGGCCAGAATCTAAGAAATGAAAGTAGAATTAGGGTTTTGGCTTTGGGTTGGAGAAGCCATAGGTTAATTACATCATTTTTGTGAAGAGAGGGAGGGATGGGTGGTGGGCAAGCATATCTAACTTTTGGAACACCAATGACTAGGAGAATGGTGTTGATCTTAAAGCAGAAGGTTAGTAAGAGGACCTGGTTTGAGATGGGATGTGGTATTGGCATTGAGGTTCTGGTGGGACATGGATGCAGAAGAGGGCTTATTTGAGTCTAATGCGGAGTTGGAAATATGATACTGGAACCTTGGAAATAAGGGCTTGAAGCTGTGGGAAACTATGGAAGTGCCTTTTGGAAATGGGAAAACATGAGCTAAGATCTGAGTGATAAATGAAGAAGCTACAAACAGTTCAAAGTCTCTTATTGACTTTTCTTGGGGTCAAGTGCACCCTGTCTTGCAAATAAACCAAATATTTATCTGAACAAAGGAGTACAATAACAATCTTCAGCTTTTGGGCATGGGAACTGATGAACATCTGCTCATAAAATCAAAGGCAGATATACTTTTTGATTAGTGACACCTTTAACTTAACGTTTATGCCTATTTTACTAAGCCTTATTTAGCTGAAAAGAATTCAAGCAATGATTTTTTTTTAATTGTATCACAGATGCCCTGAGATTGGGGGAAAAAGTCAAAAGAGAATGGTTCAGTTTGGGATTTATTCCTGCCTTTATCCAGTTTAGAATGGAATGTCCTTTTCAAATTCAGAGGAGTTTTTTCCCCTTATCTTGGCTTGTTTGTTTAGGATTCCCTCCAACTCATTGTTACTTAATCAGCTACATCCACCTCAGCTACTCTCCTTCTCCCCTGGTGCCCTTTTAATCCTTAAAAGTTCCATTGTTCTAGGACATTCTAAGCCCAGGTTGAGTGATCTTTTTCAGGTGTGGGTAATGAACTTGGAAATCTTTCAGGAGAGCGTTTCTTTTGTTCTCAGAAAGATTTTTGTCTTGGATATTTCAGTCTCCATTTTGGGCCATCTTGTTCTTTATTTTTTCTCAAATTGGAGTTTTATTTCTAATGCACACATAGATTTATTTCATTACATGTACATGTTAATATGAGTTCTTATAATTTTTTTTTTCTGGTGTCCCACCAGAACCTCAAAAATAATATATTTTTCTTCCCTGCCAGTCAGGTGGTTAAGACTCTGTGCTTCCACTGCAAGGGGCACAGGTTCAGTTCTGGGGTCCTGCTACCCACCCCCCAATCATTTTTATTCATTATAGTATTTTATGGTTCAGTTCAGTTCAGTCGCTCCGTCGTGTCCGACTCTTTGCGACCCCATGAATCACAGCATGCCAGGCCTCCCTGTCCTATGTTTTAGAAACCAATTTTGTGTTATGTTACATGTGCTCATGGCAAGACTTGAAGTACGGGAAGGACATACAGTGAAAGGTACCTTGTTCTTCAGCCTTCCGCTTTCCCTCTCTGGAGAAGAACCATGATTAAAACTAATTGTGTATCCTTCTGGTGACAGTGTCTACATTTACAAACAAATGTGTTTTTCTTATATCATAAGTGTTTCATATTGTGCACATTTCAAGTCTATACCTGACTCTCTTAACTTACCTTGGAAAGGTTTTGCTACCAGTACCATCCAGTTCCCTCATTCTTTTGAAAGGTATTTCATTGTGTGGCTGTATCATAATGTATTCAGCCAGTCTTTCACTTGTTATTTTAGGTAACATTATGTATTACAATGTTGCAGTGACTATCTTTACATTTACTACTATATCTACATATTGATTTATATATAGATGGATATGTAGATCTGAAACCGTGTAACTCAGATCCATCTGTCTATCTCTTGTATGTGCTCTGTGTGTGTTGTGCTAAGTCGCTTCCAGTCGTGTCCGATTCTCTGTGTCCCTGTGGACTGTACCCCACCAGGCTCCTCTATCCGTGGCATTCTCCAGGCAAGAATACTGGAATGGATTGCCATGCCCTCCTCCAGGGGATCTTCCTCACCTGGGGATCGAACCCATGTCTGTATGTCTCCTCTTTTGACAGGTGGGTTCTTTACCTCTAGAGCCACCTGGGAAGCCCTATCTCCTGTATATCGGGGTCAATATCTAGAACTGGAGTTGCTGAATTAAAGGATATTTACATTTGAATTTTTAGCATAGGTTGAAGCACAATGGCATGGTGGAAATGAGAAAGTAACCCATAAGACTGAAGCACTAGTCTGTTCTCTGGTGTAAACCAGTGATGTGCTTCCCAGAAGTCACTATATCAACCTTTTTCTTTGTGGCACTTTTCTCTCCTTATCTGTTAGGAAGGGCACAGACTCAGCTATTTCTGAACTTTAATAATTTGCTGATTCTCTTCCAGTTGTCTTCTGTTTTGGCTGTTCCAGTAAATGGAGCCTGATGACTTTTTCCCCCTATATAATTTTGAGTCTGTGAAGAATCCTGGGCTTTGGGAACCTTACTAACCACAGCTTTACTTTGATTGTTTTAAAGCACTGTGTCTGGTTTGTGCTTTATGTTAAAAGCAGAGGTTACGTGGTTGGTTGTCTCTCTCTTTCTCTCTGAAATACGGTGAGTGATAAGTAGGCCTTTAGTGACAAAGAAACTCATATAGTCAGCTTTTTATTATTGATCAAGAATAGAGCCAATAGATTTTTAGACTTAGGGAAAAATGTTTTATTTTTGTAATAGCATTTTTAAAAAAGCAATGGGTCTATGATAGACAATCTTTAAGAAACAGAAAAATTTTATGGAACAGGCCAGAGCAGACTGCTTTAACTCTTTCAAGTATTTTATAGTGTGAAGAAAGTAAAAGAGGGGATTGTTTAAAATTTTGAGATATTTAGTTGGTATAGTTTAATAAGATGGTTGGATTTCTTGGTGGTTACCAAATTAGATGTACTTAAAAATTCAAAACCAAGTAAATAAAATGTAATATAAAATTCATGTTTATTCCCTGTACTTCAGTAGTTTTTTGGAATTGGCTCCCTAAAATTAAGCAACATGCTTGGATTATTTCACTTGAAAGACTTGGAAATTTGGGGCTGCTATTATAAATGTAATTATTCTGGAAAAGATTTTGAGCCCCTGGTTACTCATCAAAAAAAAAAAAAAATGACTTACTAAAGCTCTTTGAGTATACAAATTTATTCAAGTCTCTGTAAAATAGTAAAAAAAAACCCCAAAAAACTAAATGTTCTGCAGTAACCTATAAAGGTTAGGTATATATGCACAAAAACTATATATGTGTGTATGCATACACACACATTATGAATAACATGGAAATTATGTATAATCACGAAGTATTAGGTGAATTTCCAGGGACAGATCTCACCTTAAAGATACCCTCTCAAAGAGACTTTCCTTGGCTATTCCATGTAGTTAGTGCTTCCTTTTCTGTATCTTGCATGTACTACTATATATATAATGTATGTATGTATACATATACATATGTATGTGTGCATATATAATGCATAGCATATATATCATGTATATATAATCAGCATATCTGTGGTTAAATACCAAGAGCAGGAACTGTGTCTGGTAATCCCTGTGTTCATGTATCCTGCCCCGAGTACAGTATATTGCCTTATCCATTGTAGGGATGAAGACAATTTTGGAATAAATAGATTGGCCATGGAGGTTATACAAAACAACATTGAGTAGAAAAGCAGGACACTATCCATACACACAGATTATGTACAGTCTCATAAACATAAAGCGTAGTACAATTCAGGTTTGTAGTTGTATACTATACGGACATAGGAAAAAAAAACGCCAGTAGGAAATAAACCGGAATGTTAAGAATTATTATCTCTGGGCTGTGTGGGTTGTGCATAATTTTGAAAAGGAAATTTTTAGATACAGATGGGTAAAGTAAATAATGGAAGATTTTGCACCTTGATAATACATTTTACCCTTTGCGTGTTAAAGGTGGTCACCTTACCTAAAATGATGTATTACAATACTGTGGCCTTTTCTCCTCTTGAGTAAAATGTACTCCATCTCAGTAGTGTGACAGGTTTTTATATCTACTTTAGAAGTAAATTATGATCTGAGAGTTGCAGTTTTAAGTAACTGGTTTTAATTTCACATCAATTGAAGTAAAAGGGTATTGAAACTATGTTAGATCTGGTGCAAGTGTCTAATTGTAATTATTGACACATTTTCAAATGCTCTCTTAAGTGTGATACATTGCCCATGATTTTGACAGCTGTGACTACATTAAACCTGCTGGAGTAATCTTCACAAAGTTTTGTTTAAACTTGGAATTGTCAAAAGGTTTCTTCATAAAGTGGATGAATGTACATTTAGAGGTCAGTGGTGTTTCATTTTCCATGGTGCCTAGTGATTTTAGTCTGTTAAATGTTCATCAGAAGATTATCTGGGTTTCGTTTCAAGAAAATGGGAATTTTATTGTTTTGTATCCTATAACAAATAGGCGATGATAATCCATTGTGATTTGACTTGCAATGATAGCATAAATTCTGCTTGTTTCTCCTGCTGAAGATCCTCAACCACAAAACTCGAATCCCAAAATTTGATTCTGCTAACAACCTCATTTTTAAAAAGTCTTTCCTGGACCAAGATCATGCATCTCTTTTATTGTGTAGCCACTCCTTCCTTCTACATAGATTTGTTGACTAGCTACTTTGTGCCAGGCACTGAGCATGAAGAGACAGACAGGCTGTTAGAGAGCTCAGCGTGGGAGACACAGAAAAATGGTCAAGCTATAACAGTGTAGCACCAGAACGGAGCTGTAAGCATAAGGTTGGGATGTGTGGTTCTGTTTGAAAGGGCAGCACAGTCATTTTCTCAGGACAGTGATGTTCTCAACATCTTAAAAGATGGGTGGGAAGGTATCAGGTGAGAAAAGGGCTTTTGAGGCACCGAGGCTTGAGTGACCAGAACCCCACTCCTTAAGTGTGGTCCTTAGGTTAGCTGTTCAGTTTAGTTTAGTCATGATGGGAGACCTAGAAAGGAGACAGACTTTTTTTTTTTTTTTAACATTTTGACCGAAACTTGCAGCATGTGAGATGTTAGTTCCCTGACCAGGGATCAAACCTATGCCTCCTGCAGTGTAAATGGAGAGTCTCAATCACTGGACCTTCAAGGAAGTCCCTTGGGCTTTTTTTTTTCCCCCTAAACAGGAGGTTGATCATGAAAGAAGTGACATCATGAGATTTACTTTTTCCCAGAATTGCCTGGAAGTACAAGTAAGACAACATTGAACAAAAAGTTTCTTGAATCCTCAGTCATATAGTGCTCCCCCAACAAAGGCTCTCACAGGAGCTTGAGAAATGCAGGCTCTATCCTTCTGTCAGACAGTGTAAGTGACTAGAGTATGTTGGAAGTTTTGGGAAGCTGGCAGTGAGGAAAACTGTTAACTTAATCATCTATCCTGGGATATCCCTGGGGTCTTTCCAGGGTCTTTCCACAGTGGAACCCTTTATGGCTTCACAGCTGTTCACACCCCAGGGAGAGGAGATAGTATTTTGCGGAACACATTTTGGAAGAGACTAGCACTCATTCCCAAATTTCAGACACTGCCTCATCTGACGAGTAGGGTCACCCACTGTCCTGATTTGCCTGTGATGAGCTATGCCAGGATCTTCAGTGCTAGAGCCCTGGACAAACCAGGGTGAGTTGAGCACCCCTCCTATCTGTTTACCACACCTTTGACTAACTCATTTTCTTTAAATGGTCTCAAGCCTTTTCCCTGAAATACTTGTCTCTCAGGCTTATTCTAATAGAGTCATTCCCAAATTCATCTGCACATTGGAATATCCAAACCTGATGCTCCACCTGCCCCCCACCCCCAAGGTTGTGATTTAATTGATCTGGGATGTACCCAGAATTTTTAAAGGTTCCCCACATTATTCTAAGGAGCATGATCATTTGTTCAAAACAACTATACTTGTGGAAATGTGGTCTCGATGTGCACCTCAAGAATTTGCTATGTAATAGGAGTAACATTAACTGTTGGAAAGTGACAAAATGAAGAGCCATGGAGCATTATGTTGGGGGACCACCAGTCAAACATGTCCCACTTTGTGGAACACACCTGGAGCCAGAGGGAACAGCAGTCTGGTCAAGAAACGGCGACAGATGTGGCTGGAGAGGATGGTGGTGATTTCAGGGCTGCTGAAGTGGGTGACTCGCTGATCTGATCCCGGTGAGGTAGGAGGAGGAGAGTCTCAGGTCACAGCAGGAGTGGATAGATGATGAAAGCAGAGCAGAATGGGTGGACGGAGAGTGCTGGATGGGGCCAGGCTCAACTTGACTAGTCTGCCTGAGGTTCTCTGGGACATCCAGGGGGAGCTGTCAGAAGAGCCTTCATAGCTCAGGAGAAAAGGCTGATCTGGATTCCAATGAGAGCCTGTCCAGGTCCAGGCATGAAGTTCAAGGTGGGGAAGCAACCCGCCTGGGGAGAAGGGCTGAGAGAGTGATCTGCCACAGGTCCATGGGATGTGTGCAGGGAGAGGGACCCTAAGTCTGGAAAGTGGAGGAGTGGGTGGGATGCCCAGGGGTGTCTTTTTCACCCACCTGGAGGAAGGGAAGGGAAGGGTGGTCCTGTGATCCAAACAGATAAGGGTTTTCCAGGGCAGTTTGTTTTGGTAATTCAGGTTAGTCCTGTTTGTGTATGCTTAGCATGAGCGAGGAAATGAGATTAGAGGGATTGAGAGGAAGGAGACTTGCTCGCCCAAATGACTCTAGAAGTTCTAACTGCAGAAGAAGCCTGGCATAGTATGGGGCGTTAGGGGAGTAAATCTGGGTTTGTTTGAGGGCTAGTCATCCCTGTGGTTACTCATGGAAGTTATTTCAACAAGGAGTAACGATTACAAGGAGTATTCAGATATTCACAGAAAAATTGCCAGAGCTCTCTGGGGCCTGATAAAACTGCTTTACTTTCAAGTCATAGCCACACACCTTTTCTCCCCTTTTCTTACTGTTTGCTGGACACAACAATGCCAAATTTTGAATTTCTATGTTTATAAATGTCATCTTTTTTTTAATGGCAATGATAAGGCAGCATGTGATTAAATACTCAACCACTGGGCCTATGTAGTTTTCATTTGTGGAGGGCTTTACAGTTTACTAAAATACCACCACATCTTTTATGAGCCTTTAGATAACCTTTATACAGAAGGCATGGGCAAAATTAATATATTCTATTTTACAGGGGAGAAAAAAAAGAAAATCCTGAAGTTTAAATGTGTTGAAGACTTATCCATGATTAAAGATGGATCCAGGATGTAGTCCTGGTCTTCTGGTGCAACATTTCTTCCATTATATTTGGGGAGGGATGGGGGTGGAAAGTGTGTCCTTTTAAAAGAAATTTAGTTTGTAACTTCCCTGAGGATAGAGACCTTGTGTTCACTGTTGGAGCTGTTTACCGACTCTTCTACGATGCCTTCACTTGCCGCTATGTAGGGCCCTTGGGAGGTGGTAGTGGTGGAGGATAGAAGTTCCCTTTGGCCCAAGCAGCCCACTTTCAAGGCCTTCACATTGGTCTTAATACTACTTTTGAATGACAGAGCCCAGAAATACACCAACAGGATTGAAGGAAGGCGTCCTGGATCATACAACTTTGAACTTTTGTCTCGTTACTGGACCATGTAATTATCTTGAGACCAGCCCAGTAATATTGCCTGGCATGTTTTGTAAATATTTAAAACATACACAGTTTTTGTCACTGAGTTTTGGCATTTCTTTTTATAATACCAGAAAGCATCACAGTGGAAGAGGCCCAAACCTCTCTGGACTTCAGAGGGCCCTCCCCTGTGTATGAAATACTTTGATGAGCTGAGTGGAGGGATGTGGAGATGAATCAGCCCGTCACAAAGCTTGCAGCTTTACTGAAAGCTGATCTTGTTTTGTAGCTCCTACAGGTCACACAGTGGGCACTCAGTAAATACTTGTTATTTTGAATCAAGGGAGATGTTATTTTGTGTTACGCATTCTCTATTTTATCACAATGGACCCACTGTCAGTTTTTTTTTTTAAAATTATCTTTCCCATGAGTCATTAAAGATCTAGTGTTAGGATTTGGGGAAGGGGACTGATGGTGAAAGAGAGTAAAGAAATGGAATCAGCAATTTTTAGGACAACAGAGGAGAGGCTTTGAATAAGTGGTGAAAAGTTGAAAGCAGGGAGTTAGTTGCTCAAGGGAAATGGAAAGACATGGAGGCTGTTTTAAAAGAGCACATTGAGGGGAGATGAAGATGAGACAGGAGTCATTCGAATCTGATGACGTCTTCAAGGGGAAAACTGAAGGCCTTTTTCAACCTTAATTACAGCCACAGGACAAAAGCGTATTAGAGCACTTTTTCCCTCTGCCTCTACGAAGGGCAAGTAGCGGATAACCTCTTTTCTAGAATCATGTCTAAAAAAATCTGCTCTTAAGATGACTTTTTTTAGGGTGTCATGACTTGAGGAAAAAAATATAAAAATTTGACTCCCTTGTGTGTATTTACATTAACTTTTCAGGCTACTGGTTTATTATGAAGCAAGGAACTTTTAGTCATTGAGGAGATTTCAGTGGATGAGTTAATGTTTGGTCATCAGAAAGTGTATCATTAGAGCTTGTTTCTCTTGAGAGGAGAAAAAATATGAGTCAGATGGAGCACCAAGTCATTTCTCTCACTTAATTTAGCCACTCTCCTGCTGAAGGACCATCATCTCACAAGGATAATTCAGATAGTAATGACCACCGGTGGATTTTACAGTTTATAAGCCTTTCCCCCAAGACCATCCACAATTCTGCTCTGATTCCTGTATTAAAAGTTGGCATTTCTGCTGAGGGAGGCTCAAGTGAGTTGTTTTTCTAGGGAGGATGCTAATCAATTGATAACCTGGAATTGCCATCTGCAAGTCTGAATGAGATGTTTTATTTGGTGAGGGGTCCACCAGTTGTTCATTGGCGTTTATGAAAAATATTAAAAGGTGGTAAATGAACCCGTGACACTGGGGAGTGTGAAGTTTCTTTCACAGATAAACACTCTGCCGTGTGTTGTATTTGCTAGTTCTATTCGTTCTCTTCCTCTCTTTGCTCTTGACCCTAGAGTGATTTCTATGTTGTGTTCCTTTTTGCTGGTGACTGAGATAATCACCAAAGCTTTGTGCAAATGTCTAACTAGACATATGTCCATGGGAAATGGATGTGAAATGTCAGAAGTAAAAAATGTTTCCATTGTCTTGTTTAAAAACTCTTTTATGGTCTATTTGATTCATGCTTTTATCTGTGGGTTTTTGTTTTTGTTTTTGTTTTTGAGGGGAGAATACCGACTGTGTGATACGCCTTGTACTGATATGCGTTGGTAACACAGGGACCAAAGGTGTTATTCCTGGCCTCAGGAGAATTCCCAGCTTAGGAAGGGAGACACATAAGTACAGGCTGGCAGGTGCTGTCTGTCACAGGGGCGGGCAGAAGATGCAGCGAATCCAGAGGGGGAGCACCTCACCAGCTTTGGGAGGAGGAGTGTAGAGAAGGTTCCAACTCAAAGGAGGTTATTAAGTACACACTTTAGTAGAGGGCTTCCTTGGTGGCTCAGTGGTAAAGAGTCCACCCGCCAGTGTAGGAGACACGGGTTTGGTCCCTGATTCAGGAAGATCCCACATGCCGTGGAGCCCCCAAGCCCATGGGCCACAACTAGGAGCTTGTTCTCTAGAGCCAGGAACCACAACTGCTGAAGCCCACATACCCCAGAGCAAGTGGAACTAAGCCTAACAATGTAGGGGCAGAAATATTCTAGAGTAGGGAACATGTAGTCTAAAGGTAGAAGGCATATAGGGAGACTGTGGTGCATGCTGGGAGCAGCAGGTAATTGAGTTTAACCGTAGCTTAGGGTACATGTGGGAGTTGATGTGACATAAAGCTGGAGAGGCGGTTGGAAACCTACACTGTAAGGATTCCTTCTCTGCTGGATGATTCAGATCAGATCCTCCTTCCAAACTATGCTATTAGGGAATTTTAGATAGGAAAGGATCTAATCAGATTTAGATTTTGAAACAATCACTAGTAGCAGTTCTGAGGATGATTTTTAAAAATATTATCTGTCTATGCTATGCAGTGAATTGTGTGTATTTCCCCCAGATTGATATGTTGAAGCTCTAACTCTCATAAGTGATGGCATATGAGATGGGGGTCTTTGGGGAATTATGTTGTTCAGTCACTAAGTTGTGTCCAACTCTTTGTGGCCCCATGGACTGCAGCACATCAAGCCTCCCTGTTCCCCACTATCTCCTGGAGTTTGCCCAAGTTCATGTCCATTGAATCAGTGGTGCCAACCAACCATCTCCTCCTCTGCTGCCCTCTTCTTTTGCCTTCAGTGTTTGCCAGCATCAGGGTCTCTTCCAATGAGTCAGCTCTTTGTTTCAGGTGGCCTAACTATTGGAGCTCCAGCTGCCACATCTGTCCTTCCAATGAGTATTCAGGGTTGATTTCCCTTATGATTCACTAGTTTCATCTCCTTGCTGTCCAAGGGACTCTCAAGAGTCTTCTCTAGCACTACAATTCGAAAGTATTAATTCTTTGGCACTGTGGCTCAGATCATGAACTCCTTATTGCCAAATTCAGACTTAAATTGAAATAAGTGGGGGAAAACCACTAGACCATTCAGGTAAGACCTAAATCAAATCCCTATGATTATACAGTGGAAGTGAGAAATAGATTTGAGGGGCTATATCTGATAGACGCCTGATGAACTATGGACAGAGGTACTTGACTTTGTACGGAGACAGGGATCAAGACCGTCCCCATGGAAAAAATGCAAAAAGGCAGAAGAGCTGTCTGAGGAGGTCTTAGAAATAGCTGTGAAAAGAAGAGAGGCGAAAAGCAAAGGAGAAAAGGAAAGACACAAGTATCTGAATGCAGAGTTCCAAAGAATAGCAAGAAGAGATAAGAAAGCCTTCTTAAGTGATCAATGCAAAGAAATAGAGGAAAACAACAGAATAGGAAAGACTGGAGATCTCTTCAAGAAAACAAGAGATATGAAGGGAACATTTCATGCAAAGATGAGCTTGATAAAGGACAGAAATGGTATGGACCTAACAGAAGCAGAAGATATTAAGAAGAGGTGACAGGAATACACAGAAGAACTGTACAAAAGAGCTTCATGACCCAGATAATCATGATGGTATGATCATTCACCTAGAGCCAACATCCTGGAATGTGAAGTCAAGTGGGCCTTAGGAAGCATCACTACAAACAAAGTTAGTGGAGGTGATGGAATTCCAGTTGAGCTATTTCAAATCCTGAAAGATGATGCTGTGAAAGCGCTGCACTCAATATGCCAGCAAATTTGGAAAACTCAGCAGTGGCCAGAGGCCTGGAAAAGGTCAGTTTTCATTCCAGTGCCAAAAAATGCTCAAACTACCGCACAATTGCACTCATCTCACACGCTAGTAAAGTAGTGCTCAAAATTCTCCAAGCCAGGCTTCAGCAGTACGTGAAGAGTGAACTTCCAGATGTTCAAGCTGGTTTTAAAAAAGGCAGAGGAACCAGAGATCAAATTGCCAACATCCGCTGAATCATTGAAAAAGCAAGAGAGTTCCAGGAAAACAGCTCTTTCTGCTTTATTGACTATGCCAAAGCCTTTGACTGTGTGGATCACAATAAACTGGAAAATTCTGAAAGAGATGGGAATACCAGACCACCTGACCTGCCTCTTGAGAAACCTATATGCAGATCAGGAAGCAACAGTTAGAACTGGACATAGAACAACAGACTGGTTCCAAATAGGAAAAGGAGTCCATCAAGGCTATATATTGTCACCCTACTTATTTAACTTCTATGCAGAGTACATCATGAGAAATGCTGGGCTTGAAGAATCACAAGCTGGAATCAGGGTTGCTAGGAGAAATATCAATAACCTCAGATATGCAGATAACACCACCCTTATGGCAGAAAGTGAAGAGGAACTAAAAAGCCTCTTGATAAAAGTGAAAGAGGAGAATGAAAAAGTTAGATGAAAGCTCAACATTCAGAAAACTAAGATCATGACATCAGGTCCCATCACTTCATGGGAAATAGATGGGGAAACAGTGTCAGGCTTTACTTTTTTTTGTTTACAAAAATCACTGCAGCCATGAAATTAAAAGATGCTTACTCCTTGGATGGAAAGTTATGACCTACCTAGGTAGTATATTGAAAAGCAGAGATATTACTTTGCTAACAAAGGTACGTCTAATTAAGGGTATGGTTTTTCCAGTGGTCATGTATGGATGTGAGAGTTGGAGTGTGAAGAAAGCTGAGCACCAAAGAATTGATGCTTTTGAATTGTGGTGTTGGAGAAGACTCTCGAGAGTCCCTTGGACTGCAAGGAGATCCAACCTGTCCACCCTAGAGGAGATCAGTCCTGGGTGTTCATTGGAAGGAATGATGCTAAAGCTGAAACTGCAGTACTTTGGCCACCTCATGTGAAGAGTTGACTCATTGGAAAAGACTCTGATGCTGGGAGGGATAGGGGGCAGGAGGAGAAGGGGACGACAGAGGATGAGATGGCTGGATGGCATCACTGACTCGATGGACGTGAGTTTGAGTGTGCTTCGGGATATGGTGATGGACAGGGAGGGCTGGTGTGCTGTGATTCATGGGGTCGCAAAGAGTCAGACAGGACTGAGCGACTGAACTGAACTGGGCTGCAGTCCATGGGGTTGCAAACATTCGGACGTGACTGAGTGACTAAGCACAGCACAGTACAACCTGTTGTATAATCCAATTTTCAAATCCATACATGACTACTGGATGATAATTGGGGGTTAAATTAGATTATGAGGGTGGGGCCTTCCTGATGGAATTAGTGCCCTTGTAAGAAGCCACATCAGAGAGCTTGTTGTCTCTTTGCCATAAGAGGACACAGAAGGAAGGAAACCATCTACAAGCAAGAAATAGGGTCCTCCTCAGGAACTGAATTGGCCAGCACCTTGATCTGGCACCTTGATCTTGGATTTTCCAGCCTCTAGAATTGTGAGAAAATAAATTACTGTTATGTAAACCACCCAACATACGCTATTATGACATTCTGAGCAGACTAATATGATCTATTTTATATTTGAGTAATTGTGAAACTAGAAACAGGAAGGATATTATGATAATTCAAGTAAGTAGCATTCATTTGGCTTAGTCTGTTTTGAAAAATATTTCAGTGTGGAAACTATTCATGTTGACTCAAATCTAGTTTTGAGACGTTATTGTTATAAAACATCACTTCTGTGATAAATCTTCTGGGAGAACGTTCTTAAATATCTCAACATACTACTTTTATTACAGCAATCCACTCATGCCTTGAATTTTTAAATTTTAGTTTTTAAATTTTGTCTTTTGCATATTGATATAGCCCAATTTGTTGTTGGTGATCACTCACTAAGTTGTGTCTGACACCTTGTGACCCCATGGACTGCAGCACCCAGGCACCTCTGTCCTCCACTGTCTCCCAGAGTTTGCTCAGATTCATGTCCATTGAGTCAGTTCAGTTCAGTTCAGTCGCTCAGTCGTGTCCGACTCTCTGCGACCCCATGAATCGCAGCACGCCAGGCTGCCCTGTCCATCACCAACTCCCGGAGTTCACTCAGACTTGCTCCCATCAAGTCAGTGATGCCATCCAGCCATCTCATCCTCGGTTGTCCCCTTCTCCTCCTGCCCCCAATCCCTCCCAGAATCAAAGTCTTTTACAATGAGTCAACTCTGCATCAGGTGGCCAAAGTACTGGAGTTTCAGCTTTAGCATCATTCCTTCCAACGAAATCCCAGGGCTGATCTCCTTCAGAATGGACTGGTTGGATCTCCTTGCAGTCCAAGGGACTCTCAAGAGTCTTCTCTAACACCACAGTTCAAAAGCATCAATTCTTCGGTGCTCAGTCTTCTTCACAGTCCAACTCTCACATCCATACGTGACTACTGGAAAAACCACAGCCTTGACTGGACGGACCTTTGTTGACATAGTAATGACTCTGCTTTTGAATATGCTGTCTAGGTTGGTCACAACTTTCCTTCCAAGGAGTAAGCGTCTTTTAATTTCATGGCTGCAGTCACCATCTGCAGTGATTTTGGAGCCCCCCAGAATGAAGTCTGACGCTGTTTCCACTGTTTCTCCATTTATTTCCCATGGAGTGATGGGACCAGATGCCATGATCTTCGTTTTCTGAATGTTGAGCTTCAAGCCAACTTTTTCACTCTCCTCTTTTACTTTCATCAAGATGCTTTTTATCAGTACTTAATGCCTGAGGGTTAAGTATCTTGGACAGTCCTCCTCTGCTTCATCAAATTTTGATACTATGGTGTTTAAACTCTTGTAAAGTAATCTTGATGTTTGTATGGTTTTAGGAATTACTTGGAAGTGATAGATTTATTTGGAATTAATATCATTTAGATCACGGAACTATGGCAGACTGTAATATTTGTTGTAAAATTGGTACCTGTCTTGTGTATGTTTGCATAACTTTAAAGAGCATAGTTTTAAATACTTTTGTTTTACATGTGAAGATGAGTCTTAACAATGTTATCCAGCACTTAACCCTGTGCCAGATATTTTCAGGTTGAATTTAGTCTCCTTTCCCAAGGTCTTGATCTTTTCTCTACTCTTTCTCCTCAAACTCCTCCAATTTATCCTCTCTTGTTGGCTTTTTCCCTCTGAGCTTAGAAGTGGGCTTAGATCTTTCCTGTCATTAAACAAAATGTTTTGAACCCTATGGCTTTCATAAGCCATTTCCTGAGGAAGTATTTAAAAAACTGAGTCTACTCACTCCACTCATTTCATTGCTGCTGCTCATCCTTCAGCCTTTGGTCATCTTCTCTGAAACATAATGCTATCTTTGCCGCTAGTCTTCAGAAGTTGCTGCCATTGGTTACATATTTCTCAAGTGATGTGTATTCATTACTTCCTCAGTGGCCTCCTCTTTAGTGGTAGAGTCACAAGCTTATGAGGAGTTCTTTAGTCCGACCATCCAGAGTCAGCGATGCTCTGAGTGGTACCCTCCGCGTGAATCCGCAGGCTTCGCTGAAGTCCTGCAGAATTGCAGGATGCAGATTCTACCTTGAGCTCTCTGCCTTTGGACAGCCCTGACTGTCGGAAGGTTGGGTTTTTGGTCTACAGTATGCAGCGTCTGTTTGTCCTTGGTCAGAGCTGTTCATTTTTCAGCTATAAGGAATAGAGTACTATATCATATTTACATGATCAGACCTATCTCATTCATCCGGATATTCTTCTATCTGAGCAGAATCTCTCCAGGGCTTCCCAGTGGTCGCTGCCATCCCACCCGTCTTATTGCTTATGCTTCTGCTGGATTGAAAGTCTTTGAAAATTGGTATTTGGAACTGATTGCAATATTCTTGAGTGGATTTTCTCTCCTTTCATTTTTCTGACTGCCATGCTTGTACATATGGAAACTGCTGTATTTCAGAGATCCACATTGTCGTACTTACTGAGTTGATTACCCATGGAAATCTCAATTTCTGCTGCCATGGCCTGTTTTCCTTGCACTTCTTGCCTACCTGTATCTTTGTCTTTTATTTCCTTTACTACATGTAGGACCCTAAATTTACCTTGATTGATTTCCAGTTTGTCAGGTCTCATTCCATAGCACTAACCTGTTGAATCCGTGGGCTTCTGTTTCTATCACTTTGGGAAGAGATGAGTTCTGCTGCGCTCTTTGGCTGCAGTAACTCACTGATATGTCTGCTTATCTTTTTGTCCATTGTTTCTTTTTTAATTATTATTTTAAAGATTTATTTTTGGCTGTGCTGAGTCTTGATTGCTGCGTCTGGGCTTTCTCTCGTGGCAGCGAGCAGGGACTGCCCTTACTTGTAGTGCGTGGGCTTCTCACTGCGGTGGCTTCTCTTGTTGTGGAGCACAGGCTCTGGGGTGTCTGGGCTTCAGTAATTGTGGCACATGGGCTCTGTAGTTGTGGCTTTCAGGCACTACAGCACTGGCTTAATAGTTGTGGAGTGTGGGCTTAGTTGCTCTTTGGAGTGTGCTATTTTCCTGGACCAGAGATGAAACCCATGTCCCCTGAATTGGCAGACAGATTTTTAACCACTAGACTACCAGGGAAGCCCTCTTTGTTCATCTTGACCACAGATATTTCATAGGAGACTTTGTCAGATGCTCTTCTAAAATATGTTTCCTTGTGCTTCTAGTTTTGGAATCATATTGAAAAACGAAGTTAGGTTCATCTTGCATAACTTGCTCTTAGTATTGAGATCTCCAGGGATTATCTCTTGCTAATTGTTTAAAATCCACTGGCAAATTTGCCTGGAACTTTGGTCTGTGTATGTTGACTTTGACATTTTCCCCTCATTTTAATGTTTCCAGAGCATCTACTGATCACTTAAATCCTTTCTGACTTGGTTTTTTGCTGACTTCCTCTGCCCCATCCCCTATCCCCCTCCCCCTGGTTTTGGAATTTTCTGAGGTAGCTTGTTTCTCTTTTTCAATTTCCATCCTTTAAGGTGATGGATACTTACATGGCAGTCACTAGCCACAGTCGAAGCAGAGATTTTATTGACTCTAAGGAAACTACTGACTTCAGGTGGAAAGCCAGAGCAGGAAATGCTGACACATGGAGTAGAAGGTTAAGGTTGACTATTCTGGGAATTGAGAAGAGCACGCTCGAAAGAAGTATCACCATATAACCAGTTGGACTTGTATGTTGCTGTTGCCAGCTTATATGTGTATAGTATGTTCATAGCCCAACTGGTACAATGAGTCATTTTGCAAATAAACATTAATAAACTTGTGTAGAGTATTTTTAAAATAAAACCCTATATGTATTGTGCCAAGATATAATAAATTTTGGAAGCAAAATAATCCTTAAATTGGCTGTTTTGACATGTGATTCTGCATAGTGCTGCTAACCTTGCTAGGTTATTCAGATAGTGTAAAGTAATGTTTCCTGCCATTAGTCAGTGTCTGAATGTTTTCTATATGCTTCAGTTGTTGTAAATAACTAGTAAACACTCTTAATTATTAAACAAGTTTTAAAAGATGTCAGTAATAAATAGTGGAAAATGTTGGTAGTAAAATTTGTAAAGATTTTTTTTAATGTGGACCATTTTTAACGTTTTTCTTTAATTTGTTACGGTATCATTTGTGTTTCCTGTTTTGATTTTTTTGGCCCTGAGGCTGTGGGCTCTTGAATACCCGACGAGGATTAAACCTGCGCCCTTTGCACTGGGAGGTAAAATCTTAGCCACTGGGCTGCCAGGGGAGTCCCAGGATGCTGGCAATATTCTTTAAATGATTTGTGATTCCGAGAATTCTCAGGAATTCTTTTCTCATTCCTACATCCCAAAGATTGATGTCTATAGGGGATTTGGAAACAATAGGCCATAGTGCTTATCCCAAGAAGTATTTGTGTTTATTATATGATAGATACAGAAATTGAGCTTATGTGTTTGGAAACTGTTAGGGCACTTTGATATTGCTGTAATTTAACATGTGATCTGTGGACCCAACTCGCTGGACACGGTGTTTTGTAGAATTATTCATTGATTATGGATGATCAATTTAGTTGGATGATCACTGGTCTAGGTGAGAAATAGTGAAGGCTTGAACCCAGGGTTGGAGTTAAGATAAGTTGGTTAGAATCAGGATATATTTTGAAGATAGAGCCAAAGGATTTTGCTACTGAATTAGATGTCAGATTATTCTAGGTGATCTTCGTAGCTCAAGAATTTCATTTGTAAAATGGGGACAATTATGAGATCTACACTTAAAATTATTGTGTCTATGTCAACTGTTTCTCTGAACTTGCTAGAGCTCCTGTCTGTGCGCTGCTGCTAATATAGCTTCCTAATCCAGTCATATAATTCCCTTGACCTTCAGACTGTCAGCTGCTTACCATGGCATATAGAAGAAATTCTAAACTGTTTAGGTTGACTTCAAGATGTGTGGCATCTTCCTTAAGATTCTTTTCCATGGTTATCTTCAACCACATCCTCTTATACTCTTGACTATACTGTTCCAGTCAATCTGTTGCTGCATGGCAAACCATCTCAAATGTAGTGGCATAAAGCAAAAGCCATTTTACTCACATTTTAGCAAAGCAGGGATTTGGAAAGGGCACAGCAAGGATACCTTGTCTCTGTTTCACAGTGTCTGGGAACTCAGCTGGGAATGCTTGAAGGTTGGGGGCTGGAATCGTCTGGAGGCTCATCCCATCACATGTCTGGCTTGTAATGCTGGCTGTCAGCTGGAACACCTACATGTGGTCTCTCTGTATGGGCTATTTTGAGCTTCCTTAGAGCATGGCGGCTGGGTTCCAAGAGCAAGTGTTGCAGGAGACAGAAAATGGAAGCTGCTAGTCTCTTAAGACTTGGTCCTGAACTTCAACTGTAGTCTGTTGGTCAAGCCGTCATGGTGCCCAGATTCGAGAGCAGCGGAAGAGGGATACAGATCACACAGCTTTTTTTTTTCAGTTGAAGTATAGTTGATTTACAATGCTGTGTCAGTTTCAGGTCTATAGCAAAGTGATTCAGTTTATATATATATATATAATATAATAGGAATATATATAATAGGAATATATATTATATAATAGGAATATATAAGGAATATATATAATATAATAGGAATATATATAATAGGAATATATAAGGAATATATAAATAATATAATAGGTATATATATAATATAATAGGAATATATATATATTCCTATTCAGATTCTTTTCCATTATAGGTTATTGCAAGATATTGAATATAGTTCCCTGTGTTATACAGTGGGCTTCCCAGGTAGCTCAGTGGTAAAGAATCTGCCTGCCAAGCAGGAGATGCGGGAGACTTGGGTTCAGTACCTGGGTGAGGGAAGATCCCCTGGAGAAGGAAATGGCAACCCACTCCAGTATTCTTGCCTGGTAAATCCTTTGGACAGAGGAGCTTGGTGGGCTACAGTCCATAGGGTTGCAAAGAGTTGAACGTGACTGAGCATGCACACACTATACAGCAGGTCTTTGTTGTTTATTTATTTTATATATAGTAGTGTGTATCTGTTAACCCCAATAAGTTGATTTGCATCATTTTTTAGATATCACACACATGTGATATCATATGGTATTTGTCTTTTACTGACTTACTCCACCTAGTATGATAATTCTAGGTCCATGCTTGTTGCTGCAAATGGCATTATTTAATAGTCCGTTGTGTGTGTGAGGGCACACGTGTGTGTGTGTGTGCGCATGTGCGCAAGTGTGTATGTTTATATGCTACCTCTTTATCCACTCATCTGTCAATGGACACATAGGTTGCTTCTAGTCTTGGCTATTGTAAATAATGCTGCTTTGAATATCAGGGTGCATGTATCTTTTCAAATTAGAGTTTTCTTCTTTTCTGGATAAACGCCCAAGAGCAGGATTGCTGGATCATTTGGTAACTATTTTTAACTTTTAAGGAACCTCCATACTGTCCTCCATAGTGGCTCTACCAATTTACTGTTCCACTGACCATGTAGGAGGGCTTTCTTTTCTCTACATCCCCTCTAGCATTTATTATTTATAGACTTTTTGGTGATGGCCATTCTGACCAATGTGAGGTGTTACCTCAAAGCAGTTATGATTTGCATTTCTTTTAGGATTAGCGTAGATTCCATCTCTTAATGGCAAGAGAGCCAAACAGTTTGGGAGCCATGTTTTGAATCTGCCACGGCCAAGTATTTATTTGCCAGCTTCCTGTGTATACTTTTGTGTCTAAGCACCTCTGTACATAAACAATTTGAACCCATCCCCAGTTCAAATACCATCTCTTTCTCTATATGGACTTTGTCATATCTCATCTGGCTAAAAGCAGTTTCTCCTTCCTTTGTGTTCCCACAACATTACTGTTTGGAATTTTCAGTTTTTTTCTTTATCGGTAGGTTATAAACTCTTTGAAGGTGAGGATTATATCTTGTTTACCTTTTCATATCTCAGAACATATGGATTCCTTAAGTTGAAGATTCAGTATTGAATTGAGTCTCAAAATTGGGACCCTGATGGGCTGGGACTTGGCAGTGATTAAGAAGAAAATTTTAATGAGAATATTAAGAAAACTTTCTGTTTAATACAGATTCTTTCTTTTTTAAAAGCAGACCTCCTGTTTCTTTACCTGAATCAACCCTATTTATATATTTATTTTTGGCTGCTCCTGCAGCTTGTAAGATCTCAATTGTCCTACCAGGGCTTGAGCCAAGGCCCATGGGAACTCTTAGATTTTTTTTTCCTTTTAATACAAATTGTTTCAAAGCCTTTTCTTTGCGTGTGTGTGTGTTTTTAATTGGCTTGCTTTTGTAAAGTAAAACTTTTATTAAACTTTTATTCCCTGAAGCCATAAAATTAGTTGCCTTTTGATATTATCATTTTCTTCCTGTCCAGCTCAACCCCTGCTGCTGCTTGCTGCTAAGTTGCTTCAGTCGTGTCCGACTCTGTGCGACCCCATAGATGGCAGCCCACCAAGCTTCGCCGCCCCTGGGATTCTCCAGGCAAGAACACTGGAGTGGGTTGCCATTTCCTTCTCCAATGCATGAAAGTGAAACGTGAAAGTGAAGTTGCTCAGTCGTGTCCAACTCTTCGCGACCCCATGGATGGCAGCCCACCAGGCTCCTCCATTGGTATACAAACTGGATTGCCATCTATTACTGGATCAATTTAATGAGTCAGACTCAACATTCCAACTAAAGGTTATAAATAAAAACTCATATACTCTTATGTTGCACAGAGAAGTACTTCATGAAATTCTTTTTCAGTTTTATGTATGCTTGCGTGCAATGAGTTGAAATGTAGCATATCTTTTATTACAGTTGGGGGTCAGAAATTTTTGGAAGATACTCCTATGTAAATTCTTCCTAAACATTTGGTATTTCTAGTGCATTTCTCTTGTTTCTGTATTTTTAGTTATTCCTTTTGATGTCCTTTCTAAGAGCTGATCTGAAGATCCCTTCTGGGGACCATATATACACATTCTTTTATGCTCAACCTTTTCTTCCCCCACCCAGCCTATTTTAAAGATAAACTAAAGTGGCTCTGTGACAAATGTTGCTTTCCCTCTTATTTGAAGACTTTGTGGTTACTTTCCTGTTCTCAAGAGAAGAGGTGGAATCAGCTTTTCTTTTTTTCTCTTTTACATTTTTATTGAGGTTTAGCACACATGTAGTAAAATACATGAGTCCTAAACATACAACTCAATGCATTTTTTCATCCGTATTCATCCATATCAGTATCACACTGATAAAGATAGAAAACGTTTTCATCACCCCAGAAGGAAACGGCTTATTCTTATTTTCTCGAACAAGATGGGTGGGTGAGTAAATTACTAGATTCTTTCCAGCCCCATTATAGGGCATATACTGGTAATAATGTTGAGTTTTGAAGTACACGAAAGTCTAAAGCAACTCCAGGAAGTGTTAAAACAAGATGCTGAATATGAACTTTGGAAGAATAAAAGGGGACCGGCTTGAGTGAGCCAAGGGGAGAAGCAAGAATGAATAATTTTGGGAAGAGTTCGGGGGAAGAAAGGTTTATCTGAATATCAGAGAAGGAGATATTCTGTGACAAGTCATGACACATTTTTAATATCTTGAAAAACATAGATTTGTCCTCTTACGGTTGTGGAGGCTCTGAGAGGACAGTCCATTTCCTTTGGCTTGCAGCTCCTTCTTCCACAAATTCCAAGCACATCCCTTCAGTAAGTTTCCATTGTCACATCTTCTCTCTTCTGTTAAACCTCCTTTGCCTTCTCCTTAAAAGACCTTTGTGATAACATTTAGAGCCCGCCTGGATAATATGGGTGCTCTCCTCATCTCAAGATCATGAATTTAATCACATCTATGAAAGTTCTTTTGTCATATAAGGTAATATGCATAGATTCTGGGGATTAGAATGTGGATACTTGGTTTCTATTCTTCAGGAATCTTTCTTCACAAAAGCAAAGTCTGCTGGATATTTGTTTCTAGTTCAGTCTCCTTTTTACTACTAGATTAATTTTCCTAAAACACCACATTGTACGATTTATTCCCTTGCTCAGATGTCTTTGGTGACTCCCCTCTTAGCTAATAAAATTAATATGACCTAGATAGACATTCAAGTTGCTTGTTCACCAAAATACATTTCAGGCTCCCCTCTCGGCCTCTTCCTCCCTCTCCCTCCCACCCCACCCCCTCCTCTCCCCTCCCTGCCCCCCCTCCCTCCTTCTCTCTGTCATCTCTAATGTGGCAGCGTGCATTTCCTCTGTGTTCCTTCCAGCTTGACTCTTTCCTTGTGTGGTCTCCTCCCCCTGCCTACCTGCCTGTGGTCCCTTGCCGCTCGCGCTGTAAAGCCCTCTGAGCAGCATTCTCCTCGCCATCCGTATTAGATTCGTAGGGCTTCCATAACAAATTACCACAGACTCGGTGGCTTAAACCAACAGAAATGTATTCTTTCATGGTTGTGAGGATGAGAGTCTGAAATCAAAATGTTGAGCCCGGCCAGGCTGTGGTGGGGCCCCTGGCTTGCTGACCTCTTCCACCTTCTTCTGGGTGAGGGTATTGCTCGAGTTCCACCTGCATTACTCCAATCTCTGCCTCCGTCTTCACATGGTCTTTGCCTGTTCCCTCTAACTCCTTTGTGTGTCTCTTATGAGGACACTTTCACTGTATTTAGAGGCCACCCAGATAATCTAGGACAGTCTCATCTTTAGATCTTTCACTGGATGATGCCTGAAAGACCCTTTTTCCAGATAAAATCACACCCACAGGCTCCGGGATGTAGCTTTTGGGGGTGTGGAGGGGGACCCCCTTTTAACCCACTGCAACACCTCAGCCAGCAGTCATGGTTTGCTTCTTTAACCTCTTGACATCATTGGCATAACTGCATGCTTTGGAACCCTTCATCCCTGTCCTGTTATTTTGCATGGCCAGACTGTGAGCACTTGAGGACAGGAAGGCTCTTTTGCTCTGCAACCCTTAACTCCTGGCAGAGTGCTTAAGAAACTGATAAAGATTTTTTTTTAATGAAAAAAGTGGCATGTAAAAATCCTACCATAATGATTATCAGGATGCTGTTTTGAAAGTGATCTTTCTCCCTGCAAGTTTTTTTCTTTATTTCTGGTATTCTTTTTTTTTTTTTTTTTGGTGGAGGGATTTGTTTCTCAGGAACCTTAAGTGAGTAGCTAGGAGGAGCAGAGCTGATAGTGAAGTTGCGGAGCTGAAACAGCAGAGAAATGCAAGGGAAAACCTACTGGGGACAGTGGGTTTGGAGATCGGCCAGGGAAAGCTTTGAGGTTGATTGGCAGATCCGCCTCTGTTGCTTGGGTCTGCCTGGTCTCCTGGAAGTGTGGATCTTCCCTAGAGTCCTTTCCAGTGGATTTTATAAACCTAGAAGACAGTTCTTGTGGGCATCTGGATTTGATCTCCCTCAGCACAGTGGAGGATCATGGCAAGGGCAGTCCCCAACCTTTCTTTCCCTGAGGACATGACTTCATAGGATCATCTGCCCAGCAGGCTTATTTCTCCTTGGCCTTGCCCTGTAAGCACAGCTGCTCTTCAGCTTAGTGGGAGCACAGGTCTTAGGCTATTTTCCCAACTATTTTCTTCATTTGGCTTAATTTCAAGGTTACCTGATAATATCTTTTTTTCTTTTTCTTCAGTCTCAGTCTTACTTTGAATGGATGCTGCAGTCTAACCCTGTTAAAGTCTAAGTAGCACTCTGATGTTTTTCCTTTTAAACATTTGAAGGGATGATTTTTAGCCTTTTGGTTATTTTTAAGCTGGTGGTACCTTCATTTGTAGTTTTATTATACCGTGAATCCTAATACAACTACTTGAGTCTGTGAAATGTAACCCTTACTTACAGTGACAGCCCTCTATAGCAGGATTGCTCCGTAAGGCGCATGTTAATCCTCTCCCATGATATCCTGGCTGGAAACGAATGCAGAGACTTTTAACATAATGGGTAAGGATGGCTGAGGATATCAGGCAAGTATGGGTTTCAATTTCATCCTGCCACGTTTTCAGCTTTGTAGCATTGGAGAAGTTAATTAACCTCTCTGAGCTTCCATTTTATGATCTGCAAAATGGACATAATTCCTATTGTGTTGTTACGCATGCTGGGAGGATTAAATATGGTAATATGCATGCAGATCTGTAGCATAACAGTATCTGGTGCCTGATCTGTGCTCAGAAAATTGTGGCTACTGTTATTTACTTTGCAAGGAAAACTGAAACACTAGTGGTGTTGAGGAATGTTTCCATGTTCCCCACAGATTCTAACAGGGTTTAGTAAACAGTCCAATGTATGTGGAATAATGTAATGTTGAGTATGTCAGTCCTTGCTACTTGCATGATATTTATTTGAAAAGTGATAGGAATAAAAACACACTTAGTGACTGTATTCCTGAGCTGATGCTTTTTATTATGCTCGCTCTGTAACGCTACACTTCTCATTAGTTCAAAGTTTCTACCTCCAAAGTGGGAGGGTAAAGGGAGTATGGCTTAATTCGGAGAAGGCAATGGCACCCCACTCCAGTACTCTTGCCTGCAGTCCATGGGGTCGCTGAGGGTCAGACACGACTGAGCGACTTCACTTTCACTTTTCACTTTCCGGCATTGGAGAAGGAAATGGCAACCCACTCCAGTGTTCTTGCCTGGAGAATCCCAGGGATGGGGGAGCCTAGTGGGCTGCCGTTTATGGGGTTGCACAGAGTCGGACACAACTGAAGTGACTTAGCATAGCATAGCATGGCTTAATTAGTCTTAAATCTGTGTTTTTAGCCATAGTTTTGTGACTGTTAGGTCTGAGGGGTTTAATCTGTATCACTTGGTTTTTATCACAGAGATGTGATTACATACATTGTTCTTTGTACTGGGAAAGCTTGAATTCATCTGCTGCCTTGCTGGTTTCTAGACTGAAGAAAAGAAGTCATAGTAGAATGAGCCTTAGGCCTGTTTCCTGCCCAGAGGCGATATTTTGGATTAAAATTCCTTTCTCTAAGCACTGACTCAATGGACTTGACTTTGAGCAAACTCAGGGAGATACTGAAGGACATGACAGGGAAGCCTGGCATGCTGCAGTCCATGGGGTCACAAAGAGTTGGACATGACTCAGCAGCTGAACATCAACAAGCCCTTCAGTGTATCAGATAATTTTGGGGCTGGAGGGAGGATTGGGTACGGAGTGCTAGAAATTGAGTACATTGGGCTGTATCTGACTTTGAATGTTGGTTTTGTTACTGAATGTTGAAGACTTTTTTTTAATTTAAATTTATTCATTTTTAAGGAGGATATTTGCTTTACAATATTGTGTTGGTTTCTGCCGCACATCAACATGAATCAGCCATAAGTATATAAGTATCTTCTCCCTCTTCAACCTCCCTCCCACCTCCCACACAATCCCACCCCTCTAGGTTGTCACTGAGCACCAGGTTTTGATTTGCGCTCGCTGCATCATACAGCAAATTCCCGCTGGCTGTCTACTGTACATATATTAGTGAATATATGCTTCCATGCTACTCTCTCCATTCATCTCCCTCTCCCCTCCTCTTCCCCACCCTTGTCCAGAAGTCTGTTCTCAATGTCTGTGTTTCCATTGCTGCCCTACAGATGGGTTCATCAGCCCCTCCTTTCTTGATTCAATATATATATGTGTGTTAGTATACAGTATCTTTCTTTTGACTTACTTCATTCTGTATAATAATCTCTAGGTTCTGGATGTTGAAGACTTTGGCCAGAGTTAATTGGCTCATGAGTTAAAGAATTTCTTATGTAGGAGCATGTGTTCATATAATTTTCATACAGTTGAGGGAGTCTTCTTGGATTTAGGGCCTTAGAGCAGTTCTTTCATGGTTAGATGAATGAAAGAACTTCCATGTGGAGTTTTCTGTCTGAACGTAAACTGCCCAAGGGTAAGAACTTGGTCATATTTGCAATCATACCTCCAGTGCCTAAGGCCCCCACTGGCTCAGTCGTATTAGTCAAGTCCACGAATGGCTTTGGGGAGGAAAGGAGGTGATCTGGATGGGTTCAGAATGCCCCCTGGACTCCATGCCGCTCATTTCTGAATCAGCCTTTCCTAGGGGTCAGGCAGTTGTTTGGAGGAACAATCCCTCCATTCTGGGGACCGTTATGTGTTGGGACATAAACTGTGTGCCAGGCATGCCAGGAACTGGGAGGAAATGGCGCCAGAGACGTCAGCCAGGGTCGTCTTCAGCATCTGGCTTACTATAGTTTCTGTTTTTCAACGGATGTGACAAAGGATAGTTCCCTAGAATGACTCCACCTAAAGTACCAGGGTGATCTCCAGGTTCGAGGGACTAGATCAGTCTTCTAACCATTAAGCCTAAGTCAGTCCTGAGAATTTTGGTCCCTTTAATTGTCCCTGAGAAACTGATGGATAAATGTGGCCATTGACTTATTTACATGATTTCTCTTTCTTAATGGCCTTCTTTTGCTTCTTTCTGCTGCCTTCCCCTGGCCCCCACCCCAGGTGAGGATTCAAGTTCAGCCCTCACCCGCTTCCTGCCCCCTCAGGTAAAAGAATGAATCATAGGGTTTTGGAGTTCCTTTGTGACTGTCTCGATGAGAAGGGGTTGAGAGTGAGCTGGTCTTCTAATTCCCTTCTTCCCTCCCTGCCTCTATCACAATTTTGAGCATGTATGTTCTACAGTTTTTGTAAGCACCAAACTGAGATCTTTTATGATTTTCAGCTTTGAAGCCCCCTCTTTTTGATCTTTGGGGATCCAAACCAAGTATGGACAAGAGTAAGTAGGGTGGGAAACAGGGTTCGCCGGGGTGTCTGTGAGTTCACATGCTCGTTTCATCATTTTGCCATTCCTGGTAGGTGGTGCTGAACTTGTTGAGGGGAAAAAGCCTGCAGTTCTGCTACCACCAAGGGAGCGGGAAGTGTGGTTGCTGTCAGGCGGGCAGCCAGGAGGATATTTATAGTCACAGCCAGTGGCTGTGGGCCCATCATGGTTCTGGATATGCCTCCCGCCTTAGTTCCTGGTGTTCTTGAACTGAACCCTGCCCTTGTTGGCCAGACAGTGGTTAATGATAAAACAGATGGCTGCACGATGTGGTGCTCCTGATGGCCTGGGTAGCTCTCAGCCTGCAGGTGCCGCTGTGGCCGACCCGAACCCTGAGTGGCAGAGCAGGGGTCTCCCTCCCCTTTCTGGTCAGGGCTTCGATGGTTTCCCAGCCTTTCTCTGAGTTGGCTTCATTGATGCAACCACTCACTAACTGGGGTCCCCTTTCTCTGTGCTTCATGGACCACATCTTGTTGAGATTTATGACACCAAAAGAAAATGCAGATCATGATTTTAGCTTCCTCATCTCCTTGAATTCAGGTTAGATATTTAGACTTGGCTTGCAGAGGAGGCCACAGTCTGGTGACGCTTTGCATGTGTTCACTCGCTTTGGGGTATAAGTACTAAAAGGGAAAAGTCAAAGTTCTCATAGGAGCTATCCCAAATGTTTTTCTTGGTCAGGTTATAGCATGAGCTTTTGTCTTCACCATTGGGTGTTCTTGGGGCCCTCTCTGGTGGCTCAGACAGTAAAGAATGTGCCTGCAATGCAGCAGACCTGAGTTTCATCCCTGGGTCAGGAGGATCCCCTAGAGAAAGGAATGGTTACCCACTCCAGTATTCTTGCCTGGAGAATTCCAGGGCTTCCTGGTGGCTCAGCAGTAAAAGAATTCTCCTGCCAAGGCAGGAGACACAGGAGACATGGGTTCGATCCCTGGGTTGGAAAGATCCCCTGGAGAAGGAAATGGCAACCCACTCCAGTATTCTTGCCTGGGAAATCGCATGGACAGAGGAGCCTGATGGGTCCATGCAGTCATAAAGAGCTGGACACGACTGAGCAACAGCAACAACAGCCTGTGTGTTCTTAGGATGGAATGATGATGGTTCATTTGTTAGTTTGCACTTGCGAGTGGCAAAAAACACAACGTGGGTTAGCCTTAGTAAAATGAGAATCCAATGTTAGTCATACTGAGGGGTCTAGAGTAGGGCAAGTTTTAGATCTGGGTTGACCCAGGACTCTAGCAGTGACCCCTGGACCCTGTTGTCTCCCCTCTAATTCTTCTTCCTTTGTCAACTCCATTCTCAGGCAGATGCTCCCTTCCTGATAGCAAAGTGACTATGGTATATTCTCTGAGGTTCAAGTATAATGGGAAAATCAAACTTTGTTTTCTAGCAGTTCCTGTAAAATCCCAAGGGTCACTCTGATTGGACCAGCGTAAGCCACATCCCACACCTCTGGAGAATGTAGTGTGCTGATTGCCATCCTCTCAAAATAGGAGGAGCTATAGCCCCAGCCCAGAGTCAGAGGTTGTTGTGGCTGGAAGGTGCAAGGTGGTGTGGACAGAAACTGGGGAGGCAGACGGTTCCTACAAAATGATTCCATAAATCACCTGTTGGAGACTTTGTCATCATGGAAGAGTATTGTTTTTCCATCTCGTGGATTGTTGCTTAGTGGTTACCACCTTCTAAGTTCTGGGTGTGTTTTCTGGGTAAGTCTGACATCCCTTTGAAGCACAGGGCCAATGATTTTGCTGATGCCCCAGAAATACTCACTGCAGGTTATCAAATGACAGTAGGTCTTAATGGATCCCACACTAGGTAGCTCTGTGGTGTGACATTAACACAGTTAGCTTTCACTGTGTGCCATTACATCAAAGACTGTAGCCAGACAGCCAGTCTTGACATATGTTTTGTTTGTCCCTGAAAGCACATGTCCTGTTTCTCTCTGGCCACTCAGATTCATTTTGGGTGACGGTCTTGTCAGCTCCGGGCTGGGCAGAGGGGAGGAGGAGAGGCCGCATTTTGGCAGTGCTTCAAGCCCGGAGCAGCGTCCTGCAGACAGCACCATAAGCTGAATAATTTGTCCACAGAGGCCTATGCATTATAGAAATGAAAATTCCTTCTCTGACAGCATTCACTGCTTAGCACGCAGCAATTTGGCTGTCAGAAACAGCTGGCCCTGCAGGGTGGGACAATAGAAAGGCGAGACCAGAGAGAGGCCGGTGCTTACTCCAGTCTCCCACCATGTAAGGATCAGGTTACTGAGACTGTCATTAACAGCAGACTGCAAGGGTCTCTAAGGCAGAGCTTCCCGAGAGCGGGAGCCTGTGGCTCAGACAGACAGTGAATTCCTCCTCTTTCTGCTGAATGGGTCAAAAAGATAAATTAAAAATAAACTATTAACCTTTGCTGACGCTTGTATTTTGGCTTTCCTGAAATGTTCAGTTCCGATTGTGTCTTCCCCTTGGTGATTAGCACTTCTGGGGAAGTTAATCCCTACTAAGCTAAGTATAGTTGTTCTTGGTACGTTCTAGAAAACTTAAAAGAGTAGGGGTGGAGGTATGTGATGGGTTGCTGCACATCTGCATATTTACGTCTGTAGCTCTTAGGTTCTGCTTATGTAGAATCGATGCTGCAAGGACTGACATTGGGGAGCCCCCAGGGCATGTTCGAGGACATTGGGGACCCCAGATGCACTTGGGGAGACAGGAAAGGGACCGAGGAGCTGTGGGGCTTCAACCTGCTCTGCTGAGTGAATCCACAGTGTAGCCCACTCTGTGCATTTTCCTGTATTGATTCCATGACTCACGGAACATGATCTAAGCAAAAGCACACTCAGAGGAGACACCTGTCTGTTACAGGAGGGCATGTTTTCTGGGTTTAATGGTGCCAGTTTTTCCCTATTAGTTTGTACACTAGAGATGTCCTAACTACTAATGCCTTGTAAAGGGTTTTTATTTTTATTCCATTTTTAAAAAATCATTCTTTAAAAAATTATCTTCTAAATATTCTTCTTTAGAAGTTTTTAAGTGAGCTTCTCTAGCAAAGCAGCAGTTTTCTTTTCTTTTTTTTTTTTTTTAAAGCTACCTGTTGGGAATTCCCTGACAATCCAGTGGTTAGGACTTGGCACTTTCACTGCCATGACCTGGGTCCAATTCCTGGCTGGGGAACTAAGATCCCACAAGCTGATGGCCAAAAGGGAAAAAAAAAAATTAAAAAGGCTACATATCAAATGGGATTTTTTTCCATACAGTCAAGGTCTGCTGTTGCTGCTAAGTCGCTTCAGTCGTGTCCGACTCTGTGCGACCCCATAGATGGCAGCCCACTAGGCTCTGCTGTCCCTGGGATTCTCCAGGCAAGAACACTGGAGTGGATTGCCATTTCCTTCTCCAACAGTCAAGGTCTAGAGAAGGTTTAAAGCAGTGTGGTGGAAAGTACCTTGCATTTTGAAGTGAGCGGTGTTTTCATTAATACTAGGTGGCTTCAGATAAGTTTGGCTGTTAGAATTCGGTTATTGTTCGGTGTGTCTGGAACTGTATTCTAACCTCCCCCACCCCGCCCCCAATTCCTTCTAAATCTGTTTCCTTTTATATGATAGAGGCTGAAGTTCCCAGATGTTGTTTGGATTAAAGAGTGTGTGTGGGGAAGGGAAAAAAAATAAAAAAGCTTTCTTAATGATAATAACAGAGTCAGACTGGCTGGTTCCGTCCTGACAGGAAAATGGAGAGATAAAAACTCCATTAATGGTGTGTGCACTGCCTCAGTAGCCAATAAAACCGTGCTGCACTCACTGGAAGCCGGTCCCAGACTGGCAGCGCTCCGTGCCAACTGCCGGAGACAGCAGCTGCAGAGAGGGGCAGAGTCAAGAGTCCGTGTTACAGGGCTGGCTTGGAGGCGGTTCTTTTGTTCCGTTCCGCCTCCCCTCTCCTCTGCCTCCTTTCTCCCCTTTTGCCCACTTTCCTTGAGGAACCCTTCTTAATGCTCACTGTTCCAGAAATTGAACCACATCTGATTAAAACCTAATGGTTACTCACAGAATGAAATTGGCTGGTAGTTTCCAGGCCTATTTGTCTGCGCTAATTTGGGTCTGTGGCAATAGGAACTTGTTAATTTCTATAAAATGTATCTAAGTGTTAGGATTCTGAGAGTTCTACTGAAGAACCAGGAGAAGTCACTGGTCACGGATGTCTTGCTCTAGTTCCTCTGCCACCCTCCAAGTATCTTTGAATTTCCATGCTCAAACTTAGCCAAACAAACAAACAAAAAACAATCTCATTCTGAAGGGTGACAAAGGCTTGGTTCAGCTCTGTTCATTCTCTGTGTGCTTTCTGAGCCCATTCTCTGAGTCAAGCCCTCTGCTCGGATCGTGGGCCAGCCAGGCTGGGAGCCGAGACCTGACTTTGGCACTTACTGTCCCACAGCCATGTAAGCCAGAGGAGGGAAGGAAAGAAGTGCTATTTGAGTGGTGTCAGCAGCTCCGAAGAGGTTCCAGTACCCTAGTCCTGTCTCTGTTTACTTTGAGTTTGAAATGTAAGTTGCTTTGACTTTTAGAAAAACTTCTATTTTGCAGCATTTGGATTTTTTTTTTCAGCTGTGGCATGTGAACTCTTAGTTGCAGTGTGTGAGATCTAGTTCGCCAACCAGGGATTGAATCCAGGCCCTCTGCACTGGGAACACGGAGTCTTAGCCACTGGGCCACCAGGGCAGTCCTTGATTTGACTTTTTAATGTGTGATACGTGATGGGGAGGGAACAGATAATTTGGATATTGACTTTTGTGTCAAGTCTTATGCCACAGACTTTATATATATTAGGAAGTTGGTATCTGTAGCCTCATTTTACAGGTGAAAGAAAGGTAAAGCTGGAGGAATTAGCTTCCTTAAGGCTGCTGCTGTTCTTGGGTGCAGTTTGAATGAAACAAATTGTAAAGAACCAGTGATTCATTGTCATTGCAGTGGCATCCAGAAGAGGACCTGGGACATTCTTTATCTAGACCTGTCAGAATGAGGGAGGGTCAGGGTGTACACTGCTTTTCAATCCAGGAGAGCTCCGTGGAAGAGGAAAGACACACACAGTTGGTTATTTTTAGCACCTTCTTTGAGTGCATGCCATGTTTCAGGCACCATGCCAGCACCTGGGGCTCAGAGCTGAAGAAAACAAAGTCCTGCTGGCAGAGAAGCTGGCCATCATTTCCTGGTGGGCAAAGCCAGGGCAGGACATATGTGTCCAAGCACCCTAGCGGGGAGGGAATCTTGACAAAAATACCTGATGGTGGCTTGGCTGGGAGTGAGACCTGCCCCATTGCCCCCAATGGAAGGCTTTCAGCACAGAATGAAGATGCTGGGTAAAATGTATAAGGGAGAGCAATAAGTGGTGATTTTAGGTGCCGCCTGTGTTCCCCTTTCAGAAACTCCATGTGGACTCTGAGCGATCTCAAGGTTCCTGGTGGCAGATTCTCCCTCCCAGGCCACACAAAGGGGCAGTGGCCAGAGTATCTCAAGTTGCCTTTTCTCTCGTGACTAAACATAGCGGAGTAAGATCTACAGCAGACTATGCTCTTACAGGTGAAGCCTTCATGTTAGCCATTTTTAAAAAAAGTATGTGGTCTTTCTTAGTTTTTATTTGACTGGCAACTAGAGAGACCATTCTGAGGAAATGTGATTCCTCATTGATATTGAATGGCCTTTATTTAACACGTCACACTTGCACTACTCTTCAGCTTATCTTTTTCTGAATGTCAGGGCATCACTGTGTTAATTTTTACATGTTTGAAGGACTTGATTGAGTTCCAGATGTGACACTTTGCTTTTCATTTTTAGATTTAACTGAATAAATGACTCTGTAGTGTTCTTGATAGATGTTCACATATGTATCCCTACTGATAAAGAACAGTATGTGTATTCAGTTCAAGATGTCAGTTGGCTAGTTGATTGTTGGTGACTTGCTCTCGGTGGGTAGCTAGCCCTGGAGGGTGTGGAATCTATGTGCTTACATGTTAAGTCACTTTAGTTGTTTCCAACTCTGTGCAATCCCATAAATTGTAGCCCGCCAGACTCCTCTGTCCATGGGGTTCTCCAGGCAAGAATACTGGAGTGGGTTGCCGTGCCCTCCTCCAGGGGATCTTTGCAGCCCAGGGATTGAACCCGAGTCTCTTCTGTCTCCTGCCTTGGCAGGTGGGTTCTTCACCATTAGCGCCACCTGGGAAGCCCTGGACTCTGTGTGAAAGTTCCCTTTTAGCCTGTGGATAGACTCTGCTGGTTGAGGGATCCTTGGACTGGCTTTTGGTTTTCAGTGCTATCTTTGAGGGGAGATAGGTTGCAGTTCTTTGTGAGTTTTGCAAGTCATTTCTTATTTATTAGTTAGGTCGAGACGTTCTGATGCCGTTCTGATGCCCATTAGAGCTTGTTCAGCACCACCCTCTCTTAGGCACTCTATTACCTCTTCCATAGTGAGAGGAGAAAGGAATTCAAAGACAAAAAGTAACTATGTTTTAGTCCATTAAAAGGTAAGAACTAAAGGAAGTGAGTATCACAAAAGTCAAGATTCTGGTTCTAATAATAACAACATCAATAATAGTAATGGCTTACCCTTTCATGGTGCTCATATATCAGCTTCTGCTCCCGAGTGCCTTGCATGTATTCATTCATTTGGCCCTTATGATTACTGCTCTGTGAAGCAGGCCCAATTCTTTTATCTTAATTTTGCAGATGAAGGAAATGAGGCACATTAAGTTATATGCCTAAGGCACTAAAAGTTGCAAATGGCAGGGCCTGAGTTCTTACTTGGGCAGGACATGTCAACTTCTGCTCTGGGTTTTAACCACAGTGTAGGAGAAGAGAGTTAATGATGGGGGACCCCTGGGGGTGGGGTAGGGCCTGGAGTGCTGGTCATTTCCTAAAATGATAATGATAATAATTGGAGCCTTCACTAAAGGTTGTAGTTGCATGTTTTTATATGTAACCCATGTATTCATGTTATATGTATTACATGTGGAGATATATAATATACATGAATTCATAGCTATTTGAGAAATGATAGTAAATCCATATGAGATACTTAGTTTCCTTACCATTGTTGATATTTGATGTACAATAAACATCAGAGTTGGGAACCACTTACCTCTCTTTAGAGAGAATATATTCACATAGGGAGGTTTTTATGGAAGCTTTCCCCAACCTGACAGACCCCTATTTGCATGTAATGTTTATATTTATTTGCCTTTCCCCTCCTAAATTACCTCACATATTGGATCTTGTCTTTGCCAAAGGCATTAGGAGTTGACTGCAACTCTGAAGTAGAAGTTAAAGCATTTTATGTGACTGTGTGTGTGTGTGTGGGAAAGTCATACAAAGTTATATTTAAAATAAAATAGCTTCTCGACATGTATCTAAGCCACTCTGCATAAATCCAACATGAAAACTATGGAAGGACACCTTCTGGTTAAGTCCGTCTAAATTTGGCTACAAGTCTAAGAAGCTCAGTTGAATGTGTTGCCTTAAAATAAACCTGATTGCACAGCAATGCTGATAGAACCAACAGAAATGCACCTGAGACAACGAAAATAAATAAATAAAAGGTTATTGTCGCAGAGGCCCCTCCCCCAATACTTAATGCTTTCAAAATTAGAACTAATAGAAGCTAGCCTTTTCCTTCCTGCCAATTTTAGAAACTAAGCCATTCTAACACTTACAGAACATTATCATTTCCCTCTGGGGTTTAAAAAGTATGAAAGCAAAATCAGGAGACAAATACTTATAAAATGGACAAGGGTTTAGTGACCTGAAACTCAGTGGAATTTTCTCAGAATTGTTGACAGTGTGGATGGTGAATAGCAACAATTGCTAATTTATTTTTTCCTACTAATCTCCTATCACTTTAAAATGCTGCTGGAGAAGACTATAGTTTGTTAACCTGTTGGTCTCCTAAGCAACTTGAATTGAGAGAATTCAGTTGGCTGTGGTGTAGCCATTACCTGGGCGGAGGACAGGACAACTTACTTATCTTTTTAACTCTTCTGAAATTGTTTTTCGAGGGTAGAAACATGTGGCATAAAGTTAACATGTTTTAAAAATATATATGTGTGTATGTGTGTACATACACATGGCATATATACACACTTTATATAAAATGCTTTTCTTTTAATTGTTGCTTGGCAAATGGTGCACATTTTCCATGAAGAATGATGTTATTAAAACCTCTATAAAGACTTTCACTGTAGAAATTCTGGCCCAGTTGGGCTTTTGGCTTATTGATGGTAAATATAGATTAGGTGTATTAATTGTCAGGTAAGTTGTTTCTTAAGGGTTGCGATATCACAAATGATGGAAAAGCCGAAGTTTCAACTTGTGCTGATGTAAATTAATCACAGGTGTGGAATCTTGAGGCATGTGATGCAAAGGCTGCTAATCTAAAACTTCAGGCATGTTTTATTAAATAGAATTAATCTATATAACATGAATCCTGGTGCCAAACTATGTGTTCTAATTAATAGCAAACCAAATCAAGAGGCTATAATTCCATTAGTGGACTGAATGCTTAATGACACTTGAGGGATATAGAAGTATGGAAAATGTCTCTGCTTTATGGCTACTCATCAAATTACTTGAATCCAGAGATTGAAGTATACATAGAAAAGTTGGTAATAGTACTTGCTCTGGATTAGCCTGATCCCCATCATCCCAGTTCACTTCACCACCACCCCAAAGCATCATTAGAACCAAAAAGGGGTTCCAGAGGAGTCTGTCCTCATTCTAGGCAGTCCGGCTTTGGTCCTGACTGCATTTGCCACATCCTTCCTGCGTTTGCGTCTATTCTTTTATTTCTCCTTACTCCTAATATGTCATTCTTAGAACCCATCCCATTTTAATTTTCTGCCAGTTACTATCAGTCTGGGGCTTTCCTGGTGGCTCAGACAGTAAAGAATAGGCCTGCAACACAGGAGGCCTGGGTTCAATTCGTGGGTTGGGACTATCCCCTGGAGGAGGGTATAGCAACCCACTGCAGTATTCTTGCCTGGTGAATCCCCATGGACAGAGGAGCCTGTCAGGCTATAGTCCTGGGGTCTCAAAGACTCGGATTAAGCACAGATACACACTCTCAGTCTGAGCTTGGTGATAATTTGCAGATGCTCAGTCTCTCATCTGATAGGTAATGTCTGTCTGTTTTATAGCTGGGGACTGGGGCTCAGACAGTAATGTGCCCAAGATTCCTGAGCCTGGGAAGTGACAGACTTGGGTTCAGTTCCCAAACTGTGTGATCCTAGTGTTTTGGCTCTTTGCACAAAGTGAATCAGGAGACAAAATATGCTCATACAGTTAGCAGGCACATTACAACATCCACTCAAGGTAAGTTATATAGAAAAAAGCATAAGAGCTTTAAGCCTGATTTTTAAAATAACAGTTTTTATTGACTTGTTCTTACTGGTGGCTCAGACGGTAAAGCCTCTGTCTACCATGCGGGAGACCCGAGTTCGATCCCTGGGTCGGGAAGATCCCTTGGGGAAGGAAATGGCAATCCACTCCAGTACTACTGCCTGGAAAATCCCATGGACAGAGGAGCCCGGTAGGCTATAGTCCATGGGGTCACAAAGAGTCGGACACGACTGAGTGACTTCACTTTCACTTTCTTACACCGAAACATTCACTCTTTTGTAGTATACAGTTCAGTGGCTTTTAGTAAATCCACAGAGTTGTTCAACTGTCAACACTCTCTAATATTAGAACATATTCATCATCCCCAAAAGAAACCATCAGCATATAAGACTGATTTTGAAGCTAAGATCATTGACATAGAAGTTTAAGTTTGAGCTCCATATTATCTTCTGAATTAAGTGAAAGTAGAAGCCAAATTCCTGGACCACTCCTTTAGTTGACACCAGTTTTCAATGACAGAATCCTCCAGAATGGTAAATTCTGAATCTTTCATTTGTTAAACTTATGTTCAATTTTGATAGACTAAGAAATCTCACATTCTTCTGCCCACTTATAAGGAGAAAGCAATAGCATTTTAAAAAAATTTCTTTTTAATTCAGTTGTTTAATTGAAGTATAGCTGATTTGCAGTGTTGTGCCAATCTCCACTGTACAGCAGAGTGACTCAGTTATACACATATATCTGTTCTTTTTATATTCTTTTCCATTATGGTTTTTCACAGAATATTAAATACAGTTCCCTGTGCTGTACACTAGGATCTTGTTTATCCATTCTAAATGTAACAGTTTGCATCTACCAACCCCAGACTCCCAGTTCACCCCTCCCCTTTGGCAAGCACAAATCTATTCTGTCTGTAAGTCTGTTTCTATTTTATATATAGGTTTGTTTGTGCCATGTTTTAGATTCCACATATAAGTGATATCACATGGTATTTGTCTTTCTGACTTTCATCACTTAGTATGATAATCTCTAGTTGCATCCTTGTTGGTCTAAATGGCATTATTTCATTCTTTTTTATGTACAGATTTTCTGAGCATTTATTTATGGTTTTGAGTTTTTGAAATATGTCTATTTCCCTTATCTTGATGGAGAATCATCTGCATTTCAAGACTTCTAGTTTTCCTTCATTGCAGGGTTTTTTGAATATATTAAGTGAATCAATATAGTCATGATTCGAAATGACTCATGCATTAAGCAGCTTTGTGTATAAATGTAAAGTGATACCGGGCAGTCAGTGCTAATAACCAGCAAGCTTATACCTTAGATCTTCCTTCTCTTTTCCTTAGCATTCAACTTTGGCTCTGGGCTCCTTTCTTTTACAATCTTTGGGTTTATTAAGTTCATTTAAATTGTATAGTGATTGAGGTATGTATTCTTTTCTTCCCACTATGTGGTGTAAAAAGGTTGAGGCTGAAAAAATGGGTCTGGTGGAGAGAACCATTAAGAAGGCAGCATCTTCATGGTGAGAAGAACTCACCTTTCTCCCCCTGGCCCCCGGCACCCTGACTGAAGACAGCTGGGAGGAGACCAGTCAGTGAGAGCCTGGTGGTGTGCAGTTGCCAAGTCGTGTCTGACTCTTTGCGACCCCGTGGACCGCAGCACACCAGGCTTCCCTGTCCTTCACTAACTCCCAGAGTTTGCTCAAATTCATGTCCATTGAGTTGGTGATGCCATCCAACCATCTCATCCTCTGTCACCCCCTTTTCCTCCTGCCCTCAATCTTTCGCAGTATCAGGGTCTTTTCCAATGAGTCAAGTCTTTTCATCAGGTGGCCAGAGTATTGGAGCTTCAGGTTTAGTCCTTCCAGTGAATATTCAGAGTTGATTTCCTTTAGGATTAACTGGTATGATCTTGCAGTCCAAGTAAGATCCTCACCTAGGGAATTATGTGGAGGCCTGGCTTCATGTACCACTTCGGGAATAATTTTCTCTGAAAGAAAATTAACATTATTCTTATAAGATGAATCATTTCCCTTCTTACATTCTATTGACATTTAATTTCCAGTAATATTACAGTGTTAGCATATTTGAGGGTTATTCTCAAGCTATTGATACTTTTCTGTGTATGTGTGATTTAGAAAAAGATTATGGTCTAAACTGTTGGAGTAGGGAATACTTCCTTGTTTTCATATGTAAGTCAGGAGGAAACTGGTTTCATGTGTAAGTTTAGTTTACATATTGTCTTTTGCATTAAAAAGGTTTAGTTCTCTCTTAGTCTCTTTAACTTTGGTTCTGGGGGAGTTTTATTGCTTTGACTGAAAAGTCACGACAACACAAGACATGTATCCTGGTAAGCCTACCTCCTTTTTCCATTAGCATAGTTATTTCTCGATTTTTACTGTTCATATTTCCCTTAGAGAACTCCTGTTCTTCTTTGAATCCATTATTAGGGTTTATCCATTCATCTATCGACATTTATTAAGAACCCCTTGTTTATAAGACTATCCCTGATGTTTCAGAAATGAAAAAATGCTACTTCAAGGAATTCACAGACTTATTATGCAGTGAAATTAAAAAAAAAAAATTGAAGTATGTTTTTAGGTGCTGTGATAATTAAGTTTGGATACAACAGATGAGAGAGCATATATTAGACAGAATGTGGGCATGCGGACTTCAGGGGAAGACTTCCTTCAGGAGGTGATACTTGAGCTGATCCTGAAGCATAGGAATTGACAGATGAAAACAAAAAACCACCTTTCATGTAGACAAGTGCAAAGGCAGAAGGCGAACACGATCAAGATATCCTCAGGGAGCTGTAAGGTCCTGTCTAAGTACCTGTGGGGTGATGACTGGAAGACGTTGGAGAGGTCTTGGGCCAGGAATCTGCACGTGCTCAAGGAGCCATTGTCGGCACTGCTGGTGAGTACATCTAGGAGGTCCCGGTGGGAGAGCTGGAGTGCTGCTCGTGGGAGATAGTCAGGGCTGGGGCAAAGGCAGCCATGGGTCAGTAAGCAGAACTCCTCAGTTTGGTCATCAGTGTTCATTGGTGGTTCCATTGCATGAGATAGAACAAAGATGAGCAGGTTTGGAGTGGTGGGTGAGATGGACACGCTGACTTTAGTTTTGTTAATCCAGATTCCTTGACCTGGAAACTGGATGCATTCTCATGCTCCTTGAGGGACTGGTCTTGAGAGACCCTCCCGCCCAACTGTTTTTCTACTCCCTTTTGTGAGTGTTCTTACCCACTTATCCTTCAGTTGAAAGTGAAAGCGCAAGTCGTTCAGTCGTGTCTGACTCTATGCTACTCCCTGGAATTATTCAGGCCAGAATACAGGAGTGGGTAGCCTTTCCCTTCTCCAAAGGATCTTCCCAACCTAGGGATCAAACCCAGGTCTCCCGTACTGCAGGTGGATTCTTTATCAGCTGAGCCACCAGGGAAGCCCAAGAATACTGGAGTGGGTAGCCTATCCCCTCTCCAGCGGATCTGCCCAACTCAGGGATCGAACCAGGATCTCCTGCATTGCAGGCGGATTCTTTACCAACTGAGCTATCTGGTAAACCCCAAAAGAAATTAAAAGCAAACCTCTGTGAGCCTTAGAACTAAATTGCTAAATTAAATGAAAATTGTTATTATTTTTTAATGACTGGATTGGTTTGGCATTCCAGTACAGGAGTAGATTAGAAAACCAACTTTAATTAAAAAGGTAGTCTTTTCTGTTAATTCTTGAGGAATCCTGTTACTAATTGTAAATGAAATACCTAAACAGATAATCTTTGAGGTGGGAGGGAACTTTGCAATTTAAACCACCAATCTCAACTTCTGGCTAGGAAAAATGGAAGCCAGAAAGAGCACAGGTGACTTGCCAGTGGCATGCAGCTCTGGTCCAGGGGCGTGCCTAGCTCATTCATGCAGTGTTTGCTCCCATTTGCCCCCTTACCCCCTGCAAATAATCCTCTTGAGATAATAGAGCAGGGCTTGACGAAGTCTCATGTTCAAGGCTGCTCCATCAGTGGTAGACCATAAGTCCACTGGACTCTTGATTTTAAACTTATTTTAAATTAATCTCAGTGTTTATGCATCAGCAAGTGTTTGTTGACTATCTGGTATGGAAGGGATGGTATGGTACCCAGTTATTATAAAGCTGAACAATAAACAAGCTATTTTTCTCTTTAAGAAGCTTGCCTGTTAGTTATTCAGATAACTTATAACAGGTCTGGCCAACTACTTCTTATAAAATGCATAGCTTATCAGACATAATTATGGACATGTAGTACACATACAGAGCACCCAACGGCAAGAAGACACAGCCATACAAAATCTTGTTCACTTTTAATTTTTTTAAACTTTACTTGGGCTTTTTTTCATCTGTTACCTTGTCTGCACAGGGGCAAGCAGTTTCCCGCCTAGCCTTGGAAATGCCTATGTGCCTATAGGCAAATAGAAATTAAAGCAAACAATTAGAAAAAGAATGTTGATTGCCTTTATTCAGTTTATCCTTGTTGAACTTTAATTAGGAAGAATGATCTGGTGGAAATTTTGTTTAGGTTGGTAACATAAATAGTTGCAAGAGGGCATTGGAAGAACGGTTTTTATTTTAAAACTTTATTTGGTTGTACCAGGTCTTAGTGTGATGCACAGATCTTCAGTCTTCCTTGGCAGCATGCAGGATCCTTAGTTGCTGCATGGGAGCTCTTCGTTGTGTCTTGCGGAATCTAGTTCCCTGGTCAGGGATCCAACCTGGCCCCTCATCATAGGGAACATAGTCTTCGCTACTGGTCCACCAGGGAAGTCCTGGAAGAATGATTTTTAAAAGCATTAGTTCTCTGTTCGTTTATTTTTGTGCTACTCTTTTGTAATAGCCCCCTTCAGTGTTTCTGGAAATTTCTGTAGATACAGTTCTGAAGAACTAACCATGGAGTAGCTGTCTTATGAAGAAATATACTAGGAAAACTTACTGCCATTCTAAAATGAAGACTACTTTTATGAAATAGTAATTTTTCTAGAATTCTTTATGTGTTTCTTGTGTTAACCTGTTCTTGCCAAATAAAGAGTTTGGTACATTTTGTGCTGCTTTGAATTTAAGTCCGGCTTCCTTGGTGGCTCAGATGGTAAAGAATCCACCTGCAATGTGGGAGACCTGGGTTTGATCCCTGAGTTGGGAAGATCCCCTGGAGAAGGGCATGGTAGCCCACTCCAGTATTCTTGCCTGGAGAATTCCCATGGACAGAGGAGCCTGGTGGGCTACAGTCCAGAGGGTCTCAAAGAGTCGGACATGACTGAGTGACTAAGCACAGCACAGAAACTTAGCATTTAGTGATTGAGACGTTTTCTTTATCAAGATAATGAGCTTGAAATGGTTTATACTTTTTGTTTCTCTGTAATTTTAAGCTTCGTTCATGCCACAAATATTTACATAAGGCCAGTGGGATGCTGAACCAGGCATTGGAGATACAGCAGGACGTTGGATATCAGAGAGCCTAACTTTCAAGAAACTCACTGTTGAAGCTTTGCTAATGCCTGTCTAGTAACATATATAGACCCAGGAATCCCAGAGTGAAGCTTTGGAGAAACAAACATCCCATTAGAAAACTGGAAAATCTGGTTCCGGCCCATGTGGGTGGTAATCCTGCAAACTCTTGTAAAAAGTGCTTTGAGATCATCCACTGATGAAAGCCTGCATGGTGTTACATGTGAGGGTAATCATCAAAGATTGCCACATCCCTGCCAGACAGCAGATAAAATACCCATGCCTCCTGGAAATGGGGAGCCTGGAAGATCTGCAAGGATGGAATTTACATATGTGAAAGTGGGACCCAGCAGAGGGAGGTGATCTGACTACTGGTGAAATTTGTCCTGTTTAGAGAGTAGTGCATTGAGGCAGTGGAAGAAATGACAAGTTCCTTCTTCCTTACCTTTGCCTGTTGTTAATTCCTCTCTACTCAAGATGCTCTGATTGTTTCCTCAGAACCTCTGAGAGACTTAAATATGGCTGGAATAGAGCTACCTTGGATTGGGCTCTTTGGATTTTTGAAAACTCAGATCTCATCCAGGAATTAACATAACCATGAAATAACTGCAGACCTATTAATTGGGTGAAGACGAGCAAGATTTGAAGAAACTAATACCTATGGTATGAAAAGGAGATAGAAAACTAAGGGGGTAAATGTGATGGATCTGTTGAATTTCTTTATCTAGCTGCCAGCTGCTCTGCAAGCCTGCGGAAAGGCTTGTAATGTAGCTGGTAACACCAGCGGACCAGAAATCCTGCATTTTCTTCCCCAAATGGTTAACAAGTCACCTTTTGGTCTTGCGTGGGGAAAGAAATCAGGAAAGAAGAGGAGAGAGCAGGAAGAGAGAGCGGCCCAGTGAGCTACATGGGCTGCGTGTGAGTGAGGGGGTGTGTGTGTTTCTCTGTCTTTCTTTCTGTCTCTGTCGAGTCTTCCTTACCCTGAAGTCACACCTCCTATCTGCTGAGGAGTTGACGAAGGTGTTTTCTATTTTAGTCTGCAGCCTTCCCATCTGGTGTCTGGATTTCTTCTAGGCTGCCACTGGTGGGGAATGAGTATGGGGTATTAGTTATCCATGTTTTCTTTCAGGTTTTTAAAAAATAGTATTTATTTTAGAATTACTAGTTTTATGAGTCATAGTGGTCAAATTTTGGCAATTTCCTATGATTCAACCTATTAATTCAACCCTTGTGATTCTCAGTCTTCCTCAATATTTCCTCTTCTTACACCTGCTCCTTAAATATTAAATTTTTAATAATAGCTATCATCTGTTACCACCTACTGGATGTCCGTACTTCACATGTGGCAGCTCTGCAAGGGAGTCCTGATGTCCATTCTGTCCCTCTGCAAGGGGAGACTGTGGCTCAGACAGTTGGCCCAAGACTTCCCGTGTAGTGATTGGCAGGGCAGGACTCAGCCCAGAACTCGTTGGTTCATGTCTGGAATCCTCTTGTTGCTACTGTATTCCAGTGCGTTTGTTTCCTTGAATTTTATCATTATCTTTGTGCTTGTATTTCTGGCACAAATAAGTGAGCCTTTGATTGGACAGAAAAATGGAATTTTGATGGGCCATCAAACCACTTTGGATGATGGTATTTGGGGTTATAAGTTCTTAGCAGGTTATCTTTAGAAATATAGTCTGGTACTTAACTGTACTCCCTCCTGTCATAGTTTACAGTAGACACCTCCCTTCTAAGCCAAATTATAATTACAGTTCTGGAAGAGACAGTGCTCTGATATTTGGACCTTAAACCCATCCCAGGAAATCTCACCTTCTTCCCTGTCCCCACTTGGCTGGTCTTCTACCGAGGCTTTGTTGTTCAGTTGCTAAGTCGTGTCCGACGCTGTGAGAGACAGACGTTGATCTTTTTCAATCATTTCCTTAAAACATCCTGGAAACTTGGTTCATTCTCATGCCTGCTTCCTCTCCCCAAGTCTTTTGCTAGTGAGTTGGAGTCCTACTCTGAATCTAAATGTACACCTGAAGAGAACAGTGCTTTCAGGGCAGAATTCCTTCCTAAGATATCTTGAGAAGTTTGTATTTTTCCAAATTACCAGGAAAAAAAATCAGTTAAAAAAGGTAAATGGGAAATGTGTTGCAGTTCTCCTGTGACAATTATAACAGTCAACATAGAGACAGTAATACATCAAAGGAATCCACTGACGTCAGTTGAAAGCTAACCTGTGGAAGTGAAGGATAAGACTGGCATTTCCCGAGCCAGGTCGTGATAGCAGTGCAGAGAGAATTGGTCATGGTTGCTTGTAGCTGCTGCTGTGTTATAAATGTGTGCTCGTGGGCCTGTCTGCTGCTACTGGTGAATCACACTTACAAATAAAATAAATACAAATTTGTATGCCTTGAGTGTGGTATATGAATCCTGGGAGTGGTATTCCAAGAATTACATTTCCAAAGCAAAACAGGCCTTTAAGATGGCAGTTTCAACATGTGATTCTGTATAGTGCTGTTGACCTTCTTCATAGATCCAATTGCAGGTTATTTCGGGGATCAACAAACCTTTCCTCTAAAGGGCCAGATAGTAAATATTTTAGGCTTTGCAAGCCATATGGACTCTGTCACAACTATCAACTCTGCTGTTTCATGTGCAAGCAGCCGCAGACTCGACGTAAAATGAACAAGTGGGGCTGTGTTCCAATAAAACTTTTGTTTACCAAAGCAGACTGTGGGCTGGATTTGGCTTGCTATTGGAATGCTCCCCAATAATGCTCACTGACATTTGCCAGCATTTGAACATTTGTTATAGGCTATATAGTCCTTGGTAAATGCTATTAAGTTTGTTTCTTATTTCTTTAACGTTTCTTTTAGGTATCTATAATAATGGGAAAAGGGTGTTTGGAAGGTTTTTTCGCTAATAGCTAATAATTTGGGGAATTCTGGGGAACTTTCTGAAAATTTCAGTTTCTCATTCCCTAATCCCATAGCTTAATGGCTGTAGTGAATTTGGAAGTCCCTGGAGAAGGGGATTTGCCGTGCCCTTGTGCTCCTCTCTACTTCTTGGTTCAGCCAGCCTTTATCTTTCCTCAGCTTATGTGATTGTCCTGGTTCCGTGGTGTCCCCAAGTGCATCAGTCATGTAGGACTTGTGACCTGCTTTTTTCCCACTGGAGATTGGGAATCTTGGGAACTGGTTGGCATCTCTTGTTGCTTTTCTTCAGAATTACTTGTAAATAATGCCTTGCCCACATATTCAAGTATCTGGAGTAGATTATTCTTCAAGGACCCCTGACATTATGATTGGGTATAGCGATGTTATTTTAGAGCCAGACAAGAGGACACTTGTGGTATCGTGGATGATTTGTTCATGGTCTTTGTTTGGTATGCTTTATGCTTTTCTACCATGCTCCTTTAGAACTTCTATTATTTTAAGAAGTAGTAAACAGGGAAGGGAACTAAGACTATCTAGTACAAGAACTCATTTCAGTACTTAGGAATAGTCAGGATACAGTTTTAATTTACTGGTAATTAACACAGATTTTGGACTCAGCGAAACTTGATTTGTTTTGCTACATGTTTCAAAAGTGTTATCTTGGGACAGACTTACTTCACCTTTCTAACATTGTTTTCTTATCTTTCAGATGGAAATATTAATACCTTCCTCTCCATTTTTGTGTTGTTAGGATTAAATCAGATAATGAAAGTGTGTAGTTAGCACAGCTCTAGAACTAAATGATAGCTGGCATTTTTACTAACTTTTTAAAAGCTGTTTTTGAGGGCTCTCCTTGGTCTTCATTTCAGCAAGCAGGCTTTTCTCTAGTTGGGGCAGGTGGCGGCTTTTCTGTAGTCGCAGCACTGGGGCATCTCTTATTGCAGAACACGAGCTCTAGAGCATTTGGGCCCAGTGATTGAGATGCTAGGGCCCTCCAGTTGCAGTGTGTGGGCTTGTTGCCCACAACATATGGGAACTTAGTTCCCTGACCAAAGATTGGACCGTAGCCCCCTGCGTTACCACTGGACCACCGGAGAAGTGCCATCAGTTCTTAAAGATGGGAGATATTAACCTTGTTTTATGACAAAGGAGAACTTCCACAAACAGGGGTTAAGTGATTTATGTAAGATCACATTTAGTAGGTTGGAAAACTGGGTTTGACTCTTTCTGAGCTATGTTCTTGCTGTCGTATGCGGCTTCATTTCAGTTAACAGTGATTCTGTAGTAAGATACACCATGGTTTATTTGGGTTGTGAGGCTGGGTGGATAGACGGGGAAAGTATGGGATGATGTCTTTGGTCTTTTTTAAATTGAAATACAATTGACATATTTGTTTCAGGTGTACATTACAGTGATTCAATATTTGTGTATATTGCAAAATGATCACCACAATAAGTCTAATTAACATCTATCACTATACAAGGGATGATGTCTTGAAAGGGCAAGGATCTGTAGTATTTGAAAGTCACAGCTTCTAGAAGCCAAGAATATAGTTATAATTAAAAAGTTGAGAAAACTTGCCCTGATTTTTTCTCCTGTTGCTTAGCTGCTGTATTGACTGCCAAGAACATGTCTGATTTTAAGTACCTTTTATGCTTGCTTGTTACTCAGTCCCATCATATTACAACAACTTTTAAGAAACTATGCATGTTCTTGTAAATTGGATTAAAGAAAAATGTACTACTATGTTAAGCCTGCAGTTGGAGTTAGAACGTTTTTTGAATTTCTCCTTTTCCCCTTCCTCACGCTCACCCTCCACTTCACAGGAATGTGCCTCTAACCTCTATGGGTCGGATTTTCACAAGGCATGATTAGTTGCCAATAATTAAACGTCCATAGCTAAACAAGTAAACTGGCCAAGGTTTTGGAAAAACTCAGTTCAGTGAAAGTTTTGTGACAGGTTGTAGCACTTTGCTATATGCACATGGTGTCTGACTTAACGATGGTTCGACTTCACGATTTTGCAGTGTTAAGATGGTGCGAAAGTAATACGCATTCAGTGGAAAGTGTACTTTGAATTGTGAATTTTGATCTTTTCCTGGCCTAACAAACGATGTGAAACATGCAGTACTGTCTCATGAGGCTGGGCAGCGGTAGCTCCCAGTCAGCCACATGATCACCAGGGTAAACAGCCAACACACTGGCATGCTGTTTGTCACTTTCCGTACAGTGTTCAATAAAGTACATGAGATATTCAGCATTTCATTCTAAAATAGCTTTGTGGTAAGTGAATTTGCCTGACTGTAAGCTGATGTAAGTGTTCTGAGCAGGTTTGAGATAGGCTGGGCTCATCTACGATGTCTGGTAGGTGCATGCATTTTCAGCTTAGGACATTTCAACAATGGGTTTATTAGGATGTAATCACGTCAATCAGAAGAGATCTGTATAGGTATTTATTTTATAGTACTGATTTTAATTGGTGCACATGCCTCTGTTTTGCTTGTTTTTATTTTTTAAAACGCTCTTGGGCTTTTGAACAAGACCTGTCAAGATCTCTCATGGTTGCTATTGGCATGGAATGTATTGGTAGAGAGATGGGTCCTGAGGAGAACGTTTGAAGAGTTAAGTATTTGGACTTTGCTTTCCACCTTTGCTCTCATTTTACTGACTTGTTCTTCTTCATAGTACACCACAGTTTTGACTTCAACCTATGGGTTATTTGAGAGCCTAATAATTTTAAAGCAAATATTAAACTATGCTTAATTTGAAGACTTGATTTTTATCTAGTAACTCTTGCGCACTAACTGGATGCTAGGTACCATGAGGAAAGGAAAGCGCAAATGAATAATATGTGATCCTTGCCTAGTTTTATTTATTTATTTTTTGAGACAAATGCAGTTCAAGGCAGAGGATTAAGTGCCAGGTCATATAGAGTGAGTCTTGTAGAATATAAATACAGAGGAATTAGAATGGAAAGATCTGGAAAATGTGTCAATCATTAGGGAAGGCTGAAGCAAGGCAGGAGAGCCTGAACAGGGTCTTGAAGGAATTCCCTTCAGGAAAGGTGATAGGGCTGGGAAGTTGGCAGGGAAATTAGAAGTACATCTGTAACTTGAAAAAAAGCACTGTTTTAAAAAGAATCAGAGAAATATGCACCAGTATTTATTACATTTTCTTGCTTATCTAAAGCTCCTCCCCAACTGTACCTATAACTTGAAGACATGGCCAGCCCTAGGAAGGGCAGAGACAAACTGGCCTATTTGAACTGGCCACCTTCTAAAATGCAGTTAGTCTTCAGCAGACATGAATGTAACTTCTTTGGTGTGAATCTGCCAAATTTCATTGGCCCGGGATCTTGGAAAATACCAGGGTTTCAACAGTTTGTTCTGAAACTCAAGGTTTGTGGATACTGTTTAACTGGAGTTTGTTTTTAAAGATGTCCACTCTAGAAATGGATTTTTACTCTTTAACGTCACTAAATGATTGCTGAAAATGTCAAGTTTCTGGTTGACCTTTCTACAGGAGGGTGTTTTTTGTGTCTTAATTTTAGCATCTTATTTTTTGGTCCATCTTATTTTTATATTCTCAGTTCTCTTTTCAATTGGATTGTGAATTTAAACTAAAGTGAGTCAAGGTTTTGAAGTTATTTGTAAAGCATTTCCCTTCAATTCCAAGGCTGATGTGATTTTACTTTCAAATAATTATTGAGGAATGCTATATTTTGGATTTGTTTTCTGCTTAAATTTATTTACCTGAAAGTGTTCTTGGCAAAGTGGTCCTTGAGATTAAGAAAAAAATGCTGTTTTCTGAAAGGGGTAAGTTTTTCACTGTTTTTGAATGGGAAAGTTTACTTCTAATAAAAATTTCCTCTTCCTCTGGTAAATGTTGATGTTTTTGAAGTCTTTCTAAAGGAAAAGGGAACTTGAATGGCTTTTTGTTGTTGTTGTTTTTGATAGTTATCTGGAACCCCTTTTCCTTCCTCTGTGTGCTTCTAACTCCACCTTTGTTTTATGAGTCTTTTAACTAGATCTCTCTACTGCCGAAAATGGAGGTTGAAAATGGACCCAAATCAGGTTATTCTGGGTGGAAGCAAGAGAAACTGATTACTCTGTTACATGGGGCATCTCTCATAGCAGCCAGGGGTCTGAGAGAGACTTTCATTCTGTACTTTTAGACAGCTTGAACCTTGTTTTTCCCAGGTACATAAAATAATTAATATATGAAAAACCATTGTTTCTGTTGGTTTGTTTTTGTAATGGCTAGAGTACGTGGTATATGGACTTTAAAGAACTTGATTTTGAAGTTTACCAACTCAGATCCTACTGGCTTTTGTGTCATTTAGAAAAATATTTAAGATTCATGTGGACTCATGATCTCAGCCTACCATGTGTCTGTTTTGGACCCTTTTCCATCCTTGCTGCAATGGTAAATCAGCCGTGGTCCCGTTTGAAAGGCTTGTCCACTGTGCACTTTCTTTAGCCTTCACATTCACAACTGCAGACTTTTCTTCTGAATAGCTTAACTTTTCTTCCCCTCTGCAGCACTGGGCCGCTTGTGAGCATCACACTGCCAGCGCAGGAGCTACTGGAGAGTTCTCTGTATTCCTGGAGACTCCGGGAGTGCCTCTCCCACCACTAGGAGTGAGTGAACGGAGCCTTGGGGAAGAGCCCACTGCTGGAAGGACCGTGGGAGGAGATGCCTGGGAGCCAGCTCTAAGGTAGCCAAGCTTTTACCAGGAGCTCTCAGTGGTCTTACCAGGGCCGGCTGTAGAGCTGTTCTGACAACTCCCCTCTCTTTATGACACGGGAAATTCTTAGCCATAATGATCAGCTGTTAGTTTGTATGAACCCAACATAAGAAAGTTAGGATCCAACCCAGTGGCTCTTTATCCTTGCATTGCCTTGAAGCTAGGCATTTTTTCTTTTTGAGAGGCGCTGCTTGGTTATCTTTCAGTTTTGCCAAGTTGTTCAGATACTACCATTTCCCTACATATAAAATGCTTCTGTCATTCTTTTCACCTTACAGGACCACTATTTTTCTCCCCCTCTTTTCTTCTAAGTAGACTATGTCTTTGAGCAGTTTTAGATTCATAGGAAAATTGAGTTCTCATAGACATTCCTGTCCCCACACACCCTTACCTCTCCCAGACTCTCAGTCTCCCGGGAGAGTGGTCCATTCATTACAATAGGGGATCCTGCATGGACACACTATAATTACCCGGAGCCCATAGTTTCCATTACTATTTGCTCTTGTTGTTGTACATTCTATGGATTTGGACCAATGTGTAATAATATAGATTCCCCTATTATAGACATTTTTCCTTTTAGTAGAATTTTCCTACAGAAGAGTTTTACTGCCCTAAAAATCCTCTGTGCTCTGCCTATTAAACCCTCCACCCACCCACTCCTTGGCCACCACTGATTTTTTTAATTGTCTCCATACTTTTCTTTTTCCCAGAGCTGTATTTTCATAATTTGCTTTCTTGGAGTACTTTGAAATCCATGTAAAGAAGTCTCACTCTCAAGATGAAGTGCTGTTAAGGCTGCGTTAAGCTATGGTGGTTAACTCAAAAAACATCTTACAAAGGGTCTGTAAGATGTTTCTGTGAGGAGAGGCCTGACGTGCTCAATGTTGGTGGGTGTGATTCTGAATTAAAAGTTGTGTTTGCCTGGATATGGTTTGCATCTTGTACACAGAGACAGAAGCGTGACGTTTCTGCAGCCTCCTTAGGTTCAGAGTTTTGGGGCAAGATCTCTAGTAGCCGTCAAGTGTTTTCTTTTTTTGAGGAATGTTCTAATTTATTATTTTCAGAAACTTTATTTTTTATGTAAAAGTGTATTTTTATTTAATTTCAAAAAGTATAAAATGATATAAAGATAAAATTTCCTCCTCTTTTTTTCTTTTACCTATAGCTAATAATCTGGAACACATAATTTTTCATATACAGACTTTTCATAGGCACAGAGTGTGTATATTAATTAAAAACTGATGGAAGTGGCTACACATTTGGTCTTACAGCTTGTTTTTTCCTTCTACTTGATATGCTGTAGACATTTTTCCTTTTAAGCAGGATTTTCCCTTTTAGGAAGACTCTCAATATGAGTAATGACTTCTTAGTATTGTGTGTATGGCTGTAACATAAAAACAACCAGTCGTCAAGTGAGGGGTTAGCCTATAAATTTAAAGGGGGATGTGGGTGGTGAGGGGAAGCTTTCACATTAGGGCAGAAACAAAAGCCTTGCCTGTTGACATTGGACGTTTAGTCATCAAGGATGTGAGTTTTTATCTTCCAAGCAGATGATGTGCAGCTTGGGGCTGTTGCCGAGGTGTCAGTTATGTCAAGTTTTCATCTCCTGGATGCCTGGAAGGAACTTTGGCACTAGGCTGTGTTAATATATTAGCATAGTTGTTAGTTCTGGCTACCGTCCTTGGAGCATTTTGAGATGTTTTCATGCCCATTTAAGGTGGCATGTGGTTGAATGAGTTTTAAGAGGAGGTAATGAAGAATAGGGATGGAATTAAGAGACTGGACTTTATTTTGCATATATATTTATTTGAGGGAGGAGGAGGAGGAGATGATGGTGTTAGTTAATTGCTAGCCCTGTGATTCTTAATCATGAGACAGGGTTAAAATTGCTCAGCTCAATAACTTCCTAGTGTAGTTGACAGCAAGAACCACCAGAAAAGTTTTTAGATATCAGGGGCCAGGAATGAATATTTGTATTGTTATTATTTTATAAAATACTTAGTTTTAGGAATATAATCAATGTTTGTAAGATTTAAAAGGTATAAAAGAGTGAAAAAATAAGTCCTCACTTTCCTCTCTCAGTATTCTTCCTAGAGATAAGCATTGTTACCAATTTCTTATGTATTCTTTCAGAGATATCAGGTATATATATCAACATATAATTTAAAGATCATTGCAGTTTCTTTCTTTTTTTTTTAACCCAAGTGATAATAACATACACTGTTTTGTTCTTTTTTCATTGAAATACTATTTCTTGGAAGTTCTTAATATTAATGCTGCATTCTTTCCTAATGGAAGCCTAATGTCCCATTTACAGGTGGGCTGTAATTTTCTTAACCAGTACCTTATTGATGACTATATAGATCATTTCCAATTTTATTATCATAAACCAGGCTGTAGGGAATAATCTTGTATATATATCACGTTAAACATGTTTGTGAACCTATCTGTAGGATCCGTTTCTAATAGTGGAATTGCTGGGTCAAAGAATTATGCACATTTTAATTTGAGTTGAAATTTATTGCCAAATTGCAAGTTCATAGAGCTTGCAAAGTTTTAGATTCCACCAGCAATGGATGAGAACCCTGCTTCCTCATACCCATGCCAATCACAGTATAATTGTTAAACTGATAGGTTTTCTTCTTCACCAAATCAATAAGTGAAAAATGATAATTTAATGGAGCTTTAATTTGCATTTTTCTTATTTTGATTGACACTGAGCATATTTTAATAAGTTTTAAAGACCCTTTGTATTTCCTATTCTGTTCCTTATGTGTTAATTCCTTTGTCTATTTTCTATTGGGTTATTGATCTTTTATTATCAATTCACAGGAGCTCCTATTTTATTATCAGTTCACAGGAGCTCCTATATATGAACAAATTAGTACCCCATCCTTGTGATATTTATATTTGGTCATTTGTAAAAGAATAATTATTTTGCTGTTTTTGTTGTTGTTGTTTTTTATTCGCTATGTTTGACTCTTTGTGACCCCATGGACTTTAGCCTGACAGGCTCTTCTGTCCTTGGGATTTCCCAGACAAGAATATTGGAGTGGGGCTTCCCAGGTGGTGCGGTGGCCACAAGACACAAGAATACTGGAGTGGGTTGTCCTTTCTTTCCAGGTGATTTTTCTGAACCAGGGATTGAACCTGTGTCTCCTGATTGGCAGGTGGATTCTTTACCATTGAGCCATTAGACTTTGTATACTTAATCAATTTATTTAGCAGATATTTAGTGAATCTCTCTTATGCATTAAGCACTTGTTCCAGGCATTAGGTTATACAATAGTAAAGAAAATAGATCCCAATTCTTGCTACACGGAGCTTACATTATAGTGGAAGAGATAGTCAATAAAAATGTTTAAAAATATTTATAGAGAGGATTCACTAGTGGTCCAGTGGTTAGGACTGGACACTGCCAGGGAGTGATTCCTGGTCAGGGAACTAAGATCCCGCAAGTCATGTGGCATGCCCCCCCAATATTTATAGAGATAAATATATAATCAACCTTTTTTGGCTTCAGGATTTTGTATCACAATTGAAAGACTGTTTCCATTCTTAGAACTAAAAACTTATTTCATGGTTCCTTGCAGTGTCATGTTGTTCTTTTTTTAGACGTAAATCTTTGATCCACCTGGAATGTTAGGTATGAATCTAACTCAGTTTTTCTCTAGGTGCTCTATTAATTAAGATAAGGCTGAGTTGCTGTAACCAAGGAACTGAACTATGCTATGGGTCAAAGAATAGAAAAGTTGATTTTTGTCCTCACTTAACAGTTCCAGTGTGAGCAAAGGAAGTCTGCAGAACCACCCGTATCCACTGGTCACTGGGAGGCAGGTTCTGTCTGTCTTGTGGCTCCGTAGTTGTCTGTATGATCATAGCTGGGTTGCTATCATAGCTGGGTTCCTTCCGAGTGAAGGACGAAGGAGAAAGTCCAGGGCAAGTGATCACATGTCACTTCTAATTCCACTGGTGAGGACTTAGTCCTGTGATCACATCTAGTCGTGAGGGGGTGGGAATGCGATCTGTGCTGGTCAGCATGTGCCCAAGAAGTGAAGAAGGAATTTTAGTGGAAAAAAAGCAGTCTCTGTCACATTGACTGGTCATTGCAATTTTACCGAATAGTCCCAAATTTTCTCTTTTGATTTCTTTTGTCTTATAAATTCCCATATACATTGTAGGTTATTTCTGGAATATCTGTTTAGTTTCATTGATCTCTCTGCCTATGCATGTAGCAGGATCATGCTGTTTTTCTTAAACTCTTGGAGCTTAATATGTTTTTTCTCTTTTGTAGGGGTAGTTCCATTTTACTAAATTTTCATATTTATTTTAAATTTCCTTTATATAATTTTAATTTTTTATAGAATTTTTATATTTGTGTGTGTGTGGTTTTGAAAAATAAGGACTTTAATCATATCTAGTCACTACTCTCTCCATGCTAAGAAGACAACCTGTTAATATGATTATTGGGATTATGCTAAGTAAGTTTTGTGAGAGAAGGTCCATAGTTTTATGGTGATAATTTTTCTTATTTGGTGATTAATGTTACACAGTGTTTGGGAAACACTGATAATCTTTCTATATCCTTGACCCATGAAACGTATGTAAAATTGAAGTAGGAGAGAGGAAGGACCAACTTATCATAAGATATTGTTACTTTTATTTTAATACTTGATTTTTAATTATGACTTGGTAAGTGAAGCCTATTTCTCGATTAAAAGTTAATAAACTTGGAATGTGAAAAAGCAATATTCCCACTGAAGATAGAAAGTAGTTGACATTTCAGAAGATTATTGTATAAACTTGTTTGTAACACAAACCTGGGCAAATTTTTGTATATATAGATTTGATACTTATTGTTACTGCCTCTGAGAGTGAGTGTGTGTTAGTCTGCACCTTTGTTTAAATAATACACATCCCTCTTTTGTTTTCTCCTTTTACCTTTTTATTATAGAAAGTAAAACATAGATACAGATATCACACAAAGTATACATAGCTTAGTTAATTTTTGTAAGGTGAATATGTTTTGTGATCACCATGCAGATCAACAGACAGAATATTAGCAGCCCTTTAGAGCTCCTTCGAAGAAGGCAATGGCACCCCAATCCAGTACTCTTGCCTGGAAAATCCTTGGACGGAGGAGCCTGGTGGGCTGCCCTCCATGGGGTTGCTGGGAGTTGGACATGACTCAGTGACTTCACTCTAACTTTTCACGTTCATGCACTGGAGAAGGAAATGGCAACCCACTCCAGTGTTCTTGCCTGGAGAGTCCCAGGGATGAGGGAGCCTGGTGGGCTGCCGTCCCTGGGGTCGCACAGAGTCGGACACGGCTGGAGCGACTTGGCGGCAGCAGCAGAGCTCCTTGGCGTGTCCCCCACTTGTCATTCTCTCTCTCCAGAGGTAACGAGCTTCCTGACTTCTGTAGTAACTGCTTCGTTGCCTTTCTGTGTGGTTTCATCACCTGCCATTACATGTCGAGCTACTGTAATTTACTCTTGCATTTCTTTTTATATTTTTGAAGTTTCCTAAACCTTAGGTTACCCCTCCCTTAGGTTACCCCAGCCCTTTGCTTTCCTTACAGCTTATATGTTGAGAACCCGGCCATTTGACCTCTAATTTCCCACTGGCTGGGTTTGGTGATGGCATTGTGTTTGTTGAATGGTAGTTTAGGTTCACAGCGTGGGCATCCAGAATGCTCACTGATGCTGGGTAGTTCGTTGTTTCTAGGCTTCTTTAATGGGCAGAGGATAACCATGTATATTTATTATATGCTGCGTATATTTATTATATATATATAGAATACTCAGTGAGTTCATACTGATGCTTCCAATTCAAATTCAGTTTATATGGTTCTTGTTTAACCTTTTCAGTATTGTATCTCTAACTCCTTTATTCCACCCAGAAAATTTAGGTTGTCCAGAACAGCCCGAAACAACAGAGTTTGAATTGGCTGTAGTCACACATTTGCTGCCTTCCACAGGGTGCACGGTATTGTCGACGCCGCCGCAGCCCTGACACCGTATCACCGGTGATGAGGACTGAAAGGCGACAGAAGCAGCTCCTTTTTGATGTGCTATCCCCATTCTCTTCCCAGTGTTCAGGAGGAGGAATAGGGGATGTTTATAATTGTTGAAAATTCGGCAAACACTAATTAGCTTTCAGATGATATTTGGAGGAGAAAGACTTAATTTTGTTGGATGAAATGTTAGTTTTATAGTCATGTTTAGAAAAAGTCCTTATCTGTTAGAGAATTTGTGGGTGAAATGATGTGACTTCTGAGATTCTTGTTAAAATACATCAGGAATAAAATGGACAGAATACGGAAAATGAGATTGTTTGTTTTTGGAACTGGGAGGTCAAAATAGGGTTTATTATCCTTTTTCTTTATGTAACTTGAAACGCCTGTTATAGAATTTTTTTTTTTAAATTTTAAACACAGTGAAAAGACGAGGACATATGATAGAGAAAGAAGGTGATAAGGAAGGAATAGTCAGGGAAGGGAAATAGGAATAAAGAAAGCATCCTAAGCTGGTGGTTCGGTCTGGCTCAGTGGTGGTGAAGCTGGGTAGCATCTTGAATGAGGAGAAGGGAAGGCCAAGAGATGTGATGCCTCAAAGGAAGCCAGCATCTAAGAGGAGAGAGGCAGAAGAAGAAACTACCACCCAAGGACACTGAGCAGATCCAAACCAGAAACGTAAAGATAGCAGAGAGATGGAGCCTCCTAATTCCAGCTAGGGAAAAAGCCAGCGGGAGAAGGAGGTCACCAGCGCTGCTATGCTGCCCAGTGGGCCAGAGATGCCACCCTCAGCGTTCTCAGCATCACCCGAACTGCTGTGGGTCTGGGGGGATTCCTTGGCCTCATCTCAGGTCAGTCAGAGAAAAATCTTGGGAGTGAGGCTTCTGAGTCTGAGTTTCAAGGAAGCTGCCTTGTGAATCTGAAGGATAAGGTGAAGTGTACAGAGTTAGAACCTTACCCGGAGGTGTTTGGTAGTGGACTGAGTGGAGAGAGCGAGGACGTTCAAGGACCTCTGTAGAGTGCTCTTTGCAGGAGTTTTCTGCAAGGGGAGAAAAGGATGGGTGTAAGATGGTTTGGGACTGAAGGAGGTGGTGGTTGCTGAAATAGTTTTGCTTATAATAATGTAAGAGAGGTTTGCTTGTCACAGTGAAGGTATGAGTGGTTCCTCATGTGCGAGGATGACTGAATGGCAAGGCCAGGCATGCGGTCAGGGCCCACCAGCACCAGGGAGGTTACATTTTGGCAAGATCTGGAGTTTTGATGGCTCGGGGAGCTTGGCAATGGTCATTGTGGATTTAGATGTTCTATGCTTTAATATTTTGAATGACACACTGAAAGAGGAGAGGTAATCAAGAGTGCTTGAGAGGTCCTTCTGCTCCTCGAGTTCTCACCGGGTCTCTGTCCATCCCTGAGGAAGACGGCAGGAGCAGCGCATTTATGTTTGTCGTGGGCCCTTTGCTCTTAACCAGCGCTCCTCCTGCTCCTCTTCACAGCCTGTTCTTTCTTGTTTTCCTTTTCCTCGTAATCGGGTAACACTCACGTGGAGAACATCCAAGAGGGGTTGCCTGCCACGGGGTGGTGGTCTTCAGTTGTTTGCTTTGGGACTGACTCTTGGAGGGATTCCTCCATTTTCTGGACTTCCTAATGTCTGTCTTTGAAAGTTGTGGGGGAGGACTGAGGTGAGTACCCTGTTCTTCCTGCTTTTCTCTGCCTCGGGGTCTTTGTTCTCCGTAATAGGTTCGATTCATCATTTTTACCCTATAAACTTCCTACCTCTTTGTACTTGGGGGCGTCCTCTATTTCCTGGATTTTGTTTCTTCTCACTTAGTTGAGCACATTTATTTTTGCTTGCCATTAATTTCTGCTTTAGGTCCATTGAGCGTCTGGGGTTGCGTGGGTGGCTTTTGGTTACGCCGGTTTCCTGGTCTCTTTCCACGTGGTCCCAGAGCCTCTCCCGGTCTCATTTCTCCTCCTCCTTGTTTTCTGTTATGGTTACTTCGCTGCTGACTTGTTCATCTTGTACACTGACCCTGTGTACACGGCTCATTTTCTTTCTCATGATCGTATTTATACTTTTGATGGATATATTTAAATGAACAGCTGTGCATTTGTTGAGTCATACCACAATTATCTGATTCTGCTTTAGCTGCTCGACTGGCAAAAGCATATTTCAAGCTAAGTTGTGAGAGAATTCCATTAATCACATTCTCGCTGGGGAGGGGAGAGGAGAATAGACCACTAAGCAAAGTCTTTTTAAAGATTAATGTTAACTAGTTGTTCCATTATTTGAGAATAGATTGATTTGGTTACTATTTAAAGTGTCACCTGAAGAAACTTTATAAAGATATAAATAACTATAAAGGTTTAATGATATCAGTCAGGCTAAATTCTCTGGAATTGTTGATGCGAGGATAAAGTTAGAAGCTGCTCTATTTAAACAGATAAGGGGCCTTTAAAAGAGTTTCTTTCTGTAAAAGCTGTTGTTCTTGACTCAGCATTTGTTGAATTCCTTGGCTCAGATTTTGTTTCAAGCCTCCTGAACAGATAACAGATGATACAGAAGATGTTACAACTTTCTTTTTCTTTAAATGTATTAATTGCTAATTGTAACCTCTGATTGAGTCTTTGGCTTCCATCAGCCAGATCTATTTTTCTCTTGACACTTCCTCAGGGTTCTTTCTGAAGGTTATTAATAGGCATGGAAGCATGGCTTTCCAAATAGCGTCAATAACTGTTAGAACACAGGGGTGGGGTGGGGTGGGGGGGTGGGGGTGGGTGGAATATGTCAATTTCTGACTCGTAGGAGATGTATTTTCAAGCTCCAGAAGCTGTCTCCGAGGTCACTTGGGATGGCTCTGGGCAGATCAGCTGGTGTCTGCAACTAGAGAGCCAGGCAGTCCTGGCCAAATGGGCGAGTGTCCACCAGGGAGTCGTCTGGTATACCCAGAGTCTGCCAGCCATCTTTTTCTTTGGCTGCTGCTCTTGGATGACACTCTTGAAAACTGAAATCCAGGTTACAAATCATATCTTTTACTTTATTTCCAATACCTGGTTGGAGCTATATTCCATAGAGGATGAGGGGCAGCCTCTTCTCCCAGTCACTTCCTTGCCAGGCTGTTAAAAAAAAAAAAAAAATCCTGTAAACCTCACCTTCCTCTTCTCCACCCAACCCAAAGTGTAGCATTGGCTAAGAAGTTAAAATTAATGTGCTTTAATTCATATTACGTGCCTGGTATGTGCCAGGCACAGGGATGTATAGCCATGTGCCAGATAGAGTTCTTACTCTCATGCTACTTGAATTTTGGTGTGTGGAATAAGGAATGGGAGAGGCAGGGTCATAATAAAAACTAATAATCTAGTACATAAACGACAAATAGCACACAGTGCTAAATGCTGTGAAGAAGCTGGCAGGACACCCAAGGGTCTGAGGGTGGGGAGGGGCGATGGGGGAATGGACTGGAGTGTGTAGGGGAGTGTCGATGGGAAGAGCTCTGGTCAGGCTGCTAGAGAAAGGGTGGTTTTTCTTATCTCCACAGAAGTATGCTCTAGTGCTTCCTATTTGAAAAACAAAAAGAGATACACCTCCCTGGTGCTGACATCTTAATTTCTCCCCACCCTTCAAATTATTAGAGGTTAGTCCTGTTGGCCGTAGAATTGGGGCAGTTGTGTCAGATGGCAGTGCCCAAGCCACCGTTGGTCAGATGACTGGATGGATAGGAAGATCTGACTCTAAGGCTACAGGGGAAACTGCAGGCAGTTAGAAATCTGGCAGCGCTGAGAGGGCATCTAACTGAGGGCTTGGGGAGGAGGTAAGATGTTAGGTGGACGTCACAGTGCCTCATCTAAGAGGAGGGGGTGTGGGTGGGAGGTGGTGAATAAGAGGTTCCTATCCATCAGTAGGTTAAAAAACCCAAAAACTCCCAGTTGGTAGACTGGAGAGAGAGGAGCCCTGAGCTGCCTAAGAGAATAAAACAAAACAGCTGGGAGGTGATGGGTGCTATCAGTTGAAACAAAGCAGGAGAGCCGTGGCTATTTGATACAGAGGGAATGAAGTGGAAAATGAAGGAGAGTTTCCATGTAGTCAGGCGCATTGAAATAAAACCAGGTCTTGAGATACCAGAAAGGTATGTAGTGGGTGATCAAAACATTGGTATCGGAAGCTTAGCTTAGCTATTATCTGTGTGTCTGGTAGGGGTGTAACAAAGTCAGTTCCGTCCTGTATACAATTAAAATAAACCTACTGGGGATTCTTCGGTTCTACATGGTAGCTTATCTTAAACTGCTTATTTATTTTCATTCAGTAAAGCCTCATTTCCCTGCCCCTCACCCTTTTTTTTTTTAATATTATTCTTTTCCCGTCCATTCCAAACCATGTCTTGGGTCCATCTGTCACAGCTGGAATGTTTGGAGTGTAACTCTTTCAGTCAAAGTGCTTTCTTTCCTGAAATCATCCGTAATTATTTCCTCTGACCACAAGATGAACTGATCCAGGGGCTGGGTTTCAGTTCTGTAGTACTTGTCCAAGAAGCTATTTGTATTCATCTATCTTGAAAGATCAAATTACATGCTAATATTCTGAAAGTAACACCCCACCAGAAACCCTCCCGCAGCACTGAAGTCTATATAAAACCAAGTGCTGGCAACTTGCACATTGCCAGTTCAGACAGAGTGTGGTGTTAAAAATATTTAACAGGTCATTTGTGAACTGGAGAAAAGACCCTGACTTAACTTATATGGTATGATGGCTTTGGTTTAGCCTTTCTTTGCATCTATAACTGACAGCCCCTCTCCCTCTCCACCCTTTCCAAAGGCCCAGGTAGTTTGGAGCAAGCTGCCCTTGGGTTCTCTCTCTGCTTGTTGAGCAGAGAAGGGACGTAACTATTGTCACATAATGGCTGATTTTTGTCCCTCTTGGAGGTGGTGGTTGTAAGTATACCTTCCCTCAAAATTTTGTGTCTAGAATTTATCTTACTGAGTCTAACTTTGCCCCCAAATGTGCCTGACTTACACTAATTCCAGTTTTTATTTTACCGTGTGAGTTGCAAGAGAATTGAAGAATGAGGATGGGAGGTGGGAGGTAGATACTACTTGTATACTAGCAACATGACTTATTTTTCCTTTCACATCAAGATCTTTTTTTTTTTTTCGGGGTGGGGAGATAATTAGAGTATATGAAATTAATTTTGAGATTAGAGAAATGGAAAGAGGGCATGCTTGAAAGGTGACCCAAATAACCACGAGTAAAGATTGTTTTCCAAGAGGAAAATCAAGATAAAGTGCACAGTATGTTGAAAATTGGATAAAATGTTAATGATGACAAAAACAGACTGCTAAACAATGACTGGCTGGTTCAGTGAGGGTTGTGTACGTTGGTTGATTAGGACCTGAACTCTGGTTAGGGGGCTTTGAGTTTGACTTTGTGTCCTTGAGCGAGTTACTTCTACCTACTGATTTTTCTTGTCGGTAAAATGGAATTAATACGAATATTTATTTTAGAGCAGTGGTCCCCAGCCTTTTTGGCTCCAGGGACTTGTTTCGTGGAAGGCAATTTTTCCATCACTGGGGAGAGGAGGATGGTTTCAGGATGAATCCAGCACATTACATTTATTGTGCACTATATTTCTATCATTATTACATTAACTCTACCTCAGATCATCAGGCTTGAAACCCCAAAGCTGGGGACCCCTATTATAGAGTGTTATGGGGAGAGGTTAAACAAGATAATACATAGGGTCCCTAAGCACAGTGCTTGGTTACCTAAGTATCAATACTGTTACTGTACTAATGATGTGGTGTTGACAGAAAACTGAGGGAAAGCAGAATCACTCTATATTATATTAAAGAGAATTTTTTTTTCCCTTGTGGTAGGCATAACATAGGCCATATAAAAGATATATAACAGGACAGTCATGATAGTCCTCACCAACAGTGAGAGAGTATCTTTACATGGACAGTGGGAAAGTCATTGAAAATAGGAATGGATGAATGTACAACCTATCTTTCAAGATTCTAACTGGGAGATTGTTAGAAGTTGAATTGAGAAGAGTATCAAACAAGTCCCTATTGAACGAGTAGGTGCTCAGTGAATTATGCATTGAACAAATGGACAGACCTAATGAGTCTAGGCCACCAGGCCAGATGAATGAACATTTTGTAGGATTTTCTGATGGGAAAGAATCTCAAGGTTCCTCTTCCAGCTTCTCTTTCATCCTCTACATACAGATGACAAGTTGTATGCTGTTTATAAGTTTAGGTGTTAGAAGTACCTTTTATAGTATCAATAATTATCAACTAGATTACTTAATATGAGCCCTAAAGGTTGAATATAAAAGTGTACTATACTTTTGGTTACTCTGTGACTGACATCAAAATGCTTTGTGATTTTTGAGGGAATGTATTGCAGTGTATTGGTGGTTTTATCCAGCTGTAAAACTGTGATGAGAAAAAGAAGTGCCAAACTTGGTCTCAAGCCCACACATGTTAAAAATTGAGCTAAAGACTAGCTCCTTAACTGGATATCAGTCTGATCTATAAATGGAGTCTGAAAAGTACCATGGGATTTGGAAAGCAGTTCTGTTTTGCCCTGATGGTTTGTCTGTTTTTAGTGGAATATCATGGGCCTGTCCTGTCTCCCATGGGAGTAGTCCTGAGCCATTGTAAGAGATGATATGATTTAAAGAAGGGATGTGCGTTGACAGGAGGTCCCTATCCTTTTTCGGAGTAGCTCTTTGCCTTATGTCTGAAATATTAAGATCAGTTACCAGGGACAGAGAGCACTATCTAAGAACAGCAAGGAGTTGGTATGTACTGGAGGCAAAATTTTGCACTGTGAATCCTTCAGGTAATATTCTATAACCCCCAGTAGCCTATGAGTGTTTTCAGTTACAGATTTTGGGCTTAGAATATTGCAAAAGGATTTAGCTGGATTGCAGATGGACACCAGACCCCTTCTGATCAGTTTCATGTCTCCTTTAAACACTACCTAATTGCATACATAGAATACTATTCCTACTAACAGATGTGTGATGGCTTCCCTTGGCCACTGGACTTGTGGACATCGCTGATGTGAGAGAGTTTAAAGAGATTTCTTAACCTGTGGGACAGTAACATTTTTGTCAGGTATTGAACAAGTGCTCAGCTTAAGATATTTAGTACCATCTGATTACCTGGTATGGTAGAAGAATCGATCTTTTAGGAATGAGGCACTGGTTCTCAAAGCATGGTCCAGGATTCTCTGGAGTTTCTAAGACTATCTCAGGGGTGTTCCACAGTGTCTTCTTCTTCCAGTCACACAGACATATTCATGTGTGAAGCTGGATTCTTTATGTTTCAGCTGATGCCACATGTCGTAACAGATTGAATGCAGAGTCATATATGAGAATCCAGTTGCTTTCTACTAAGCCAAACATAGAGATTTCTCAAAATGCATAATAATACCATTTTTCTCACTACAATTTTTTTTGGGGGATCTATTCCTTTAAAATTAAAATTTTTAAATTAATTTTTATTGGAGTATAGTTGCTTTGCAATGTTGTATTAGTTTTTGCTGTATAGCAGAGTGAATCAGCTATACATATACATAGATCCCTCTTTTTTTGAATTTTCTTTCAAAAAATTGAGGTCACTATTAGAGCACTGAGTATAGTTCCTGAGCTATACAGTGGGTTCTCACTAGTTATCTATTTTATACATAGTATCAGTAGTATAGGTATATCAATCCTGATCTCCCAATTTCCTGCCCCCTACTCCCAAAACAAACCTTTCCCCCTTTGGTATCCATACGTTTGTTCTCTACATTTGTGTTTCCATTTAGTTCTTTTTTTTTTTTTTAATTTAGAAAAAAATGGGATAATATGTTGTTATTTAAAAACAAACACAGTAATTAAAACATTCTCCATTAAAAAATTTTAAAATTTCTAATAGAATAACTGTTGATAGAAATAGCCCACGTGACAAGTTCCTTAGAGTCCTCAATAATTTTCAAGAGTATAAAGAGATTCTGAGATCAAAATTTTTAAATCGCTGAATTAAAACATCCCTGAACTATTGATTATTGCCACTCTCTTCTCCCATTATCGCTTTCTCTTTTGGGCCAGCCCACTTCTGAAACTCCTTAGTTAAAAATACTTGAGTACAAAGGAGTTGAAAATTACTTTTAAAAGCAGTGTTTTCTTCTTAGCATATTTTAAACTTAGATCCCTGGGGCTTCAAGTTGGGACATTATCATATTGATGTTTTTCATAAATAAAATATCAGAAAATTTATTCCAGAACATTCTCCTTTCTGCATTTCTTTTACCTTTTTACTTTTGAAAGTACCCTTTTTAATAGCTGAGTTAACTGGTCAGCAGAGACAGTCCAGACACTGAAAAAGTGGTGACCAATAAGTGATGCTGACACGTTTTCCCGAAGATTTTTGGCGAGTTTTGAGCTGTCTCTCTCTAAACAGCAGATTTTGTTTGGAAGCCTGAATTTATAACTCTTTTTTCCCTCCCCTGTTTTCCATTTAGGAGCCTAAATTATTGTCAATTTTGCTTGCACAATAATAATCAGTTAAAAGGTGTTTAGGTATAGGAACTTTTGTTGGTTTTGTGACAGGAAAAACTGCCAGTGGTGATTGTCTTTAGACTTATTTTTTAAATTGTGAAAGAATTCTTGATTTTAAAGCTCTGGACTTGTTACCTGCTGACTATTATTACCTGCACTAAATTCTAGACAATAAAGTTAACCGTTGATAAATGCCTTAATCTTGCTATTCCTTTGCAGGAAGCTTTTGTGTTGGGAGTGTGTAGGGGGCATTGCTAATTCTTTGGAATTTAAAGTTAAACTGATTAGTTCAGGGAAATTTGAATTCAGCAAGTATTAAATGTGCACCTACTTGGCTTTGGTAGCGATGAACAAAATAGACTATAGATTTTACTATAATGTTTATAGTCTAGTGAGGGAGGCAGATGAGTATGAATATGTAATTATTAATTATGATAAGTGGTATGAATGAATAACAAAATGGTATGTGAGAGTATGAGGGTATAGGAAAGCTTCTAGAAGGTAGTGACATTGGAGACTTGAAAGATGAGTAGGAATTGGCCAGATTGGATCCTGAAAGATGGGCCCAATCACTGGGAGTAGCAGCAGTGTATATAGAGAGGTCCAGAGACAGGCAGGAAGCTGGCCAGTTGGTGTGCCAAGGACTTTGGAGTGGTGAAGGGCTTTGAATGTAGGGAGGTGAGTAGGAGGCTTACTTACTAGGGCTTACCATGTTTTACCCAGGTTCTGGCTGGGGGCTACCTCCCCTGACCTTCGTGGGTTTTCTCTCCTTATCACTCTTCTCTATAAGCTCTCTGTATCCTAGCCTGGTGGTTTTATTTTCATGTGAAATATATCTTAAGTCCTTAGGATGCATCATGCTTCCCCCTGGCCACAGGGTCTGTGTAGAAGCCGAGAAACTGTCTTTTTCCTTAAATGACCTCCTGTCTCCACCAGAGTGTTCACTGCTGCAACACAAACACATGCATGCACACACACAAACACACACACAAACAGAACTCACAAACTCTCACCCTTTTTGTAGTACCTCCTACTCAGCTTTCTAGTTCCTGTTTAGATATAATCTCCCCAGGGAAGCTCCTCCACCCTCCAGAAAAATTTCAAGTTGTTTTGTTAGCAATCTTATTTAACTCTCTTTCTTCCTAACACTTAGTTCAGTTTTTAACTGTGCAGTCTTCTGTATGGTTATTTGAGTACCACCATAGATAGACTGTGTAAGCTCCATAATAGTAAGAACCATGTTTGTATATCTTTATCATTTTAAGTTTCTAATTTCTAAAACACAGCAGGCTTCCAATAGTTGTGGAAGGAAGGAGAAAAGATGGGCTGGAAATTCAAAGATAAGACTGTGATAGTTCAGTGGTTTTCAAAGGCTTTTGATGATTATATCTCATTAGTTAAAAAGCTTTTTCAGTGTATACCCTCAGTGTGTATGTTGCTTATAACTGTTATACAAAATAAATCTACATACTATAAAACATACATAAAGTAGAATTTTTAAAAAGATTTAAGGTGAAATATTTATGGTATTGCTAATGGTAATGATATTGTATTATTGACGAAAATCTCAAGTCACTCAGGATAATGTTTATTGTTTGTGATACTGGATGCAAATCAGTTTTTAATGTATGTTTTAATTTTGAACTTGGTGAGCCTGCTTCATGTCACATTGAACTGAATGTTAATTGCTTTTCTCTGGTAAACTGATTAACCACTAGGAATAGCGATATCAGCTCCACCATTTTCTTACTATTCTCTGATACTTATTAATAACATATTTAATCTGTAGTTAATATTTTTGGGGGCTCCAAAATCACTGCAGATGGTGACTGCAGCCATGAAATTAAAAGACGCTTACTCCTTGGAAGGAAAGTTATGACCTACCTAGATAGCATATTCAAAAGCAGAGCCATTACTTTGCCGACTAAGGTCCGTCTAGTCAAGGCTATGGTTTCTCCAGTGGTCATGTATGGATGTGAAAGTTGGACTGTGAAGAAAGCTGAGTGCCGAAAAATTGATGCTTTTGAACTGTGGTGTTGGAGAAGACTCTTGAGAGTCCCTTGGACTGCAAGGAGATCCAACCAGTCCATTCTAAAGATTAGTCCTGGGTGTTCTTTGGAAGGAATGATGCTAAAGCTGAAACTGCAGTACTTTAGCCACCTCATGCGAAGAGTTGACTCATTGGAAAAGACTCAGATGCTCAGAGGGATTGGGGGCAGGAGGACAAGGGGACGACCGAGGATGAGATGGCTGGATGGCATCACTGACTCGATGGACGTGTCTGAGTGAACTCCGGGAGATGGTGATGGACAGGGAGGCCTGGCGTGCTGCGATTCATGGGGTCGCAAAGAGTCAGACACGACTGAGCGACTGAACTGAACTGAACTTCCTTAATGGATTTAGAACACTTGAGATTTGGAGAGGGCTCATTTCATTGTATCTAGCCATAAGAACCTGTGAAAGTGAAAGTCGCTCAGAAGTCTTGTCTGACTTTGCAACCCCATGGACTATACAGTCCATGGAATTCTTTAGGCCAGAATACTGGAGAGAGTGGAGTAGCCTTTCCCTTCACCAGGGGATCATCCAAACCCAGGGATCAAACCAAGGTCTCGTTCATTGCAGGTGGATTCTTTACAACCTGTGATTCCACTTAAATAAACCTTCAAACCTGACTATTCTAGAAGCAAACCATGTCCACTCTTTCACATTAGATAACTTCCACTTCCACAAGATACCTCTTGTAGTGGATTGTCATAAAAGATGAAGTTATCACTCTATTAGAGTAAATCATTTTTTAAATAGGATGCAAGTTTTAGTATATTTATTCCATAATTTAATGCATTATTTTGTATGGCCTGTGGAAGTATGTACCCCTTTGGGGGCAAGTAGGCCAGTGCTGGAGACTGACGTAGACAAATGATTAATTCTGAACGGTGTTAGACCACTGCTGAGAGGGGTGAAATTACTGCTGATGGAGAGCTATTGCACCGAGTATTTGCCTTTTGAACTGGATCATGAATGGCAGGAGGAGGGAGTTGGGTAGGGAGAGAGGTAGAGGGGCGGCTCAGGTCACCTGGAGTGGAGGCAACCAACAGAGTGCTTCTGTTCAAAGGCACAGACTTTTGTAAGGATCCCAGGGGGAGGTGAGGCATTTGTATATTAAATAAGGGCTTGCTCTAGAAAAGATCTATGGTGAACATGGAAATAATACTAACAACAACGGAAACAGAAAAAAGGGTCTCTCAAGGAAGACCACTAAACTCTCCTTTAACCCCTTCCCTCACTTTGCTATTAGGGAAGAGAGAGTCTGAAATGCAATTGTAGACAGATTGGGGTGGTAAGACAGAATCGGAGAAGGCAATGGCACCCCACTCCAGTACTCCTGCCTGGAAAATCCCATGGACGGAGGAGCCTGGAAGGCTGCAGTCCATGGGGTTGCTGAGGGTCAGACATGACTGAGCAACTTCCCTTTCACTTTTCACTTTCATGCACTGGAGAAGGGAATGGCAACCCACTCCAGTGTTCTTGCCTGGAGAATCCCAGGGATGGGGGAGCCTGGTGGACTGCAGTCTATGGGGTCAGACACGACTGAAGCGACTTGGCAGCAGCAAGACAGAATAGGGGTGTGGGGCACGAACAATCAGACTACTAACGAAAAAGTTTGATTTTAAGATGATGAGTCAGAAGGTGTCCATTCCAAACAGCTTAGATAGCAGTGGGTTCTTGTTGTTTGCTTTAAAGCTATAAGAGTACCATAGCACATGAACCTTTTCCTTAAAGAACTTTACCCATTTTCTATTTTTGCCATCTAGAAGATTGCAACTAGTTCAAGGTTTAATTTTTTTAAATTATTCTTTGTAATAAAGAATTAGTATAACCAAACTCTCATCATAATTTCCAAAATTTTGCAGGAATTACTCAAATGGAAAAGTTTTCTGTTGCTGTCCTTTGACTCAGAACATTGAGCTTTTGCCCATGTAGTTTTAGGGCAGTATCAACTGAAAGTTTATATATCTTATTTTCTCTCCAATATAGTTTCATATGTTAAAATTTTATTTGATTTCTTCCTGTCTTGATTGTGTCTATGCTTTGTTAAGTTTAAAGTTAATGTAAGAATACATTGCTTTGTCATAGATGAATTATAAGCTATAGTTTTGTGTTTTACTTTTTTTTTCTTTTTAGGGCTCTATGATGATTATAAATTGCTTCCCCTCTAATCCTTTTGATGGAAAAGTAAAGCTGAAATGTAGTAATTTGGCTTGGATTGGGCTTCCCTTATAGCTCAGTCAATAAAGGATCTGTCTGCAGTGCAGGAGACCCAGGTTCGATCCCTGGGTTGGGAAGATCCCCTGGAGAAGGAAATGGCAACCCACTCCAGTATCCTTGCCTGGAAAACCTCATGGACAGAGGAGTCTGGTGGGCTGCAGTCCATGGGGTCACAAAGAGTTGGACACGACTGAGCAACTAACACACACATTCAGTCACTTAATCTTCAGCATCATGTTAGAACAGTCTATCCATTCTTCTCAGAATTCTTGTTGCCAATTCTGATTTCAGTGGAATAAGATAAAATTCAAACTTAAGTCCTTATGAATACCCATCCTTATAATTCCTTTAGGAATACCTAGCCTTATAACTAAGAATTTTTCGTGTCCCTTTTGAACTCTTTATAAGAGGGAAGACTCAGAGAATGTTGTCTTGGATTGGCCACCAGTAGGAGAGAAATCTGATTAACACTTGAAGATGATTTATTTAGATCTATGTAAAGGGTACATGTTTAAATTACTAAGAAGTAAGGTAACATATGTAAGAGGGATTTGTAAGAAAGGCCTTGAATGACAAGTTTAAAGATGGTATGCTTCATTTGTCTTCCTGCAGTTACATTTTTCTGGGGGAGCTCACTGAACTCTTTTTGATTTTTTCCCTCCACAGTTGTACAATGGTGGATGGAGTGATGATTCTTCCTGTGCTCGTGATGATTGCTTTCCCTTCCCCTAGTATGGAAGGTAAGTGGCTCACAGTTGGGTAGGATAAGTATACTGTGTAATGTTTACTGTCAACTAGCTTGTTCTTAAACCTGTCAGACTTAGTCTTCTTTTTAGAGCTGTTGAAAGGAAGGTAAAGAGATTGTCATCTGCTTCCTCCCTGCACACATGTATGGCCTTCTCCATTATCAACATTCCCCCAACCAAGGTGATCCACTTGTTATAATTGATGAACCTACACTGACACATCATAATCATCCCAGTTTATAGTTTATATTAGGGTTCAGTCTTGGTGGTGTACGCTTTATGGGTTGGTCAAACGTAAAATGACTTATATCCATTATTAAAGTATCAGAGTATTTTGCTGCTCTAAAAGTCCTCTGAGCTCCACCTACTTGTCCCTCTCCACCTCTGCAACATCTGCCCACTGCTGATGCTTTTATTGCCTCCGTAGTTTTGTCTTTTCTAGAATGCCATGTAATTGGATTCATACACTGTATAGCCTTTTCATATTGGCTTCTTTCACCTAGTATTATGCTTTTATGTTTCCTCCACATGTGTTCATGGCTTCATAGTTCTTTTTAGCACTGAGTAATGTTTCATTGTCTGAATGTACCATAGTTTATTTATCCCTTCAACTATTGAAGGTCATCTTGATTGCTTCTGTCACGCGAGTGTATGTTCCCCAGTTCTTTGCCTCGTCACAGCAAAGATTTGGAGCAAGGGACATTAGAGCCCTCGGCGCGTCACAGCTCTCGGGTCTTGGACAAACCGTGTTATAGCTCTTAGGCAAATCAGTGTTACAGCTCTATTTTATTTAGAAGACAGCAGGAGAATCCATCCTCGAAGTGTGAGGGCATGCCAACTCAAAGATTTGAAGGGAAGAGAGTGGAGGAGCGCGTGGGAGAGGGGGGAGAGAGAGGGAGAGAGAGAAAGAGTGCACACACGCGGGAGAGGAAGAGAAGGGGAAAGTGCTTTGGCTCCTCCTTGTATATGTTTTCTTCCACCTGGGCCCACCCTATGCAAATTGGGCTTAGCCAGGAGTGCTGTTTGTTCTACCTGAAGTCTTCACTCTGGTCCTCGGACCTTCCTTGTTTTTAGCCACCGCCGTTTTGGACTCTGTTTCCCTATTCTACCTACCTAACATTCCCCCCTCAAGAGATGGGAGGCCTAATTCTTTGGGAATAGGAGCGTTGAGGTCTTTCTGGCTACTTCCTGCTGAACTGGTGCGGTGAGGGGTATTGGGCCTCCCCCTCTTGCTAGTCTCAAGCCTCAGAGTCCTTATAGCAGTGTGTCCATCTAAGAGTGATATTTTTTGTGGTCGGCTGCAGTTTTATATCTTTGTTGAACTGGCACTGCATGTTGTAGCATGTTGACCCGGGCAGAGACAAAATACTTGGCACTGGGTGGGATTGTTGGAAGAGGGTGTTTGCTATGACCAAGGCATTTTCTTGGCAAAACTCTATTAGTCTTTGCCCTGCTTTATTCCGCATTCCAAGGCCAAATTGCCTGTTACTCCAGGTGTTTCTTGACTTTCTACTTTAGCATTCCAGTCTCCTATAATGAAAAGGACATCTTTTTTGGGTGTTAGTTCTAAAAGGTCTTGTAGGTCTTCATAGACCCATTCAGCTCAGCTTCTTCAGCATTACTGGTTGGGGCATAGACTTGGATAACTGTGATATTGAATGGTTTGCCTTGGAAATGAACAGAGATCATTCTGTTGTTTCTGAGATTGCATCCAAGTACTGCATTTTGGACTCTTTTGTTGACCATGATGGCTACTCCATTTCTTCTGAGGGATTCCTGCCCGCAGTAGTAGATACAATGGTCATCTGAGTTAAATTCACCCATTCCAGTCCATTTTAGCTTCTCTCTGGATCCTGACAAATCCACCTCTTATCGCTTTGTACATAATGAATTTTTGCAATGAGACATCAGGGCCTGAGTTTCATTAGTTTTGGCCGAGCTTGAGTCCCAGGAGAGAGCTGCAGGACAGGAGGAAAAAGCAGTGGGAAAAATGTGCCAAGGAATCCCCTTCATAGCCCGCTGGAAAATTTGCTAAATATCTGACCAGTGCTCACAATTTCATTGGTCTGATTTGGCACAGAGAAGAGAAAGGACAGAAGAACCCCACCGGCTCGTGTAACAGCTGCCGGGGCTCAGCAGATCGCGCCTTTGGGACATGCTGAGGAGCAGCCTCTCCAGCGTCCCTCAGTCGTGCCCCCTGCCGCCCGCCTGTTTGCAGGAGGTTTGAGGAAACAAGAAACGAGAGATTGTAAAGGAATGAAGATTTCGTTAGGCGTGTCCCTCCAGCGAGGACCTCTTACCTTAACTGGAGGTCTTCTGGGATCTGAGACGGAGCTTTCTGCTGAGTCTGTTTTCCGCTGTCCCGGTTTCCAGCACGATGGGCCTTCCCCTGCGCTGGGTTTTCGCTTCCGTCTCTACCGCGGGAGCTTCGCTGAGTTGGGCTCCTGCTGTGCCTGGCCTCTTCCGCGTGGAGGTTGTTTCAGCCAGGTTACATCCGAGTCACGGCACCACAGATGTCACGCGAGTGTATGTTCCCTGGTTCTTTGTCTCGTCACAACAAAGATTTGGAGCAACGGACATTAGAATCTTCGGCGCGTCACAGCTCTCGGGTCTTGGACAGACCGTGTTATAGCTCTTAGGCAAATCAGTGTTACAGCTCTATTTTATTTAGAAGATAGCAGAAGAATCCATCCTCGAAGCGTGAGGGCATGCCAACCCAAAGATTTGAAGGGAAGAGAATGGAGGAGCGCGTGGGAGAGGGGGGGGGGGGGGGAGAGAGAGAAAGAGTGCACACACGTGGGAGAGGAAGAGAGGGGGAAAGCGCTTTGGCTCCTCCTTGTATATGTTTTCTTCCACCTGGGCCCGCCCTATGCAAATTGGGCTTAGCCAGGAGTGCTGTCTGTTCTACCTGAAGTCTTCACTCTGGTCCTCGGACCTTCCTTTGACCTTCCTTGTTTTTTAGCCACCGCCATTTTGGACTCTGTTTCCCTATTCTACCTACCTAACACTTCCAAGTTTTGGCAGTTATAAATAAAGCTTCTGTAAACATCTGGGTACTGGATTTTGTGTGGGTATAAGTTTTCAACTCCTTTAACAACAAGGATTGTGATTGCTGGATTGTATGTTAGAACATGTCTAGTTTTGTTAGAAACTGCTAAGCTGTCTTCCAAAGTGGCTGTTATATTTTTGCATTCCCACTAGCAATGTATGAGAGTTCCTACTGTTCCACATTCTTACCAGCCTGTGGTAGTAACAGTGTTCTAGATTTTGGCCATTGTTATAGGTATGTGATAGTGTCTCATTCTTTTAAATTTGCGTTTTCCTGATGATGTATGAAGTATGCAAAAAGCACCTCTTTTCATGTGCTTATTTGCCATCTGTATATCTTTATTTAAATGTCTTTAAGGTCTTTGGCCCATTTTCCAATTGGGTTGTTTTCTTATTGTGTAATTTTTAGAGTTCTTTGTATATTTTGGATAACAGTCCTTTATCAAATATGTCTTTGGTATATGTTTTCTTCCAGTCTGTGGTTTGTCTTGTCATTCTTTTGACATTATCTTTCACAGGGCAGAAATTTTTAATTTTAATGGAGTCTAGCTTATTAATTGTTTCTTTCATGGATCATACTTCTAAAAAGTTATTGCTTTACTCAATGAGGTCATCTAGATTTTCTGCATTATTAATAGGAGTTTATAGTGTTTGTATGTTACAGTTAGGTCTGTGCTCTATTAATATTAATTGAATAATTTTTATGAGGAGGGTATAAGTTCTGTGTCTAGATTTTTGGGGGCATGTGAACACCCCCTTTTTATAATATATATTTGATAATGTCCCTTGATTTTCTTAAAATGTAATGCTTATACACACCAAAACTTTCTTATAAATGTAAGTTCTAAAAATTCAGTATAATTCCTTGTCTGAAATAGAAAATTCTCTTAATATGTAATTAACTATATCATATAATTAAAATGGTATTTATAGACAAATGTAATATAGTATAGTTGGGCATGAGTACACTATAAGATATAATGAAGCAACAAATGTTTGTATACAGACATTTATGTACACACGTATATATTAATCTTTGATGTCTTAGAAAACAGAAAATGCATTGGTATGTTTTGTTTTCTAAGATATCAAAGATTAATATATATGTGTGTGTATATAAGTGTTTGTATTCTTATTGGTACAAGTGAATTTATTATATTGATGATTTAATTAGCACAAGTGATCTTGCCTGCCGTGACTGAATTTTCTGAATTGGTGAACAAATTTTGGTAGAATCAAATCAGGGACTATTTGTCCCTTGATTGATACAGTGGCTATATTTTGAGTAAATTTCATGTACATTAAGACAGTGTAAGACATACTTTCTATTTTTATGTATAAAAGTGTTAGGTATTAAGTTCAATTAATTATACAAAGAGTTTTCATGTGAATGAATGTTTACTGTAACAGTGAGAACCTAAAGGGGCACAGGTAACTTAGTTATGTGAGGTCACACGGGCAAAATGCTTTGGCATCTGCTGGCTTTACTTGTTCTATCTTCTCTTCTCCCCATTTGTAAAAGCTACTTAAGGATGATACTGCCCATGCAGAGCCCACAAAAGAGATAATCAAGAGAAAAGAAAATAAAAGCTGCCTGTAATTCCCTGCACTTACATGTAATTGCTTTTAGCATGTTGGTATAAATCTTTCTAGATATATAATGAACTCTATTTTATTGTGCATTAAGCAGTTTGGACTTTATTTTTAAAGGGTTGCTCCATGAAGAGTGGTGCTTATGGTGTGAATCTCAGCTTTGTTGTGATCAGATGGGCCAGTAAGACTAATAATGTGTCTGTTACAGGCTCTTGGGGGTATAGTGATAGGCTTTATACATTTGATAAGTTTCCAAGGAGGCATACAGTACGACAAGTTAGTGTAGCCAGCACTCTGGAAAAACAGTACTTGATACACTAGAAGTCTGTTTTGTTATATGTTAGGTTATAATATTTGATCTGTTCCTGCTTCCTTCCCATCTTCATTGACATATATTATAGATCTGCATTGTCCTGTCTGGGAGCTGCCATATGTAGCTATTGAGCACTCTCATTGCAGCTAATACACATTGAGATGTGCTGTTAAGTATAAAGACACACTGGGTTTTGAAAGACAGTAAAAATGTGAATTTTATCTGTTCCTTTTTACAACTATGAAAATTTACAGTTACATAAAGTAGTTCCTACTATGTTTTTCTATTGGAAAGCACTCTTGTCAACCAATTTAGGTATCGAAAGTCTGTATCCCACTCTAAGCAGTGTTGTTTGACACAGTCCAGTAATATTTCAGTCATTTAAATTGGCACCAAAAATATATGAAATAAGGATCCTGCATGGAAGTTTAAAGGAGTAGAAGGTATATTAACTAGAAGATAGGTTGAATGGTCTTAGGTTGAAGGAATGAGGAATAAGAAGAAATGGACTGGGAACATTTGATGGCTTAATCGTAGTTCTCAGCTGAGTTTATTTTATCCCCCAGAGGACACTTGATAATGTCTAGAGACAAAAGGCAAGTTGCTCAGATTTTCCCTTTTTTTGTGGCTATACAATATGATCATAATAAAAAAGTGAAGACCATTGTGAAATGAAATCCCTCCAAATTCCATGTGCTTCTCTAGATACACAGTATGGTAGGGCACTCCTTCAAGTTTCATGTGCTGTCCTGGTTAGACTCATGGTGTAGGCACAATAGAAATAAAAGAGAGTAGAAAAGAAATTGAGGTAGAAATGTAGTATGAATAGAGAAGAAGTGGAGAACAAATGGGGGAAGAGGAAGTGAAAAGGGCCGTTATGAAAAAGTATTAGCAATTCAGCCATTGGTTATTTTTTCCTGCTTTAAGCTCTTAAGCTGCCCAAAGAATCAAGCAAATGACCTCTTATTGCCACAGTGAAGGTCTGTAATGAAATGTGTTAGTCTGGCTGAAATGGAAATGGATGCCACTAAGGTTTTGCTATTGAATATAACACCACCACTAGGATGTTTATAAGTATGGAAAAAACACATCATCCTTTAGTTACAATAGCTTTTAAAAAAACAAACAACAACACAATATCCAGCTATAACCTAGAGTGTGCTAATCATATTAGTCTTGTCTTCCTTCTATGACTCAACTCCTTGTTAACTATTAACAGCATATTCTATGAAAAGATTCTTTGTTTTTGCATGTTTACTAGAAAAAAATTTTAAAACACCACTGAGAACTCTTAATTGTAATACACTCTAATATACTCAACATTAGTCATAAAGTAAATGTTAAGTACAAAATACTTAACTGAAAGAGGTAAATAATAGGGAAGAGAACTAAAAGCTTTATATAAGCCTCATAGATTGTCTTGTGCAGGGTTTTAGATGACCAAGGAAAGGAACCCATGTTTGATGTTTGTATTAGAGTAGCTATGGCACCATATTAATTGGGTTCAGTGGAGCTAGATGGCATTCTTGGTGCATAAATAAAATCATAGCGATTTTGTTCTAATATATATTGTTGGGTGTTATACTCCTCTTAGTCTACTAAAAACAAACAGAAAAAACAAAGGTTCTTTCCTTTTGTCTACCAAAATACTCCCAAATGTCTCTTAAACATTGATTAGATATAGTGATAACATTTTAAATAACAGGTCCCAAATACTGATTTTGGCAAAGTTTGACTTGGTCCCCAACCATTTTTGGCACCAGGGACCACTTTCATGGAAGACAATTTTCCCACAGATGGTGTTGAGGTGGAGTGAGGATGGTTTCAAGATGATTCAAGCACATTACATTTATTGTGCACTTTATTTCAATTATTATTGCATCCACTTCAGATCTTCAGACATTAGATCCAGGAGGTTGGAAACCCCTGTTTTAGAACATTTTTAATTTCTATGGAATCCTAAATACTCTGGGGCCAAAAAGACCTCATGAGTCTGGAAAATACTTACTTTTTAAATACACACTTTAAAAATGATTTATAGGTACTATTTATTGAGTGGTTAGTATGTGTCAGATGTTAGGCTGTTTTATATATATTATTTTCCCATAATCCCTACCATTTCGCTCATGAAATAGGTTAGTGGGAATGTGCTTTTGAATTGATCTAGGCTATTGCTTAAGATTATACAGCTTGAACAGGGCTTCCCTGGTGGCTGCAGTGCGGGGAAACCTAAGTTTGATCCCTGGGTCAGAAAGAGCCTCTAGGCGTGGCAACCCACACTAGTATTCTTGCCTGGAGAATCCCATGGACAGAGGGGCTTGGTGGGCTACAGTCCATGGAGTCACAAAGAGCCGGACACAAGAAAAGCTGCTTAGCCCTCACGCATACTTTGAGGAATAGTGTTCAAGAGTTTGTCATTATCAGTCTTCTTCAGAATTTGCATTTTTGTACCCTAAATTAGCTCCATCCACTGGCACTGTATTTGGCACATAGTGGAACCAGCTCAATCCAGTCTATATGACAGGCTGACTGGAGAGCTCATAATAGTGAATGATGAGTTCCTTTTACCTGGTTTGTGTTTTTATTTCTCTCTCATACTAGTATTCATTTTTCACATTCATTATATATACAACTCCAGCTGCAGGAAGAGTTTTATTTGCTCTCATGGAGAAGAGCACTTGAGTCCTAATTACCCGTATATCCTTCCTTTTCCTTCCCATTAATAAGACTAATCATGCTCTAATACTGCTATCATGCCACCCAGGAGAAGGCCATTTTGGTCCGAGAAACTCCTTGTTTGGTTTTACCTTTGTCCCCATGAGCTTCTGCAGGGATGAACATGACACAAATAACTTAGAGTGGAATACCATACTGCTTCTTCAAAAATATTTCAAAGCTAAGCTGACCCACATTTTATTACATTTGCAAGCCATAGTTAGATTTTATTACAGCAAGTTTTGTTGCCGTAAGAGATTCTGGCCTGTCCTGGAGAAGATTGCTAAGTACTAAATTATTTTCTGGGTTGACTTGATTTTACTATTTCCAAAGCCATCACTACTCAGACTTTCCAGCCCAATTACCCAGTGAGGGAAGGAAGGAGATCACTTCAATAGACTTTTTGTTAGGGTCAACAAAGGTGCCCCTCTTTGCCACTGGGGGTGAAGAATAGAATAAGCCTTTCTTTGAATTTCTCATTATTGAGAGTGCAGGAAGTTCGTGAAGGGGTGAATGAATGTAAGAGAAATGTCTCCGTATTAAATTTGTTGCTCTCATTTCTCATTACTGTAATTTATTCCTTTTGTTCAGAATAAAATCTTTTTTTAACACATCATCGTATGAGTGATTTGCTGGGAAGAGAGATGAGATGCACCGAGCTGTTAGTCATGAGGACCTAAAATGTAAATATCAGATGAAGCTGTGCACGTTCAAGATACCGCTTCTTCACTGTCACATTTTCTCACCTACCAGAGTGAGTGTATTATTGATGCAAGGTGAGCTGTGACAAAGCTTCCTTTCAGCTTTTCCTTCCTGGGGAATGTTTGTTTCAGCTGTATGTAGTTAAACTAAAGCCACATCCATTTTTTTTTTCTCTAGTGAACACTATAAAATGCTCATATTCAGTGCATGTGTATGAAAGAAGTTAGTCGTAGGGTGTGGAACAAACTTGAAAATTCAATCAGAGTCAAATATTGAACAGATGGGAAAGCAAATCCAAGGCCCTAGCTCATTAAATGGTTTCCTGTGGTCAACAGTGAGCGGGCAGTGCAACAGTATCCACGCTTGTCTCTTATAGAGATCTGTCTCAAGGGGGAAGAACATGGATGCCATCTCCTCCTTATGGAAAAACTGGGGAAGCAGGAGATTGGTAGGCATGTCATGTGTGCTCTGTTTTGTTTTTGAAAAGTAAACACCAAGGAAAACAAAACATGTTAAAAAATTAATTTGTAAGGGAAAGGGCATAGGAGAAGGATAAATTAGGAGTTTGGGATTAGCAGATACAAACTACTATATATAAAATTAGATAAACAAGGTCTTACTGTATAACACAGGGAATTATTATATTCAGTGTCCTGTAATAAACCATAGTGGAAAAGAATATGAAAAAGCATATATATGTATGTATAACTCAATCACTTTGCTGGATACCAGAAACCACATTTCAGTAAAAAATTAAAAATGAAAAAAAATTAATTTGTAACTCTTCAAATACTGCTGAGAACCTCCCTCTGCCATCTAGCATGACCTCAGGCAACTTCCCCTGATAATGGTTATATGCAGTAATTACTCAGAACTCTTGTCGATTCCAAGATAGTGTAAGGCGCAGGGTGGGGCAACCTTTAAGATCTTCCCTGACTCACAGGAAGAAACACTTTAGAGCTGGACTCAGTGCACCTGCATTTAGAAACATCATGGAGTAGGACTCACACACATCTGAAAAGAAGATTTCCTGAAAGAGCTATCACTCCATGTTTAATGTACTCCTGTTTCTTCTCTTTTTTATTCTATTTAGTTTTATTTCTTTTAGACAGAAAGAAACCTTCTCTTGAACTGCTAAATCGATTTGCCTATCCAGAAAGGGTCATAACCCACAGTTTAAGAAAGATAGCTCCCCTCTGCTCCCAAGAGCTCGTATTGCTCAGAAGTCCTTGCTGCCCTCAGGTGAAAACTCTGACAGCTAACTCAGACAGTCTCCAACAGTGTTGCTCCAGACCTTTTATTATTATTATTATTTTACAACTTTATGTAGCCTGCCATTCGCTCTCTGCAAGCCAGTGATTTGACAGGAAGAGGAAAGTTTACATTTGTGCCTTCTCAGCCGTGGTGGTAACACTGGAACAGCTGCTGCCTGATTCTAATCAGCTGAATCTGAGCTCTGCAGAGCTGGGTGTTTCCTAGATCCTCCACAATGCTGCATCTAATTCTTTGTTATAGGTTAGAGTGGAGCATGGACTTTCTGAGGATATGTATATTTACGGGATGTGGGAAGGAAAGAAGGAACAGGAGGGAGAATGAGAAGTTCCTCTTGGAAGGGAGTGGTGAAATATACCTTAAAGCAAAAACAAAAACCCCTACCTATATTTTTAATTCAAATGGTGACTTGGAGCAGGGAGTAGCCTCTTTTATTTATTATTTGCTGAATTTGTTTATTTTCTGAATTCTGGTATTTACACCAAGCCAATACAAAATTCTCCCCTCCAAATAATAAATCAGACCCATTCAGGAAAGTTGTAAAAATAGAGAAAGCAAAACAAATAGTCCAGTTTAAACTTTGACTCCCGTGAAATATGCTGCAGAATGCCATGTAGAGTTAAACACTCATGTCTTCTGTTTATCTTTCACATCATTTCCTATTTCATGAGCTTCAAACAGGCAGTTTTGCTAAGGTTTAGGAAGAGTTGACTCATTGGAAAAGACTTTGATGCTTGGAGGGATTGGGGGCAGGAGGAGAAGAGGACAACCGAGAATGAGATGGCTGGATGGCATCACTGACTCGATGGACAAGAGTCTGAGTGAACTCCGGGAGTTGGTGATGGACAGGGAGGCCTGGCGTGCTGCGATTCATGGGGTCGCAAAGAGTCGGGCATGACTGAGCGACTGAAGTGAACTGAGGGTAATTTTTGGTAATTAAACGGTATTGCTAGTCAGAGTGCCTTCTGAAAGGAATACTCTTGGCCTGCATAGGAATCAAGCCTTTCTCAGAAGAGCATCAAACACCATCATGAGCTATCTTCTTCCTTTTTCCTGTGTTTCTGAATGTGGGTTATCTTACCTGCAGTGCCATGTGGGACAGTAACAGGGAGGTGGTGAGGGTCATCCGTGCAAAGTGAGCCCTAGGGTGAGAGAGGTTGGGACTTGGCAGTGGTCTTTGTTTTCTCTCTAGTGTCTGAGACAGTGCCCAGCATGTAGTTGGTGCTCAGTGAATATTTGACAAATGCGTAATTATCATAATATAAAAAAGATAATATTATAAGTGACCAAGGAACTGATCTGGATTGGGGACAGGACAGGAAAGCATATCCTTTCAAAGAATTTATTCCAAGTTTGAGAAAAGAGAACCAGTCTTAACATTCTTCTAGCTGATGGATTAGCACAAGGCCAAGGATCTGGTGATGTCAACATACCTGGAAAGGGGTTCCTGCTGTCAAAGAGTCAAAGTCTAGTCAGAGGAGACACAGGTTACAGCACCATACTGGGGTGTCAGCAGGAAGAGTCTACATGGCACATGGGGCTGGGACTGGGGACAGCGGTCCAGGGAGGCTGGGTTTGGAAGGATGGACAGGCATTAGACCAGCAAAGGAAGAACTGAGGAGGACTTTTAAACAGGAGAAGGGCCAAGTCCAGAGAAGTGGGTGGATGGGAGACACGGCCTAGGGGGTCCAGCAAGGCAGAGCAGCCTGAAGAAGGCATTCAGGTTGAGAGTTGAGGCCCTAAGTAGCCTGGCAGGGCCTTGTGCATGAAGTGTTTGTTTTGGATCTTGAGGGTACTGAGAGCTATTGAAGGACTGTTGTTTAGTTGCTACGCCATGTCTGACTCTTTTGCAGTCCTATTGAACTATATAGCCCAGCAGGCTCCTCTGTCCATGGGATTCTCCAGGCAAGAATACTGGAGTGGGTTGCCATTTCCTTCTCCAGGGGATCTCCCCGACCCAGGGATGGAACCCGTGTCTCCTGCATTGGCAGGTGGATTCTTTGCTACGGAGCCACCTGGGAAGCCCACTGAGATTAATTAGGCGCAGTTTGTGTGTTTTGAAGGAATTGTGTGGTAGAAGTGGACCACAGGCTACATACAGCAAGATAAGAGGTGAAGGGACAGGGAAGAACAACTAGTCCTCCTGCAGGGTTTGGGCAGACAGGCCCACGTGCTGCCTTTTCAAAGGCATCCCAACTATAGCAACTCGATTGTGGCCAACAAAACAAAAACAAAACAAAAACAAAGCCCTTAGTTCCGAGAGAAGACCTTTGTGGTAGGCAGCGCACAAATTCTAACAACAGCAGCAAATGACAATAATCTAACAATAATTCCACCGCTACTTTTATTATGGAAACAGAAGGCTGAGCTGCTGACTTTTCTAGCAACTTTTGTGAGGTATTTAAATCCCTCTTTAGCTGGCCCTTTGTTCCTGTGTTGCCATGGAGTGTCAGTAAGCCCAGCTCAGAATAACCCGGGCAGGGACATGAGAGGTGCAGCTTACTTGCTGGCTGGCTGGCATGGTGGCTGGCCAGGTTACACTGTTTTCATTGCTCCCGTCTTGGGAGGAGGACCGGGCTGCTGGTTACCCTGGCAGCTGTGAAAGGTGTATGTCTTGGCTGCCCAGAGTTGGAAAAGCCACCAGAACTTGCCTGCCTTCTGAGCATGTGCGGCTCGTGATTGAGCTGATAGCAGCTGAAAATAGCCCACTGTGCACCTGTCCCTTGTACACCAGCCCTGGGCCGACTGCCATTTAGGACAGCGTGGGCTCCCCTGCTGGCTAAGGTGAAGGGCTGAGTGGATCTCAGTGGTTCTTAGGAAGATCTCGGGAACTTTGGCCCTGGCTTAAAAGGAAACAAAAAAGGAGCAGGCTCTTCTGAGCGGGTCCACTGGGCACTGTTGTGGCTAGTGAGTGGCCGCCGTGACTGCCTATGGATGGTATGTGCTGAAGATGCCACACACTTCTCCTCGCTCAGCCAAACGGGGTCTGACAAACGGAGAGGTCTGTTTCCTCTTGGAGGAAAGGCTTTCCTAAAAAAAACCCTGGACAGCAGCCATCATGATGTGCTAACAGTTTGAGAAAGCAGGAGACATTGAGTTAAATTATTTTGCTTGATTTTTTACCTGCTCATTAATCCCCTGTGACTGTCAGTGGATCACTTCTACAAGGTGTCTCTCTGCTAGGTTATTCTTTCTCAGCAGTCCAAATGTGGGCACAGAATATCATCCCAGCATGTTAGGAGCTGTCTGTTTCCCTTTGGGACTCTTTCCATTTCCTTCTGGGCTTTCATCTCTGCTGCGGGCTTGCCATCGTTGGGCAGGCTTGGCACGCTGGTGTGGATGGAAGCAGGCTCTGAAAGGAAAAACTTCTAAAGTGACTGGTAGTACTAAAGCTACTATTTAAAAGCGCCCCTTCTTAGAGACGAGGGTTATCTTTAGGCTGTCGGTGCTCTGCAGCCATGGGAGCCAAAGGAACTCTGTAGAAACCCTGGCCTGTTGCTCTTGCCTTGGTTTGTGTTTAGATATTCTTGCTCCCCAGCCAGTGGCCTCGTGACACATCTCGGATTTAGCTGCCTTTCTCCTGCCAAGGTCCAAGATTATCATGGAAGTTGGGAATGGCGTGCTGTGCCACAGAGCTGGGGAGGGGGCCGGTGAGGGGTGTGAAATGTGTGTTTGAAAAGCCAGTTCTGGTTCACAGCACTCTGAAGAAAGGCTTTCTGTTTCCACCTAGAGTGTAGGCACCTGGAACCTTTCTGTGGGCTTGGGAGTAAGAAACAATAAACTGAAAATGACCCACAGTCAGCTTTTTTTCATGGTGACTTGTAGGATCTTCATTCTCTGATCAGGAAGCCAGTTTTAAGTATGTTGAATTTAGGAGTTCATGAATTCTTATGGACTGTATTCATTTTTAGACTTGGGCTAATAAAGATAGGCAAAGCAAATATCACATTATAATACAGATGCAGAAAGCTTGTAGTCATGGGAGTCCTTTCTTTGACCTTCCCTGGAGCTGTGAACCTACAGGACCTTGAGACGTGATTGGAAAATTGGGGGACAGGAAAGCAGCAATGTCAGAGGTTTGGGCTGTGCCCCAGTTTTTTTTCCCCCTTGGGTATTTTGATCTCTTTGGTTTCATTTGGGCTGGAAAGAAGAGAGTCTAGAAAATATCTCTTCTCTGCTTTTCTCTGGGATGGGATAGGATAGGGAGCTTGAGAGGAGGAATTTAGCTGGATTTAACTACTTCTAGATGTTTTTGCCTTGAGCTCTGTGTGTCACAATACCTAGAGGCTGGCAGTCTAAGACTGTTGTTAACAAACTGGAGCACTGCCCATCTTTTGAAGGGTTTATCTCTGATTTGAAAACTTCCGGAAAGGGAGTGGGGGTGTGGTGGCGGCTTGGCTGGTGGTAAGCAGAGATTGGCTACCTTGGAGGCTCTGTCCCTGTTTCCCAGAGAAGAAGGTCATGGGCTCTGGAGGGGAACAGAAGTAGGAGCTCTGTTGGCCCTTCTTTGCTGTCTGGTCCCATGCAGTATATTTTCAGTATAGAGCCTGCGTAGGAAACCCTCGCTGGAGCAGCCATGCACTCCCCAGATATCCTAAGGGTTGGTGGAGACAACCCAAATGAGTCAGGAACGTCTCTTCCCACGTTGTGAGCAGAGCTTCAAGCCTATTATGCTATAGATGATACCGCGTCGCTGACTCTCCTGAATCTAACAGGAAATGACTTCTCTGAAGTGTTTATAATTCCCCAGTGCATTTTCCCCTCCTTCAGCCTGTGGTCCTCTCTGTTACTCTCTCAACAACTGGAGCTTCACTTAGATGAAAGAATTGTCAATAATACATGGGGCAGAGTAGGGGTATATTGTCTTGGAAAGAACTCCTCAGTTAGGTACTTTGCGTTAGGCCTGGTAATCATTTGTTTATATGAAGCGCCAATTCAAGAAGTTTGGAGACAAAGTGGAGAAAGATTAAATAATGACCCCCATATTTCTCCTCTATGAAGGAGTTGCTTCACAGACATGGCACACATGTTAAAGCTAAGTCTTTGCTGTGTTCATAAAATCATAAAAACCACGGAAGAGACAGACCAGTATTGTCTTAGGTCACTACCCCACAATGCTCTTTAACTTGTTAGTCATTTAAACACAGACTGAGTTTTTGGCTTTGAAATAAAAGGTGTGGCTGCTGCAATAGGCTTCATTTACAGGGATTATTTCAGAGACAAGGAGTCAGCCCAGACACAAAATAAACAGATGGAACTCTCCCCCACCCCACCCCCCAGCTTCAGCAGTTCAAATGCAGGGTGACTTAGGAATCCTTATCACCTTCAGCAGAGCAAGAAGGGGAAAATGATGTAATTCACTCTTCCTCACTCCCTGCTGAAAATGCCATTATTTTCACTGATAGGAGAAAAATGGTAGCAGAGACCAGGCGCATCCTTTCCCTGCTGAGCAGGCAAGTCCTGCAAGACCTCTCTAAGCTGGCTGGAGCCAGGGCACTCGTGTTTTGATCATTCTGACCACCCTAGTATCATAGAGGCTGGAAGGACCTCCCATAAAAGCCCTGCTCTTCCACTGATATATTAAATAATTCCTTGTTTTCAGAACTCTTGCATTTTACTTCTTTCTTCCAACACACACAAACAAGCAAACAGAAAACCTACCATACCACAAAAAGTACCGATTTTCCACACTTGTAAGCCCAAGTAGGTGAGCAGCTGTGACGCTGTGGCGAGCCCCTGCAGGGAGAAGGGGTTTGCACAGACACGCTGGCTCGGTGACTAAGCCTTGCCTGAAGATCTCTGCTGACATTTAAAGACTTTATAGGCTCAGTCTGCTCTGAAAACCAGCATCATGTCTCTTCCCACCTCTAAATCCTGTCTGTGAAGGGAAAATGCATTCTGGAGCTAAACGTTCATCGTGTCCTCCCGCCAGGGCCTGAGGCAGTTGTGGGGAGCCTAACGGCAAGCTGAGTGGGCTCAGCTCCTCCCCTCATGGGGTGCACAGTCTGCAGGGGAGACTTGGACATGGAACAGCCATGCAGACACATGTGTGTGAGTGTAGATAGGGGCTCCTGCTTTACACTTGGGGGTGTAAATAAAGGCTCCTCTGAGGAGAATGAGGTGAGATCTGAAGGGAAGATGGGCACAGACTGGGTGGGGGGTGTCCTCAGGAAGGAAGCCCAGCATCCCATGGTGGGGAATTCCATACCTAGCAGACCTGGGCTCCTGAGGCAGGAAGAACCCTTCCCAGAACCAAGGGGATCAGAGGTGAGGCTGGAAAGGTGGAGAGCAGGTCAGCCAGGGCAGGGTGACCACTGTGTCTCCCCTGATTTTGAGGGAGACAGGGTCGCAGCTTGTGGGATCTTAGTTCCCTGACCAAGGATTGAACCTGGGCCCAGCAGTGGAAGCACCAAGTTCTAACCGCTGGGAATTCCCTGTGTATCTCCCTTTTGAGGGTCATGGAGTCAGGCTTGTAGATCTGAAATGGGGGCACCATTAGCTCAGTGAGGGAACCCTGGAGAAAGGGCACATTTAGAGTGGAGGCATCGTGAGTTCAAAATTGTGGAAACCCTACTATTATTTTTTATTGTCGTTATTCTGATTTATATGTGATCCTATTTAATTGCCCCTATTCCTATTTTCTTTTTGGCTTGTAAAACTTTACCAAATATCAATTTCTCTGTTCAGGTTTAAAAAAAAAAATGATTTGGGTTCCCTAAGTGGATGTTTTATAATGAGAGCATTTAGGCACCTGGGTGTCTTTTATTTCCAAGCATATAGCCTGCTTTCTTGCCAGACCATCAAATGCCCTTCACTAGGCAGTCTGGACAGACCTTTGTGTTTCTGTCTCAGGAGCAGGCTTGCTGGCAGTGATACCTGGCATTGCAAAATCCTTCCGTAAGCCTTTGTTTAATGCCAGAGAGCTCAAATGCTGAAGATTCTGGAAAGGTGCCATACTGCACTCTCGGATTAGGAGCTGATGGAAGGCCTCCCATATCTATGAGCCTAATAGAAGCTGTCATTTCAAATGAATGAACTGTTTATACTGTTGGAAGAAGTCCACGGATGTTTGGGGTTCCTTTTTAGCCTATAAAGTTCTGAGATATTGGACAATAGTCTAATAGACAGTAGTCTAATCATTACAGTGTTGTTTGTGCCACTCTGAGGTGAGTTTGTAAGAAATTCAGCTGTTCCTTTTGCTGATTCCTAGGATCACAGTTTCAGGCTGGTTGACTTGGAGCATTTTCTCGTTTGTCTTCTATGTCAAAGACTTCAGTGGGAAACGTGGGGTTTTGTGCACCATTAAGAATGATCATCAACTGAAATGCCTCAGAGCATTCTGGAGCGCATGACTGGGCAGGTGGGCAGGAGAACATGGAAATCCCTTCATAGTGTGCATAGGTTGCTCAAGCCCCACTTAAGACATGAATGTGGGTCCTCTTACTCTGAGGTACAAGATCATCCCAAATTGTGGACAGTCTTAGAAAATCCGCGATGCTCTCTGCTCTGCCTCTTCCTCTGCCAGTCCAGGATTAGGCTGTGAGAGTAGGGTGTGTCCAGATGGTGAGCTGGGTATTGCCCAGAACAAGGAGAATCTTTAAAAGATTTGGCCTTGGTGAACCCCTGGGATCCCCAGCCTGAGCCTGTGGTTGCAGAGCCAGCCCCGGATCCTTCCAGGTGGCGCCGAGGACTCCCTGCTGCTCCCAGCCAGACGTGGGCTGCCAGTGTGTTCACACAGGCCTGGTTCTGGGGCTCCAGAGGGCACAGGGTGCCAGCCATAACACTGAGTAATGCTGGGAGGTGCCTTTAGAACAAACAGTGTGGGTGAGCTCTGCACAGAGGGAATACCTCTGGCTTGACGTTTCAATTACTGAATTATTTAAATGAGTGTCAATTAGGTAGAGTAGACTGACTGCCTTCTGCCAGGGCACTTCCTGGTTATTTGCACAGGCAAGTGTAAAATGCTTCATATCAGATGTGGTGCTTCCCGGCTGGACTGTTGAAAATCAGTCACAGAAGGTGATTATCCTTCGTCGGTGTTCCCTGATGTGTAGTGTATTTATATCTCAGTCTGAGAGATTAGAGGTCCACAGACCCTTTTTGTGGCCCTAAAAGGGCTTTGTGATAATTCTCTCACTTCCCCACCCCACCAGCCTACTCCAAATAAGATATCCCAGGCCTACACATGTTACGGTTATTCCTAAATTTTAACAAGATGAAAACAGTGAGTCACAGGCATTTGGGGGCCTGCTGTGTTTCTTAGAATTGTGAATATTAAGATCTGAAAATGGTACTACTTTGCTTTTAACCTGCTTTGTTGAATTAGTGATCCTGGCTCAGAAAATCCTCTTCGGGTCTCTTAGGTTGATCTACTCTGTTGGATAAGATTGCCAAAGTGGTGTTTAACTAATGTTTCGGTCTGGTGTAGATGTGGGGGGGGGTGCATGGGATCATTCTTATATTCTTGTGAAGAAAACCTGATTCACTAAGGGCTCTGCTAATCAGTTATATGGGAATTCACAAGAAAAGTAAATTTGGTGAAAAGCAAAATAGGAAGCAGAGTTGGTGGAGTTTTTATGCTTTCCCATTTGCTAACTGCTGAACTGAACTCATGGTCCCATATCAGAGACTGAGTTAATTATTACATAGAGTTAAGAGTTGTCTTCCTTCTTTTTCCCTTTTTTTTCTGATTGTGGCAGGGAAGATCTGAAAACCTTGGTTTTTAACTTAGAGTATGACCCCACAGGATAAAATCTGATTAAGATTTGTGCCCAGTTATGCCTGGATGCACTGCAGGGTTGGGTCTAGTGGGCTGAGTCTTGCTAAAGATGGCATGTACTTGAGGCTGCTCACTTCTGGCAGTTTTCTCTAAGTCACAGGTTAAACATCTGTCAGGCCATCCCCATGTCCTTTCGGGAAGCCAGACCTTGCTTGGCAAGGCAGGAGACATCTTGTGCCTGTGCACCTAGAGTTTGGGCTCTGACTTTAAGAACTGAGTTCACTCTGAAGGCCCATTAGAGAAATTATTGTCATTACTTTATTTCTTTTAATTGACTTTTTTTTTTTTTATTAGAACCACCAAGTGCGATTAATTCTTTGGTATCCTGAACCATCTGATTCCATAGAATCAGTGATGAGTGAGCCCTCTATGGCCTGGGGTGGTGGTTGTTGTTCCTGGCAGACCGTACATGTAGCAAGTAAATGATTCATCCTCCTCTATTCATTATCAGTCTGTGGCCAGCTCCTCTCCTGTCTTATTTTCGTTTTACCCCTTCAAGCCCTCTTCCCCAACCCAGCATCAACAGATACAACCTCTTTAATGTGTTCAGTATGTATTTTTGGATATCTATGACCTTTAAAAATTATTTAGGGTCTTAAAATACACATTTGTGTTTCACATTTACATAAATTACATTACTCAACAGCTTTTCAACATACACTTTTAAATTCTCAGCTCTGATCGCAAATCAGTATGACACCACTAACTCTGCGCCTCACCCCACCCATCCATTTCCCTCCAGAGAGCCATCACCTGTTGGGCAGCATAGTTGGCAGCTCTCAGCACAGCTTTGTGCCATCCGAGAGTGGCAAGCATGTCTAGACTCCCTAGAAATATTATCTTTCAACTTGCTTTTGGCAAGAGTGAACTTTTGCTGGATTATGTCAACAGATATATATGTTTCTCATCCTCGTAGAAATAGATTGGTGCTGGAATTTCTCTTGGATTTCTCTAGGCAAGGAAAAATAAAAGACTACCCCTCGGCTCATTAGCGTTATTGCTCATTAAAAATGTCTGAGGGCTCTTGCTCCTTGGGGGTGAGTCTGGTGACATACATACACTGTCAGCGGCTATTTTGGATTTTCTGCTTTCGGGCATGTCTCTGCTCTTGGATGAGCCCCTTGTGGTTTTCAAAAGACCTAGCAAGGCAATTATAAATAGAAAGCTTGTGTCTGTGTGTCTGTATGTGCTTACTCCGTAGGATGAGGCACCCACATTACAGTGGGCAGTGAACTATTTTTCACTGCTTTGAAGAGGGAAGAAGAAAGATGAAGAACGCTTCTCTCTTTTTGAGATAACCCACACCTCTACACATACCCACACAAATCTGTGTAAATGAACTTGACATTTTCAAAGACCTTACCTTAAGGTCTCCTCTTGAAAGCATAGCCATCCGACCTGTTATTTTAAGAAGGAAACCGTTCTCTCACTGACCTGCTGCCACAGAGGGTTCAGGGACTAAGAAGGCAGCCCGTGTGTTCTCCAGACCTTCAGGGGGTTTTGAAAGGCAACACCCCTTTATATGAACAGTGCTTTGGTCAAAGTGGCCTCAGCAGACTAATCAGGGGCCTCCAGGAATTGGCTGTTTATATGCTGTCTTCACTTTCTTTCTCCACTAGTGGAAACTGTTGGTACCAGCAAGTCTGAACTAATTATTCTAACACAGGAAAGAAAAAGTGATTCGAAAGATGAAACTGCAAATGAGTGTTTTCAGAAAGAGACAGTTAGGAGGTCTGGTGAGGTATGCTTCACTGATGATTTGTCTTGTGCCTTGGACCAACCTGTGTAGGCTTTTTCTTTAGGCCCACTTGTTCCTTTACTGTTCAAACACTGTTCTGTGCCCTTTGTCTTTTTGTGCCTCTATCCTCAATAATTAGTGCCAATTTTTTTTTCTGCCAGTTGAAAATGTTTTAGCAGTGATGAATTCCCATAGTAATTAATGTAAAAAGTGTTCTCCTACAGAAAAATTAATCTAGACATCTAAGTGAAACTATCGATAGTATGGATATGTAATTATAGACTGCACCTTTGTGAACTCTTCCTGTACTGTGGTGTTTCTGAAGCAGACAGGTGATGGCAGGAACATCAGCTGCCCTTGTGTGAGTAGTTGACGGGGTTTTGGATGCAGCTAGTGGGAGCTGGTATTAGCAGATGCCATGTATCTAGGAGCCTCTTCTACAAAAAATAAAAGTAATGAGCATTATGTTCTGGTAAAAACATTCTGATTCAAGAATGAGGGTATGAGAGCCCACTAGACCAAAGATACCTTGAAAGCCACAGTGGGAGAAGTCCATTTTCAGAAGCCTGTAACAGATGATAACCGTTCTTCCGCCTAGTAGGATCTGAAAGCACACCCAGCTTATAGAAACTCACTCGTATCTTGAGAGGTGATTATTATTTGGTGGTTGGTCAGATGAGAGATATAAGATCATGACCAGTGGTGATGCTTCACCTGACTTTCTTCTGTTCGGTTCATGTTTGTGTTGGTCTTGGAGAGACTGCATGATTCCCTCAATGGGGTTACAACCCACAGAGTGATTTTTGTTTGTCTTCCTTTCTCTCCTCACTTTGCAGATGAGAAGCCCAAGGTAAACCCCAAACTGTACATGTGTGTGTGTGAAGGCCTCTCCTGTGGGAGTGAGGACCACTGTGAAGGCCAGCAGTGCTTTTCCTCGCTGAGCATAAATGATGGCTTCCACGTCTACCAGAAAGGCTGCTTCCAGGTCTACGAGCAGGGGAAGATGACTTGTAAGACCCCGCCGTCTCCTGGCCAGGCTGTGGAGTGCTGCCAAGGGGACTGGTGCAACAGGAACATCACGGCCCAGCTGCCTACTAAAGGTTCCCATGGACTTTTCTATTTCTAGATGAAGGGTTTTAGTCTCATCCTGGTTCTTTGTGAGTTAAAGATACGAGTAGCCACAGGCTTTCCTCCTACTCTTTGAACAATGGATGACAAGGAAGTTAGGTCCAGTGAGGAAGAGAAAGGCATGGCCTTTTGGAATCTATAAGGAGGATGGGCATATTGGGGAAAGTGAGCAGAGTGATATCTACTATGGGGGCGATTTGGCAGACCAGATGTCTCTTGGTGTCATGAGAAGGTGAGTAGCTCCTGATACCTTTTTCTGAAAGGAGCTATGAGATCATAATTTCTAAAACAGTTGTGCTTATTAGGGACTTGTATCTATGGTGAGCATGTAGGGAGGAAATGGAACATAAGGCTCTGGTATCTGAGATGAATACCTTTCCTTCTTAAGAGGAAGGAGACAAAGCCATTCTCCTGTATCAGATGCCCAGTGACCTGTCACTGCAACTTGAGGCTGGGTGAGATTTCACCTCAACCTTACAGTTTATGTGGAATCTTCTCCATATTATAGTCAATATGGACTTCAGTCCTCTTCCGAAACTGTTTCCCCATAAAATGAGCCCTAAACTGCATCTCAAAGTCCCTACAAATATTAATGTACCTTAGTCTGTAGATTCAGCCCTAGCCAAATTTGCTTTCTTAATATATAGTACATTTTTAACAGGTGTCCTTAATCAATCTTACACTCACACAAAAAAGAAACAAACTATAGGAGAGGTTATGAGGAGCATCCAAGGCCAGAAATGCTAACTAGCAAGAGAGAGAGAGAGAAAAATGAAAAAATAAAAACAAAAACAAAGAAGTGTTATAAGATCATGTTGCATAATTCATAATTTTTAAAGTTACGGTGAGGACCTTAGCAAATAGGATTGAATAATAAAAGATTTTATATTAAATGGTTAAAACTAAAAAGGGTACTTGATGGAATAAGTTTTTAAACTTTGTGAGTTAAACTGTGATTAATAGAATGGATGGACCATGAAAAATGTCTGCATTCACATAAAAATCATATCTACAGTATGAAAAGTTTCTCAGCTGCAGAAGACTCTGCCAGATTAGAGTTGTAATACAAAATTTATTTACTTAAGGAATTTCTAATTTAATTAGGGAGGCATGATATTTATAATTTAATGTTGTACATAATTAGTTTTATACTTTCTCTTACAAATGACATGTACCTTGGAGTATTATGTGTCAAGTTGTTGATTAATTTGGATTTGGAAAGTTTAGAGAAATTTATAAAGGAAATTCAGCTTGAGATTGGATAACTGAAGGGGCCAGGAACATGGAAAGATTATGACCTTCATGGGGAAGAACAGGGTTTGGTTGTATAATGTCTTAGGAAGGGGTCTGAAATTCAGAGGTGATAATTGCTTTGGGATCTTTTAATTATACCTTCACTATCCAACTAAGAAACTTTGACTTAACTCACTAGACAAGATGAAAGCCTCTGTGACACGTGAGTGTTTAGGTGAATGAATGCATGAATGTTTGAATGGGTGATGTGATAATGTCTGAGCCAGAGAGTCAATGTGAGATAAGGTGAGTGAGTGAATCAAAGAGTGAATGTTTTAAGTGAGTGAATTAATGTTGAATACGTGAGTTAAAGAAAGTTGAATGAATAGATTCCTAGGCATAAATCAGGATGTAAAAATAGCAATGAGAATACAGCAATAGATATCCAAGATAACACTGAAGAGAAGGCCCACAGATTGGATAATTTGGTCTTAACTCAGATAACACTTTCTCATAGGAATATTGCCGCATAATATCTGTCTGTAAGGGCTTGATGATAAAACATTCTTACAGATCAAATCTTAATTTAATAAGGATAGTATCAGATTTATATAGTACCTTATATTTTACAAACACTTTTCACACAGATGCATTAAGTTGGTTCTCAGTGGAATTTTTTCAAAATCCTATTGTGTCTAAGTGAATAATGGTTAAATGACTGGGCTGTTGGCCAGGTATTATGAAGTATTTTAGTTTTAGCACTTTGCGACTTATAAAACTATGTGGTCGGGATCGGGAGCTACTTGTTAGGTATTGGTTATGCTAAATATTAAAAACAATGATCCTATAGCCAATTACCCTTCTCTCCCCCATCTCCAGGGAAATCTTTTCCTGGAACACAGAATTTCCACTTGGAGGTTGGCCTCATCATTTTGTCTGTAGTGTTCGCAGTATGCCTTCTAGCCTGCCTACTGGGAGTCGCTCTCCGAAAATTTAAAAGGCGCAATCAAGAACGCCTCAACCCCAGAGATGTGGAATATGGCACCATTGAAGGGCTCATCACCACCAACGTTGGAGACAGCACTTTAGCAGTGAGTCTGGGCTCCAGGGGACCCCTAGCCTGACAGAGATGGCTGAGGATGCTTTATTACTTCACGTATGAAATGCTAAGATGTTACTGGTGACTGGACCGAGTGCACTCATACTACTGGTGTCTTACGTTCTAAGCAAGTATATGCTGGCTCACTTATGTGAGTTTAGTCTCCTCTACGTGAGAATGTTTGTTTTAGACAGACATTTACATTAAATGAGTAAGTGGATTTATTTTAGTTGAATCTTGGTAGTTATTTTTCTTTTGGGAGTAAAGGGACAGGGACAGACAATGGTCACCTATAATTTTGATGGTGGGAGGGCAGAGTTGGAGTTTATGGTACTCAGTTACTCTATTTTTAGAAATAATAGGGCTTTTAGGGAAAAAGGCACCCTTTGCCTAATATTAAAAATCACTTTCCTGTCTAGATTATTTTAACACCCTGTAATTTAAGCCTTTAAAGCCTGACATCCAAAAAAGCAGCGAGTACATTTTTTGTGCTCCTGCGCTGCCCTCTTGTGGAGGGCACTCATTCAGTTAAGCCAGTGCTGTTGAATAGACATGTGCGGCACATGTAATTTACAATTTTCTAGTCGTTGCTGCCATCCAGTTGCTAAGTTGTGTCCGACTCGTTGCGACCCCATGGACTGTAGCCTGTCAAATTCCTGTCCATTGAGTTGGTGATGCTATCCAACCATCTCATCCTCTGCTGCCCCTTCTCCTCCTGCCTTCAGTCTCTTCGAGCATGAGGGTCTTTTCCAGTGAATCGGCTCTTGGCCTCAGGTGGCCACAGTATTGGAGCTTCAGCATTGGTCCTTCCAATGAATATTCAGGGTTGATTTTCTTCAGGATGGGCTGGTTTGATCTCTTTGCTGTCTTTAAAAAGTTAAAAACAAAAACAACCCACATATGGTATTAATTTTAAGAATATATTTAACATGGCTTAGTTAACATAATAATCATTTCAGTATATAATCATAAAGAATTATTAATGAGATACTTTGCATCATTTTTTTAAAATAAACTTTCAAAATCTATTGTATATTTGAGACGTACAGCACATACCATTCAGGTCAGCTGCATTTCTCTGGCTCAGTGTCAGCCTTCAGAGCATGCAAAGAGTTAGAAACCACTGTGTTTGTATGTTTTAAAGTTACTCTTTTGCACAGTTTAAAATGATGAAATCACATTAAGAAGCAACTGTCCTTTTTCACTTTTTGAAATTGTTTGCTACTGCTAAGTCACTTCAGTCGTGTCCAACTCTTTGCGACCGCATAGACAGCAGCCCACCAGGCTCCTCTGTCCCTGGGATTCTCCAGGCAAAATACTGGAGTGGGTTGCCATTTCCTTCTCCAATACATGAAAGTAAAAAGTGAAAGTGAAGTTGTTCAGTTATGCCTACTCTTAGTGACCCCATGGACTGCAGCTTACCAGGTTCCTCCATCTATGGGATTTTCCAGGCAGGAGTACTGGAGTGAGTTGCCATTGTCTTCTCCGTTGAAATTGTTTGTCAAGTGTTAATTTTAAAGCATCTTTAAGCTTTAAGTAGCAAAACAAAAGCAAAACAATACCCAGTTGTGAATGTGACTGGTGAAAGAGCAATATTGCATAGGAACCTAGAATGTCAGGTCCATGAATCAAGGCAAACTGGAAGTGGTCAAACAAGAGATGGCAACAGTGAACGTCGACTTTCTAGGAATCAGTGAACTAAAATGGACTGGAATGGGTGAATTTAACTCAGATGACCATTATATCTACTACTGCGGGCAGGAATCCCTCAGAAGTAATATGAGTAGCCATTGTGCTCAACAAAAGAGTCCGAAATGCAGTACTTGGATGCAGTCTCAAAAATGACAGAATGATCTCTGTTCGTTTCCAAGGCAAACCATTCAATATCACAGTAATCCAAGTCTATGCCCCAACCAGTAATGCTGAAGAAGCTGAAGTTGAACAGTTCTATGAAGACCTACAAGACCTTCTAGAACTAACACCCAAAACAGATGTCCTTTTCATTATAGGGGACTGGAATGCAAAAGTAGGAAGTCAAGAAACACCTGGAATAACAGGCAAATTTGGCCTTGGAATACAGAATGAAGCAGGGCAAAGACAATAGAGTTTTGCCAAGAAAATGCACTGGTCATAGCAAACACCTTCTTCCAACAACACAAGAGAAGACTCTACACATGGACATCACCAGATGGTCAACACCGAAGTCAGACTGATTATATTCTTTGCAGCCAAAGATGGAGAAGCTCTATACAGTCAACAAAAACAAGACCAGGAGCTTACTGTGGCTGAGGTCATGAACTCCTTTTGGCCAAATTCAGACTTAAATTGAAGAAAGTAGGGAAAACTGCTAGACCATTCAGGTATGACCTAAATCAAATCCCTGATGATTACACAGTGGAAGTGAGAAATAGATTTAAGGGCCTAGGTCTGATAGATAGAGTGCCTGATGAACTATGGAATGAGGTTTGTGACATTGTACAGGAGACAGGGATCAAGACCATCCCCATGGAAAAGAAATGCAAAAAAGCAAAATGGCTATCTGGGGAGGCCTTACAAATAGCCATGAGAAGAAGAGAGGCAAAAAGCAAAGGAGAAAAGGAAAGATATAAGCATCTGAATGCAGAGTTCCAAAGAATAGCAAGAAATAAGAAAGCCTTCTTCAGCGATCAATGCAGAGAAACAGAGGAAAAGAACAGAATGAGAAAGACTAGAGATCTCTTCAAGAAAATGAGAGATACCAAGGGAACATTTCATGCAAAGATGGGCTTGATAAAGGAGAGAAATGGTCTAGACCTAACAGAAGCAGAAGATGTTAAAAGAGGTGGCAACAATACACGAAGAACTGTCAAAAAGATCTTCACGACCCAGATAATCACGATGGTGTGATCACTCACCTAGAGCCAGACATCCTGGAATGTGAAGTCAAGTGGGCCTTAGAAAGCATCACTACGAACAAAGCTAGTGGAGGTGATAGAATTCCAGTTAAGCTATTTCAAATCTTGAAAGATGATGTTGTGAATGCACTCAATATGCCAGCAAATTTGGAAAACTCAGCAGTGGCCACAGGACTGGAAAAGGTCAGTTTTCATTCCAATCCTAAATAAACGGAATGCTGAAGAATGCTCAAACTACCGCACAATTGCACTCATCTCACATGCTAATAAAGTAATGCTCAAAATTCTCCAAGCCAGGCTTCAGCAATACATGAACTGTGAATTTCAGATGTTCAAGCTGGTTTTAGAAAAGGCAGAGAGGAACCAGAGATCAAATTGCCAACATCTGCTGGATCATGGAAAAAGCAAGAGAGTTCCAGAAAAACATCTATTTCTGCTTTATTGACTATGCCAAAGCCTTTGACTGTGTGGATCACAATAAACTGTGGAAAATTCTGAAAGAGATAGGAATACCAGACCACCTGACCTGCCTCTTGAGAAACCTGTGTGCTGGTCAGGAAGCAACAGTTAGAACTGGACATGAAACAACAGACTGGTTCCAAATAGGAAAAAGGGTACGTCAAGGCTGTATATTGTCACCCTGCTTATTTAACTTATATGCAGAGTACATCATGAGAAATGCTGGGCTGGAGGAAGCATAAGCTGGAATCAAGATTGCCAGGAGAAATACCAATAACCTCAGATATGCAGATGACACCACCCTTATGGCAGAAAGTGAAGAGGAACTAAAAAGCGTCTAGATGAAAGTGAAAGTGGACAGTGAAAAAGTTGGCTTAAAGCTCAACATTCAGAAAACGAAGGTCATGGCATCCAGTCCCATCACTTCATGGGAAACAGATGGGGAAACAGTTGCAACAGTGTCAGACTTTATTTTTGGGGGCTCCAAAATCACTGCAGATGGTGACTGCAGCCATGAAATTAAAAGACGCTTACTCCTTGGAAGAAAAGTTATGACCAACCTAGATAGCATATTCAAAAGCAGAGACATTACTTTGCTGACTAAGGTCCGTCTAATCAAGGCTATGGTTTTTCCAGTGGTTATGTATGGATGTGAGAGTTGGACTGTGAAGAAGGCTGAGTGCCGAAGAATTGATGCTTTTGAACTGTGGTGTTGGAGAAGACTCTTGAGAGTCCCTTGGACTGCAAGGAGATCCAACCACTCCATTCCGAAGGAGTTCAGCTCTGAGAATTCTTTGGTAGGAATGATGCTATAGCTGAAACTGCAGTACTTTGGCCACCTCATGCGAAGTGTTGACTCATTGGAAAAGACTCTGATGCTGGGAGGGATTGGAGGCAGGAGAAGGGGACGGCCGAGGATGAGATGGCTGGATGGCATCATGGACTCAATGGACGTGAATCTGAGTTAACTCTGGGAGTTGGTGATGGACAGGGAGGCCTGGCGTGCTGCGATTCATGGAGTCGCAAAGAGTTGGACACAACTGAACGACTGAACTGAAGCTTTAAGTGAGAAAGAGAACCACATGTTATGAATAGGTTACGTCAAGTGCTGAAGGGAAAAGTAATAACATTCTACAGGGTACTATGCTGAGTCACATGGTCCCTTTTAAAAAGGCGAAGATCTGTGAATACTAGAAAGATGTTAAAAGTCATGCTGATACCAAATCGATGCTCTCCTTGTCACTGGGATGGTCCCTTTTAAAAAGGTGAAGATCTGTGAATATTAGAAAGATCTTAAAAGTCATGCTGATACCAAATCGATGCTCTCCTTGTCATTGACTGATGATTTGAAAGATGGTCAGGGTGGCAGCTTTTAATGTGATTTGGTGGTATTTAATGCCATGACTGTGCATTGCCTAACACTGTCTTGAATTAAGTCTTGTTCTGCTAGATAACAAAGCTAAAAGTGACTGGAGTTCTGCAGTTAAGCGTTTTGGCTGAAGAAGACTTGGCTCTTACCAGTCTTCGGAGCTCAGGTGCTACACCTGGATGACTGCCCTTAGCCAGCTGTGCAGACATTTGATGGTGGCTGATACAGGCTGGGAACTAGCCTATCCTACTGCCCTCTCCATCGCTGGACCACAGTCAAGTTTTGTATGAAAAAAAGGGGAAGGAACCTTGTTTAGCTTTCTTTCCCCTACCTATTTAAATCATGCTACATCATACTGGGAAGAGAGGGGATAGGACATTTCATTCAAAAAGTAGAAAAACCAGTTTTTCTTTAGAAGTGTACTTAGAAGTTTATTTCGCATTTTAAGGCAGACTAAATGAGTTCTTTGAGTTAGCAGCAAGGAAGATACAAGCGTGAATCCTGACAAAACTTTAGCAAAAGTATGAGATCGAGTAGTCAGAATTTTGTTTCTTAGAACTGCTAATGTAACTAATCACATTGGGCACTGCTGGGAACCTCTAGGCTAAATTACTATCTAAATGGCTTCTATAATTCTGAAAGCAGAATGGTAGCATATGCTAAGATCGTCCACTCAGCCATGTTCAGCTCAGTTCAGTTCCTCAGTCGTGTTCGACTCTTTGCGACAGGCCTCCCTGTCCATCACCAACTCCCGGAGTTCACTCAAACTCACGTCCATCAAGTCCATGATGCCATCCAGCCGTCTCATCCTCTGTTGTCCCTTTTTCCTCCTGGCCCCAATCCCTCCCAGCATCAGAGTCTTTTCCAATGAGTCAACTCTTCACGTGAGGTGGCCAAAGTACTGGAATTTCAGCTTTAACATCATTCCTTCTAAAGAATACCCAGGGCTGATCTCCTTTAGAAGGGACTGGTTGGATCTCCTTGCAGTCCAAGGGACTCTCAAGAGTCTTCTCCAACACCATAGTTCAAAAGCATCAATTCTTTGGCGCTCAGCTTTCTTCACATGTTAAAGGACAGTATATCACGATGACTTAGTAAACAACACTGTTTGAAGCAAGTCATCATTATTGGTTTACATACTTGCTTATTTAAGTGATATTCTCATTTACATGACTCAGCGATGTGTACCTTACTAAACAGCTCCCCTGCACTGAAAAAGAAGCCTTGGCATCCAAGAGTTGAAGTAGTGTTTGTTAGTCTTTGACTGATATTTCTTTTTCCCCCCTCTCCTGAGGTCTATGAACTAGGTTTAGAACCAGGACTACACATTATTTTAAAAAAAACACAGTTTAATTTTCAAAATTATTCTCCCCAAAAAATGGATGAATAAAGAGAAAAGTGAACAGCAAAAGAGATATGGAGATGTGAAACTACTTCATCTACGTTCAGTTTCTTGCTGATTATCTATTTTGTGGCTTTTAAGAATTCTAAATTTCTTTCTTTGGATGTTCAGATTTTGGTAATTTTGCTGATCAACAGTATTTCAGAGTGGTGCTCAGATTAAGTAAAAGATGATGAAATCTGAACAAAGAAATGTATTCCTTCATCAGGCCAGCTACAATGTTTGGGAAAGGAGGAGCTTTGAGGAGTGTTAGCTCAACATTGCTGTAACATTACCACAATCACCATAGGCACAGTATTGTTTATTATAGAAAATCCATTCCTGATTCAAAAAGACGTCTGCTTCTTGGCTTGCACTGAGAGTAAGAATGGAAAATTTATGAATGAACTAATTGGGAATCTTTTTGCAGTGTGTTCATTTTTTAAAGTAGATTTGAAGTGAAGTGAAAGTCGCTCAGTCGTGTCTGACTCTTTGCGACTCCATGGACTGACTATACAGCCCATGGAATTCTCCAGGCCAGGATCCTGGACTGGGTAGACTTTCCCTTCTCCAGGGGATCTTCCCAACCTAGGGATTGAACCCAGGGTCTCCCACACTGCGGGCAGATTCTTTACCAGATGAGCCACAAGGGAAACCTAGAAGTCGATTTGGGATATGGTTTTATGTTTTAATGGAAGTTATATTTCTTTTTCTGTTTTGTGGGTAATTGACATCAAGAATGACATACAGTATATGAAATCATGTGCAAGAAACTTGAAAATTGTAAAGCACTGTAGAATTTAAAGAATCTTTTATCAATTAAAAAAATTTTACGAGTAGACAATGATTTTTTTATAAAGGAAATGACATAAAGGTATTAATTTCGTGACTCTTATTCCTTGCCTACCTTAAAGGTAACCTGCATCCTGGGCACTCTCTCTGCTTGAGTGTACCAGTTTGAGGATTTGTTTGTTCCTTATTAGAGTTCCTTAGCTGGCATGTCAATTAACATACATCCCTTGATAGATATCATGAGCAGGGCAGAATAGGGTCAACTGTGCTCAGCCTTTGGACTTGAAAACCTTTTATTTTTGCTCCACTTTCCGTCTACTGCTTTCCTATGGGCTCAGCCCTGTATTCTGGGCTTTTAATTTACATCTTTGACTTGGTCTACTCATTTTCTTTCTTCAGCTATTTTATTCTAAAACTCTGGGTATAAGAAAGGACTACTCAGGAAGATCCCTCAGGGAAACCGATCCCATATTAGGGAAGGGGCTAGCTTCAGGTTTTCCTAAGGAATAAGATCAGTCCTTCATCCAGTGGGGCTTTCCATGCACATGGATGGGCCACGTTACCAGGACTGCAGCCTCCATGCAAGTTACACACAGATGCATGTTCTGACCTGGAAGCAGTTCCTCAATCCTTTCTCTTTCTCCTTGTTTTGAACTACAGGATTTATTGGATCATTCGTGTACATCGGGAAGCGGCTCTGGTCTTCCTTTTCTGGTACAGAGAACAGTGGCCCGTCAAATCACACTGCTGGAGTGTGTTGGTAATTCTCTTTTCCCTTTCTTTGTGGGTTCTGTGCAGTGTTCGCTGTGGTTCTAGAAGTATATGGACCTTGGAAAATCTGCTGCTTCTTGTCTTTTGCTTGTTAAATGTAAGGAGGTGTGATAGCCCTATGGAGTAGCTATGCTTCTACTCTTTGACTTGTGTTGGCGCACTTGAACTTGGTAAAGTTCTTTTCAAAGGAGTCTGCCACTAGTTAGTATAGACAATACCTAGTCAGAGGCTTTCAGTTTTAAGTAAACCCTTCACGATATTGGGACTACTTGAAAATGAACTAATATGCCTGTTCCTGACCAGAGATTGGCATTGGTGAATCTGAGGTAAGTTGGTTTTTGGACAATAATCTTGATTATTGCGATTTTTTACTTTCTCATTCTTTCCCCTTTAAAAAAAAATGAAATAAATTTGCCAAAGCTGCCCTTATAACTCCTTTATTTAAAGGAGCTATGTTCATTTCTCTGTGGCCTCTCACATTTTTTTTTCCTGTATCAGAATATATTTGTGTAGAGATGTAATCATAGTGTGTATGTAATGTGTCCCTGTTTTTAGTTTTAAGCTCATATACATTTTCATGTATTTGTACACATCACAGGTATCTGAGTGATTGAGTAATTGTCTATTGAGTAATAACTTTAACAGTACTTGAAAAAAATTGGCACATATTGCTTCTTTTGAGTGAGCAGAATAAACTTCCAGGAATTGGGGCTCCTGGGTCAAATTTTAACTTTTTATGCCTTGTCTTCTATATTGCTGAATTGTCCTCTTGGAAGATGGTGCAGCATGCTTTTTTTTTAAGTCCTGATTTTTTGGATTTTGCAGGTCACATGACAGTTTTCATGAATTTCTCCTTTACATGGTGTGCAGGGATGGCCACAGTAGCAGTAATGGATTAGAACCATCTTCACACTCTTCTCCTAGTTCTCCCAGTTTTGAGAGGCGTGAGTTGGCTTTGCAGCTCCTGCCATCTCATTTTTTGCTTTCGGGAGGTGACTGGCCATCCTAGGTGACTTCGCCCTTGGCTGCTACCCTCCGACTTTTCTTCCTGGTTTCATGGGAGCCAGGACATCCCCAAATACAGCAGTGGAAGGCAGGTGGGCAGAGGTAGTCGAAACGGCGACTGCCACCTGCAGGAACACAGGCTGCTGGCAGGAGCCTGTGGCCTGTTCTCTAGGTCTGTGGCTACTGTTATTGCTTCTGAACTCCCACTTCATGCTTCTCCACAGTGGACTGTGAGTAGGGAAAATATTAACAAAAGTGGAAAAGCTCCCACCATGCTCACTGCTTATAACCAAGGTGGTTTTCTTATACCAGCTAACATCCTGTTTGATTATGAACAAGGGTGACTGGATTGGGATCAGAAGGCAGTGAAGGGGGACATAACCCCCACCCTGCTGTCGCATGGTACTCACCATTCACGCAACAGCAGCCCTCAGAGGTGGACCCCAGAGTCCAGAGGACAAAATGATATTGCATCTTTAAAAATGCATACTGTTTGTGATTGTATCGATATTCTTCAGCATTTTTTAAAATAGTTCAAATTCATCATTTTACTGCCTTAATGCTAAAGAGCCATGCATTTCAGTAGCTTCTAATGTTCATGTAGTACAGCCTAGGATAAAAATATATGTCATGAACTGTTTGGATAGTATCTTACCATTTTTGGTTCAAAAATATAGGGAACTGGACTAGATCAGCTGTTACAGGTGGTGATCAATGAACCTCTAAGTTTCAGGTGTTAAAGTATCCTCATTTGGGTCTCCGTGGCCAGGACTTTGAGGCAGCTCGGCTTCCGTTTTCAGGAACTTATGCATAAGGTTGCATTTGCAAAAAGCATTTGACAACTTAAAAGCCTTTGAAAAGCACTGAAGTAGGTTTCTGTTTCAGTTCTGTCTACTTACACTGACATCTGTCTCTGTTTTCTTTATAAAAAGGATTTGAGGCAACTATATAGTAATGTCCACAATGCTCTGGGGGTATTTTTCTCCCCTTCCTAATGAGAATATGAGGACAAAGGGCTAATAAAGATACAGAATGGAACCAAAGGCAGGAGAAGATTTGTGTTCCATTTTGTAGCAGTCCATGCTATAGATCTTAGCACTGGTCTTCATCTTAAACTACAAATGCTGGACAATTGCCATGACTTTATTCAAGTTAATCCTGCACCCGATACGATTTTTATGACTTTACAGTGGACCACAGAGACCCTTAGTGGGTTCATTTAATGCCTTTTGGATTAGTCACTGGTATTTAGTAGAGCGACACTGCTTATCATAAGGGAATCTAGATTGAGCAGGTTTGATTATGCTTCAGGACATAATCTTCTGGACAGACATGCTTTCCTTCTCCATGTTTGGGTTCACGGCGGCTTGGTTTTGCAGCAAAGAGCTGTATTCCTGTCCATGCATATGTTCCTGTGTTATGGTCATTGCCAGCTGAGACTACTGTCAGCCACTTGCCTCGGTGGAAGGCTCCACTGCTCTGTAGGTCAGATCTCCTGCTGTCCGTGTCCGTCTTCACCTTTGATTATACCCTGTGATGATCCCCATTGTCTCATGGTAATTCCCGTCTCCACCTAACCTCCCTGATCATCTACCTGTAATTAAGGAGACAGTGGAAGCAGGAGCAAGTTGTTGACAAGCCGCCAGTTGTGCCGGGACTGTCCTCCCTGAATCAGATCACAGCTAGTCACCGTGCTTTGAAAATGTCTTCTCCAAGTGGCCTTTTCGGTGTCGCCCACTTGTGGCCTCACAGAGACTGTCTCACAAGGGAACACCCATAACCAGTGTCAAAAATCAGGACTGTTCTGGGATTACTAAGACTTTGCAGATCCTCTTTGGAAATATATCCTCTGTCAAGAAACCCTTTACGAACGGCAGTGGCTGCCGCTCTGTTTCCTACACCGGTATTGTTCTGTGTGTGTGTGTATGTGTTAATCCTTTAGAGCTCACATCTCAAACCTCATAGTTTCCTTTGTGAAGAATATAAAGGCCTATGTAAATTCACCAATTTGGACTCTTAGAAAATGCCTGTTTGATCCATTATGAAGGGGCGGAATCACATAAGCTATTCAATTTAGCCACATACATGTTTCTTGGTTTCCATCAACACTGAAGTCTAATAATCTATACCATTTTCTGAGTCTTACTAACTTTCATGTGCTTTTACAAACCATATGCATTTCATCCCTTTAAACGAGGGATGTAAATGTAAACTCTGTAGCTAGCAGCTCATTGTACAAATGCAGGTTCTGAGAGTGTTTAATGTGATATCACAATAGGCTGGGAGGGGCAGTTTCCACCTTGCTTTTGGATGTCTTTACAAGCAAGAGGTAGTGGTATTTATTAGGGTGATCATAACATCTTACAGAAAAACCCAAATGAACTTTATGGCCAACCCAATATATTCCCTAGTGGCATTTTTCCAAGGGAGGGGTTGAGAGTGGCGGGCACAGTGTAAATGGTAACCTGTCTTGTCGTCCTGCCCCGTGTCACCTCTGCGCTGCTTTCCACAGGGAAGGGCAGGTATGGTGAGGTGTGGAGGGGCAGCTGGCAAGGGGAGAACGTCGCTGTGAAGATCTTTTCCTCCCGGGATGAGAAGTCATGGTTTAGGGAAACAGAATTGTACAACACTGTGATGCTGAGGCATGAAAATATCTTAGGTAAGTACACAATCCCCTCATCAATTTTTTTCTAGAAAGAAATAACTGCCTGCCTTTGCCCTCTCTGATTGGGTGTGTGTGAATGTGCAAGTCTCTCCTGAATGGTGACATAGGGACCGTCAGCATTTATATACACTGTTGAATTTTCCTTTCACACCAATCTCTTGTTTAAATCTGCAGAGAAGCTAAGTTTGAAGATTCTCTGGATGATGAAAAGGAAATTGTTATTGCTAAGTCTTCCTCTGCAGGTTGTTATTTAAATAACAAAAATTTGCCCCATATTGTTCACTTCAAGGCTTCCTCCGTAGTTCTGCTTACCCCACCCTTTTTGAATATTTATTACTTGAATCAAGCTAAGAAAGATCTTTGGACGATTTCCTAGAGATTCATAGCTCCCAGGGACATCATAATTAAATGCACATTCCTTCAAACAAGGCATTGCTTTTTAAAGCCCAGATTTAGAGAGGGATTTAGCATACATTTTAATTTGGAAACTAAAGCTTGGAAACATTTGTGAAATATGTGAAGAGCTGATTGAAATACTGCTATGGAAGTATAAAGGGTTAGAATATTTCTTTAGTCCGTCGACTTCTTTTTGAGGAGTTTCTCTAAATGTGTTTATACTAATACCTGTGCGAGGAGTGCTGCCGGGATGCTGCTTTAATAGTGGATGTAAAGTCTCTATAGACTCTGTTATAGGATAGTGTTGGCTACTTCATGGCTGTTGGGCTGGGTGTGGCTTATAGGAAGGCCATTGCCAGAATTCACTTCCATTCCAGTACTGCCAGTGTAGTGTTTGCCAGTGTATTAATGAAGCCTGAGTCAAGTTGTCTGCAAATCATGGTATGAAAGTTGTTCGATGCTTGACTCTTAACAGTTTGATGGTATGCGTCACCTTAGAACCATCTCAGTTTCTGGTGTCCTTCTCTCCCCTTCCCCTCCCTGCTGGGCCCCGGGCCTCACCTAGTTCTCCTCGCTTGTGCCACTACTGTTGGTCTTGCCTTTCCAGTCCATCTTGTGATACTAAGTTATCTTCCATAGGGAGCTGAGACGCTTCTGCTCAAAATGTCTTTGACTCTCATACTGCTTGCAACATCTGTGATGTCTGAGCCCGGCATTCCAGGTGCTCCATTTTGAGGTCTCAACGGGTCTCTGCTGCTCCCTCTATACACGTGCCCACACGCAGCCACTTCCTGGTGTTTGCTATTCCTTGGTATCATCCATGCCTTTGTCGTGTGGCTTCTGCTCACCCACTATCCCCATACCCCTGCTCCAGCCACCCCTTCTTGCATCGAAACTTCTCAGTTCCTTCCAGACTCTCCCAAGGGCTCTTACCTGTACTCTTCTGCCCTCCTGTACTTTGTACCTCCACTAGGTAACTCTTATCATACGCTGCCTTCTATTGTTTGTAACAACAGTAACGATTAGTTGCCATGCAGTAAGCACTGCTGCATGTCATGTCATTTTCTCTTTAATCCTCACCATGACTATAGAAGGGTCGATACTCCTGTTTTCCTGGTTGTAACTGTAAGGTTTTTGTTTTGACACCCAGTCCCGGGGACAGTTCCCTGCACATGGTAGGTGCCCAGTAAATATTGATTAAATTGGATTTAATCACTCTGGGAATTTGAAAGCCACCTTTGCAGTACAATTTATAGGAAAGAAGTTAGGTCCCCTCAGTGTGATCACAGAAGGAAAAACATTGTCCACTTCTTGTTACCCAATGATCCTCGGAAATTCTGAATTCATGAGATCTGGTACCCTCATTATAATTACAGCTACATGGATTAATTTTACTGTGTAGTCAGTCCCTTTAGTTGAGAAGGCGCATAGAAAATGTACCACCTTTTTTCAGTTTAACTTCTTCTTTAGCAGCTTTTTGGATGTAGAGGCTTGGAGGTTTTCTGTGATCATTTCTACCAACTCTAGCCCCCAAGAAATACATAATTGTACACACACATACACACACAGTTCTGGGTCCTTACTGTTTATCTCCCTAAAGCAATCAATTCTTTCTGCTGCTTTGTCTGGGGTAGAAGTCAGCAGGTAAGTGATGATGGGAGGCTGTGTTATGGTGTTTGGAACAGTGTCTGGGAGTTTGGGAAGCTGGTTTCTACTCACATAATTAGAGGCCCACAGTGTGACTCTGGGCCAGAGTTGTATGTTTCTGAGCATCCTTTTCCTCATCACTAAAACCAGGGAGATGGAGTTAATGTAAGAATTTCAGTCCAAAAGCTTTTTTTTTTTGGCCAAGCTACACAGCTTTTGGGATGTTCACCGTCCAGGGATTAAACCCTGTCTGGTAGTAAAAACACTGTGTCCTAATAAACCACTGGATCACCAGGGAATTCTTGTCATCTTACATTCTTTTTTTTAAATGATGGTACACGTGATATCACTTACATGTTAAATCTAAAATATGACATGAATTTATCTCTAAAACACAAACAGACTCACAGATGTAGAGAACAGACTTGTGACAGCGGGGGGTGGAGGATAGTGGAGGGAAGTATTGGGAGTTTGGGACCAGCAGATGCAAACTTAAATATAGAATGGGTAAACATCAAGGTCCTACTCTATAGCATAGGGAACTATATTCAATATCCTGTGATAAACAGTAATGGAGAAGAATATGAAAAAGAATGTGTATATATGTATAACTGAATCACTGTGCCATACAGCAGAAATTAATGCGACATATATACTTCAACTATCCTTCAAGAAAATAAATTTTTAAGAGAGATTACAGCACTAAAAAATTACGGTACATATCCATTAAGTTGACTATTTTAATCATGTAAGTGAGATTTAAGTACATTCATACTGTGCGGCCATTACACTCTCCATCTGTAGAAGTATCTCATACTCTTAAAAGGTACTGATTCACCATTTAATGTCAGAACTTTTTAGACCAACTGGAAGGAAACTACCTCAGTTCAGTTCAGTTCAGTTCAGTCGTTCAGTCATGTCCGACTCTGAATCACAGCACACCAGGCCTCCCTTGTCCATCACCATCTCCTGGAGTTCACTCAGACTCATGTCCGAATCTGTGATGCCATCCAGCCATCTCATCCTCGGTCGTCCCCTTCTCCTCCTGCCCCCAATCCCTCCCAGCATCAGAGTCTTTTCCAAGGAGTCAACTCTTCGCATGAGGTGGCCAAAGTACTGGAGTTTCAGCTTTAGCATCATTCCTTCCAAAGAAATCCCAGGGTTGATCTCCTTCAGAATGGACTGGTTGGATCTCCTTGCAGTCCAAGGGACTCTCAAAGAGTCTTCTCCAGCACCACAGTTCAAAAGCATCAATTCTTCGGTGCTCAGCCTTCTTCACAGTCCAACTCTTACATCCGTACATGACCACAGGAAAAACCATCCTTGACTAGACAGACCTTTGTTGGCAAAGTAATGTCTCTGCTTTTGAATATGCTATCTAGGTTGGTCATAACTTTTCTTCCAAGGAGTAACTGTCTTTTAATTTCATGGCTGCAATCACCATCTGCAGTGATTTTGGAGCCCCCAAAATAAAGTGACACTGTTGCCACTGTTTCCCCATCTGTTTCCCATGAAGTGATGGGACCGGATGCTATGACCTTCGTTTTCTGAATGTTGAGCTTTAAGCCAACTTTTTCGCTCTCCTCTTTCACTTTCATCAAGAGGCTTTTAGCTCCTCTTCACTTTCTGCCATAAGGGTGGTGTCAACTGCATATCTCAGGTTATTGATATTTCTCCCTGAAGTTTTGATTCCAGCTTGTGTTTCTTCCAGTCCAGCGTTTCTCATGATGTACTCTGCATATAAATTAAATAAGCAGGGTGACAATATACAGCCTTGATGTACTCCTTTTCCTATTTGGAACCAGTCCGTTGTTCCATGTCCAGTTCTAACTGTTGCTTCCTGACCTGCATACAGATTTCTCAAGAGGCAGGTCAGGTGGTCTGGTATTCCCATCTCTTTCAGAATCTTCCACAGTTTATTGTGATCCACACAGTCAAAGGCTTTGGCATAGTCAATAAAGCAGAAATAGATGTTTTTCTGGAACTCTCTTGCTTTTTCCATGATCCAGCAGATGTTGGCAATTTGATCTCTGGTTCCTCTGGCTTTTCTAAAACCAGCTTGAACATCAGGGAGTTCACGGTTCACATACTGCTGAAGCCTGGCTTGGAGAATTTTGAGCACTACTTTACTAGCATGTGAGATGAGTGCAACTGTGCGGTAGTTTGAGCATTCTTTGGCATTGCCTTTCTTTGGAATTGGAATGAAAACTGACCTTTTCCAGTCCTGTGGCCGCTGCTGAGTTTTCCAAATTTGCTGGCATATTGAGTGCAGCACTTCCACAGCGTCATCTTTCAGGATTTGAAACAGCTCAACTGGAATTCCATCACCTCCACTAGCTTTGTTCATAGTGATGCTTTCTAAGGCCCACTTGACTTCACATTCCAGGATGTCTGCCTCTAGATGAGTGATCACATCATCGTGATTATCTGGGTCGTGAAGATCTTTTTGTACAGTTCTTCTGTGTATTCTTGCCACCTCTTCTTAATATCTTCTGCTTCTGTTAGGTCCATACCATTTCTCTCCTTTATGGAGCCCATCTTTGCATGAAATTTTCCCTCGGTATCTTTAATTTTCTTGAAGAGATGTCTAGTCCTTCCCATTCTGTTGTTTTCCCCTATTTCTTTGCATTGATCGCTGAAGAAGGCTTTCTTATCTCTTCTTGCTATTCTTTGGAACTCTGCATTCAAATGCTTATATGTTTCCTTTCGCCTCTCTTCTCTGCACAGCTATTTGCAAGTCCTCCCCAGACAGCCACTTTGCTTTTTTGCATTTCTTTTCCATGGGGATGGTCTTGATCCCGGTCTCCTGTACAGTGTCACGAACCTCAGTCCATAGTTTATCAGGCACTCTATCTATCAGCTCTAGGCCCTTAAATCTATTTCTCACTTCCACTGTGTAATCATAAGGGATTTGATTTAGGTCATACCTGAATGGTCTAGCGGTTTCTCCTACTTTCTTCAATTTGAGTCTGAATTTGGTAATAAGGAGTTCATGACCTCAGCCACAGTCAGCTCCTGGTCTTGTTTTTGTTGACTGTATAGAGCTTCTCCATCTTTGGCTGCAAAGAATATAATCTATCTGATTTTGGTGTTGACCATCTGGTGATGTCCATGTGCAGAGTCTTCTCTTGTGTTGTTGGAAGAAGGTATTTGCTATGACCAGTGCATTTTCTTGGCAAAACTCTATTAGTCTTTGCCCTGCTTCATTCTGCATTCCAAGGCCAAATTTGCCTGTTATTCCAGGTGTTTCTTGGCTTCCTACTTTGCATTCTAGTCCCCTATAATGAAAAGGACATCTTTTGGGTGTTAGTTCTAAAAGGTCTTGTAGGTCTTCATAAAACCATTCAACTTCAGCTTCTTCAGCATTACTGGTTGGGGCATAGACTTTGATAACTGTGATATTGAATGGTTTGCCTTGGAGACGAAAAGAGATCATTCTGTTGTTTTTGAGATTGCATCCAAGTACTGCATTTCGGACTCTCTTGTTGACCATGATGAGTACTCCATTTCTTCTGAGGGATTCCTGCCCGCAGTAGTAGATATAATGGTCATCTGAGTTAAATTCACCCATTCCAGTCCATTTTATTTCACTGATTCCTAGAATGTCGATGTCCACTCTTGCCATCTCTTGTTTGACCACTTCCAATTGCCTTGATTCATGGACCTGACATTCCAGGTTCCTATGCAATATTGTTCTTTACAGCATCAGACCTTGCTTCTGTCACCAGTCACATCCACAGCTGGGTTTTGTTTTGGCTCTGTCCCTTCATTCTTTCTGGAGTTATTTCTCCACTGATCTCCAGTAGCATACTGGGCACCTCTTGACCTGGGGAGTTCCTTTTTGGTATCCTATCGTTTTGACTTTTCATACTGTCCATGGGGTTCTCAAGGCAAGAATACTGAAGTGGCTAAAAGATACTAAATTATAAAATTTGGGGTTGTAATTGAGCCCGAAGCTATTTTGAACTATGAGTAACCAACTGTACTTGAACACTTAACTGTGTGGTAGGCATCTTACAAAGCATTTTACCTGTACTAATTCTTTTATTCTCACAGTAACCCTTTTAAGTATAGGATGGTGCTATTCATATCTTAGAAATGAGGAAACCAAGGCAGTGATTTTCTTTATATTTAATATAATCTTTAAAAATTTTTTCTTTTAAATTTTTAATTGGAGAATAATTGCTTTACAATGTTGTATTGGTCTCTGCTGTACAACAGTGTCAATCAGCCATAAGTATACATAAGTCCCATCCCTATTGAGCCTCTCTCCCAGCCCCCAAGACGGTGATTTTATGTGACAGAGGTGGGCTCACCCAGCTCAGGATGGTGAGCCATGCTGAATGCCTAATAGTGCTACTCTGGAGCCTTACACTCTCAAACCCTATGCTCCACGGCATGCTGACCTCACTCCTCCACGGTCAGAGCTGCCTGGCGCCTGGTTCTCATAAGAGCTGCCACTCAAGAGGCTCACAAGGGTGCTGCTTACCTCACTTAAGAGTTGGGTTTTATTTTAGTTCTTGAGGAGCCTGGGAAGATGACTGTGGCTGTTCTGAAAGAGGCTTTTGCCCTGATCACTTTCTCTCTGTGTTATGAACTCATCAAATGGTTGGCCCAGACTTCCAACTTATGGGCACCTGTTCAGTCTCCACTAACAGTAGAGGGCTTTGATTCAAACTGCAAACGCCCTATAAAAATGCTGTAGCATGTTGGAGCAAATGTAGTTACAAATTCATACTTGAGTGGTAAACAGCTTTTAAAAATTCTGCTTATTTGAAAGTCATTTTTCTCGAAGGTCTAAAGCATAATTAAGGGCCAGAAAAAATCCCTTTCTGAGAACTTGGGGACTTAGAGAAGGTGAGAGAATGAATCTTATTTACTTATTTATTTAATTAATCACTTAATCAATCAGATGCTGCTCTCCCTTGGCCAGAGGAATCAATAAAGGCTACACAAATTTATCACAGGGATTTAATTTCTTTTGAGTGATGCTTCTATAGTTTGGGATACTCATTTTTGAGAAAGTCATTAAAGATGGATATCATGTGGTATAAAATGATTAAGCAGAAACATTTAAAAATTGAAGTATAGTTGATTTACAATGTTGCACTAATTTCTGCTATACAGCAAAGTGATCTATCTATCTATATACACACGCACATTATTTTACGTGTTCTTTTTTGGCTGTGGTTTAATCTCAGGATATTGAATATAGTTCCGTGTGCTATACAATAGGGTATTCCCTGATAGCTCAGTGGGTAAAGAATCTGCCAGCAATGCAAGAGGCACACTAGACATGGGTTAGATCCCTGAGTCAGGAAGATCCCCTGAAGGAGGAAATGGCAACCCACTCCAGTATTCCTGCCTGGCGCATCCCATGGACCAAGGAGCCTGGTAGGCTGCAGTCCATGGGGCCACAAAGACTCAGACACAACTGGGCGACGAAGCCCCAGCACAGCTATGTAATAGGCCCTTGTTGTAGCAGAAATCTTTTCTGCATCTAAGTGCACAGTTTGATTTATGTTATGGTCAGCTAAGGGTTCCCAGAGCATCAGCTATGGGGACACAAAGACAGGCTGTAGAACAGTGAAGAGTGAGAGACTCAGGCTGGCTGTGGGGACCACCTTAGAGGAAGAAGGAGAAAGAGATGACGATTCAAGGTGTAGAAGTGTTACTCAGTTCACTTTACAGATGTCCCATGGGTACAGCTGCCGGGATTGTCTTTCTCTGAGTAGAAGCCAGCTTGTCTGAAGGCAGGATGAATTGGTAGGGAAGAGAATGGGTTCTAGAGCCAGACTGCTGGCTGGCTTACTGATGTTGATGTCAGTGGCCTTAACGTTACTGGCCTTAATGTCAGTAACATTACTGACCTTAGTGTCAGTGACGTTAATGTTAGTTATGTACTCCATCCCGTTCACGTGGTTGGTTGTTGGAGAATTGCACATGAGGTGTTTAAACCTGTGTCTGGCACACTGCTAGTTCTCCCTAATTAGTAACAGCTTCTGTTGATGATGATCAAATTAGGTACTTTTCTCTGTTCCCAGCACTTTCTTATGCAAGGTATGGTGCATCAGGGCAGCTAGCATCAAACTTGGAGTTAGTAGCAACTTAACAGCTGTGTGATCCTTGGCACCTCCCAGCAGCAACTCAATTATTTGTAAAATGAGTATAATGATATTTATCCTATACTGGTCTATTGAGAAAAATCCCAATTTGTGAAAATATTATAAAAATCAAAATTTCTGAAAGTGTTACAAATTTTATATAAAGTACTTCATGTAAAGCATTTTAAATGTTTTCCTTTTCTTTCATACTTTCACAAGTCATTTAATTCAAGTCCTATCTTTTTTTTATCCCCTTATATTTCTAAGTTCTAAATTTCACTCTCCATCAAGTGTCTTCATAAGGCTTAGATGTATAATGCTAGGAAAGCATCTCTGTAGCAGAAAAGACAGGCACACTATTTCACGGGTTAAGAAGTGCCTCTGACTTCAAGTCCTTCAGTGTGCTGAAAAGTTCCCTCAGAATGTCTAGAAAAGTTTCTTCCTTCCTCTGTATCTACATCTTTCAATATCTCACTTCTTTTTAAAAAAATTTTATTGAAGTATAGTTGACTTACAGTGTCATATTAATTTCTGCTTTACACGTAGTGACTCAGTTATACATATATATATATAAATTTTCATAATCTTTTCTTGTATGGTTTATCACAAGATGAGTCTCTCACTTCTTTTCAAGACCACTTCAGTAGTCGCTTCTTGATGGAAGCCTACTGTAACATCTAGTCTGAGTTATTATGATTCCCTGCTCTGGGCTGCTATTGTCCTTTGCACATATTAGTATACAGTAAGGCTGTTTTCACATTATACTGTAATTTTTCCTTTCTAAATCTGTGTTTTCTAGCCTACAAATACCATCATCTTGATTGCCCTGGGTGACTGACGAAGAGGATGCTTGTTATAGTTGATATATTCCTTTTTAAATTTAATGAATCAGTCAGCTATTTAATATAAACTCATCCGTTGATTTTACAAGAGACAATCCAAAGAGCCTAAATGAGTTGTCCAATATTACACAGCAGATCACAGGCAGATAGAGACTGGAACACAGGTGTCTAGGTTCTAGGTTTTGTGTTCTCTCTGGGTGGACGATGAATGATCTTGCTTGGAATGCCAGCAAGATGAAGGGTTTGACACTATTACTGTGGGTAATCACAAAGATATTCCTATCTGAATCTTAATGCAATGTAAAATATTTTTAAAAGGTAAAAAAAAATTTAAGGATTATTTACAATGGAAGTGAATATGAAAATCTCCTATTAGCAGTGCCTTTTGAATGCATTAATAAGTACATTCTATTTCTCTGCTGATGCCTCTGTAAACCTTCTTTCACGGTAGTTGAGGAGTTTAATTATTTTTGTCATGGGTGATCTCTACTATATGGGTCACTGTTTCTGTGTACTAAAGCTGTAATGTGGAATTCTCACTTGTCTGTTAATTTTTGTCTCCAGGTTTCATTGCTTCAGACATGACATCAAGACACTCCAGTACACAGCTGTGGTTAATCACACATTATCATGAAATGGGATCGCTGTACGACTACCTTCAGCTTACTACTCTGGATACAGTGAGCTGCCTGAGAATAGTGCTGTCCATAGCTAGCGGTCTCGCACATTTGCACATAGAGATCTTTGGGACCCAAGGGAAACCAGCCATTGCTCACCGAGATTTAAAAAGCAAAAACATCCTGGTTAAGAAGAATGGACAGTGTTGCATAGCAGATTTGGGTAAATTTTTAAAGTATTTACTGTTTTTTTAACTTTTGTCATGTTCCCTTTTAGCTGGGTTGCATCTTTTTCTCTCCTAACACTGTTATGAAAAATTTCAGGAATGCAAATTGAAACAGCTTCATGGTGAACGCCTGTATATTTACCACCTAGATTCTTACTGTTATCACATATCCAGCCTCCTATTTATCAGTACACCTCAGTCTTTGTACATTTCAAAGTAAACTACAGGCAAAAGAGCCCTTCCATCCAGTGGCTTCAGCATACACACCACTGTATCATCACTGGAAGTTTTTGTTTACTTTTTTCTTTTCAGGTAAAATTTACACTTCACATTAATTGAACAGATCTTAAATCTCAGAGTTTTGACAGATGCTGTAAAGTCCAAATCCCTGCTGAGATACAGACCTTCCTGTTATCTATCCTAGAAGTCATTTTGGGCTGGTTCAGTTCGTTCCTGCCCCAACCCACCCTGAGAGGCAACCACTACTGGTGCTTTTTGATTTCACAAGCCTTTACAGAAAGTAGGTACACAGTTAAATAATCTATGGAATGAGTTTATCTTTAAAATGGTATCTAAAGTTGTTCCTCTGTAACCAACGCAAAATTATATAAATCAAAGAGGGGGAATCCCCAAACCAATTTCCCATTTGCTCTGCTGAGTTAACTCATTCTTAGGTGGTAGAGTGATTTTTACTATAGCTTTAATTGCATTATAAATAAGATTACTTTCATTTACAGTGACATTCTATATAAAACCTACTTACGCTAGACCCCTAGAATATTGGCTGAATGATAGGCTAATGAGAACTGAATTGTAATATTGGGTCTTCCTTGCAGTGAACTAACTACTGGGGATGTGCACTCTACTTGGATAAAAAATGTTTATCTTATTTTCATATCATTGTCGGTCTTGTAGGTACGCTAATAAAGGTTTAGGCAGTATGAGCTCTAATTATATAAATTATAAAATTGTTTGTTATTAAACACAATATTTGACATATCAGAAAATTTTCTTTATTTTGAATCCCTTTAAAGTCCTTGTGTTCATGTTGAGAAATTATTTTACAGTGTTTCCCAAGTATGAGAAGGCATGACACTAACATTTTTGTTGTGGCCAGTTGTGGTGCAGAAGACTGTTAGGACTATGCCAGGAGTTATGAAGCTAAGGTGACTCGTGTTTCCCAGTTATTGACCCAGTATTTTTGTGCAGGTCCTTTCATCCGTTTACTTGCCCTAATTGCTGACCTGCTTATACTCAGTGCAAGAGTAGGGGAGCGTAGCAAGGGGGATTTCAGTGTTTGATACTGTGCCTGTACTTCTCTGTTGTTTGAAACTTTTTATAATAGTGTGTTCATGTATTAATTCATGTTACTGAAAGTCAGTTATGCCTCACATGATTTTTGTGTAAGATTCAGAAATTTTATAAATGCTTTGCAAATAATCATTTAAATGGTAGATACTGTTATATAGTCCGGAGGCCAAGGGAAGATGGGCAGACTGAGGCAGCTGTTGGTTTTGGTTTATGGGACTTGGGAGAAATTTGCAGCAAACCCAACTGATTAATTATTTAATTACATTTATTTTGGCCTACAGCCCTCCGATTGGATTCATGGTTTCAAACACAACTTTTGTGTTTTAAGGGGTATTCAGGGAAGTAGATCAGTAGTACAGGAGATAGTCCCTATGCGACCACAATTTATATTAGCTTTTTACTTTATACCTAGAAATTAAGAGTCACAATTATGTTGTTATTAATATTGCAAAACTACCAGTATTTTAGTAAAAATACCAGTATTGTATTTTCCTAACTTTTGATTATTAAAAATTCAAACATAAAGACTGAAAAAATAGTTTGATCATTGATATTTACAACACTTAGATTCAAGTTACTAAAATTTTGCCAAATTTCCTTTATCTAAATGTGGCTGAGCATATATATTTGCAAATTCATTAGATAAACTGTAGACATCATAATTCTTTACTCCTAAATGCTTCAAAATGAACCCCTTAGAAATACTTCTCTTGCATAATCATACTTTATCACACCTAAAAGTTACTGATTATTCTTTAATATCATTTACTATATCCATTTTCAAGTTTTTCCAGTTTTTTTTGAAATAGGAATTGAGGCTCATTTGGTTGGTTTGTCTCTTTAGTTAGTGTAATTACTGATTATTGGGAAACAAATTACCTCTAAAACTTAGCCACTTAGAAGAACACAAATTTATTATCCCACTCAGTCAAGTCAGCAGTCTCAGAACAACTCAGGTCTATGGTTCTGGCTCCTTGATCTTAGAGGGGTAACAGTCAAGCTGAACAACTTGGGTCTATATTTCTGGCTCCTGATCTTAGAAGGGTAACAGTCAAGCTCAACTCAAGTCTGTGGTTCTGGCTCAGGGTCTTAGAGGGGTAACAGTTGTGCCGTCAGTCAGGGCTGCAGGCATCTGAAGGCCTCCTTGGGGCTGGAGGAACCTCCAGGATGGCTCCCTCTCATGGCTGCTCACTCACATGACATGCTCGGCTCCTTATCATACGGTCCTGTTCACTGGGCTGCTGGAGTGTCCCCCAACACTATGACCCCAGAGAGCAAACAGGGAAACATATGCCTTCTATGTCCTAATCTTGAAAATAACACACACTTTTCTGCCATGTTGTCTTTGATGGTCCAGCCCACGTTCAAGGCATGGGGAATTGAGTTTGTCCTCTTTAAGGGAGAAGTTACAAAACACTTACGGGTATATTTTTAAACCACCACAGCTAGCATCTCTGTGCCTATTTAAACTGCACTTGTTTTGTATTCTGTTATCTTGATTATTTAGTTCTCAAAATGGTGGAGGGACGTGTATGATTTGGGAAATGTTCGTAGTAGCTATGGAATCTTAGGATTGATTATAAAATTAAGGGAAAGACGAACCAGTCTGAGTCAAACGCAATTGCCAGTGTCTCTGGTAATTATTAAGGCTGAGATGACATGCATGCTATTTCCCGGCTTTATATGGAGTTGTCATCCCACCCATTCAGAGCCATGGACTGGGGGAGAAGCATCCTCCACAGATAACCTGAGGAATCCTTACTGGGATACAAAGGTTTACACAGCCTGCTAACTCCACTCTGGCAATTTTCATTATTCTCAGTGTCAGACACGACAAATCATCTTCAGTTGGTCTGCCCATGCATCAAAATTCCATTCTCAAATAAACCATGCATGTATCTGTCCCTTGGTCTGTGAGGAATGTGGGTCTCTTTAGTTGGCTGATGAATTCTGAAATGAGTCATGGCTTAAGAAAGTGCTTCAAAACCATTTAACATGAGAGCTGTGCTTTGAATCTGGGGTCAGCTTATTGTTCTCTGTACATGGGGCTATTGAGAAAAAAGCCTGTGGGTTTGGCCCAGGTTACTGTTCAGATGGAACTTTCCAGGTGGCTCAGTAGTAAAGAACTCACCTGTCAGTTCAGGAGACGTGGGTTCAATCCCTTGGTCAGGAAGATGCCCTGGAGAAGGAAACAGCAACCCACTCCAGTACTCTTGTCTGGAGAATCCCACGGGAGAGGAGCCTGGCGAGGTACAGTCCATGAGCGACTAAACAGTAACAACTGTTCAGATGATTGGTCCTTTTTAGGGACAGAGCAGGGCCCGGAGCAGTCGCCTCTTTATGTAGTGATAAATTACCTCAAAGTCCCTTCTTCAAACGGTTTGAAGTTTGTTTAGAGACCAGTGGGAGACTTGCTGGAGGTGAGAGCTTCTTTAAGGCTCCCACTTAACAAGTGAGTCTGTTTTCTTGTCGATTTTGAACACCAGCTTCATATTGATTTGGTGTATTATCTACTCAAAACTTTTTGTCTCTGAGGTTCCTATTTTAACTTAATATACCCAGGATGTTTCTAGCATCAGCCCTATTTCCTGCGTTCAACCTAAGTCATCACAACAGCACTCCAGGAATGACTAGGGGTGGGTGGGGGTGGGAAATGTGGCAGTCACCTTGGCTGCCACAAGAGGGCGCTGTTGACCGGGTTGGGTTGAAAACCTTCAGCAACCCTCTGCGAGAAAGGGTTGACATTGTTGTCTCCTTCCTTTTAGGCCTGGCAGTCATGCATTCCCAGAGCACCAATCAGCTCGATGTGGGGAACAACCCCCGTGTGGGCACCAAACGCTACATGGCCCCGAGGTTCTCGATGAAACTATCCAGGTGGATTGTTTTGATTCTTACAAGAGAGTGGATATTTGGGCCTTTGGACTTGTCTTGTGGGAGGTGGCCAGGCGGATGGTGAGCAATGGTAGGTAACTGATCTCATATAATGTTGTCCTTGTCTGAGTCCTCTTGATCCTGCTACCTTTAAAAGGGGAAAGGGAATATTTAAGTCCACATTGTTCCATGAATCATGTTTGTGAAGCTGTCGGCATTTATATTTGATTTATGGCTGGTCGGTGGAAGGCACATAAGGGCAGTCTGGTTTAACCGCATAAAAGGAGATGGTGGTAGAAAAAGTATTTCTGCAAAAGACTACGTATTCCTTGATTGTAGGTATTTTTCCTTTAGTCCATATTTTTCTTCTTTCCTCCATCCTCATGATTCTGTCTTTCTCCCATCCTTCCTCCTCCTTTGCTCTTTTCCCAAGTGATGTTTATCATGGGGAGAATGTTAAAGTAAATCTAAGGGTGAATCTTGCTATTTTAGATAAGCTTACTTCTCAAGTTCGGGTTATTGAGGAGAGACTCGGATTGCACACTAGGAATTCACTCCTTTCGAGGAAGCAGGCTGTACTTGCTGAGTAAGTGAAGCTTACATTCTGGAAGCTCTGAATAGGAGGCTCATCCTGGTCCTCATATGAGGAAGTTTCATGAAGTGGTGGTGTTGCCTTAGCTGCGAGGGAAGCACATATTTGTTGATAATTCTTAACCTATATTCCCTACCATAACCTTTCACCTCCATCTTTCTTATCAGCCAAAAATGCACTGCTGAACTTTAGGTTTACTGCATTCTGGAGGCAATACCTATTCTCATTCAAGTATAACATGTGTCTCATCTACCCACAAAGTGGTATCAGAGCAGCATCTCTCAAATCCACTAAATCGACCTCTTCACACCTTCACAATTGGAAGTCCTACTTCACAGAGGACACATTTGGAAATTGTTCTTGGAAAGCAGAAGAAAATGCTATATGTTTAAACTGATACTCATTTTCAGCAGATACTCTGCCTTCCTGGGACCCACTGGGATCCTAGATTTAAAGTGTTAGAGAATGCATGGAGTTGCTAACACAAGCTCCGTCTCACCTTCCACTGATACTTCCTTGTAATGATTGAAATTCTTGGGGCAACCATAATTTTTGAGACTAACACAGCCAGAGAATAGGAGGTTCTGTGAGAGAAGTGGGATTGGGGTAACATAGTTTTAGTGTGTAATAATTCAAATTGGCAAGCCTTTGGGGTAGTGTTCCCTCCTCCGCGGCACGCCCCGCACCGCCCCCCCCCACACACTCCCAGAGTTTAACAAACTCTCTAAGGGTATCAGAGCCCATGTTTCACATTAAACATAAACACACAAATATTGTAACCTGACAGTTCTTTTAAAGATTTTTTTTTTTTTTTTGGATGGAGTCATGAACATTTTCTTGGTAGTTGTTTCTCAATTGTTGGGAGCTACTGACTTGCATTTTGTGCCATTCAAATGCCTTGAGAATTGTTTGCAACAGAGTGATTGTTTTGCTGATTTATAAAGTTCTGTCTGAACTTTGCCTGAAATTGCACAGCAACTTCGTTTCCCCCATGCCCCTCCCTAATAATTCTTGAGAGGCTTAGAACTGAAAATCAAATTCTAATTAGTTTATCTTAAACACGTTAGAAAAGGATTGGTGTCATAATAAACCATGTGATGGGAAACTTGCCCCAGATGAAGAGGAAGTTAATGTTCCAAGGCCAGGATGGTAGCAATCCAGCTGTGGGTGCTGGAGCTGTGCCAGGCCAGCCTGTGGATGAAAGCCGAACTTGGCAGAAACTCGGGACTTGGGCTTTGTAAGAACTCATGTTGCAAATTCGTTCCCTGTGTCACAGGCTTAAACCCAAATGGCTTTTGAAGATCAGCTGTGATTAATAGGAGTCAGTTGGAAATTAGAGTCCTTGGTTTAAAATGTAGCTCAACAAATAGTAGTTTTCGCAGTCTATCTTCTAACTTTATTTCTGAAAATCGTGAAGGGTAGAGGGAGAGAGACTATTTTGGATGTTTTCTGATTTACTGGTCTCCTGCTTACATCATGGTTTAGATTGTTCTCTGTTTCCTAAAATTTTGTGGGTTGAGCTCCTGTTCTGTGGTTTGATTTTTAGGGGGCGGTAAGTCTCTTGACAATGACTAATTTGGTATTTTCCTCTTTCTCGAGTTTCCCTTCTCCCATGAATATGTGCATGCACAAAGACAGAAATTAGTTTATCCAAACTCAAACTTGTGAGTGTTCAAGGCTGCTTGCAGATAGATCTATTAATATTGAGTAGTAGTATTATCTCCAAACACAAAAATGAGTAGGATTTGCCTTTGCCTTCCAACGTTCATGTTTCTTTCGCCTTCTTCTTTGTGCAAGCACGTATATATTATATATTGTACTTAGTTGTAATTCTGTAATTCTTAGATATAATTTGTATCTTCTTCATTTGTGGTTTTTAATGTTAATCTGTTTTAATTTTTGGTGGTCATATTAATAGTCAGTTCATGAATTTAACTGTTTCCATATTGTTAGATATCCTATCTCCTCCATGTGGGGCCAATAGTAGATGTCTTTGTCCATATAACTTTTTCATTTAGGGAATTATTCTTAATCTGAAACAAAGTAGACCTATTAGGTCAAAGAATATGGATGTTTTTATGGCTTGACACATATTGCCAAATTGCTTTCCATAAGAGTTGTTCTAATTTACAATATCCCGCTCACCCCAGGGTGTGATGTACCTATTTCACTTTCTTACTAGCTTTAAGAACTGACATTAAAAGGATATATATTTTTGAAATTATTGCATATTAAATGTACCTCATTTAAATATATGAATATCTTATCTTAGGGAAGGTCATTATCATTATGCGTCCTTTGAGTTCCTGAGTCCATTGTAAAAATTGATGACCAGATAGTTCTCCTGGAGCAATACGATCCTCAAGTGAACCATGAGTATAAAAATATGTTGCATTTTATATTTTCATGGGAACTTTACATTTTTTTGCTACTAATAATAAACTTCATGCTGTGTCTGTACAGGAAATGAGAGTTCAGTCCATTTTCGCATCTGAAATTATCTCAGTAGTATCTTTTGGAATTTACTGTTTGTGTTTAGTTTGATACTGAATTTGGAATTGGTCAGAAGGAAAACCATTTTCTCACCATTTCTGGGTGAACTTTCTATGTGGATCTAAGGCAGGGTTTTGCTTGGATCACTAGTGCTTAAGCTGCAAAGTGTGCAGTAGGATCACCTAGAAACACAGACTACTGAACGCCCTCCCCGCACCGCCCCCCACCCCCCAACCCCGCCAAGTCTCTGATTAATAGGTCTGGGGCTGGACGCAGGATTTTGTATTCTAACAGGGCCCCAGGTGATGCTGTGCTGTAAGCAGCGACTGTACTCTTGAGATCCCAGGTAAAACTGGAACATATTCTATGAGTCTCAATCAGGCCAGGAAATAAAGATTGTCCCTAGGATGCTGATAGAGCCTGTGTAAGCAGGATTTCTTGGTTTGTGTTCTGGTATGTGAAACTTGCTCTCTCTTCCAAGCCGAAGAGGGTCCCTTTCTCCTGTAAGTCTTGTAGCTAGGGCGTGGCCTTTCTTCTGGAGTTTTGCTACTTCTTGGGCAATACTCTTCCTTTCTTCCTTTAATATACAGTTCTGCAGACACACTACTTTCTGGTTACCTGGATTCAGTGTGACGTGGAGACAGAACTTGACATGTGGACACCATACATATGTGCGCGCATCACAGCTCTTCACTTGTGCCATTTAGCTTTGGGGCTGATCAAAATACCTCTAGTAGCCCCAGCCAAGCATCCTGCAGCCGTTCCTTCTTGGGATCAGAAGTCTTTTCCTGAAGCCTCAGCTTTCAGTGTTTAGAACCCTGTATGTAGAAACAACAGAGCTGTGTTGCTCTAATACTGTGGTCATCTGCTTTTGGCTTTAAAAACTGAAATGATCTTCATTGTCCCTCCTTCGGCACACCTTTGACTGAAGCGTCATCCAAGCATCATGAGCCTCTGTTATACCTCTCATGTGTCTCCTCTTCCTTGCCCACAGGAGGGTTCTGTAGACACCCTTCTGTTGCCTTGTGACTGGCTTTATTTTGTGATGGAATCCAGTGTGTCAAAAAGCATTTGTATCTTGAAAAAACCCTGCTGGCCAAGCTACATCTCTTAATGGGGTGTGGACTAGGAAGTACTTGTTAGAATAAGCTTGTGTTTGGCACACATACTTTGGAAAACCTCTTCTGTGAGTCCTCGGGCTTGCATCTAGCTCCTAAGCACAATGGGCTTGTGTACAGAAACCACGACTTGATTTTCGTCAGCAACTTAACATCCAGTGTGTTTCATGATTTGATTTCACTACCTCACTGTCTATTAAGGTTTGAACAAAGGGGAGAAACAGAGAACTTTTAAGTATTCAAGTGATTTCTTTTAGGTTTGTCTGAGGCTTTAAGTGTGGGTTTGGGGCAGGAATATGGAGGTGGAGTAGGAAGGAAGGATTTTTTTCTTGATTTCTGGAACTTTATGGCCTTGAGTTAAAGGTCTAGACCAGAGGAGGGCAGTCAGTTGACCTCACGACAGAATAACGAGAGGCTAGCAGAACTTTATTGGGTGATGTTTGCTGCTTACTGGTCTCTCTTCCTCGACACACCTTTCAGAGCAGCCCTCCACCAAGGCACGCCTCTGTGATGCCAACCTTCTAACAGCCCCGGCATCAAGTGAATGATGCATTCTTCTTGTAAGGCCTCCACAGCCAGCAAATGCCTGGATCTCTAGTGGAGCATCTCCCTCTAGGTTGAGGTATGTGAGATGTAAGGTGTCTGGTCATAGCTTAACTCAGAACATGGCTCTGCATCTCTCTCAGGTCCTTTGACGTCTCCTCTGACAACTGTAACGTTACTCAGCATTTTTAGTAGGGCTCGACGAAGCAGCAGGCTCTGAACCATTTGCTGTGGCGCTATTTCTTTGCTGGAAATCCCAGTAGCGGAAAGGATTTTTTTTTACAGATTTCAGATGATGCATTTAGTCTTGACTTTGATGTACATGGTTCCACAGGCCTATGAACTGGAGTGGGGGTGGTGGGATGAGGTCATCGCTGCCAGAAGTGTACTTTACTTAGCAGAGAACAGAGCTGTCCTTCCAACTATGTTCCTATTTCAGAAAAGTGCACCTCCTTTGGGGAGAAAAACGGCTTCCCAGCAAGTGCGCCCTGTTGGTTTACAGGTGTGACTCTCTGAAGTCTCTGGCAGTGAGGCAGGCTCAAGGGGGACTGGGACTGGAACCCCTCAGCTGTCATCACCTTGACTGTGAGAGTGCCATCCACTTGTCTGTCACTTGTTTTTTATGTGGGCCATGGCGTGAAGACTGTTTGAATCCCTCCTGTGAGGAGTGTTAAGCAAAGTAACACAAGTAGATTTTTTTTTTAAGACAAGTAACATTTTTCATTTATTTTTTAAAATATATTTATTTGGCTGTGCTGCGTCTTAGCTGTGGCATGTGAGACCTAGTTTCTGACCAGGGATTGAACCCCAGCCCCTTGCATGGGGAGCACAGAGTCTTGGCCACTGGATCACCTGGCAAAGTAGATACGTGTTTTGAATCTTGTTCCCACCATGAAAATATGCGTCTCGGAAAACAGTGCTTCCCAAGATTCTTTCATACATGTACTACCTTTATGATCTTTTTCCTATCCAAGTGCCACTTCTACCATTATTTTCTTAATTGTTTGAAATTTTTCAAACATTTCTTTTTAAAAGGAAATGAATGTTACTACTGGAAGTGGGAAAGCCAGTATCCCATGGCATTAAATGGAAGATAATGTTAAAAATGCATATACAGTTATTTAATTAAGATAAAAAAACGTTTTGTCCATGAGCCATTTTCTTACAGGTCATCCCTGAAGGAAACACTGTATTAACTTAGAGATGTCTCAGCAGCCAACCATAAAGCACTCTGATTCAATGTAAAATGGCTTTAGTTGTAATGTCCTGATTTCGGAAGGGTTTTATAATTCCTGTAGGCATTAACTGTTCATGGTAGCACTCTGGATGTATGTAGGTGCTGGGGACTCTGCTTCCCTCACCAGTCACTCGGATGTGTCCACCCAAATTGTGGGGCAGTGGGGAGAGTGAGCCCACTGTTGTGATGAGATGTATGCACTGTCCCATTTGGGGCTTGTTGGGAAGAGATATAGAATACAAATAGGGAAATGGATTCTGGTTTGTCATTAATTAGCAGTGTGCTTAGACAAGTATATTTTCCCTGAGTGGTCCTCAGTTTCTTCGGAAGGAAAAGAAGGCTGTGATCTGCCTGACTCTAACATTGCATGGATGTATGATTTTTTTCTTTTAATTATCGGATATTGGAGTATAATTGCTGTACAGCACTGTGTTTGTTTCTGCTATACCATGAAGTGAACCAGCCATATGCATGCATATATCCCCTCTGTCCCACTCCCACTCCCCATCCCACCTCTCTAGGTCGTCATAGAACACCGACCTGAGCTCCCTGTGCTGTACAGCAGCTCCATGCATGTATCTTTGCTTCACCTTCAGATTGTTCAAATTATAGCTAAATCTACAAACCCTTATCTGCAATTGAAAAAATGCCCAAAACTTCGAAAGCCAAATGGTTCGAGTATGGAGGATCACAAGGCAGGCCTTGTTTCTGGATACTTGCATTTTTCAGAAAGACCTCCCTGGTGTTTCATGTGGTTTGAAGCCCTGTCCAGGGCCTTCCTTCTTGAGATTGTGATGTGTCCTTTACAGGTGTTGGAACTAAGGCCTGGCAATAAAGGCTTCTACTTCGAACCATGCAGTGAATTAATGCCAGGGATATTGTTGGTATATTTGCCCCAGAGAAAATATCACTTAGACATATGTCCAGGAATAAAACAAATTGTATAAATCAGATACACATGTCCAAAGTTGTGGGGAAAGAGGTTATAATTTCTCTGATTCTCTCCATGGCTATTGAAGTTTCACCCCCTAAGGTGACAAAGCACGGCCTGGCAGGCTTTGTCCCTCCTTGACCACTCTTGAAGAGCTCCTCTCCTGCTGTGCTCCTGGATCCTTTGTTGCTGTACCACTCTTCTGGCACTTGAAGTGCTTTGTATTTTTAGTCCCTTTTGCTGAGTGCACACTGCTCTCTTCACTGGCTCACGATTTGGCAGTTGCTTATTGGGTGCTACTGTAAAAGGACTGCAAGTCCACTTGTTTTCTGGCAGAAGAAGAATAGTTGTAAGTAACTTCCTGCCTCGACGTGAGTCACTTCACAGCCTAACCTTGACCTCTCACCCTCCCCACCACGTGTACCCATATCAGCCAAGGGAATGTCCCTGCCCCTCTCCAACATGGAAGGATCATTGGAAATCCCTTGTCTTTGTTCCATATCCCCTTCTATGCTCCCCCCACCTGGAGTGCCCCCTCTCCTTGGTGTGTTCTTGTCCCATAGTCTTTCTCGACAGCTCATCTCTCGGTTCCCTCAAGTCCTGGCTCCCAGAAAGTTTCTTATGTTTCCATGGCACCAGGTTTATGTCTGGTACTTAAACCACACAAGTGGTGTGGTTTAATTCTAAAACACCCTGAGCACCGTATCCCCCCACCTCTTCTCCCTACTCCTAGTTTATATTTTTTTCATATCTTCTTTTCCCATTATTTTCATCACCAACATCACATCTTTATTTGTATATCCTTAGTCAGTCCAACCAGTCCATCCTAAAAAGGATCAGTCCTGGGTATTCTTTGGAAGGACTGATGCTTAAGCTCAAACTCCAGTTCTTTGGCCACCTCATGTGAAGAGTTGACTCATTGGAAAAGACCCTGATGTTGGGAGGGATTGGGGGCAGGTAGAGAAGGGGACGACAGGATGAGATGGCTGGATGCATCACTGACTCGATGGACATGAATCTGAGTGAACTCCGGGAGTTGATGATGGACAGGAAGGCCTGGTGTGCTGTGATTCATGGGGTCGCAAAGCGTTGGACACGACTGAGCTGAACTGAAGTGCAAAGGACAGCCTCTGGATCACACAGTTTAAGGAATTAAAGTGGTTTTTGAGCCAATTTGGAAACTAGCAAGTAAAACTTAGAACATCTATCCTTGCCTTTCAAGATATATAAAGGGGTAAAATACAATTTTTTTAAACAAGATTTCCATTATCTAAGCAAAAAGAAAGGGACTTGTCCTCATCTCCCACTAGAGTTCCTTGGAAACTGAGAGCATGTCTTATACTTTTATCATCCTCAATGTTTAGTATGATGTGCCAAACATGGTTGGTATGTAATATACTTAATTGCTTTCCTTGACCAGAAGGAGTTCCAGATGATGGTGGAGTTTAATCCCAGACTTATTTTATTCTGGGGAAGCATGATCAACATTAGATGGAGAAAGTCAACCATTTGTCCACTGGTTGACAAGAGGTGTGACTAAGTCCCACACATAATGAATTAAATGATCTCTTTAAACTTGATTCCTTTCGTTAAAATTGGCAGTTAAAATTAAAATATGGAGAACTATAAACCCAAAAGAAAACTTCATCTTTGTATAGTGAAATTTTTCTGTTGAGTAGTCCCAAATTCTGTTTTAAAAAATCTAACTGTACTTTTGCATTTACATAAAAATTCAACTTCATAGTTGCATAACCCTTCCCAAGCTGGCTAGGCAAATTACTCCCAAATGGCTATCATGCTAGATTTTTAAGGAATGATAAAGCAGGCACAATCCTACTGTTTCTTATAAATTCATGTGGCCCTTATAAAGGTATAAATTATCTTGCAGGTCTGTGTTCAGCTCTATTTTCTGTGATGTCTCCTAGTAATACGTGTATTGAAAATAATTAAAATATTATTTGAATGCTTCCTAGGGGCCTGACAAGAGTTGTAGTAGGTAAGGCCTGAGATGAAGTATCTTAAGTCATCTTTTGAAAGCAGTGATTTATGCCCAGTCTGAACTGTTTACGATTTGCCAGGAAAGGTGTTAATCCACTGAATAGTACACGTTACAAACACAGTCAAGCAATGTAAGTTAGATTTTTAAAATATTATAATTTTAAAATCTAATTTAGACTACATTCCATTTTAAAATCTATAAAGTTTAACAAAACTATAGTATTTAACAGATGTTCCTTATCATGACTAATCTTTTCCATAAACAGTTTGTATTTATATGGGATCTGTTAGAACAGCTTCTCACTGTTAATTTCTTTGACAAATGAGAAGGAGATTGCAAAACAGTTATCTTCCCATCTGTGCCAATAATCGTTCTGGTAGGTATTTAGGAAGAGAAGTTAGGAGGAAGAGGGCACTAAACCAGGGAATCCACTAGCCGCATTGTTGAGGCATTTGATGATGGAAGAAAAGTAATGGATTTCCTGGGTTTTATTTCTATAAAGAAAAGAATCCATTTTCTCATTCCAAATTATTTAAATTTTTCTGTTTATGGAACTACTTTTTTTTGCAAAGAGTGAGGAACTAATGTAATTTTGCTGGGGAAAAAGATTTCCAAAGCATTGAAAATCATGCTGGAGCAGAAATTAGCCACTTTCATAACTGCCTGAGAGTGAGGAAGAGTTCATTCTTTTTAGCCATTCTTCTCCTTTCCAATGACTGTCCTCTGCATTTTGTGTCTTTGATCTAAGAGGAAATAACAGAGCCATCAGACAGACAGCTGTGAATGACAGAGGGTACTTAGAACATACTGGATGAATGAGGAAATTGCATTTCATATTACATTATTTGCATCCTCCGAAGGGGATGGATTATTGAACAGCAATGACTTTTTCCCTAATAACAGAAGAGGGTATTTTGCTGATGGTTTTGGATTATTTGCCTCTAGTTCATGGACTGCATTTCATTTTAGTTTATGGTTTGAGGTTACTAGATTCATGTACCTTCTTTAGGTATCTTGACCTTATTTAATCAAAGAGTTTGTCTTTGAGTAGTAGTCATATTTTCTTCTAAATAGTTTTTGCCCCTAAGTTCTCTGCAGGGCTTCCTTGCTTTGCTTTGTTTTCCACGTATTTTTTAAGACCTACCTGTAGCTTTTAGGATCATCTTGAAGTTTGAGGAAGGTGATCAGTACTTTTTCTTTTTTTTCCCTGCATTGTATCCTGTGATGCCCATCAATAACACCCTGGAAACCTCTATTCTTTTGCTAACTAACACAATTCTTGTCCATGTATGAAGGTATTGTGGAGGATTACAAGCCACCATTCTATGATGTGGTTCCCAATGACCCAAGTTTTGAAGATATGAGGAAGGTAGTCTGTGTGGATCAACAGAGGCCTAACATACCCAACAGATGGTTCTCAGACCCGGTAAGAGTACTATGCTTGCTTCATTTCAGAGCTAAACTATCTATACATTTGTATACAACTCTTATAAACACCAGAGTTTCAGCTGGTAAGAGTGATCTGGTCTGTTGCTTTCTCTTCCTATTTTATGTAAAAGGGCTTTAGACCTAGTTGAACGGGTTCACAAAGTGGTCTCATTCTTGAAAGAGCCACATGTATAAATCTTGATAACAAATAACAACATTCACAAGATTTTTGCCCTTGACCAGCTCCAGGAATTGAGAGAGTCATTACTATGCCACTAGCCCTAGGGCTGCAGTTTCACCTGTAAACCGAGAGACTTGAATTAATGCTTTTAAATTCTTTTCTGTCTCTGCATATCTGAAATTTCAAACATAGGCTGGTTAATGCTGACAAATTCTTAATTGCTGTTAAGTAGTAAGTAGCAAATCTTAAGACACTGAGAAATGACCCTATTTGCATATTTCAGTATTAGCTCTGAGTTAAGTACTATGGCTTTTAATACCCATAAACGATCAAGGGGTCCAGACTGGAGTATGTAATTGACTTGATAAAGTCAGATGGTAGCATTAAGACACTCAAGAGTGGCTCTTTACCAGTGGCCAAGGCTTTGATTATTGTGTAAGGAGGATGGTAATAACATCACAAGACCTGCAGAGCTCTGCAAAATGGTTGAAATAACATCTGCCCAGCTACTTATTCACTGTGGTGTTGGTTCTTTTCTCTCCTCAGACATTAACCTCCCTGGCCAAGCTGATGAAAGAATGCTGGTATCAAAATCCATCTGCCAGACTCACAGCCCTGCGTATCAAAAAAGACTTTGACCAAAATTGATAATTCCCTAGACAAATTGAAAACTGACTGTTGACATTTTCATGGTGTCAAGAAGGAAGATCTGACATTATTGTTGTCCAGCTGGGACCTATTGCTGGCCTGACTGGTTATCAGAACAGAATCCATCTGTCTCCCTCCCCAAATGGCTGCTTTGACAAGGCAGACATCTTACCTGGCTGTGTGCTGGGGAAGACACCAAAACCACCCTAACCTCGCTCAATGACTGTGACCTGGGCATTTCACAAACTGTTCACACTGCAGAGACTTAACGTTGGACAGACAATGTTGCAAAGGTAGGGAACTGGAGGAACACAGAGAAATCCTAAAAGAGATCTGGGCATTAAGACAGTGGCTTTGCATATCTTCACAGGTCTCCTAGACACTCCCCACGGGAAACTCAAGGAGGTGGTGAATTTTTAATCAGCAATATTGCCTGTGCTTCTCTTCTTTATTGCACTAGGAATTCTTTGCATTCCTTACTTGCACTGTTACTCTTAATTTTAAAGACCCAACTTGCCAAAATGTTGGCTGTGTACTCCACTGGTCTGTCTTTGGATAATAGGAATTCAATTTGGCAAAACAAAATGTAATGTCAGACTTTGCTGCATTTTACACATGTGCTGATGTTTACAATGACGCTGAACATTAGGAATTGTTTATACACAACTTTGCAAATTATTTATTACTTGTGCAGGTAGCAGTTTTTACAAAACTGCTGCATGCATATGTTAAAGCTTATTTTTATGTGGTCTTATGATTTTATTACCAAAATGTTTTTAACACTATACTCTGAAATGGACATTTTCTTTTATTATCTGTTAAATTCACATTTTAAGTGCTTCACATTTATATGTGTATAGACTGTAACTTTTTTTCAGTTCATAAGCAGAACGTATTTAGCCATTACCCACGTGACACCACCGAATATATTACTGATTTAGAAGCAAAGATTTCAGTAGAATTTTAGTCCTGAACGCTGTGGGGAAAATGCATTTTCTTCGGAATTATCCATTATGTGCATTTAAACTCTGCCAGAAAAAAATAACTATTTTGTTTTAATCTACTTTTTGTATTTAGTAGTTATTTGTATAAATTAAATAAAATGTTTTCAAGTCAAAGTGATTTTTGTTCAACATAAAAAAGATCTACATATTATAAGGCATTTTCTTATGGAAACAGAAGCACAAAACTAATTTGTAAGTCAAACTGGCATTTAAAGTCTATTAACTAACTTTAAGGTTCTAAGGAGGATGCCCTCCATCTTAAATTTAAACTTGGTGGAATGGAGGGGCTGCAATTTTATTTTTTTCTTAAGTTTGTTACCCCTACTACAAAGCTGGGGAAACTGTCTGTCTGACCTGCTTCCTTAGAAAGGGACTTGTGAAGGTAAGTGGAAAGAAGAAGGTCACAGCATTTTGTTTAGTGTAAAGCTCCTGTGTGAGGGAAAGCAGTCTTTGGCATCTTACCTCCCTTTGCTGCTTGGGGAGAGTTGGTTGTTGGCTTTTTAACTTGTGTTCAATGGGGTTTAAGATGTAGGATTTAGAGTAACTCAGAGTAGAGGTGTTAAAATTCTGGAATGTTCACCAGAGGTAAGTTAATAACTTCATTAGTATACATTTATGTGGAGAGCATATATTCAGGTTACATTTAACTTAAAAAATTGTGGTAAAACACATAACAGATTTTACCATCAAAACCATTTTTATGTGTACAGTTCAGTGGTATTAAGTCTATTTGCATTGTTATGCTGCTACTGCCATCATCCAGCCATAGAACTCTCCCCATCCTGCAGAACTGAAATTCTGTTAAATGATAGCTCTCCATTTCTCACTCTTTTCAGTCCTTGGCACCGATCATTCTATTGTTTCTTTAGTTTGGCTACTCTAAGTACCTCATAGGAAGGGAATCACACACTGTTTGTCCTTTTGTGAGACTGGCTTATTTCACTTAGCATAATGTCAAGGTTCATCTTTGTTACAGCATACATTAGAATTTCCTTCTGTTTTATAGTTGATAATGTCCCAGTTGAGTTCAGTTCAGTTGCTCAGTCGTGTCCAACTCTTTGCAACCCCATGATTCGCAGCAAGCCAGGCCTCCCTGTCCATCACCAACTCCCGGAGTTCACTCAGACTTGCTTCCATCGAGTCATCTCATCCTTGGTCATCCCTTTCTTCTCCTGCCCCCAATCCCTCCCAGCATCACAGTCTTTTCCAATGAGTCAACTCTTCGCATGAGGTGGCCAAAGTACTGGAGTTTCAGCTTTAGCATCATTCCTTCCAAAGAAATCCCAGGGCTGATCTTCTTCAGAATGGACTGGTTGGATCTCCGTGCAGTCCAAGGGACTCTCGAGAGTCTTCTCCAACACCACAGTTCAAAAGCATGAATTCTTTGGTGCTCAGCCTTCTTCACAGTCCAACTCTCACATCCATACATGACCACAGGAAAAACCATAGCCTTTACTAGATGGACCTTAGTCGGCAAAGTAATGTCTCTACTTTTGAATGTTCTATCTAGGTTGGTCATAACTTTTCTTCCAAGGAGTAAGCGTCTTCTAGTTTCATGGCTGCAGTCACCATCTGCAGTGATTTTGGAGTCCCCCAAAATAAAGTCTGACATTATCCATTCATCTTTTGAGGGACACTTGAGTTGCTGCTACTGCTGCTGCTAAGGTGCTTCAGTCTTGTCTGACTCTGTGCAACCCATAGAGGGCAGCCCACTAGGCTCCTCTGTCCCTGGGATTCTCCAGGCAAGAACACTGGAGTGGGTTGCCATTTCCTTCTCCAATGCATAAAAGGGAAAAGTGAAAGTGAAGTTGCTCAGTCATGTCCAACTCTTTGCGACTCCATGGACTGCAGCCTACTAGGCTCCTCCATCCATGGTATTTTCCAGTCAAGAGTACTGGAGTGGGTGGCCATTGCCTTCTCCAACACTTCAGTTGCTTCCCCCTTTTGTCTATTGTGAGTAATACTGCCATGATTGGGTGTATAAATATCTCTCTGAGTCCTCCCCCTTTCAATTATTTTGGCTGTATATTCACCAAAAGTGGAGTGGAACTGTATTTAACATTTGAAGTATTATATACATATATAAAGCTGTACAGCTTGTTGCATTTTTATAAATTTATACTCTGATTGCACCCATGGAAATAGCACCTAGATCAAGAAGTAGAACACCAACTTCTAGGGGAATGTCAGGATCATGGCAGCAAGAGTTCTTTTCTCTCTTTGGTGTCACATCCATAACTGAACAAAAGTGCCTCTGCAACATTATATACAGGACAGCAGGGATTACTGCATATCTCTGCACCTTAAAATAGAACTTCAGAAGGGCTGTGGGTCCTAGGGAGACAGTAAGCCTGCCTCGCCCCTACTTGCTGTGATCAGGAAAAGGAAAACCTGTAGAGTATAGAAATGAGTGTCGGACACTCATGGGAGAGAATTTGTAGAGGTTCAGCCAACCTGATGGGAGGTTCCAGGACACTGTTAGAGCTGGACAGAGATGAATTTAAAGGCAGAGGAGAGAGAGGACTCCAACTGAGGCCCCTAATTTGCCCAGGATGACACTGCAGTGCTCTACACTTGTGTCAGCTTCGGTGGCTACCTCTTTGCCAGCAGAGGTGGAAAGCCCAAATGTGAGTGACAGACTGCCTGGCTGCTAGAGATACTTATTTGTCTCCAACAGCTCTTAGATTTCTGAGGGGGGATTTCTGTGACCGGGAGGAAGGAGAGGAGATGGAAGGAAGCAAACAAGAATGCCAAAGAACACCAAAATAATGTGTTTCCTGCCATCTGCTTTGGGGTTTCAGCTAGTGGTCTACTCACAGATCTGGGAGTATCCCTCTTGTGGATCTCCCTGTCAGGTCATGGGCATCCCCAAAACCCCAGGCAACTAAGCCCACAGCTCCCGGCTCTTTCTGTGCTCCTGAATGCAGCCTTGAAAACTAACCCTGGTAAGGAAAAACCAGAAACGTGAGCTACAGTGTCATCTCCTGGAACACAAAAGAAGGTTTTTAGATGCCAGTCTGTTGACTTGTGACAGCCAAAGAAAACAAATCCTTCACTAAGAAAAGTGTCTGCTATTTCAAAAGCAAAAGCAGAGGTACATAACCTCAAACACTATGAAAAATCAAGGAAATATGGTACCACAAAAAGAATGTTAATTCTCCAGTAACTGAACTCAAAGGCATGGAATATTGTGATCTGATAAAAAATGCAAAATAGCTATTATGAAGAAATTCAACAAGCTATAAGAACACTCAGAAAGGAAATTCAGTGAACTTAGGAGAAGGAAATGGCAACCCACTCCAGTATTCTTTCCTAGAGAATTCTGTGGACAGAGGAGCCTGGTGGGCTGCTGTCCATAGAGTCGCACAGAGTTGGACACAACTGAAGCAACTTAGCATGCATGCTTGCATTGGAGAAGGAAATGGCAACCCACTCCACTATTCTTGCCTGGAGAATCTCAGGGACAGAGGAGCCTGCTGGGCTGCCGTCTACAGGGTCATACAGAGTCAGACACAACTGAAGTGACTTAGCAGCAGCAGGAGGAATAAATTTAATGATCACAGGTTCTTTATCAAAGAAACTGAAATTTTAAAAAGAACCAACCAAATTCTGGAGCAGAAGTCAATGAATGAGATGAGGAATGCATTAGTGAGCAAAAATAACAGATGTGATGAAAGAAGAAATAAGTGACTTGAATGCTAGGAGTTTAGAAATGATTCATTTAAAAGACAGAACTAAGGTTTATAAAAAGTGAAGAAACTCAGAGTTATCAGAAAAGCAAATACTAGATAACTGTACCAGAAGGAGAGAGAAGGGGTCAGAGTTTATTTAAAGAAATAATCAGAGAACTTCCCAACCCTGAGGAAGGAATTGGACATACAGGTCCATGAACGTAATAGAACAAACTATTATCCCAATGCAGACAGACTGTCTCCAAGACCCAGTCTAATAAAAACTGTCAAAAATCAACAGACATGTGGACATGGTTGGGGATAGTGGGGTAGGGAGATGAACTGGGAGATTAAAGCTGACACGTACACTACCATGTGTAAAATGGCTAGTGCGAAACCTGCTATAAAGCACTGGAAGCTTGTTTGCTGCTCTGTGATGATCTAGATGAGCGGGTGGGAGGGAGGTCCATGAGGTAGGGGATATAGGTATATATACAGCTGATTTACTTCACTGTACAGCAGAAATTAATACAACACTGAAAAGCAACACTCCAATAAAAGATCAATGATAAAGAAGCAACTAGGGAGAAATTCAAGTAACCTACAAAATAATCCCCAAATAAGCTATCAATCGATTTCTCTGCATAAACTCTATATGCCAGAAGAGAGAAGAAGGACATATTCAAAGTGTTGAAGGATAAAAACTGTCAACCAAAGTTAAACAACAAACCTATCCTTCAGATATGAGGAGAAATAAAGACTTTCCTAAATGAGGACTGAAGGAGTTCACCAACAGACTTGCCTTGCAAGAAATTCCAAAAGAGTTGAAGCTGAAACCATGCCAGTGATAGAAAAACATATGGAAATTCATAATACTCTGATAAAGGTGAAAATTAGAACTTTTAACTTTATATTAAAATGGTTTGTTAATCACTTAATGATAGTATAAAGTTTAAATGAAAAAAACTCAAGAATAACTAACCTCTATAGTTACACGACTGAGCGACTGGACTGAACTGAACTGATAGCTTGGACTGCAAGGAGATCCAACCAGTCCATTCTGAAGGAGTTCAGCCCTGGGATTTCTTTGGGAAGGAATGATGCTAAAGCTGAAACTCCAGTACTTTGGCCACCTCATGCGAAGAGTTCACTCATTGGAAAAGACTGATGCTGGGAGAGATTGGGGGCAGGAGGAGAAAGGGGCAACAGAGGATGAGATGGCTGGATGGCACCACTGACTCGATGGACGCGAGTCTGAGTAAACTCTGGGAGTTGGTGATGGACAGGGAGGCCTGGCTTGCTGCGATTCATGGGGTCACAAAGAGTTGGACACGACTGAGAGACTGAACTGAACTGATAGCTTGCTAATAAATTTATGGCATAAAAAGGTTAACTGTGATGTGAAAACTATAAGAGGAGGATTAAAGAGGGGAACCTTTATAGGTGAACAAAGATAAGTTGCTCTCAGAATAAAAAGGGCTGTTCATCTATAAGATCTTAGCTTCTGGTTAACCAAGAAGCAAAAGTCTATTATAGAGTCATAAAACATGGGAAAGAAAAAGAGACTGGGCAAATTACAGGAAAACCACCAATTTGCTAAGGTATGCAGTGGGGGTGGGAAACAAGGGAGATGGTAAACCTCCAGAAGGCAAATGATAAATTCTTGCATAATCACTAAATGTAAATGGACTGAAATCACCAGGTTAAAGGCAGACAGTAGCTTGAATGGATTAAAAAAAAAAAAAGAGCCAGCTCTGTTGCCTAAGGAGACTCATCGGCCCTACAGACACACAAAGGTTAAAAGTAAAGGTTTGGAAGAGGACAGTTCCAGTAAATGGGCCTCCAATTCCATCAGGTCTTCATTAATAATCTTGTGTTGCACGAATTCAGTGAAGTCATCCTTACAGAACTAGCTTGAGGTTCTTGCTAAGGCTCACTGAGTTGCTGAAGACCACGCTGGATTCCTAACAAACATTGGCAGTTTTGAAAGTTTGCAACTCAAATCTTCGTTTGGAAAGAAGCGACTACTATGAGCTACTGTAGGCCAGTAAAATGAACAGTGTAGACGAAATGGACAAGTTTTTAACTTAGAAAGTTAGTCTTTGAAGACTGAACCAAGAAAAAAATAGAAAATATGAACAGATGAAATACAAGTACTGAAACTTACTGTGTGATTAAAAAATTCCCAACAAAATTCCAGGACCAGACGGCTTCACAGAAAAATTCTACCAAACATTTAGAGAAAAGTTAACATCTATCCTTCTGAAACTATTCCAAAATTTTGCAGAGGAAGGAACACTTACAGACTCATTCTATTAGGCCAGCATCACCCTGATACTAAAACCAGATGAAGATACCACAGAGAAAAGAAAATTACAGTCAATATCACTTATGAGTAGAAACACAAAAATCTTCACCAAAATACTAGCAAAGTGAATCCAACTATACATTAAAAAGCCTCTAACTCAATGAAGCTATGAGCCATGCCATGCTGATCCACCCAAGATGGATAGGTCGTAGTGAAGAGTTCTGACAAAACATGGTCCACTGGAGAAGGAAATGGCAGATCACTGCAGTATTCTTGTCGAGAGAATCCCATGAACAGTATGGAAAAGAACAAAGATATGACATCAGAAGATGAGCCCCTCTCTGTCAGAAGGTGTCCAATATGCTATAGTGGAGGGAATTACTAACATTAATAGCTCCAGAAGCAATGAAGCAGCTACACCAAAGTGGAAATAGCACTCAGCTGTGGATATGTCTGGTGGTAAAAGTAAAGTCTGATGCGCTAAAGAATAATATTGCATAGAAACCTGGAATCTTAGGTCCATGAATCAAGATAAATGAAGTCAACTGGGACTCAGGAAATATTATTATGAACAAAGTGGAGGTGAAGGAATTCCAATAGTTATTTAAAATCCTAAAAGATGCTGCCAAAGTGCTTCACTCAGTGTGTCAGCAAATCTGGAAAACTAAGCAGTGGCCACAGGACTGAAAAAAGTCAGTTTTCATTCCAATCCCAAAGAAGGGCAATGCCAAAGAACGTTCAAACTATTGCACAACTTCATTCATTTCACATGTTAGCAAGGTTATGTTCAAAATCCTTGAAGCTAGGCTTCAGCAGTACATGAACTGAGAATTTCCAGATGTACAAGCTGGATTTAGAAAAGGCAGAGGAACCAGAGATCAAATTGCCAATATTCGTTGGCTCATGGAGAAAGTTAAGGGAATCCCAGAAAAACATCCGCTTCAAATATTTGCTTCATTGACTCTGCTAAAGCTTTTGACTATGTGGATCACAGCAAACTGTGGAAAGTTCTTAAAGAGATGGAAATACCAGATCACCTTACTTGTCTCCTGAGAAACCTGTATGCAGGTCAAGAAGCAACAATTATAACTGGACATGGAACAACAGACTGGCTCAAAATTGGGAAAGGAGTATGACAAACCTATATACTGTCACATTGCTTATTTAATTTATATGCAGGGTATGTGTGAAATGCCAAGCTGGAGGAATTGTAAGCTGAAATCAAGATTTCTGGGAGAAACAGCAACAACCTCAGATATGCAGATGATACCACTTTAATGGAAGAAAGTGAAGATGAACTGAAGAGCCTCTTGATCAAGGTGAAAGAGGAGAGTGAACAAGCTGGCTTAAAACTCAAGAAAACTAACATCATGGCATCTGATCCCATCACTTCATGGCAAATAGAAGGAGAAAAATAGAAGCAGTGACAGGTTTTATCTTCTTGGGCTCCGCAGCCATGAAATTAAGACACTTGCTGCCTGGAACAAAACCCATGATAAATCTAGACAGCATATTAAAAAAGCAAAGATACATCACTTTGCTGACAAATGTCCATATAGTCAAAGCTATGGTTTTTCCAGTAGTCATGTACAGATGCAAGAGTTGGATCATAAAAATGGCTAAGTCCCTAAGAATTCATGCTTTTGAATTGTGGTGCTGGAGAAGACTCTTGAGACTCTCCTGAACTGCAAGATCAAACCAGTCAATCCTAAAGGAAATAAACCCTGAATATTAATTAGGAGGACTGATGATGAAGCTGTAGCTCTAATACTTTGGCCACCTGATGCGAAGAGCTGACTTACTGGAAAATATCCTGATGCTGGGAAAGACTGAGGGCAAAAGGAGGAGGAGGAGGAGGCAGAGCATGAATTTGAGCAAACTCACAAATAGTGGAGGAGAGTGGAGCCATGTAAACTTGCAATCCACGGGGTCACAAAGAGTCGGACATGACCTAGCAACTGAACAACGACAACATACGTTAAAAGAATCATACACCATGACCAAGTGAGGCACTCATCTATCAGATCTTGGCCCTTAAATCTACTTCTCACTTCCACTGTATAATCATAAGGGATTTGATTTAGGTCATACCTGAATGGTCTAGCGGTTTTCCCTACTTTCTTCAACCTGGATAGCATATTCAAAAGCAGAGACATTACTTTGCTGACTAAGGTCCATCTAGTCAAGGCTATGGTTTTTCCTGTGGTCACGTATGGATGTGAGAATTGGACTGTGAAGAAGGCTGAGCATCAAAGAATTGATGCTTTTAAACTGTGGTGTTGGAGAAGACTCTTGAGAGTCCCTTGGACTGCAAGGAGAGCCAGCCAGTCCATTCTGAAGATCAGCTCTGGGATTTCTTTGGAAGGAATGATGCTAAAGCTGGAAACTCCAGTACTTTGGCCACCTCATGCAAAGAGTTGACTCATTGGAAAAGACTCTGATGCTGGGAGGGATTGGGGGCAAGAGGAGAAGGGGATGACAGAGGATGAAATGGCTGGATGGCATCACTGACTTGATGGACAGGAGTCTGAGTGAACTCCAGGAGATGGTGATGGACAGGGAGGACTGGCGTCCTGCGATTCATGGGGTTGCAAAGAGTTGGACACGACTGAGCGACTGAACTGAACTGATGCAAAGATTTTTCAATATCCACAAATCAGTGTGATACATGATATGAAAAACTGAAAAATAAAAACTAAATGATCATCTCAATAGAGAAAAAGGTTTTGATAAAATTTAACATCCATTGGGGGGAAATCTCTCCAAAAAGTGGGCATATAGGGAAAAATATACCTTTATATATAATAAAAGCCATATATGACAAACCCACAGCTACCATCATACTCAACAACGAAAAGCTGAAAGCTTTTTTCCTAAGTCAGGAACAAGACAAGGATGTCCACTAACGCCACTTTTATTCATCATAGCTTTGGAAGTCGGCAATCAGAAAAGAAAAAGAAATAAAAGGAACCCAAGTTGGAAAAGAAGTAACACTATCACTGTTTACTGATGACATGATTCATAGAAAATCCTAAAGATGCCACCGGAAAACTATTAGAGCTGATTGATGAATCTGATAAAGTTGCAGAATACAAAATTAATACACAGAAATCTCTTCCATTGCTATACACTAACAATGTAAGATCAGACGGAAATTAAGGAAACAGTCCCATTTACCACTGCATCAAAAGGAATAAAATACCCAGGAATAAACCTACCTAAGGAGACCAATAACCTTAACCTGTACTCCAAAAACTACAAGACACTGATGTAAGAAATCAAATGTTATATAAACAAATGTAAAGATACACCATGATTTGGGATTTGATGAATCAATGTTATCAAAATGACCAGACTACACAGTGCAATCTACAGATTCAGTGCAATCCCTATCAAACTACCAATGGCATTTTTCACAGAACTAGAAAAATTTTTTAAAATTTGTATATAAATCCAAAAGCAATCTTGAGATACAAAACAAAAAACAGATCTGGTGGAATCAGGCACTTTTGAGTTTGTACTATACTATAAAGCTAAAGCAAAACTCTTCTGATACTGGCACAGAAACAGAAATACACGTCAATGGGACAGAACAGAGAGCACAGTAATAAGCCTACTCACTGGCAGTCAATTAATCTACTACAAAGGAGGCAAGACTGTATAACAGAGAAGACAGTCTCTTCAGTTAAGTCACACTGGAAAACTGGACAGCAGCTTGTAAAAAATGAAATCAGAACATTCTCTAACATTATGAACAAAAATCAAATCAACAGATTAAAGACCTAAATGTAAAACCAGGTAACACAGAACTCCTAGAGGAAAACACATGCAGGACACACTTTGACATAAATTGCAGCAATATTTTTTTCTGGATTTGTCTCCTAGAGTAATGGAAATAAAAACAAAAATAAATAAATGGGGTTTCACTAGACTTAAAATCTTTTGTACAACAACAGAAACCATAAAATGAACCTACAACCTGTGGAATGGGAGGAAATATCTACAAATGATACTAGGGATTAATCTCCAAAATACATAAACAGCTCACACAGCTCAATTAGAGAAAACCCACTCAAAAAATGGACAGAAGATCTAAATGTATACTTCTCAAAAGATGGCATACAGAAGGCAAAAAGGCACATGAAAAAAATGCTCATCACTGATTATTAGAGAAATGCAAACCAAAACTACAATGAGGTATCACTTTACACCAGTTAGAATGACCATCATCAAAAAAACCTACAAACAGATTTGTAGACTTCTACACATCCTGGAGAGCATGTGGAGCAAAGGGATTCTCCACTGTTATTGAAAATGTAAACTGGCATAGCCACTATGGAGAACAGTACAGAGGTTCCTTAAACTAAAAAGTTACCATGTGATCTTGCAATGCCACTCCTGTGCACATATCCAGAGAAAATCACAAATCAAAAAGATATATATACTTTCCAGGTGGCACTAGTGGTAAAGAACTAGCCTGCCAGGGCAGGAGATGTGAAAGTCTCAGGTTTGATCCTTGGATCAGGAAGATCCCCTGGGGGAAGGGAATGGCAACCCATTCCAGTATTCTTGCCTGGAGAATTCCATGGACCGAGGAGCCTGGCAGGCTACAGCCAATGAGATAGCAAAGAGTCGCACATGACTGAGTTGACAAAGCACAGCAGTGCATATGTAAATGTATATATTTATCTAAATCACTTTCCTATGCAACTGAAACTTACACAACATTGTAAATCAACTATACTTCAAAAACTTTTAATTTAAAAATACATTAAGCACATAGAGATCTAAATGGATAAAGAGACAATATAATAAAGGGGATTTTAGTATCCCACTGTTAAGAATGGATATGCCATCCAGACAGAAAATAAGGAAACGTTTGAATTGAACCACACTTTAGAACAAAAGGACCTAACAGATATTTATAGAACATCTCATCCAACTGCAGCAGAATATACATTCTTCACAAATGCACATAAAACAATCTCTGGAACAGATCATATAATAGGACACAAAACACATGCAATTTTAAGAAGGTCTAAATCAAAGCAACTTTCTTTTATAATCATGACTAGTATAAAAGCAGAACATGGAAAGGTTGGAAAATATACATATGTGAACTAGACAAAACATTTCTGAACAACCAATGGGTGAAGAAAAAACCAAAGGGGAAAAATTATCTCAAAACAAATGTGGAAGTAAGAACAACATATCAAAACTCACAGGATGTAGCAAAAGTGGTTCTGAAAGCAATTTATAGTGGAAAAATGCATATATTAAAAATTATGAAGATATATATATATATATATATATTCCTGATATATATAAATGCAAAATTCTCAACAAACTATTAGCAAACTGAATTCAAGAATACATTAAAAGGTTTATATACAATGACCAAGTAGGATTTATCGCTAGGATATAAGATGGTTTGCCATACACAAATCAATGAATATTATACATCACATTAATTAATGCAAGATAAAAATCACATGATCATTTCAGTATACACAGAAAAGGCATTTTACAGAATACAACAGCCTTCCAAGATAAAAACACTTAAAAGAAGGGATATAGAAGGAATATACCTCGACTTAATAAAGATGGTATTCAACAAACCCATAGCTAAATCGTAGTCAATGGTGAAAGGTTGAAAGGTTTCCCTCTTAAGATCAGGGATAGAAGAAAGCTTACTCTCACCACTTTAATTCCATACAGCATTGGAAGTCTTAACAACAGCAATCAGGTAAGACAAATGACACACACTGGGAAGGAATAAGCAGAATTGTTGCTATTTGTATATGCTATCCAATTTTATACATAAAAAAATCCCAATGACTCAATGAAAAAACTGTTGGAACAAAAATTTTATTAAAGTTGCAAGACACAAAATCAACATAGAGAAATCAACTGCTTTTCTATACAGTAATGATGAAATATCCAAAAACTAAATGATTTCATTCACATTGGCACCAAAGTCAATACTTAAAAAATTGAACCAAGAAAGTAAAAGATACATATGATAAAATTACAAGGCTTTGCTGAAAGAAATCAAGGACACAAAGACATCCTTTGTTCATGGAGTGGAAGAATAATGTTTAAAATGTCCATACTTCTGAAAGCCATTTATAGATTTAAAGCAAAGCCCATCAAAATACCAATGGAATTCTTCACAGAAATAGAAAAAGAAATCCTAAAATTTGTATGAAACCACAGGAACAAAACTAGTAGAGGTGATGGAATTCCAGTTGAGCTATTTCAAATCCTGAAAGATGATGCTGTGAAAGTGCTGCACTCAAGGAAATTTGGAAAACTCAGCAGTGGCCACAGGACTGGAAAAGGTCAATTTTCATTCCAATTCCAAAGAAAGGCAATGCCAAACAATGCTCAAACTACCACACAATTGACTCTTCTCACACACTAGTAAAGTAATGCTCAAAATTCTCCAAGCCAGGCTTCAGCAGTATGTGAACTGTGAACTTCCTGATGTTCAAGCTGGTTTTAGAAAAGGCAGAGGAACGAGACATCAAATTGCCAACATCCGCTGGATGATGGAAAAAGCAAGAGAGTTCCAGAAAAACATCTATTTCTGCTTTATTGACTATGCCAAAGCCTTTGACTGTGTGGATCACAATAAACTGTGGAAGATTCTGAAAGAGATGGGAATACCAGACCACCTGACCTGCCTCTTGAGAAATCTGTATGCAGGTCAGGAAGCAGCAGTTAGAACTGGACATGGAACAACAGACTGGTTCCAAATAGGAAAAGGAGTACGTCAAGGCTGTATATTGTCACCCTGCTTATTTAACTTCTATGCAGAGTACATCATGAGAAATGCTGGACTGGAAGAAGCACAAGCTGGAATCAAGACTGCCAGGAAAAATATCAATAAGCTCAGATATGCAGATGACACCACCCTTATGGCAGAAAGTGAAGAGGAGCTAAAAAGTCTCTTGATGAAAGTGAAAGAGGAGAGTGAAAAAGTTGGCTTAAAGCTCAACATTCAGAAAACGAAGGTCATGGCATCCAGTCCCATCACTTCATGGCAAATAGATGGGGAAACAGGGGAAACAGTGTCAAACTTTATTTTTGGGGGCTCCAAAATCACTGCCGATGGTGACTGCAGCCATGAAATTAAAAGACGCTTACTCCTTGGAAGAAAAGTTATGACCAACCTAGATAGTATATTCAAAAGCAGAGACATTACTTTGCCGACTAAGGTCCATCTAGTCAACGCTATTGTTTTTCCTGTGGTCATGTATGGATGTGCGAGTTGGACTGTGAAGAAGGCTGAGCACTGAAGAATGGATGCTTTTGAACTGTGGTGCTGGAGAAGACTCTTTAGAGTCCCTTGGACTGCAAGGAGATCCAACCAGTCCATTCTGGAAGGAGATCAGCCCTGGGATTTCTTTGGAAGGAATGATGCTAAAGCTGAAACTCCAGTACTTTGGCCACCTCATGTTAAGAGTTGACTCATTGGAAAAGAGTCTGATGCTCAGAGGGATTGGGGGCAGGAGGACAAGGGGACGACAGAGGATGAAATGGCTGGGTGGCATCACTGATTCAATGGACATGAGTTTGAGTAAACTCCGGGAGTTATCACCCCACACTCATTATAATGTTATCAACCATAATAGAAGAAATAAGTGCTAGTGATGATATGGCAGACAGGGAACCATTGCACACTGTTGGTGAGAATGCAAATTTGTTCAACCACGAAAGAAAACAATATGGAGATTCCTGAAAAAAAATTAAAATAGATTTACTACGGAAAAATAAAGAGAGGGATATCAAACCAATCAATCCTAAAGGAAATCAACTCTGAATATTCACTGGAAGGACTGATGCTGAAGCTCCAATACTTTGGCCACCTTAAGTGAAAAGCTGACTCATTGAAAAAGACTCTGATGCTGGGAAAGAATGAAGGCAGGAGGAGAAGGGGACTACAGAGGATGAGATAGCTGAATGGCATCACAGACTCAATGGACATGAATTTGAGCAAACTCCAGGAGATGGTGAAGGACAGGGAAGCCTTGCATGCTGCAGTCTACTGAGTCACAAAGAGTCGGACACGACTTAGCAATGGAAAAACAACAAATCATGGTGGCAGAGTAGGAGAATGTGGAACTCACTTCCTCCCACAAATACATGAAAAACACATCTACATGTGGAATACTTCTCCAGAGCACTAACTGCATTGTGGCAAAAGAATTCCCATAAAACCTAAGCTACAAGAATGATCTCTATATACTGGATAGAACAAGAAAAAATGGTATCAGGTTGGCTGGCACCTGTAGCCTTTGAGGGGATTTGTAAGAAAAGGACCCATATGGGTGGACCCTTGCCTTGAGGAATGAGCAGGCTGAGCTGTAATCTGGGCATCCTAGTCCTGGTGTCCTTCCCAGAGGTGAGACACCATCTCTGGTGTAAAATCTGCTGAGACAGAAGGACTGGGGAGGCCAAAATCCAACTTGTGGGTAGTGCACACTTGTTGGCTTGCTAACAAGTCAAGGCAGAGAACAGCCTTGCATTGGCAACTGCAGTCTCATCGCACTTTCCAATCCAAGGGGGCAAACACCCCAACCCTACTCACTCCACACTATAGACTAACACAAGATCTGGGCAAAGGTTTAACCCAGGTATGCAGAGACAGAGTGGAGCCCTGGGGTGTGATCTAAGTGGAGCTGCAGAGCCCACTGTCAGCACAGATGACCAGCCTAGATAGCATTTTGAAAAGCAGAGACATTACTTTGCCAACAAAGGTCTGTCTAGTCAAGGCTATGGTTTTTCCAGTGGTCATGTATGGATGTGATAGTTGGACTGTGAAGAAGGCTGAGCACTGAAGAATGGATGCTTTTGAACTGTGGTGCTGGAGAAGACTCTTTAGAGTCCCTTGGACTGCAAGGAGATCCAACCAGTCCATTCTGAAGGAGATCAGCCCTGGGATTTCTTTGGAGGGAATGATGCTCAAGCTGAAATTCCAGTACTTTGGCCACCTCATGAGAAGAGTTGACTCATTCGAAAAGACTGATGCTGGGGGTGATTGGAGGCAGGAGGAGAAGGGGACAACAGAGGATGAGATGGCTGGATGGCATCACCAACTTGATGGACCTGAGTCTGAGTGAACTCCGGGAGTTGGTGATGGACAGGGAGGCCTGGTGTGCTGTGATTCATGGGGTCGCAAAGAGTTGGACACAACTGAGAGACTGAACTGAAGTTGCAGTGGACACTGATGGCACACACAGTGGGCAGCTCCACAAGAGCATGCAACAACTGAGTCCTGAATCTTGGTAGACAAGCCCTGAGCAGGAATACACAGTGGCTTTTTTCCCATGAGAAAGCCCAACTCTGCCCTCTCCACATCACAGCTGAGCACTAACTCTGGGGCAGAGATTCTAGGAGAAGTCAGCCATAGAGGCAGCCCATATCTCAGGCAGCACCACCACCCCAACAATTCCTGCACCCACAATGCTCCAACTGTCAACCATAGACTATCTCATACCATAGTCTTGCACTAGATCTAGGACAAATACAACAGAGAAAGACATGCAATCATGGCCTGCTTCTGAGTGGAACTATGTACACCAATATGGGCAGTGTATAGGTCCACTGTGACTGGACAGACCTCACCCGCTTCAGGAGTCACCTCTTTTTTAAGTAGGGCACACACTCAAAAGCAATAGAGCCTGACTGAACCTGGAGTCTCAGTGCTTCTACTCCAACAATTAGAGAACAAACCCTACTCCCAATAGATTGGTGACAGCAACAGAGCAAAGAAGAAGCCCCACCTCAGATCCTACACAGGCTCTAGATACTACCACACCAACCACACGATCTATCAAGGGGATAATGGCCAGCACACTCTATGAAAGACATGACTGGCATCCGTGTTGAAATTAGCCCTTGCACCAAAAATACTGGACACACACAGTTTACACAGGGACACTGTCACATAAAAACTCCTCTTTAAGACCACAGTAGATAACTTTCTCCTAAATTCATAGAGACAGAGCAAGTTAATTAAAATGAAAAACCAGAGGGACTATTTCCAATTAAAAGAATAAGGAAACCTCTTGAAAGATTAATGAAACACACCTCCCAAGTCTGCTAAACCCTAAATTCAAAAAGGAGATAATAAAAATGCTAAAGGAATTAAGAAAGAATACTGTTAAAAATGCAGATCATTGTAACAAGGACCTATAAAGAAGAATCAACTGAAAGAGGTAACTCAATTGCCATGATAAAACCAATGAATAGCAGACTAAATGACACAGAATTGAGAATAATCCAATTAGAACAGCTGACAGAAAGACAAATGGAAAAAAGAAAACAACATATGAGATCTATGAGACAATATAAAACCTATGCATAATAGAAGTTTTAGGAGAAGAGATTGTGAAGAAGATTGAAAATGTATCTGAAGAAATTATGGCTGAAAACTTCTCAAGCCTCAAAGAAACAGACATCCAGGTACAAGAAATACCATCTTGTTTGGGAAGAGTCCCAAACAAGATGAATCCAAACAGACACACACCAGGACATATCATAATTAAGATGGCAAAAGTTAAGAGTAGATTCTAAAGGCAGCAAGAGAAAAAGAGTCAGTTACAAGGGAACCTCCATCAAGCTATTAGTTGATCTCTCTACAGAAACCCTGCAGGTCAGAAGGGAGTAGCATAATATATTCAAAGTACTGAAAGGGAAAAATCTACAACCTGATACTCTACCCAGTAAGAAAATCATTTAGAATAGAATTGGCAATGAATAATTTTTCAGACAAGTTAACTAAAAGAATTTAGTGATTCTAAACCTATCCTAAAAGAAATATTGAAGGGTATCTAAATAGAAAAGCAGCAAGATCATAGAAAATAAAAAATCACAACAGGAAAGGCAACTATATAAATGGACTGAAGATCACTTAAACAAGCAGGACATAGATTAAAAGCAACCAAAAAATTATAAAAGTTATAACTAAAATAAACAGTAAAGGGATAAGCAAGAAGATGTAAAACAGGACATCAAAATTCACAAAATGTGAGAGAAGAGAGTATAAAAATGTAGATCTAGAATGTGTTTGAATTTGAATGACTCACTTTGAAGCAGATGTAGTCATGGGTCAACATACTTGATTTCCATGGCAACCATAAATCAAAAAGCAACAACAGATTCACAGAAACCCAAAAGAAAAGAACTCAAACATTATACAAAAGAAAGTCATCAAACTGCAAAAGGAAAACCAAAAATAAAAAGAACTACAAAACAACTGGAAAATAAAGTTTAAAATGGCAATACATACTTATCAAAAATTACTTTAAATGTCAATGAACTAAATGCTCTGATCAAAAGATGCAGATGGGCAGACTGGATAAAAATGCAAGAATTTGGTATTTATTGTCTACAAGAGACTTACTTCAGAGTACCAGACACAGAGACTGAAGGGAAGTGATGCAAACAGGTAATTCATGCAAGTAGCAATGACAAGAAAACAGGAGGAGCGATACTCATATCAGACAGAACAGACTTTGAAACAAAGGCCACAAAGACAAACAAAGAAGGGCATTATATATAAACAGATCAGTACAAGGATATTAAACTCATTAACATATATGCAACCAATACTGGAGAACCTAAATATATGAAACAAATACTACACCAAGTATAAAGGGAGACACTGACAATAACACAATAACAGGGGATTTTAATACTCCACTGACATTAATGTACAGATTATCTAGACAAGAGTGTCAATAAGACAACAGAAGTCCTAAATGACACGACAGACTAGTCAGACTTAATATCTACAGGAGCAAAACAAAAACAGACTACATCTTCTTTTCAAGAAAAGAAATGTTTTCTAGGACAGACCACACACTAGGTCACAAAATAAGCCTCAACTAATTGAACAGTATGAAATTAGAAAAAAAAAAGGAAAAGAAAAATGGGAAAAGAACAAACACATCAACATTAAACAATATGCTACTGAAAAACAAAGGGTAAATAGTGAAGTCAAACAAAAAATCAGAAAATATCTTGAAATGAACAAAAATGGAAATACAACCTTACTAAATCTGTGTGATATAGCAAAATAATTTTAAGAGGGAAGTTTAGTAATACAAGCCTTCCTCAAGAAATAAGAAAAATCTCAAACAACCAAAACTACCACCTAAAATAATTAGAAAGAGAAGAACCAACCAACCAACCAAACAAACAAAAAGACAGCAGAAGGAAGAAAATAACAATCAGAGAGGAAATGAGAGATAAAAAGTGATAGAAAAAACAAACAAAAAACCCCCAATAAAAACCAAGAGTTGGCTTTTTCAAAATATAAATAAAACTAACAAACTTTTAACCAGGCTCGCCAAGAGAAAAGAGAGAAAGAAATAAAATAAGAAAAATAAGAAATGAAAGAGGAGAAATAACAACTGATACCATGAAAAAAAAAAAAAAACCATAAGAGAGTACTATGAATAGTTATATGCCAACAAATTGGATGGCCTAGAAGAAATGAACAAGTTTACAGAAACATATAGCCTGCAAAACTGAGCAAGAAGAAATAGATAACTTGAAATTAATAATCACTAGAAGTGAAATAGAATTTGTAATAACAAAGTTCCGTGAAAACAGTCCAGAACCACTGGCTTCACTGGGGAATTTTTTTTTTTCATTCATCATTTCATTTATTATTTTATTTTTAATATAAATTTATTTCAATTGGAGGTTAATTACTTTACAATATTGTATTGGTTTTTCCATACATCAACATGAATCCACCACAGGTATACATGTGTTCCCCATCCTGAACCCTCCTCCCTCCCCGTACCATCCCTCTGGGTCATCCCAGTGCACCAGCCCCAAGCATCCAGTATCATGCATTGAACCTGGACTGGTGATTTGTTTCATATATTATACATGTTTCAGTGCCATTCTCCCAAACCATCCCACCCTCTCCCTCTCCCACAGAGTCCAAAGACTGTTCTATACAAAGGGAGAAAAATCAAATCAATAAAATTAGAAATGAAAATGAAGAGATCACAACAGACAGCACAGAAATACAAAGGATCATAAGAGACTACTATCAGCAATTATATGCCAATAAAATGGACAACTTGGAAGAAATGGACAAATTCTTAGAAAAGTACAACTTTCCAAAACTGAACCAGGAAGAAATAGAAAATCTTAACAGACCCATCACAAGCATGGAAATTGAAACTGTAATCAGAAATCTTCCAGCAAACAAAAGCCCAAGTCCAGACGGCTTCACAGCTGAATTCTACCAAAAATTTAGAGAAGAGCTATCACCTATCCTACTCAAACTCTTCCAGAAAACTGCAGAGGAAGGTAAACTTCCAAACTCATTCTATGAGGCCACCATCACCCTAATACCAAAACCCAACAAAGATGCCACAAAAAAGAAAACTACAGGCCAATATCATTGATGAACATGGATGCAAAAATCCTTAACAAAATTCTAGCAATCAGAATCTAGCAACACATTAAAAAGATCATATACCATGACCAAGTGGGCTTTATCCCAGGGATGCAAGGATTCTTCATATTCACAAATCAATCAATGTAGTACATCACATTAACAAATTGAAAAATAAAAGCCATATGATTATCTCAATAGATGCAGAGAAAGCATTTGACAAAATTCAATATCCATTTATGACAAAAACTCTCCAGAAAGCAGGAACAGAAGGAACATACTGCTGGATCACTGAAAAAGCAAGAGAGTTCCAGAAAAACATCTATTTCTGCTTTATTGACTATGCCAAAGCCTTTGACTGTGTGGATCACAATAAACTGTGGAAAATTCTTCAAGAGATGGGAATACCAGACCACCTGACCTGCCTCTTGAGAAACCTGTACGCAGGTCAGGAAGCAACAGTTAGAACTAGACATGGAATAATGTACTGGAAAAGGAGTACGTCAAGGCTGTATATTGTCACCCTGCTTATTTAACTTCTATGCAGAGTACATCATGAGAAATGCTGGGCTGGAAGAAGCACAAGCTGGAATCAAGATTGCCGGGAGAAATATCAATAAGCTCAGATATGCAGATGACATCACCCTTATGGCAGAAAGTGAAGAGGAACTCAAAAGCCTCTTGATGAAGGTGAAAGTGGAGAGTGAAAAAGTTGGCTTAAAGCTCAACATTCAGAAAATGAAGGTCATGGCATCCGGTCCCATCACTTCATGGGAAATTGATGGGGAAACAGTGAAAACAGTGTCAGACTTTATTTTTCTGGGCTCCAAAATCACTGCAGCTGGTGGCTGCAGCCATGAAATTAAAAGACGCTTACTCCTTGGAAGAAAAGTTATGACCAACTTGGATAGCATATTCAAAAGCAGAGACATTACTTTGCCAACAAAGGTCCGTCTAGTCAAGGCTATGGTTTTTCCTGTGGTCATGGATGGATGTTAGAGTTGGACCGTAAAGAAGGCTGAGCACTGAAGAATTGATGCTTTTGAACTGTGGTGTTGGAGAAGACTCTTTGAGAGTCCCTTGGACTGCAAGGAGATCTAACCAGTCCATTCTGAAGGAGATCAGCCCTGGGATTTCTTTGGAACGAATGATGCTGAAGCTGAAAGTCCAGTACTTTGGCCACGGCTGTGAAGAGTTGACTCCTTGGAAAAGACTCTGATGCTGGCAGGGATTGGGGGCAGGAGGAGAAGGGGACGACAGAGGATGAGATGGCTGGATGGCATCACCGACTCAATGGATGTGAGTCTGAGTGAACTCCGGGAGTTGGTGATGGACAGGGAGGCCTGGTGTGTTGCGATTCATGAGGTCGCAAAGAGTTGGACATGACTGAGTGACTGAACTGAACTGAACTCAACATAATAAAAGCTATATATGACAAAGCCACAGCAAACATTATCCTCAATGGTGAAAAATTGAAAGCATTTCCCCTAAAGTCAGGAACAAGACAAGGGTGCCCACTTTCACCACTACTATTCAACATAGTTTTAGAAGTTTTGGCCACAGCAATCAGAGCAGAAAAAGAAATAAAGGAATCCAAATTGGAAAAGAAGAAGTAAAACTGTTTGCAGATGACATGATCCTCTACATAGAAAACCCTAAAGATTCCACCAGAAAATTACTATAGCTAATCAATGAATATAGTGAAGTTGTGGGATATAAAATCAACACTCAGAAATCCCTTGCATTCCTATACACTAATAATGAGAAAGTAGAAAGAGAAATTAAGGAAACAATTCCATTCACCATTGCAATGAAAAGAATAAAATACTTAGGAATATATCTTCCTCAAGAAACTAAAGACCTATATATCGAAAACTATAAAACACTGATGAAAGAAATCAAAGAGGACACTAGTAGATGGAGAAATATACCATGTTCATGGATCGGAAGAATCAATACACTGAAAATGAGTATACTACTCAAAGCAATCTATAGATCCAGTGCAATCCCTATCAAGCAACCAACGGTATTTTTCACTGGGGAATTTTAACAAACATACACGAAGAACTTTTACCACTGAAGAGCAGGAGACACTCCCCAAATCATTCTATGAAGCATTCATCACCCTGATAAATAAACCAAAGTTACTGCCAAACAACAAAATTACAGGTTAATATCTCTGATGAGTATAGATGCAAGAATATTAAATAAAAGAGTAGCAAACTGAAGCTAACAATGCATAAAAAGAATGATACCTCAGGATTAAATCAAATTCATTCCACGGTCCTAAGGATGGTTCAACATACTCAATGTGATACACCATATTAACAAAAGGAAAGGCAAAAGCCACATGATTATTTCAATAGACACAGAAAGGGTACTGGGCAAACTTCAACATTCACTTATGATAAAAACTCTCACCAAAGTGGGTCTACAGAAAACATATCTCAGCATAATAGAAACCATTTATAACAAACCCACAGCCAACATAATACTCAACAGTGAAAATCTGAAAGCCTTAAATTCAACAACCATCCAAGGAGGCTCACTCTCACCATGTCTATTTAAGATAATATGGGAAGTCCTAGCCACAGTAAGCAGATAAGAAAAAAATTTTAAATGTCCAAGTTGGGAGGGAAGATTTATACATGTCACTATTTGAAGATGGCATGGTACTTTATATAGAGAACCCTAAAGTCTCCACACAAAATCTACTCACTCTAATGAATGAATGAAGCATGGTTGTAACATATAACAGTAATATACAGAAATCTGTTTTATTTCTTTACATTAATAATGAAATATCAGAAACAGAAAGTACAAAAACTACCCAGTTTAAAATTACACCAAAAGTAAAATACCCAGGAATAAAAACCAAGGAGATTAAAGATCTCTATACTGAAAACTATAAAACATTGATAAAGAAAATTTAAGGTGATTCAAAGAAGGGAAAGATAGCCCACACTCTTAGATTGGAAGAATTTTGTTAAAATGGCCATACTAATCAAAGCATTCTGCAGATTTAATGCAATTTCTATGAACATATCCTTGACCTTTGTTTTTTACAGAACAAGAAAAAATAATCTTAAAATTTATATGGAACCACAAAAATCCCAGAACTGCCAAAGTAATCCTGAGGAAAAAGAACAAAAGTGGAAGCATAACCTTCCAGAATTCAGAGAAATAAATTTATTCAGAGAAATAAACCCATGAACCTATGGTCATTTAATTTACAACAATGCATGCAAGAACGAAATGGAGAAAAGACAGTCACTTTAACAAGTGGTGTTGCAAATGCTGCTACATTTAAATCAATGAGATTAGAAAATTCCCTTACATTAAATACAAAGATAAACTAAAATGGTTTAAAGACATAAATGTAAGACATGACACCATAAAACTATAAGAGAATATAAGCAAAACATTCTTAGACAAAAATAGCATTTTCTTGGATAAATCTAAGATAAAGAATAAAAGCAAAAATAAACAAATGGGATCTAATCAAAATTAAAAGTTTTTACACAGGAAAGGAAACCATCAACAAAACAAAAAAATCCCTAACAGAAGAAAATCTTTACAACTGATAAGGATTTAATATACAAAATACAGGAAGAACTCACATAACTTAGTTCAGTTCAGTCGCTCAGTCATGTCTGGCTCTTTGCAACCCCATGAACTGCAGCATGCCAGGCCTCCCTGTTCATCACCAACTCCTGGAGTCCACCCAAACCCATGTGCATTAAGTTGATGATGCCATCCAACCATCTCATCCTGTGTCGTCCCCTTCTCCTCCTGCCCTCAAATCTTTTCCAGCATCAGGGTCTTTTCAAATGAGTCAGCTCTTTGCATCAGGTGGCCAAAGTATTGGAGTTTCAGCTTCAAAATCAGTCCTACCAATGAACACCCAGGACTGATCTCCTTTAGGATGGACTGGTTGCATCTCCTTGAAGTCCAAGGGACTCTCAAGAGTCTTCTCCAACACCACAGTTCAAAAGCATCAATTCTTCTGCACTCGGCTTTCTTTATAGTCCAACTCTCACATCCATACATGACCACTGGAAAAACCATAGCCTTGACTAGACGGACCTTTGTTGACAAAGCAATGTCTTTGCTTTTTAACATGCTGTCTAGGTTGGTCATAACTTTCCTTCCAAGGAGTAAGAATCTTTTAATTTCATGGCTGCAGCCACCATCTGCAGTGACCTTGAAGCCCAGAAAAATAAAGTCTGACACTGTTTCCACTGTTTCCCCATCGATCTCCCATGAAGTGATGGGACCAGATGCCATGACCTTCGTTTTCTGAATGCTGAGCTTTAAGCCAACGTTTTCACTCTCCTTTTCATTTTCATCAAAAGGCCCTTTAGTTCTTCTTCACTTTCTGCCATAAGGGTGATGTCATCTGCATATCTGAGGTTATTGGTATTTCTCCCAGCAATCTTGATTCCAGCTTGTGCTTCCTCCAGCCTAGCATTTCTCATGATGTACTCTGCATATAAGTTAAATAAGCAGGGTGACAATATACAACCTTGACGTACCCTTTTTCCTGTCTGGAACCAGTCTGTTCCATGTCCAGTTCTAATTATTGCTTCCTGACCTGCATACAGGTTTCTCAAAAGACAGGTCAGGTGGTCTGGTATTCCCAGCTCTTTCAGAATTTTCCAGTTTATTGTGATCCACACAGTCAAAGGCTTTGGCATTGTCAATAAAGCAGAAATAGATGTTTTTCTGGAACTCTCTTGCTTTTTCCATGATCCAGCAGATACTGGCAAATTTTATCTCCTGTTCCTCTGCCTTTTCTAAAACCAGCTTGAACATCTGGAAACCCATAATTCACGTATCACATAACTCAATGTCCAAGAAAATCAATAATCCTAATAAAAAATGGGAGAAGACCCCTACAGACATTTTCCAAAGACATATAGATGGCTAAAGGTATGTGAAAAGATGTTCAGTATTGCTGAGTTTAGAGAAATGCAAGTCAAAACCACAATGAGGTATCACCTCACACTGGCCAGAATTGCTATCATCCAAAGTCTACCAATACATGGAGAAGCTGTGAAGAAAAGGGAACCCTGTGCACTGTTGCTGGAAAGGTACATTTATGTCGCCACTAGGGAAACCAGTATGGAGGTTCCTTGAAAAACTAAAAACAGAGTTACCATATGATCCAGCAATCCCACTCCTAGGCATATATCTGGAAAAGATGAAAACTCTATTCAAAAGGAGACATGCACCCTAATATTCATAGTGGCACTATTTAAAATAGCAAAGACAAGGAAACAACCTGATGTCTATCAACAGATACATGGATAAAGAAATTGTGGAAAACAACTGAAATTATCTAGTCATAACAAAAGAGTGTATTATTTCCATTTCTAGCAATGTGGGTGGATGTATAAAATATTATACTTAGTGAAGTATATTAGATGAAAAAGACAAATACTATATGATATCACTTATATGTGGAATCTAAAAATAATGGAAATAAGTCTATATAAAAACAGAAATAGACTCTCAGAGGAAACAAAGTAATGGTTATCAAAGGGGAGAGTGAAGAGGGGTCAAATTAAGAGTCTGGGATTAACAGTTTCAAACTACTATATATAAAATAGACAAGCAACAAGGATTTGTTGTATAGCACAGGAAATATATTCAGTACCTTATAATACCTGTAATGGTATATAACCTAAAAAAACCTGTAACTGATACAATATTATAAATCAAGTATACTTCAGTAAGAAAGAAAATTGCTGGTGATCCTAAATTTAAAAAGATACACAAATTCCACAAGGATTTCAAAGAGATATATGTATTTCCATGTTTACTGCAGCATTATTCACAATAGCCAAGATACAGAAACAACTTAGTGCCCATCAACAGATGAATGGATAAAAAAGTAGTATATATATGTAATGGAATATCACTTAGCCATAAAAGAGGACATCTTGTCACTTGAGACCCATGGATGGGCCTTGATCACATTATATCAATACTAAGTATAATATCACTTAATGTGGAATCTAAAAAGCCAAACTAGTAAAAGCAGAGAGTAAAATGGTAATTACTAGGTGATGGGAATGGAGAGATAGGACAGAAGTTTAAAGATATAAACTTACAAGTAGTATATAAGTCCTAGAACTCTAATGCATAGAATAGAAGATATAGACAATGATATTATAATCAACAAACTTCCTAAAAGATTATAACTTAATTACAACCACTAGAAAAGGTAATAATTAGGTATTGTGATAGTGGTGCTAATTACCACAACAACAGCAATTCTAATATGTAAATGTAACAAACTAACAGCATACACATTAAGTTATGCAATATTAGATGTCAAATATACTGTAATTTATTTAAAAGCAGAACATTACTAGCACTTGTAGGAGTCTTTTTGCTCTTGTCTCACTTCTAACCCCAAGAGTTGGAATTATCCTAACAACATATATAGTATTTACTTATTATTAAGCATTGCATAAAACCACCGAGTATGGATGGTAGCAGGTAGGTACACAGGTGTGGAATCACTGGATTATAAAGTTTGGTATATGTTCCCATTTTCCAAAAGGGATTATTCAATTTATATTCCAACCACGTAGGAGAGCTTTGGTTGTTCTTTATCTTCAACAAAACTTGAGTTTCTTTTTCTTTTTCATTTTAGTCATCCTGGTAGGTATACATATTTTAGCTAAACAAGGAAACAAAAAGGATATAGTGAGTAAAGGATACTGTTTAAATATCTCCTGCCATTCTCCTTAGTGATTACAGAATTTATATGAGAGTAAGTTCTAAGAAGTAAATATACAGATTTTAGTTTCCATGTGCTGGTTGAATGTGAGCCTAGCATTTCAGTTCAGTTCAGTTCAGTCGCTCAGTCGTGTCTAACTCTCCGCGACCCCATGAATCGCAGCACGCCAGGCCTCCCTGTCCATCACCATCTCCCAGAGTTCACTCAGACTCATGTCCATCGAGTCGGTGATGCCATCCAGCCATCTCATCCTCTGTCGTCCCCTTCTCCTCCTGCCCTCAATCCCTCCTATCATCAGAGCCTTTTCCAATGAGTCAACTCTTCTCATGAGGTGGCCAAAGTACTGGAGTTTCAGCTTTAGCATCATTCCTTCCAAAGATCCCAGGGTTGCTCTTATACACATTTATACAACATGGCCTTTCAGCAATCTAATGGTTTCCTTAGGTACTCACCCACTGAACACGTTGTTCTAAGTCTGGCAGATCATCTGTGCAGATGGATAGTTCTATGTGGGTCTCAAAATGGCATATTTCTAAGCAGTTTAGACCACAGCTGACCTCCCCCTTATTTGCTGACTTTAGGACCCAACCTCACTTAAGACATATGTATTTGAAGGAGCTAGAAAATGGGTGAGCTAAGAAGATGAAAAACATTTTAGCCCTTCCAAAAAGCCAGGTGTATGTAGAATCATACTATCCTGGTATCCAGCATGCAAAGTGAGGACAGAGTTATGCAGGTATTGGGACTAGACCTCTCGACTCCAAGACCAGTGCAACCTTACTTAGGCCACACATCAGTCCTCAGAGTTAACCTTTTCTACCTTCATTGCACTGGATCACATCCTCTGAGTTGCAGATCATGACTGAAAGCTCTAGGGTGAGTGAGGACCTGTTTCGTTCGCTCAGTTCTTTAAAGCAACCCCCTTGTTTTCTAACGTAATGGAGACATCCTATTCAAAACACCTGTGAGAAAGGCAGGTTCTCGTGAACCTTTATAGGCACTGTACCAGACATGAAGCAATTGTTTCCCAACTGAAACCCTCCCTTATATATGCTACTTTGTTATGCTTGGGCTAGGAGAGCAAACCATTTGGGAAGGGAGGGGGTGCATTAGAGGGAGATGGGCCTGCAAGAAGAGAAAGGAGAGAAGACTTTCTTGTGGCCTCCATTATATTCTGTTAGCATCCCCTCAGCCTCCCTTCTTGATTTCAGCACTGGCAGTGCCTTCTGGTAGCAGGAAGTGTATCCAATGCAGTTCTAGAATTTGCTGAAGTAGCTTTCTTGTGTGCCCCCACCCCCAGACACCAGGATCTTCTGACAAGTGTACAAGCCCAGCTGCACAGAGCCCCGGCTCTAAACTCAGAGCATCAGCACCAGCCCCTTAGAACCCTTTTTTCCAAGATCCAAGTATCAGCTCTGTGGTCCTCTTCTTTAAACCTCTAATTTCTAATAATTCCACCCTTTCTTCTTTATTGTTTAACCCTTAGGTGTATAGGTGCTTCTCGTAATTTCCTCCTCTACCATACTTTAAACTGTTATTTGGTTTTTTTAGTTATTCATTTAATAATTATACCTACTTAACTCTTCTCTTTACTAAAACCCTCCCCAAATCTGGTCTGGCCTCTGTCCCCTGACTAAACTTGACTGATAGATCATTATACCATTATGTCTTTCCTGATAGTTTTCAAGGTAGAATATATGTTACACCTCCAAAATTACAGATCAGAAAACCAAGGCAGTAGCAAAGTGTGACATTTCACCTAATTAGCAGAACTAAAATTGGATACCTAAGCTTTTAGGCCACAACTCTTTTCAGTAGCTTGTGCCTTCTCCTTGACTATTTCCACCCTCCTCACTACACACACCCCAGTTTATGTCTCTCTCTAAGAGAAGAACTAAGAAAAGGAAGGTCATTTGGTCCAGTGTTTGTTGTTTTATTTCTTACTGTGTTTGATCAAGTGACACATATCCTGGACTAATCTTTCTTTTTCTAGGATATTATATTCTTGAGGGAAGAGCTAGTCTTCCAGTCTCCCCCTCCACCCCTACTCCTAAATAAATTATGATTTCTCCACTTAAAAAGGAATACCCTGAAGGATTCTATCAATTATTAGAGGTCTGTATTATCTCTGAGCACTTTGTTCACAAGCTTCTTTCTCCAAAGCTTCCTGCCTCACATTCTCTGTCAGGGACCCAAGGCACTGTTTTTCAAAACCTAATTAATTCACATATTTCAGGAGGTATCCTGCGATGCAAGACCTATTCTCTGAGTTCATTGCTGCATTGAATGTTGATAGTTTCCACCAGCTGAATCACCCTAAGTGGCTTTTACACCTGCCATATAACCTTTTATCCCCAAATCTGATGCCACCAAAATAACTTCCATAGCTCTTCAACTTTGCTGTTAAAATAACTCATTTATTTATTAATGAATAAATAAATGCATTTATTTAACAAAGGTCTGCTAAATCTCTCCAGAGATGAGCTTCTCCCTCCTGTCCTTTCTCTCACACTGATGACCTTTAGTGTTTGTTTTGGTTATAGCCCTTTCTCCATCCTGCCTGATATTATATATTTTGTGCTATAAATGTTACCCACTAGATGGTTATTATAATTTCAATAATAATGTTTACTGAATGTTCACTACATGCCAGGCACTGTACTCACTGTTTTGCAGGTACTCCTCATAGCAAGAGCAGCAGGCAGGCACTATTACTATTTTTATTTGACAGAAACTGAGGCTCAAGGTGATTTTGATGGTGTCCAGTCTATAGCCTAAAAGCAGAGAGCTGAGATTTGAACCTGGACACACTGATTCTGGCACCTGTGCTCTTAATATATATACTATGTACTGCTGCCTGTCAAAAGAATTATTCATCTTTCTGCTTTTTTTTTTGCATGAAAATGATGGCACTGACTTCCTTTTCAATAGAATATGTATGCTAAATTGCTTTACTATGAGTATGTGGTTGGCTTTTTTTCCCAACAAATGATCTTCTTACATAGTTTTGACATTTTTAGATGTGAATATAGGACACAAATGTACTTGCCAGATAGGAACTCAGTTGTTGAAAAAATGCCTAGAAAAACTCAGATTATACAAAAATATTTAACTATTATCTTTGAGTGGTGCTACTCTGGGCTATTTCTTCATATTTGCTCTATTTTCCATCTTTCTATAATGAAAAACATTACAGAATGTTGAAATGTCAATTTTGTGCTGATTTCAGAAGTCAGGTCGGTCTGCTGCTTACCAAGAGACTTAGTGGGTGACTTATCAGTGAATTTGAAACTTTTTCTAAATTATACATCATCACTGTTTAAAAAGATTAGTAGCTCTATACCATCTACCAAGATGGTGACATAAAACATTCCTGACTTTGCTCCTCCCTCAACCAAGAATAATAACTAACAACTCTTCACAGACAAAATATCACTGAGAGAATCCTAGAACATAGGGGTGAGGCTGACAACCCCTGCAACACAGAGATTAAAACAGATTACATTAGAAGGGTAAGAGGAGTTGCTTGTGCTAAGTGTATCACCCAACCTCCCAGGCTGGCACGGAGGTATCCACACAGAGAGGATCTCCTCTGAGCCTACAGTTCCAGCAGGGGGAAAAGAAAGCCCAAGACGGTTATTCAGTTCCCCCAGTGTTATGGGTAGCTTTTGGGGAGCCTCCAATCTGGTTTCACCCCATGGAAACTGCAGGAGAATCTGCAGGGCTCTACCACTGGCAATCTGTTTATGATAAAGGGAAGGAGCTTACAACAGCCATCAACTGGACTCTGGCAGACTCTACCTGAAGCACCCTTCTTAGTAGTTCCAAGCAGAAGCTTTGCTCTTCTTCAGAACCAAGTCAGTGGTGCAGCCTGACCAGGGTACTGGATGAGGTGCAAGTCTGTCAGATTTGGGTCCTCAAACAAAGACTTGCTGGCCTCTGAACACGGTTTGTCCCCACCCAGGCAGGGGAGCTGAGTCATAGCCTAGCCCACTCCTGAATATAGCTCCTGACACTGTCTGACCAGAAAGACTGCCAAGAACACCTGGAAGCTATGTAGCTCAGCAGTATTTGAGCAGAAAGTACAGCAGGCAGAACTGATAGGCCTCAAAGCCAAGACAGTGACCCTATTTGGCCAGGGAGCTTGGGGCAGGGATCAGCCTGAGTCAAGACCACGAAGAACCTCACCAGCTTTGGAGCTGGTTCTCCCACTGTGCCCAGGCAGTTAAATGATTCATAGCCCAGTCCATTGTTGAATGCATCCAATCAGGAATCCTAACTAGACCACACAGAAAGCTGCAAAGCTCATCTAACAGCCTTGTTTATAGTGGTACTTGTTCAGAGAGCAAAGTTTGTGGCTTTTCTCATCAGCAAAGAATGGCTGACAAGAAAATCATCATACTTGGGATTCTTCAGGATTCAACACATAGTCTTGCCTGATTTATGTCCCCTAAACAAGCTATGCAGGCCCTGTGACACATCCTGATGCTCCATCAATGCAGAGAAGTTAATTCATACCCCAATTACTGCTGAGGATAGTCTAGGAAGCCAGATCTATGACTCAGGCAATGATGGAGCCCATCCTGAAGTCTTCGCTTGGGAAGGGAACAAAGCCAGCAGTCCTATCCAATTGTTTTCAGCTAGTGGCAACCCTCACTCTTGACCTCAGAGCCTAAGTGGTGACCTCACCCAAAACAAAACCCTGATAGTGAGCCCTAGGACACTACCAGCAGTCATGTCCAGAAACCCATATTGAGCTGTAGTGAAGAACCATCTCTGACAAAGTGAACCTGTAAAGCCTAGAAGTGGAGACTGTTTACTCAAATGCATAGACAACAACATAAGGAATAAAGAATCATGGAAAATCAGGTTCACATGACACCAAAGAAGCTAATAAAGCTCTGTTGCTGCTGCTGCTGCTAAGTTGCTTCAGTTGTGTCCGACTCTGTGTGATCCCAAGGATGGCAGCCCACCAGGCTCCCCAGTCCCTGGGATTCTCCAGGCAAGAACACTGGAGTGGGTTGCCATTTCCTTCTCCAATGCATGAAAGTGAAAGCTCTGTTAACTGACCCTAAAAAATGAAGATTTATGAACTCTCAGGCAAAAAGTTCAGAATAATCCTTTTAAAGTAGTGAAGTACAGGAATACAGAGACAATTAAAGAAAATTAAAAACACAGTGCATTACCAAAATAAAAAGTTCAAAGAATAGAAATTAACAAAACAAACCAACCTCAGAGATGAAAAATACAATGACTAAACTGAAGAACTCAATAGAGAGCTTCCGGAGAAGACTTAACCAGGCAAAAGAACTAGTGACCTAGAATACAGGACATTTGAAATTATAAGAGAAGAAAAAAGAATGAAAATGAAGAAGCCTACAAGATTTATAGGACACAATCAAAAGAAATAATGTCCACATTAAGAAAGTTCCAGAAAAAGAAAAGAGAAAGGGACAGAAAGCGTATTTAAAGCAATAATGACTGAAAACTTCCCAAGCCTATGGAGACAAACAGACATCCAGATTCATCAGGCCCAAAGAATCCCAAACAGGTTGAACCTGAATAGAGCCCACCAAGATACATTATAGTTAAACTGTCAAAAATCAAAGACAAAAAATGGAAAAGAAGAAAGAGGAAAAAGAAGTTATATAAGTGAACCTCCATAAGACTGTCAGCAGACTTCCTCAAAAGAAACTCTTCAGGCCAGAAGACAATGTTATGACTTATTTAAAAATATTGAAATAATGAAAAATCAACCACCAATTACCAGTATTAAAATTCAACCCATGACTTTAAAACTCTCAGCAGACAAAAGACCAGGACCAGACAGCTTTACAAGTGAATTCCACCAAATATTTAGTGAAGTTAACAACTATCATTCTCAAACTATTACAAAAATTTCAGAGAAAGTAACATTTCAAACTCATTCTGTGAGCCTAGTGTTACCCTCATACCAAAATCAAAGATATCACAAAACATTACAGGCCAATATCACCAATAAACATAGAAGCAAAAATCCTGAACAAGATATTAGCAAATCAAATCCAACAATACATTAAAAGGATTAGGATCAAGTGGCCTCTATCCCAGGGGGCAAGGATTTTTCTTTTAGTATTTGCACATCAATGTTGACACACCACACTGACCAAGTGAAGAATAAAAATGATATGATTATCTTAATACATGCAGAAAAGCCTCTTGACAAAATTCAACATCCTGAATCAGTTTTAATGAGGTGGATGAAACTGGAGCTGATTATACAGAGTGAAGTAAGCCAGAAAGAAAAACACCAATACAGTATACTAACGCATATATATGGAATTTAGAAAGATGGTAACAATAACCCTGTATGCGAGACAGCAAAAGAGACACAGATGTATAGAACAGTCTTTTGGACTCTGTAGGAGAGGGAAAGGGAGGGATGATTTGGGAGAATGGCATTAAAACATGTGTAATATCATATATGAAACGAATCGCCAGTCCAGGTTCAATGCATGATACTGGATGCTAAAAAAAAAAAAAAAGTAAAAAAAATTCTCTAGCAAAATGGGCAGAGGGAACATTCTCATACTCTCAACATAATGAAGCTCACATAAAGCAAACTCCCAAGTAATCTCATACTCAATGGTGGAAAGCTGAAAGCATTTCCTCTAAGATTAGGAATAAGACAAGGATGCCCAATCTAGTCATTTTTATTCAATATAGTACTGGAAGTCCTAGCTTGTAGCAATCAGAGTAGAAAAATAAACAAAAGGAATTCAAAGAAATAAAACTGTTACTGTTTGCAGATGAAATACTATACATTGAAAATTCTAAAGATGCTACAGAAGACTAGAATTCACCAATGAATTTGTTATGGCTGCAGGATACAAATTGAATATACAGAAATCTGTTTCATTTCTATTCTCTAACAGTGAAATATGAGACTGAGAAACTAAGGAGAATAACCCCAATTACCATCACATCAATATATATATTCACACACACACACCCTCTACTAATAAGTCTAACAAAGGAGGTAAATAACTGGTACTTGGAAAACTGTAAGATGAAAGAAACTGAATATGGCAAAAACAGATAAAAAACCATTCTGTGTTCTTTGACTGGAAAAACTAATACTAATATGACCATGCTACCCAAGACAATCTACAGATTCAGGGCAACCCATATCAAAATACCAATGGCACTTTTCACAAAAGTAGAAAAAAAAAGTTTTAAAATTTTTATGGAAACACAAAAGACTTCAAATAAAAACAGTGTTGAGAAAGAAGAACAGAGCTGGAAAAATCATGATCCCTGACTTCTGACTAGACTACAAAGCTATGGTAATCAAAAGAGTATGGTACTGGCACAAAAAGAGACACACTGATCAGTGGAACAGAACAGGGAGCCCCAAAATAAACTTACATGCTTATGATCAATTAAACTGTGACAGAGGAGGCAAGAATATACAATGAAGAAAAGACAGTGTCTTCAACAAGTGGTGCTAGGAAAACTGGAAACCTACATGCAAAAAAAAAAAAAGATTTGAACAGCTACATGCATGAGAATGTGTATAGACTCTTATCTTACACTATACACAAAAATTAACTCAAAATGGATTAAAGTTCTGAATGGAAGACCAGAAACTATGAAACTCCAGAAGAAAACAGAGGCAGTAAGCTCCCTGACATAGGTCTTGATACTGATTTTTTTGGATCTGACTCCAAAAGCAAAAGGCAATAAAACAAAAATAAACAAGTGGAAATATATCATTCTATATAGCTTATGCACAGTAAAGGAAACCACTAACAAACTGAAAAGACAATGGATTTAATGTGAGAAAGTATCTGCAAACCATGTATCTAATAAGAGGCTGAAATCCAAAATGTGTAAAGAACTCACAGAGCTAATAGCAAAAAAACCAACAGAGTAAAAAATGGGCAGAGAATCCAAATAGACATTTTTCCAAATAAGTCATACAGAGGACCAAAAGGCACATGAAAGGATGCTCAATATCACTAATCATTAGGAAAATAAAATAAAACCCACAATGAAATAATCTTACATTTTTCAGAATGGCTATCAAAAATACAAGAGATAAGCATTGGTTAAGGATGTGGAGAAAAGGGAACCTTTGTTGACTGATGGTGGTAAGGTAAACTGCTATAGCCACTATGGAGAAGAGAATGGAGATTCTTCAAAAAACGAAAAACAGAAGTACCATACAATTCAGCAGTCTCATTTCAGGGTATTTGTCTGAAGAAAATGAAAACACTAATTTGAAAATGCATCTGCCATTCCACATTCATTGCAGTATTATTTATAATATGCAAAATAATTACATTGTAAGTCATTCATTGACCAATGAATGTATAAAGATGTGATTACACACCTTCTTTCACATACACAGGAATTCTTTTCAGCCATAAAAAGAATGGAATCTTGCCATTTGTGACAACATGGATAGACCCTGAAGGCATTATGTGAGGTCAAATAAGTCAGAGGAATACAAATACAGTATGATCTCACTTATATGTGGAATCTTAAAGAAAAAAAAAGAAATAAAAAGCTCAGACTCGTATGTACACAAAAAAGCACTGGTGTTTGCCACAGTCAGTGGGTGGGTAAAATAAGTGAAAATGGTCAAAAAGTACAAATTTCCAGTTATAAGATAAACAAGTCCTCAGGACATAGGTACAATGCGGTAACTAGTTGCTAAGTTGATGGTGTGATCACTAATCTAGAGCCAGACATCCTGGAATGTGAAGCCAAGTGGGCCTTAGGAAGCATCGCTACCAACACAGCTAGTGGAGATCATGGAATTCCAGTTGAGCTGTTTCAAATCCTGAAAGATGATGCTGTGAAAGTGCTGCACTCAATATGCCAGCAAATTTGGAAAACTCAGCAGTGGCCACAGGACTGGAAAAGGTCAATTTTCATTCCAATTCCAAAGAAAGGCAATGTCAAAGAATGCTCAAACTACCACACAATTGCACTCATCTCACATGCTAGTAAAGTAATGCTCAAAATTCTCCAAGCCAGGCTTCAGCAATACGTGAACCGTGAACTTCCTGATGTTCAAGCTGGTTTTAGAAAAGCCAGAGGAACCAGAGATCAAATTGCCAAAATCCACTGGATCATCGAAAAAGCAAGAGAGTTCCAGAAAAAACATTTATTTCTGCTTTATTGACTATGCCAAAGCCTTTGACTGTGTGGATCACAATAAACTGTGGAAAATTCTGAAAGAGATGGGAATACCAGACCACCTGACCTGCCTCTTGAGAAATCTGTACACAGGTCAGGAAGCAGCAGTTAGAACTGGACATGGAACAACAGACTGGTTCCAAATAGGAAAAGGAGTACGTCAAGGCTGTATATTGTCATCCTGCTTATTTAACTTACATGCAGAGTACATCATGAGAAATGCTGGACTGGAAGAAGCACAAGCTGGAATCAAGATTGCCAGGAGAAATATCAATCACCTCAGATATGCAGATGACACCACCCTTATGGCAGAAAGTGAAGAGGAACTCAAAAGCCTCTTGAAGAAAGTGAAAGTGGAGAGTGAAAAAGTTGGCCTAAAGCTCAACATTCAGAAAACGAAGATCATGGCATCCAGTCCTATCACTTCATGGGAAATAGATGGGGAAACAGTGGAAACAGTGTCAGACTTTATTTTGGGGGCTCCAAAATCACTGCCGATGGTGACTGCAGCCATGAAATTAAAAGACGTTTACTCCTTGGAAGAAAAGTTATGACCAACCTAGATAGTATATTCAAAAGCAGACATTACTTTGCCGACTAAGGTCCGTCTAGTCAAGGCTATGGTTTTTCCTGTGGTCATATATGGATGTGAGAGTTGGACTGTGAAGAAGGCTGAGCACTGAAGAATTGATGCTTTTGAACTGTGGTGTTGGAGAAGACTCTTGAGAGTCCCTTGGACTGCATGGAGATCCAACCAGTCCATTCTGAAGGAGATCAGCCCTGGGATTTCTTTGGAAGGAATGATGCTAAAGCTGAAAGTCCAGTACTTTGGCCACCTCACGCGAAGAGTTGACTCACTGGAAAAGACTCTGATGCTGGGAGGGATTGGGGGCAGAAGGAGAGGGGGACGACCGAGGATGAGATGGCTGGATGGCATCACCCACTCGATGGACGTGAGTCTGAGTGAACTCCAGGAGATGGTGATGGACAGGGAGGCCTGGCGTGCTGTGATTCATGGGGTCACAAAGAATCGGACACAACTGAGCGACTGAACTGAACTGAAGCAAGTAGATCCTAAAAGCTTTAAAAAAAAAAAAAACTATAAATAAGTATAGTAATAGATGTTGACTACACTTACTTGTGGTTATCACATCCTGGTATGCACAGATGTGGAATCATTTTGTTGTATATCTAAAATATTTTATATTAATTATATCTCAATAAAAACATAATGGCCAGTTGGCTTCATGTTCTATATGAGTGTTTCCCAGACTCTTCCTCTCCTTTATTTTCTTCTGGGTTTGTATAAGAATTGGGAAAAAGAACTCATCTAGATAGTTCCTGGTTACCCAAAGAAATCTAGTAGGTAAAAGTTTACAATTCTAAAACAATAATGGAAACCTACTATATTTGGGGATGGCCAAAAAGTTTGTTTGCATTTTTCCCAACATGTTACAGAAAAGCCTGAACAAACTTTTGGCCAATTAAATACTTAAGTAGTTATCATTTCCAGTGCTTCCCCTACCCCCATCATGTAGAGCCAAACAAGAATACACAAAAAACCTATACAAAAAGGTCTTATGACCCAGATAACTATGATGGTATGTGGTCACTCATCTGGACTAAAACAATCAGAATGTGTACAAGTCAAGTGGGCCTTAGGAAGCATTACTATGAACAAAACTAGTGGAGGTGATGGAATTTCAGCTGAGCTATTTCAAATCCTAAGAGATGATATGCCAGAAAATTTGGAAAACTCAGCAATGGTCATAGGACTAAAAAGGTCAGTTTTCATTCCAATCCCTAAAAAGAGCAATGCCAAAGAATGTTCAAACTACCACACAGTTGTGCTCATTTCACATGCTAGGGTAGTACATGAACCAAGAACTTCCAGATGTACAAGCTGGGTTTAGAAAAGGCAGAGGAACCAGAGATCAAATTGCCAACATTTGTTAGATCATAGGAAAGCAAGAGAATTCCAGAAAAACAGTAGGTGCTTCACTGACTATGCTAAAATCTTTCACTATGTGGATCACAACAAACTGGAAAATTCTAAAAAGAGATGGGATACCAGACCATCTTACCTGTATCCTGAGAAACCTCCTGTATGGACCTGAAGAAACAACTGTTAGAACCAGACATGGAATAACAGACTGGTTCAAAATTGCAAAAGGAGTATATTGTGACCCTGCTTATTTGACTTCTATGAAGAGTATATGTCATGTGAAATGCTGGTTCAAAACTGCGAAAGGAGTACAAGATGTATATTGTCCCCTGATTATTTGACTTCTATGCAGAGTATATATCATGCGAAATGCTGTGCTGAAGAAATCAAGCTGGAATCAAGATTGCCATGGGAAATATCAATAACCTCAGATATGCAGATGATACCATCCTTATGACAGAAAGTGAAGAAGAACTAAAGAGCCTCTTGATGAAGGTGAAACAGAAGAATGAAAAAGCTGGCTTAAAACTCAGTATTAAAAAAAAAAACTAAGATCATGGCATCCAGTCCCATCACTTCATGGCAAATAGAAGGAGAAAAAAAATAGAAGCCGTTACAGGTTTTATTTTCTTGGGCTTCAAAATAGCTGCAGCCATGAAATTAAAAAATGCTTTCTCCTTGGAAGGAAAGCTATGACAAACCTAGACAGTATATTAAAAGCATAGACATCACTTTGCCGACAAAGGTTTGTCTAGTCAAAGCTATGGTTCTTCCAGTAGTCATGTATGGATGTGAAAGCTGCACCATAAAAAAAGGGTGAGTGCTGAAGAACTGATGCTTCTGAACAGTGCTGCTTGAGAAGACTCTTAAGAGTTACTTGGACTGCAAAATCAAACCAGTCCACCCTAAAGGAAATCAGCTCTCAGTATTCATTGGAAGGACTGATGCTGAAGCTCTGATACTTTGGCCACCTGATTCGAAGAGCTGACTCACTGGAAAAGAACCTGATGCTAAGAAAGTTTGAAGGCAGAAGAAAAGGGCAACAGAGGATGAGATGGTTGGATGGCATCAGATTGAACGGACATAAACTTGAGTAGACTCCAGGAGACAGTTGGGGACACAGGAGACTGGTGTGCTGTAGTCTATGGGGTCGCAAAGAATCTGACATGACTTAGTGACCAAACAACAACAAAGAGCCAAAGTTTTATCTGGTATTATTTTCCTTCTGTCTATAACATTTTTTCCTTTCTTTACCAGTTTTTAGTGTGGCTCTGCTAACGATGAATTCTCTCAGCTTTTCTATATCTGAAACAGTATTTTATCTTCAGTTGAAAGAAGTTTTCACCAAGTATATAATTCTCAGTTGACATTTTTCTTGTTCCTTTATCTTGTCTGCATTTTTTCCTATGAGAAATCTGATGCCATCCTAATCTTTTTTTTCTGTCTAGAATAATGTGTCTTTTTTTTAAAACTTTCTAGTGGCTTTAAGATTATGTTTTATCATTGCTTTTGAGCATTTGATCATGATGCACCTTGGTGTACTTCTGTCTTTGTTCTTGGAGCTTATTGAGTTTCTTGACTCTGTGAACATATTATTTTCACCAAATTTGGATATTTTTCATTACTTCAGTTTTTTTTTTTAGTTTCCCATGCTCTTTTTGGAGACTTCAATTACACACATATTAGGCCACTTGAAATCCCACAGTTCATTGATGCTCTGTTTATTTTTATAATTCTCTTTTCATTCTATATTTTTGAGGGTTTCTATTATTTCATATTCACTAATCTTTTCTTCTGTAATGTCAATATGCCATTAACCCCATTTAACTTATTCTTCATCTCACATGCAGATTTTTTTACCTGTAGAATTTCAATTCAAATGAGTATTTTGTTTTTAAACAAAAATCTTCCATGTCTCAAAGTTCTTTACATATGGAACACACTTAAAATAACTGTTCAATATCCCTGTCTGCTAATTCAAAAATGTGTCAATCCTGGGTAGTTTCAATTCACTGATTTTTCTTCTCATAACAGGTCTTATTTCTAAACTTTGTTCTAGGATGCAGTTGTTACTTGGAAACACAGGTCCTTTTGGTTCTTGGGAGCCTTGCAGGTGACTCAGTAGTAAGAATCCACCTGCAATGCAGGAGATGTGGGTTCGATCCCTGGGTCAAGAAGATCCCCTGAAGAAGAAAATGATTACCTACTCTAGTATTCTTGCCCAGGAAATCCCATGGATAGAGGAACCTAGCAAGCTATAGTCCATGGGGTTGCAGAGTCGGACACGAATGAGCAACTAAACAACAACAACAAAATTTGTTATTCCCCAATATTGAGGCAAGCCTCTTGCATGTACGTTGCTGATGAATTACCAATGAATTACCATTGAATTACCAATGAATTACCATTGAATTACCAATGAATTACCAATGAATTACCATTTTTCAATCTTAAAAATAGAACTTATTTCTAGTCCTATGTGAAGACCAACAGCAGTTGCCTTTCTTCCTTTCAGGATGTTCTTTTTCCACCTTTGGGTAATTTCATCACATACATGCACTGATCAGTACCCAGCTGAATAATCTGCATATAATATAGGTTTTTGCTTCCAGAAGAGCTAATCTGAAACCTTTATACTCTTTGCCATTTGCCACATGCATTTCCTCTAGTGCTTAGTGATTTTTAGATTGAGTTGATACCTTAAGCAGTGGTTCAACATGCAGTCTCTGGATCAATGATATCAGTATCAACTGATGACTTACTTGAAATGAAAATTACTAGGTTGCATCTCAGACATAAAGAATTGGAAACTTAGATGGGGTGAAATTTTGTGGAGCCAGGAGTCTACGTTTCAGCAAATCCTCCATACAATTCTGATGGGTGCTAAATTTGAAAACCAATGCCTGAGAACTCAGTTTGAGTAAAGAGGGAAGGAATCTTAGGTAACATTTCAAGTAACATTGAATCCTCTTAATTATGCAGCTTCCAATCTCACTTGCACACAAATTGACCCTAATCATGTAAAAGTTGAAGATGACAGGGGTTGTTATTCAAGATGAAGAGAATATGAGAAGCAGGCTTTCAAGGGAAATGAGCTAAGGGACTGTGCTCAGGGACCATGTCCCCAGGTTTTGGGATTCCTTAGTCCCTAATCCCAAGGCTGGTAAACAAGCTATTGACTCCAGAGGGGAAGTTGGCAGCTGCAAAAAAGGGGGAGAGGAGTTCATGCCATAGGGCATTGTACACTGGACAAGAGTTGCAACAATGTTGGGTAAAAGCACTTATCTTGAAAATATTGGCCTTCAACAGCAGTGGGCCAGTTTCCCAGGCAGGCAAGATTTGTTTGTCCAAAAGGCCTTACTGTGTCCCTCTTGGCCACAGGATGGCCCTGCCTCTCCTCTCTGCCAGTCAAAAATGGGACAAGAAAGACAGAGAAGAGAGAAGTTGCTGTTCTGTTTCTATAGTGGTTTGCTTCTTCTTTGCCAAACAGTAAATTTATTCATATTTTACAAAATAGGCTCTTCTTGAATATACCCTAATTTGAAAGTAAAGGATTGGTGGCCTGAGAAACATCTTAGATAGTATGAAAGACCTGGGTGACTTTGCTAATTGGTGGACACTATATGCAGTTGACTCATCTGACCCAAAGCTGTGAGTATTCAGGAACTGTACCACATATTCTTTGCCCATGGAACTGTTGAGTCTGCAGCTGGGGGCCCCTTTACCCTCAATCTCTGCGCTCAGACCTGCCATTCCCAAGGTTCTGATATTAATCTAGTTTCAAATTTTCTCACTTGTTTATATGCTCTTCTCAACAACCATTTACTAGTGATTTACTAAAAGCCAAGTTTGTAGCAGGTGATAGGCAACATCAAAACAGAAGTGCTTTTAAAGAAGATAGCCATGCAAAAATGCAAAGGGTACTCTTAGGGTAATAGGAGTTCTGGGCCAGGAATTCTTTATTACTCCAAGGTCTACATAGTGTTTTTTGTCTGCATACAGTCACTGAGGTCTGCGTATGTTCCCTGTAACCAAGTGTTAGTCTCCTATGCTCACACTCTCTCACCTCTGCCAAGTTCCTCATTTAGAGTCCATATATAATTAAAATAACTAGCATCTATAAACCATTTAATACGTGCAAACATTCTCTAAGGGCTTACCATTATCTAATATATCACCTCAATTTTTACAGTAACTTAATGAGAGGCTATTAGGCTATTATTATCCCCATTTACAGATGAAAAAATTGAGGTATGGAAAATTTAGGTAATAATCCTCATTCCTGCCTTGCAACAACGATCTCATCTAGGTTTTGGAGCTATGTCCTGAATGCAGATTCCCATGCCTGAGTTAGCATCTGCCTCTGAAATTACTCTGCCAGTGCCTACCTAGAGGAATATTCATTGCAAACAAGAACTTGTTTCTTACCTGGGTCTTAGTGTGCACCTTATTGTATTTTGGGCTGTTTGTTTTCTTGATTATCTTTCTAAACTGTGAGCTATTTGATAGCTGGGATCACTTGGCACATACTTGATATCTATTTCCCTCCCTTTGCAGTAGATGCTGAACAGATGTATCTTAAATGCTGCTGGACCTTCCAGTAATACCTGCCTCACCTGGCAGCTTTAGCTAATCTAGGGTTCTTACATTTAAATTACTTAGGTAGGCTGAGGGGACTGTATGAGGGAGTAGTGATGAATGAGGAATTCTGAAAAGCAGCCAGTCTAAGGAGGCAGCTTTTAGTCATTTCCAACTGACTGCTGCTGTACAAAAATGATGACCCCATGCTGCCAGTTTTCCAGTTTTTCAAAAAGTCAGAATTATGGGTTGTTACATAAAATTTGCCAAACCAAGAAAATCTAAAGTCCAAATTTTGTATACGCATTCTACGTATTTTACTTTTTAAAAGAACTAATATATAGTTCCTTTTTAGATGACTTGTTTAACATGTAGAGACACAGATACACATATGAGCACTCAAATAAATGGTAGTTTATGATAATATCCACTATCAGAGCCAGATCAAAAGAATCAATCATGAGGCTAACAGACGTGAAGATTTCAAAAGGAGAGAGAAAAGGGATAGAGACCTATGAGAACAGCTCTGGGATAAAGGGGAGAGTGTGACAATCTAATTTTTGCTAGCTCAAATAGAGCATTCACTAAATCTCTTCTCTCACTAATGTGACAGTTCATAGGACTGACAGCTAGGGAGTTGGAATGCCTTGCTATTGTGGTGTCAAAGTGACAGGGACCCAACTTCATCTGTTCTGGAGTTTGGAGAGATGTTTTGGGGGTTGCTTATTTCCTGCTCTGTGGAAGTGTTTTCTAGAAACTCCTTTCACCTACAGTCATATCTGCAATCTTTATTAATGTTTCCTCTGGGAAAGGCCCACAACACACAAATCTGAAAGGATAATTTTCACAAAAAGATGATTTTGAAATACCATTTATATGGAATGTGTTGAAAATTTCTTTTTTTTTTTTGGAATGTGTTGAAAGTTTCTTAAAAATATGATATCATCATCACGAAATGGAGAATCATTTGCTAATTTTTATGACTGTTTCTTCAACACTTTATTATGCACCATGTATGGCTATAAGCAGCTTCCACTGAGCAATGGTAGGTAACAAGAAATAAAAGCTGCGACATTTATTTTTTTTCAGAGATGTACAACTGGTTGGGAAGAAGATGGAGCCAGATGTAGGGGAATATGTTCAAAGCACTTGCAAAATGAGAATGAGGAAAGGAGAGAAATCAGAAGAATTCTGACTTTTGACTGAGAATCTCTTTGCCAATTTCTGCTCACACATGAAGGCTTATTCTTTGCACTTTGCAATCTGTAATATTGCAAAACAAAGTCAGATTTTTCCCTCTTATTTTAATACTCAGTAAGGCCTAGGCTGAATTAGATATTGTTATTGCTACAATCACGTAACATGACCTCTAAATAACATCATTCTCAAGCATATTCCTAACTGTGATTATTGTATGACAGATCAGATTAGATGTTGACATATGTGAAAAGTAAGAATAACTAAATAAAAATCAGGTGGCATAACCAAGATACCGATACAGTCATTCTTCATCTCATTCTTCTTCACAAGAAGAACTAACAACTATCCATGGGCAAGACACCACTGAGAAAACTCTAGAACATGAGGGTGAGGGTGAAGTACCCCCTACCCCACAGAGGCTAAGACCCATCACGTTAGAAGGTAAGAAACATGACTACACACTGCATTGCTCCTCCCAAGACAGCACAGCACAACAACGAAAGGTCTCCCCTTCAGTTTCTCCAGTGGGAAGGGAGAACTTGGAGTGGACATCCAGCTTCACCCCCAGAGAAATTACAGGGAAATTTGCTTGTGGACTTGACCACTGTGAATCTGGTTGTAATGGAGAAGGGAGTAGGAGCTTGCAACAGTTACTGATAGCATTTGGATCTTGGCAGACTATGTTCCTGCCTTTAGTGCACAAGCAGTAATACCAATCAGCAGCTCTGCTCAATGGCAGAATGAAGTCAGTGGTACAGCTTGACCAGGAAATGTGGTGGGGTGCACGTCTGCCATATTTGAGTCCTTAATGAAGAGTCACAGCAGCCCCGGACACTGGTTTGCCTCTTCCCAGGCTGGGGAGCTGAGTCATAGGCTGACTCACTGCTGAATATAGCTACTGGCCACGTCCAACCAGAAAGGCTGGCCAAAATACCTGGAAAGTGTTTAGCCTAGCAATGCTAGAGTACAGAGTAGAGCTGATTGCCCACAGAGCAAAGCCATTGGCCAGGGAAATTGGGGAATAGTTTGATTTGAATCAAGACCACAAATAAGAGCCTTGCCAAGCTTGGAGTTGGTTCCCCTACTCCACCCAGGCAGGGGAGCTAATTTATAACACTTTTTGCTGCGGAGTATAGCTCTTGGTCACTTCCAACTAGAAAGATGATCAAGCACACTTGGAAAGCTGCTGAAAGTTGGCTCACCTAGTTCACCTAGGCAGGGAGCTAATGTCTAGTGCCGTCCTCTGTTAAATATAGCTACCAGACCAGCCTGACCATAAAGACACAGTTCTACTTACAATGGCACTCACTTGAACAGACAGCACAGCCCATGAGTTTCCCTATTAAAAGAAAAGAAAAAAGGACATCATATGGTCAGGAAATTCAGTGCATAGTTTGCTTTATTTGGGTCCCCAAAGAACAAGCTATGTGGGCCCTGGAGTCAGTTCTGCTGCACAGTCAGTCAAAGAAGCTAATTCATAGCTCTGGCTACTATGAGTATAGTATTGTCCCTACCATCTAGGAAGCTAGACCAAAGAACCCTGGCAGCTACAGAGCTCATCCTACACTGGAATCAAGCCAGCAGTCCTGTTTACCTTTTCTAAGCAAGTGGCAACTCCTCCCAAATTGGAGCATGGACAGTGACCACACCCAACAACGATAGCAAGCCTCAACTGCCCATGGATGTTATCAGCTGACCTTCTACAGTACAAACTGAGCTGACTGGTGAAAACTGTCTCGACTAAAGCAAACCCATAAAGTCTAGAAGAACATACTACTTATTCAAATGTACAGATGCCAATATAGGAAATAAATCATGAAAGATCATAAATATGACACCACAGAAAATTAATAAAACTTCAATAACTGTCCTTAAAGAAATGGAGACCTATGAAATGTCAAGAGAGAATTCAGAAAATCCTCCTAAATTTAGTGAACTACAGGGAAACACAAAAAGACAACAAAATAAAATTAGGAAATAATACATGAACAAAATGAGAGATTCAAGACAGAAGTAAAAGTCATTAAAAACTCTAGAAATTCTAGACCTAAAAAATACAATAAGTAAACTAAAGAGCTCAATAGAGAGCTTTAAAAACAAACTTGACCACAGAGAAAGCCTTTAGTGATCTAGAAGACAGGATATTTGAAATTACCCAGTCAGAAGAGCAAAAATAAGAGTGAAGAGTGAAGAAAGCCTATGTGACTTATGGGATGTAATTAAAAAACTAATATCCACATTACAGAAATTCAAGAAGGACAAAGAAAGGGAACAAAAGTATATTTAAAGCAATAATGACTGAAAGTTACCCCGCTCTGAGACATCCAGATCCATGAGACCCCAAAGACTCCAAATGGGTTGAACCTGAGTAAAGCCACACTGAAATACATTATAATCAAGCTGACAAAAGTCAAAGGTAAAGAATTTTAGCCACGAGAGACAGAAGTTACATATAGATAATCCCCCATAAAAAATCAGTAGATGTCCTAATAGAAACATTTCAAGCAAAGATAGAACTGTATGCTGCTGCCGCTGCTAAGTCACTTCAGTCGTGTCTGATTCTGTGCAGCCCCATAGACGGCAGCCCACCAGGCTCCCCCGTCCCTGGGATTCTCCAGGCAAGAACACTGGAGTAGGTTGCCATTTCCCTCTCCAATGCATGAAAGTGAAAAGTGAAAGTGAAGTCGCTCAGTCGTGTCCGAATCTTTGCGACCCCATAGACTGCAGCCCACCAGGCTCCTCCGTCCATGGGATTTTCCAGGCAAGAGTACTGGAGTGGAGTGCCATTGCCTTCTCCTAGAACTGTATAATATATCCAAATTTTTGAAAGGAAAAAAATTCAAGAATAACCATACATGGCAAGTAACCAAGAATTCCATACATGGAAAAGCTGTCCTTCAGAAATGAAGATAGACTTTCCCAAACAAAGCTCAGGGAGTTTATCATAACTGCAACCCATCTCATAAAATATGCTAACGCCCTTTGAGTAGAGATAAAAGGACACTAATTATCATCATAAAAACATAAGAAGGTAGCATATAGGAACATTTCAAATCTGTAAAATGATAATGATTATGTGTAACTCAAACTTTAGTTCAAAAATTAAACAGTCTTGGTACAAATAACCTTAACTACAATAATCTATTATTATATATAATACATAGAAATATATAAACTGTAACATAATAATAAAGTGTGAGAGAAGAAATAAAGTATAAGAGTTAGGAATTTTATTCAAGTTAAGTTGTTATCAGTTTGAAACAGGGGTTATCGATTTTAAGGTAAGCCTAACAGTTTGCACAAGGGGAAAAATTCTGTAGTTATTACACAAAAGAACATGATAAAAAAGGCAAAGCATATTGATACCAAAACAGAAAGAAACATCAAAACAACAAAAGACAGCAGAATAAGAAACAGGAGCAGTGGACCTACAAAACAGTCAGAAAACAATGAACAAAATGGCAGTAGTAGGTCCTTATCCAACAGTCAGTAAACATAAATAGATTACTTTAAACATAAATTCTCCAGTCAAGAGACATAGAATGACTGGATTAAAAAAACAAGATACAACTAAATGCTGTCTGAAAGAGACTCGCTTTAACCTTAAAGACACAAAAAGAATGAAAGAATGGAAAAGATGTTTTGAGGAATTGCTAACACTTCCTCCCCCTACCACCCAATCCCTGACAAAAAAAAGAAAGCAGAGTTAGGTACACTTTCTGACTGAAGTGACTTAGCAGCAGCAGCAGACAAACTTTAAAATAAAAATGGTAAGAAGAGAAAAAGTTAATTATATAATGATAAAGGGGTAAATCCATCAAGAAGCTAACAATGATAAATATTCCTGTGTCCAACATTGGAGCTCCCATATACAAAAGCAAAAATAACAAAGTTTAAAAAGAGAAATAAACAGCAATACAATAACACTTGGAGGACTTAATACCACATTTTTGACAATGGGTGAAGCAAATATCCTACAGATAGAGACTGAACGGAGAAACAGCAGATTTTAAATACATTATAGCTCAGATGAATCTAACAGACATACAAAACATTCTACCTGGTACTATTCTTCTCAAGCACACAAGAACATTTTCTAGGATAAACCACATGGCAGGCCAGCAAACAAATCTTAGCAAACTCAAGAAGATTAAAAATCATACCAAGTACTGTCTTGGCTGTAATGGTTTGAAACTAAAAGTAACAGAAGAAAAACTGGAAAATTCACGTATGCATGGATATTGACAGTGCACTGAACAATCAAAGAATTAAAGAAGAAATTAAAGGGGAAACAAAAAGTATGGAGACAAAAATGGAAACACAAAACACCAAAACTTATGGGATGCAGCAAAGCAGTCTAAGAGGGAAGTTCACAGCAATATATGCCTAGAAACAAAATCTCAAATAATTATGCTTCAAGGAACTCAGAAAAAGGAAAACAAACTGAGCCCAAAGTTAACAGAAGAAAGGAAATAAAGACTGTAGCAGATATAAAGGAAATAGAGAATAGGAAAATAGAAAAGACTGAGAAAATTAAGGGTTGCTTCTATGAAAAATTGGCAAACTATATTAACGAAGGAATAAAGGACAAAACCCAACAAATTATAAATCAGTAATCGGAGAAGGCAATGGCAACCCACTCCAGTACTCTTGCCTGGAAAATCCCATGGATGGAGGAGCCTGGTGGGCTGCAGTCCATGGGGTTGCTGGGAGTTGGACACGATTGAGTGACTTCACTTTCACTTTTCACTTTCATGCACTGGAGAAGGAAATGGCAACCCACTCCAGTGTTCTTGCCTGGAGAATCCCACGGATGGCAGAACCTGGTGGGCTGCTGACTATGGGGTTGCACAGAGTCAGACACGACTGAAGCGACTTAGCAGCAGCAGCAAGGGATATTATAACTACCAGGCTCCTCCATCCATGGGATTTTCCAGGTAATAGTACTGGAATGGGTTGCCATTTCCTTCTCCAGGGCATCTTCCTGACCCAGGGATCCCGGGGTGTAAACAGATGCTTTACCATCTGAGCCACCAAGGAAGTCCTATAACTACCACCACAGAAATACAAAGGATTTTAAGGAGCTAGTATGAACAACTATATCCAAACACTCCACAGTGCAAAGTCACATCACCTGTGTCTGACTCTTTGTGATCCCCCAGGCTCCTCTGTCCATGGGATTCTCCAGGCAAGAATACTGGAGTGGGTGGCTATTTCCTTCTCCAATCCAAACACTCTAGACAACCTAGAAAAAGATGGAAAAATTCTTACAAATGTACAACCAACCAATACTTAATCAGGAAGAAACAGAAAACTAGGAAAAGATCAATTACTAGTAAGGAGACTGAATCAGTAATAAAAAGTCTCCCAAGGAAAAAAGCTCACAGCCAGATGGCTTCACTGGTGAATTTTACCAAACATTTAGAAAATAATTAAAATTAATCATTTTCAAACTCTTCCCTCCCAAAAACCCATGACAACAAAGAGGAGGGGTCATTCTTATAAATCCATTTAGAAAGGCCAGCATTACACTGATATCAGATCCAGAAACTGACACCACAAGGAAAGACAGTATAAGCCAATAATACTGGTAACTACAGACGCATGAATTCTCAAAAAACTACTATTAAGCCAAATTCAGTACAATGTTAAAAAGATAATTCAGCATGAAATGAAAGATCACATGAGATTTATCCCTGTGATGTAACAATGGTTCAACATACCCAAATCGGTCAATAAGATACATCACATTAATGGAATGAAAAAAATCACATGATCATCTCAATAGGTGCAGTAAAAGCATTTAATGAAATTCATGACAAAAGCCCTTAACAAACTGGGTATAGAAGAAATGTATCAGCTCGACCTGATAAAAATCATATGTGATTAAGCCCACAACTAACATCAAACTCAATGGTAAAAGGCTGAAAGATTCTCCTTTAAGATCAGAAACAAAACAAGTGTGCCCACGCTCACTACTCCTATTCAACATAGTACTGTTTGTTTTAGCCACAGCAATCAAGCAAATAAATAATTCAAATCCATCAGAATTGGAAAGGAAGAAGTAAAATGATTTCTATTTGAAGATGACATAACTTTATATATAGAAAATCCTGGAAAGGGATCAGTGGAGTAAGAGGATGTAGAACTCACCATTCGCAACAAACACATCAAAAATACATCTATATGTGGAACAATTCTCATGAAAAACTAACTGGAAACTGGCAGAACGCCTATATGATCAAAGCTGAGGGAAAGATCCCACCTAACCAGGTAAGATGGGAGAAAAAGCATTAGGTTAGGACCTGAACCATGGAAGGGGTCTGAGAGAAAAAGACAGACTGCATGAGTGGGCTCTCATCCTGGGGAGTATGCCACAGACTGGGTATCCCAGTCCCAAGGCCCTGGACAGGAAAAACAAGCCCTCTTGGCTGCTAAGAGAAGTGCTGAGACAGCTGGAAAGGCTGGAGAAGCCTAGACTCAGCTCAAGAGGAGTGTGTGGGTATTGGGTTGCCAACAGGGCAGAGAGACCGCTGTGCTCCTGGCTGCTGCCTCAGTGTACTCCCCAGTCCAAGCTAGGCAAACTTCCTGGCCCAGCTCACTCCACACAGTGGCCTGTCATGGGATCTAAGGCAGCAAGGCACTGGGAAAAGGCTTGATCTAGTGAAGAGGCAACAGCCATTGCTGGCGCTAACTCAACTAGCACCACAGAGGTAGCACAGACCTCTGGAAGCAATGCAGCCACAGCCGTCTTCATGACCAACATGTCACAATCCCCACTACCAGGCAGAAGAACACCTTGACCCCACCTCCCATGCCTCAGTCTAGCACTGGGTCTAGGGCTGCCTGGGCCTGGGAGAAGACTTGATATAGGGACACAGGAGCAGACCAGGCGACTAAGATGTTGTCTGGGTAGACTGATGGTGGCCAACATTAGCAGTTGCCCAGGAGGCATCATGAAAGCAGTGCTGATCTCTGATGGCAGCATGGCTGTGTGTGTGTGTGTGTTCAGTCGTTAAAACTGTGTATGACCCTTTGTGACGCCACTGACAGCAGCATGCCAAGCTTCCCTGTTCTTCACAGTCTCCCAAAATTTGTTAAAATTCATGTCCATTGAGTCAGCAATGCTGTCTAACCAACTCATTCCACCACCCTCTTTTCTTTCTGACTTCAATTTTTCCCAGCATCAGGGTCTTTTATCTGATGAGTCAGCTCTTTGCATCAGGTGGCCAAAGAATGGATCTTCACCTTCACATCAGTCCTTCCAATAAATATTCAGGGTTGACTTCCTTCAGGGTTGACTTGTTTGATCTTGCAGTCCAAGGGACTCTCAAGAGTCTTCTCCAGGACCACAATTTGAAAGCATCAATTTTTCTGTGCTTACCATTCCTTAAGGTTCAACTCTCTCATCTGTACAAGACTACTGGAAAACCCATAGATGTGATGATACAGATCTTTGTCAGCAAAGTGATGTCTCTGCTTTTTAATATGCTGTCTAGGTTTGTCATAGCTTTCCTTCCAAGGAGCAAGAATCTTTTAATTTCATGGCTGCAATCACCATCCACAGTGATTTTGGAGCTCAAGAAAAGAAAACCTGTCACTATTTCCTCTTTTCCCCTTCTATGTGCCATGAAGTGATGGGATCAGATGCCATGATCTCAGTTTTTTGAGTGTTGAGTTTTAAGCTAGCTTTTTCACCCTCATCAAGAGGCTCTTTAGTTCCTCTTCACTTTCAGCCATTACAGGGGTATTATCTGCCTATCTGAACTTGTTATTTCTCCTGGCACTCTTTCAGCTTGTGATTCATTCAGCCTGGAATTTGGCATGATGGTACTCCTCATATGAGTAACATAAACACGGTGACAATATACAGCCTTGACATATTTCTTTCCCAATTTGGAACCAGTCCGTTGTTCCATGTAACGTTCTAACTGTTGCTCCTTGACCCGCACACAGGTTTCTCAGGAGACAGGTAAGGTGGTCTGATATTCTCATCTCTTTAACAATTTTCCACAGTTTGTTGAGATCCACACAGTAAAAGGTTTTCAAATAATCAGTGAAGCGGAAAGTAGATGTTTTTCTGGAATTCCCTTGCTTTCTCTATGATCCAGCGAATGTTGCCAATTCAATCTGTGGTTTCTCCGCCTTTTCTAAACCAAGCTTCTGTGTCTGGAAGTTCTTGGTTCACATACTGCTGAAGCCTAGCTCGAACGATTCTGAGAATAACTTTACTAGTATGCTAAATGAGTGCAACTGTCTAGTAGTTCAAACATTTTTTGGCACTGCCCTTTTTGGGGACTGGAATGAAAACTGACCTTTTCTAGCCCTGTGGCTACTGCTGTTTTCCAAATTTGCTAGTGTGTTGAGTGCAGCACTTTAAACAGCATCATCTTTCAGGATTTGAAATAGCTCAGCTGGAATTCCATCACCTCTGCTAGCTTTGTTCATAGTGATGCTTCCTAAGGCCCACTTGACTTCACACTCCAGGATGTCTGGTTCTAGGTGACTGACGACACCATCTTGGTTTCTGAGTCATTAAGACCTTGTTTGTATAGTTTTATGTTATTCTTGCCACTTCTTAAAATCTTCTGCTTCTGTTAGGTCCTTGACATTTCTGTCCTTTATTGTGCCTATCTCTGCATGAAATGTTCCCTTGATACCTCTAATTTTCTTGAAGAAATCTCTAGTCTTTCCAATTCTATTGCTTTCCTCTATTTCTTTGCTTTGTTCATTAAAGAAGACTTTTTTATTTATTGCTATCCTCTGGAACTCTGCATTCAGTTGGGAATAATATCCTTTTCTCTCTTGCTTTTTCACTTCTCTTCTTTCCTCAGCTATTTTTGTAAAGCCTCCTCAGACAACCACTTTGCCTTCTTGCAATCCTTTTCCTTGGGGATGGTTTTGGTCACTTCCTCTAGTCCAGTGTTATGAACCTCTGTCCACAGTTCTTCAGGCACTGTATACCAGATCTAATCCCTTGAATCTATTAGTCACTCCACTGTATAATAGTAATGGATTTGATTTAGGTCATACCTGAATGGCCTACTGGTTTTCCCTACTTTCTTCAATTTAAACCTGAATTTTAAAGTAAGGAGTTCATGATCTGAGCCCATGGTCAGCTCCGGGTCTTGTTCTTGCCGACTGTATAAAGCTTCTCCATCTTCAGCTGCAAAGAACATAATGAATTTGATTTTGGTATTGACCATCTGGTGATGTCCATGTGTACAGTCATTTCTTGAGTTGTTGGAAAAGGGCGTTTGTATGACTAGCATGTTCTTTTGACAAAACTGTTAGCCTCTGCCCTGCTTCATTTTGTACCCAAGGCCAAACTTGCCTGTTACTCTGGATATCTACTGACCTCCCAGTTTGCATTCCAATCCCCTATGATGAAAAGGTGTTTTTTTTTTTTTTTTCGTGTTAGTTCTAGAAGGTCTTGTAGATCTTCACAGAACCAGTCAACTTCAGCTTCTTGGGCATCAGTGGTTGGGGCATGGACTGGGATTACTGTGATGTTGAATGGTATGCCTTGGAAACGAACTGAGACCATTCTGTCATTTTTGAGACTGCATCCAAGTAGTGCATTTCAAACTCTTTTGTTGACTATGAGGGCTACTCCATTTTTCTAAGGGATTCTTCCCCACAGTAGTAGATATAATGGTCATCTGAATTAAATTCTCCCATTCCCATCCATTTTAGTTTATTTCTAAGATGTCAGTGTTCACTGATAGAACATGGTCCACTGGAGGAAAGAATGGCAAACCACTCCAGTATTGTTGCCACAAGAACCCCATGAACATGAATAGGATGAAAAGGCTAAAAGATATGACACCAGATGTTCAGCCCCCCAGGTCAGAAGGTGTCCAATATCCTACTGGGGAAGAGTAGAAAGTGAAGTGAATTCTCTGGGCAAGAATACTGGAGTGGATAGCCTTTCCCTTCTTCAGGGGATCTTTCCAACCCAGGGAATGAACCCAGGTTCCCAGCATTTCAGGTGGATTCTTTACCAGCTGAGCCACCAGGGAAGCCCAAGAATACTTGAGTGGGTAGCCTATCCCTTCTTCAGGACATCTCCCTGACCCAGGACTTGAACCAGGGGAAAGTGTAGAGGGCAATCACTAATAGCTTCAGAAAGAATGAAGCAGCTGGGCAAAAGCAGAAAAGACATCAGTGGTGGATGTGTCTGGTGGTGAAAGTAAACTACAATGCTGTAAAGAACAATACTGCATAGGAACCTGGGATGTCAGGTCCATGAATCAAGGTAAGTTGGAGGTGGTCAAGCATGGCTCCTTAAACTCCCACAAACCAACACAACACAGTTTCCATTCCCATCTGAGTTAATGTTATGGCCCCATTCACTCCACATCACAGCTTGATGCTGGATCAGGAGCAAATAAGTCCTGGGAAAATATCTGATCTAGGGATATAGAGGAGGCTAAAGGTCTGGGGGTTCAGTTGTGGCGATGGCAGCTAGTGTTGGCATTTTTTTTCAAGAGCACCCCAGAAGCAGTCCAGACCTCTAACAGCTGTGCTGCTGCTTTAGCTCCTGAAACCACAAGACCTGAATCCCAGTCCCAGTCAAGCAAATGCTCTGGCCCTGCCCATTCCAAGCCACAACTCTGCACTAGATTTGGGACAACCACAATAAGAGGAAAAACACAAACTTGGACTGCATCTGAAGGGAGCCACATATGCCTTCACAGGCAGTGCATCAAACCTCTGTGAGAGCATGGGCATCATTTACTTTAGCACTCCCTTTCTTTGGGCCAAAGATCCAAGGGCAGGGAGAAAGAATAACACATGCTTAAAGAAGAGAGCCAGATTAAACTCAGGGCTTCCCCTTCATTAACTGGGGAGTAGACATTGTTCCTGATAGTGTGACTACAGCCATGAAGCAGAAGGGAAGTCCTATCCCCACACACTGCATAAATTTTAGCTCCTCCAAAACCAACCAAAACCCCTATCTCTACACAGAGACGCTCTCACATAAAAATACTTTTCAGACTTTGATGAATTACTGTTTCACGTAAATTCATAGAGACAGAGAGAGTTAAGTAAAGTAAATGGCAGAGAAAACTTACTCACAGTAGAAAGGATAAGAGAAAGCCCCTGAAAAAATAAAAGTAAAACAGGTAGTCTACTAGACACTGAGTTTAAAAAGTTGGTAATAAAAATGCTAACTGAATTAAGAAAGAGTATCAATATAAATGTAGATCATTTAACAAGGAACTAGAATCTATAAAGATGACCTAATCAAAAATATATATTTCAACTTCTGAGAAAAAAATCATTCCAAAAGCAATTGATAGTCAATTAAATGATACAGAACAAAGCGTAAGTGATCTGAAAGATAGAAAAATGAAAATCACCCAATTAGAACAACAGATAGAAAAACAAATTAAAATAAAAAATAAAAACAACATATGAGATCTACTAAAAACATGCCAACCTACATATAATAGGACTCCAGAAGAAGAAAAGGAAGGCAACTGAAAATGTATTTATTTGAAGGATACTGGCTGAAAACATCCCAAACCTAAAGAAGAAAATAGATACCCAGGTGCAGGAAGCAGAGAATATCCTAAAAAGGATAAACACAAGCAGAACCACAGCAAGACAATTATAATTTAAATGGCAAACATGAAAGATAAATAGAGGATTCTAAAGGCAACAAGAGAAAGAGTCAGTTATAAGGGAATCCCCATAAGGCTATCAGCATTTCTCTGCAGATATTTTTGCATGTCAGAAGGAAGTGGTATCATATTATCAAAATTCCATTCACCATTGCAACAAAAACAATAAAATACTTAGGAATATATCTACCTAAAGAACAAAAGACCTATATATAGAAAACTATAAAACACTGGTGGAAGAAATAAAAGAGGACACTAATAGATGGAAAAATATACTGTGTTCATGGATTGGAAGAATCAATATAGTGAAAATGAGTATACTACCCAAAGCAATCTATAGATTCAGTGCAATCACTATCAAGCTACCAACGGTATTTTTCAGAGAGCTAGAACAAATAATATCAAATTTTATATGAAAAAAAAAAAACCAACCTTGAATAGCCAAAGCAATCTTGAGAAAGAAGAATGGAACTGGAGGAATCAACCTGCCTAACTTCAGGCCCTACTACAAAGCCACAGTCATCAAGATAGTATGGTACTGGCACAAAGACAGGAATATAGATCAATGGAACAAAATAGAAAGCCCAGAGATAAATCCAAGCACCTGTGGACACAATATCTTTGACAAAGGAGGCAAGAATACACAATGGAGAAAGGACAATCTCTTTAACAAGTTGCTCTGGGAAAACTGGTCAACCACTTGTAAAAGAATGAAACTAGAACACTTTCTAACACCATACACAAAAATAAACTCAAAATGGATTAAAGATCTAAATGTCAGACCAGAAACTATAAAACTCCTAGAGGAGAACATAGGCAAAACACTTTCCAACATAAATCACAGCAGGATCCTCTATGACCCACCTCCCAGAATACTGGAAATAAAAGCTAAAATAAACAAATGGGACCTAATTAAACTTAAAAGCTTCTGCACAACAAAGGAAACTCTAAGCAAGGTGAAAAGACAGCAGACTTCAGAATGGGAGAAAATAACAGCAAATGAAGCAACTGACAAACAACTAATCTCAAAAATATACAAGCAACTCCTGCAGCTCAATTCCAGAAAAATAAATGACCTAATCCAAAAATGGGCCAAAGAACTAAACAGACAATTCTCCATAGAAGACATACAGATGGCTAACAAACACATGAAAAGATGCTCAACATCATTCATGATCAGAGAAATGCAAATCAAAATCACAATGAGGTACTATCTCACGCTGGTCAGAATGGCTGCTATCCAAAAGTCTACAAGCAATAAATGCTGGAGAGGGTGTGGAGAAAAGGGAACCCTCTTACACGGTTGATGGGAATGCAAACTAGTTCAGCCACTATGAAGAACAGTGTGGACATTCCTTAAAAAACTGGAAACAGAACTGCCATACGACCTAGCAATCCCACTGCTGGGCATACACACCGAGGAAACCAGAATTGAAAGGTTTTGATTTGCATTTCTCTGATAATGAGTGATGTTGAGCATCTTTTCATGTGCTTGTTAGCCATCTGTGTCTAAGGACATGCCTAGTAGCAGCTGTGGGGTCAGGAAACCTTTAGGCAACCTGTGTGCCATCTTGGAATCTTTTCTCCAGCTTAAGAGTGCCAAGAGCTGACCCCAACCAAAAGCCTTATGTAAGCATCAGTGCTAGGACCTCAGGCCAAAAACTGGGCAGGGACATGCCCCCACCCATCAGCACACACACATAAAAGCAACTAAGGAATATACAGAACAATTAGATGTAAAATATGATATCAAAAACAGTAATCATGAGAGGAGGTGAGTAACAATGCAGGATTTTTAAATGCTTTGATATTAAGATATTAGCAACTTCAAACAATCAGGCAACTAGCTAGATATGTAGAAATCTCATGGTAATCACAAAACAGAAACCTCTAATACACACAAAAGTGAAAATCCAAACAAAATGCTAAAGATAATCAACAAATCACAAGAGAACAAAAGTAGAAGGGGAAAAGAAGACCTACAAAAACAACCTCCAAACAATTAACAAAATAGCAGTAAGATCATATTGATAATTACCTTAAATGGAAATTGATTAAATGCTCCAATCAAAATACACAAAGTGGCTAAAATGATAAAAACAATATCTATATATACGTTGTATACAACAGACTCGGTTCAGATCTAGAAATTCACAGAGGCTGGAAGTGAGGGGATGGAAAAAGGTATGTAAACGTAAATCAGAAGAAAGCTGGGAAACCAATACTTATATCAGACAAAACAGACTTCAAAATAAAGACTGTTTTAAGAGACAAAAAGGATACTACATAATGATCAAGGGATTAATCCAAGAAGAAAATATAACAATTCCAAATATATGTGCACCCAACATAGGTGGACATAGATATATAGGGCAAATACTAATGAACATAAAAGGAGAAATCAGCAACAAAATATAGTTATTATATCAATGAACAGATTATCCAGACAGAAAATCAATAAGGAAGCAATGGCCTTAAATGAAATATTAGATCAGATATAAATAGAACATTCCATCAGAAAGCAACAGGATACATTCTTTTCAAATGCCAGTAGAACATTCTCCAGGGTATATCATATGCTACACCATCAAGTGATCTTCATCTTGATGGTGTAGCATGTGGTAGATCTTGATAAATTTAAGAAAACTGAAATCATATCAAGCATCTTTTCTGACCACATTTTGAGACTAGAAATCAATGACAAGAGAAAAACTACAAAAACCCACTAGCACCTGGAAGCTAAACAATATGCTTCTAAACAACCAATGAGTCACTGAATAAAGAGAGAGAAAGAAAAAATTAAAAAGAGAGGCAAATGCAACAACAAAAAACCTCAAAGATCCAAAATCAATGGGACTCAGCAAAACCACTTCTAAGAGGGAAGTTTACAACACAAGCTTACTTCAGGAAGCAAGAGAAATCTCAAATCACCTAACCTTACAGACAAAATCCAGTGTTAGTAGAAGGAAAGAAATCATAAAGATCAGAGCATTAATAAAACTAGAGATTAAAATTAGAAAATAAAAGATCAGTGAAATTAAAGCTGATTCTTTGAAAAGACAGTTAATAAACTTTTACCTAGACTCGTCAAGAAAAAAAGGGAGAGTGCCCAAATCAATAAAATCTAAAATGAGAACTTATATACAATAGCAGAGAAATACAAAAGATCATAATAGACTACTACAAACAACTATAAGCCAATAAAGTGGACAATATAGAAGATATATACAAATTCTTAGAAAGTTATAATCTCCTAGGACTGAACCAAGAAATATGAACACCGATTACCAGTAATGAACTGAATCAGTAATAAAAACTTCCAAAAACAAAAGTCCAAGCCCTGATGGCTTCACAGGTGAATGATACAAAACATTTGGGGAAGAGTTTAACACCTATCTTTCTCAAATTGTTCCAAAAATGCAGAAGAAGAAATCCTTCTGAACACATTCTATGAGGCTGACATCACCCTAATTCCAAAACCAAAGATATCACACACACAAAGAAGAAATTTATAGTTCATCTATTGATGAACATAAGATGCAAAAATCCTTAACAAAATAATAGCAAATAAAGCCAACATATTAAAAGGATCATACACCATGATCAAGTGGGACTTATCCCAGGAATGCAAGGATTTTTTTAATATCCACAGAGTGTGATACACCACATTAACAAATCAAAGAATAAATAAATGAATCTCAATACATGCAGAACAAGTTTTTGACAAAATTTGACATCCATTTATGGTACAAACTCTCCAGGCAGTGGGTATAGAGGAAACATACCCCAACATAATGGTCATGTATGACAAATTCACAGGTAACATCATACTCAATGGTAAATAGCTGAAAGCATTTCCTCTAAGATCAGAAACAAGATAAGGATGTACACTCTCACCACTTTTATTCAACATAGATTTAAAGGTCCTAGCTATAGCAATCAGAAAAGAAAAAGAAATAAAATGCATCCAAATTAGAAAGAAAGAAAAGTAAAATTGTTACTGTTTTCAGATGACATGATACTACACATAGAAAATCCTAAAGATGCCCCAGGAACACTGCTAGAGCTCACTAGTCGATCTGGCAAAGCTACAGGACAGAAAATTAATATACAGAAATCCATTGTGCCGGGAGCCAGTGTGAGGAATCCCGCCTGTGACAGGGTCACGTGGAAGGAAGTCTGGCATATGCAGGGCGTGATCAAACTTCAGGGGTTCCCACGGCATTTCCTGAGCATCCACCCCCCCAAAATAAGAGCCTGCCGGCCTCTGCACTCTGCTTTTCCATTCTTCTGATATTCTCTGGGAAAAAGTCAATTCAGGGCTTTAGCCTTCTGCATTTGAAAAGGATGTTTCAGTTTAACCCCTTCTGATAGCTTTTTAGCTTGCCTAACTGGTTTTTCCCAGACTCTTTATACAGCTTGAGAATTGCTTACAGCCCCCCAGCCGCAAGAGGCACAAAGCCTGAAAGCATCTTAAAGACACAGAGCCTTTCCTAAAGAGTTAAAAATCATATTGGTGACGGGTTTTCACTGTTGACTCAAAGATTGCTGCCAGACCTCTGTATTCTTTATCTTTTAGGCACCTGGAAGGACGTTACTCAATGTAAGCAGCGTGTAGAAAAAGATATGTAGTAGCTTTGATGTTAGCAACACTAGACTTTTGAGTTAATTGCTTCTCTTTGCTGTAAATCACTGTACTCTCTTTACTTGTTATAAGTTGCTCTATCTTTGCTGTGTAAGAATGTAACTTTGTTTAGTGCTTTTCTGAGAGTGACACCAGACCTTGGGAAGATCAACACAAATAAGTCTTCTGGTTGACAAACCCTTATCAGAAAAAGGCTGTAAAATGTTAATTGGCCCTTTTGGCTGGAAAAGATGTAAATTACCTAAGACTTGTGTATACGATTAGATATGCAGAGAAAAAAAGCCTGGTTTTGATAAGAGTCTGGGCTGCTAATGCTGCATAATTTTGTATTACCCATTGATCTCTATGTACAATCAAAAAGGTATAAAAGGCCTTCTGAACAAAAGAGGCCGAAGCTAGTCGCTGGACTGGTTTCCCCGTGTCTCTCTCTCTTTCCTCTCCTCTTCACTCTAATTTCAGGCTGAATTCCCATCTGGACCAGGGGGCTCGCCAGGTCTATTTACTTGCCCCAGCTTTCAAGCCCCACACGAAAGGGAGCCCAAGGTGGGGCACCCTTAGAGATTCAAGCAAGTGCCGGTGGCCCCACGTAGATGGTGCAAATCTCTTGTCCGGAGATTTTATTGGCCTTCCTCGCAAGCCAAGTTATTTAGCCTTCTTTCTCCACTTAATTTTCCCACTACACTATTTCTTTCTAAGCTAATCTTATATTTCTATATTAATAAATAAATAAATCTTTCCTCATCGACGCCATCTCCGCTTCGAATTCCCTGGACCCACTGGGGGCTAGACCCTGGCACCACTGCATTTCTATACACTAACAATAAACTATCAGCAAGACCATTTACAATCACATCAACAAGAATAAAACTCAAGGAATAAATCCTACTTAAGGAGACAAATTACCTGTACTTGGAAAACTTTGATAAGACACTGATTAAAGAAACTGAAGACGACACAAACAGAAAGTATGGACTGAAAAAGTTGATGTTGTTAATGAAATTAGAACATTCCCTCAAATCATTAAAAAAAAAAATAAAAGTGGTTAGAACTAAAAGTAAAACATGAAATTATAAAACTCATAAAAAAATATAGGCAAAACACTTTTTGACATAATTCATAGCAATACCTTCTCAGATCTGTCTTTTAAAACATAAAAATAAAGGCAACTATAAACAAATGGGACATAAATAAATTTAAAAGATTTTTCACAACAAAGGAGGCCATCAACAAAAAAAAATTAACCTACTGAGAGAAAATATTTGCAAGTGGTGTGACTAACAAGGGGTTAATATTCAAAATATACAGTTGATGTAACTGAGTATCAAAAACTAACAATCCAATAAAAAAAATGGGCAGAAGACCTGAATAGATTTTTTTTTTAAGACGACCCACTGATGATGGCCATGAGGAACATGAAAAGATGCTGAACATCACTAATTATTAGATAATTAGAAATCAAAACCACAATGACATATCACTTGTCACAATGGCTATTATGAAAAAGTCTACAAATAAATGCTGGATAAGGCATGGAGAAAAGGAATCTCTCATTGACTGTTGGTGGAAATGTAAATTGGTGCAGCACCTATGGGAAACAGCATGGGGGTTCCTTACAATAAAAGCAGAGCTACCATGCAACCCAGCCATTCCAACTGGGGTCAGTTCAGTTCAGTCGCTCAGTCATGTCCAACTCTTTGCAACCCCATGAACGCAGCACGCCAGGCCTCCTTGTCCATCACAAACTCCCGGAGTTCACTATCGGCAAAAAAAAATGAACACACTAATTTGTAAAGATCCACGCACTGCAAAGTTCACAGCAGCATTATGTAAAATAGCTAAGACTTGGAAGAAATCTAAGTACCCATCAACAAATGACTGGAATAAGAAGATGTAGTATATATGCACAAGGGAATATTACTCAACCACATTAAATGAAATACTGCCATTTGCTGCAGTGTGAATGGACCCAGAGAATATTATGCTTACTGAAATAAACCAAAGAAAGACAAACTATACAAATACCATATACTATTACTTATATGTGGAATCTAAGAAATAATACAAATAAATGCATATAAAAACAGAAACAGATTTACAAACAAAGAAAACAAATTGTGGTTACCAAAGTGTAGAAGAAAGTAGGGAAGGACACATTATGGTAATGGGATTAACAGAAAAGAAAAAAACTTTTATATATGAAATAGCTTTAAAAAAGGATTTACTGTATAGCACAGGGAACTATACCCATTACTATACAAAAACCTGTAATGGAATATAATCTGCAAAAATACTGAACCACTATGCTGTACACCTGAAACTAATACAACATTGCAAAGCAAGAATACTTCAAATAATTACTATAATTTTAATGACCACACCATAAAAGCTGTTAGAGCTACTTCACGAATTCAGTAAAGATGTAGGATACAAAATTAACATACAAAAGCCATGTTTCTAAATACTAACAAATAACCTCAGATTAAAAAAGAATCTCTTATTATTGTGTCAAAATAATAAAACAGAGTTTAAGGAAGGAGGTGAATGATCTTTACAGAGAAAATTACAAGACATTTATGAAAGTAATTGAAGACTAAAATTAATGGAAAAGTATTTTGTGTTTATTGATTAGATATTTAACAATGTTAACTCTTCCATAGTACTGAAAGTGAACTATAGATTCAGTGCAATCTCTGTCAAGATTCCAATGGCAGTTTTTACATAAATAGAAAAAAAATTAATCCTAAAACTTATATGAAACTATATTTTGATTTGTCAAAACAATCATGAGAAAGAAGTAAGAAGCACTACATTTCTTAATTTTAAGCTGTATTATAAAGCTATAGTAATCAAACAGTAAGGCAGAAAAAAAAGCCACTAGATAAATAGACCAAGGTAGCAGAATTAAGACCCAGAAACAAACCCATGTGTATATCATCAACTAATATTTCACAAGGTGGCCAAGAATACTTCATGGAAACAACATAGTTTTTTCAATACATGATGTTGGGGAAATTGGATATTCACATATAAAAGAATGAAACTAGATCCTTATTTTACACTACTCACAAAAATTAACTCAAAATGAATTAACAACTTGAATGTAAGACTTGAAATCATAAAATTTCTACTAAAAGAAAATACAGGTGGTAAGCTTTCTAATAATGGATTTGCTGATGATTTATGGATGTTATTTCAAAACAAACACAACAAAAGCAAAAATAAACAAATGGGACTACATCAAACTAAAAAGGCTTTGCATGAAAAGAAAAAAAAAGAAGTAAAAAGGCAAACTACTAAATGGAAAAAAATAGTTGCAAGTAATTTATCTGGTAAGAGGTTAATACCTAAAATCATACATAAAGAACTTATACAACTCAAAAGCAAAAACAAAAACCCCAACAATCTGAGTAAAAATGAGCAGAAGATCTGAATAGACATTTCTCCAAAGAGGACATAAAAATGGCTTGACAGGCACATGAAAAGATGCTCAATATCACTAATCAGGAAAATGCAAATAAAAATCACAATGAGATACCATCTCACACCTATCAGAATGGCTATATCAAAAAACAACAAGTGTTGGCAAGCATATGGAGAAAAGGGGATCCTTGTGAACTTTTGATAGGAATGTTAACTGGTGTAACCATGGTAAGAGTATGAAGTTGCCTCAAAAAAATTCAAAATAAACTACCATATGATCTAGCAATTCTACCTCTGTGCATTTATCTGAAGAAAATAAAAACTCTAAATTGAAAAGATATCTGCACCTGCATTTTCACTGCAGCATTATTTATAATAGCCAAAATATGGACACAATGTAAGTGTCCATTGAACAATGAATGAATAAGATGTGATACACATACATGCACACAGAGAATGACTATTCAGCCATAAATGAAACTTTGACACTTGTGACAACATGAATAGACTTTGAGGGAATTACGCTAAGTGAAATTAGCAAAACAGGGAAAAGCAAATACAGTGCGATCGCACTTAGATGTGGACTCTAAAAATCACCACCATTTCCACCATGACCACTACCCACGAAAAGGAGATCAGATTTATGGTGGAAGGAAGAAAAACTGAACAAAGGTAGTAAAATACTAGAAACGTCAAGTTATAAGATGCACAAAGTACTAGGAATGTAACATATAACCCTAATGATTATAGTTAACATCACTATAGGTATATCAGAAAGTTGGTAAGAAAGCAGATGCCAAGAGTTCTCATCACAAGGAAAACAATTTTCTTTCTGTATCTGTATGAGATGATGGATGTTTACTAAACTTAGGGTTGCAATCTTTTCACAGTGTATGTAAGTCTAATCATTATGCTGTACACTTCAAATCTGCACAATGATGTAAGGTTCATTATTTATCAACAAAACTAGAAAACACATACAGAAAGATCTCATCCTTAGAAAAAGGAACTCCACTTTTGAGCATTACTTTACTAGTGTATGAGATGAGTGCAATTGTGTGGTAGTTTGAGTATTCTTTGGCATTGCCTTTCTTTGGGATTGGAATGAAAACTGACCTTTTCCAGTCCTATGGCCACTGCTTAATTTTCCATTCTGCTACGTCACTTCAGTCGTGTCCGACTCTGTGCGACTCCATAGACGGCAGCCCACCAGGCTCCCCCCGTCCTTGGAATTCTCCAGGCAAGAACACTGGAGTGGGGTGCCATCTCCTTCTCCATGTTGGCTGGTATATAGAGTGCAGCACTTTCACAGCATCATCTTTTAGGATTTGAAATAGCTCAGCTGGAATTGCCTCACCTCCACTAGCCATGTTTGTAGTGATGCTTCCTAAGGCCCACTTGACTTTGCACTCCAGGATGTCTGGCTCTAGGTGAGCAATCACACCATTGTGGTTATCTGAGTCATTAACATCTTTTTTGTGTATTTCTTCTGTGAATTCTTACCACCTTTTCTTAATATCTTCTGCTTCTGTTAGGTCCATACAGTTTATTTCCTTTATTGTACCCATCTTTGCATGGAATGTTCCCTTGGTATCTCTAATTTCTGTAAGAGATCTCTAATCTTTCTCATTCTTTTGTTTTCCTCTATTTCTTTGCACTGATCACTTGGGAAGGCTTACTTATTTCTCCTTGCTATTCTTTGCAATTTAGCATTCAGATAGATATATCTTTTCTTTTCTCCTTTGCCTTTCACTTCTCTTTTCTCATCTGTTGTAAAGCCTCCTCAGACAAACATTTTGCTTTTTTGCATTTCTTCTTGGGTTGGTTTTGATCACCGCCTCCTGTACAGTGTTACAAACCTCTGTCCACACTTCTTCAGGCACTCTACCAGATCTAATCCCTTGAATCTATTTGTCACTTCCACTGGATAATCATACGGGATTTAATTTAGCTCATACCTGAATGGTCTAGTGGTTTTCCCTACTTTTTTCAATTTAATTCTGAATTTGGCAATAAGGAATTCATGATCTGAGCCACAGTCAGCTATCAGTCTTGTTTTTGCTGACCATATAGAGCTTCTCCACCTTAGGCTACAAAGAAAAAAATGAATCTGATTTTGGTATTGACCATCTGGTGATGTCCACGTGTACAGTTGTCTCTTGTGTTGCTGGAAGAGGGTGTTTGCTAGGAACAGTGAGTTCTCTTTGCAAGATTCTGTTAGCCTTTGCTCTGCTGCATTTTGTACTCCAAGGCCAAACTTGGATATTACTCCAGGTATCCCTTGACTTCCTACTTTTGCATTCCAGTCCCCTATGATGAAAAGGACATCTTTTTTTCAGTGTTAGTTCTAAAAGTTTTTGTAGGTCATCATAGAAACCATTTAACTTCACCTTCTTAGGCATTAGTGGTTCAGGCAGAGACTTGGATAACTGTGATATTGAGAGGCTTGCCTTGGAAACAAACTGAGATCATTATTTAGTTTCTGAGACAGCACCCAAGTACTGCATTTCAGACTCTTTTGTTGACTATGAAAGCTACTGCATATCTTCTAAGGGATTCTTGCCCACAATAGCAGATATAATGGTTCAGTTCAGACACTCAGTTGTGTCTGACTCTTTGCGACCCCATAAATTGCAGCACACCAGGCCTCCCTGTCCATCACCAACTCCCAGAGTTCACTCAGACGCATGTCCATTGAGTCAGTGATGCCATCCAGCCATCTCATCCTCTGTCATCCTCTCCTCCTCCTGCCTCTAATCCCTCCCAGCATCAGAGTCTTTTCCACTGAGTCAACTCTTCACAGCGGTGGCCAAAGTACTGGAGTTTCACCTTAGCATCATTCCTTTCAAAGAACACCCAGGACTGATCTCCTTAGAATGGACTGGTTGGATGTCCTTGCAGCCCAAGGGACTCTCAAGAGTCTTCTCCAACACCAAAGTTCAAAAGCATCAATTCTTCGGCGCTCAGCTTTCTTCACAGTCCAACTCTCACATCCATACATGACTACTGAAAACCATAGCCTTGACTAGAGAGACCTTTGTTGGCAAAGTAATGTCTCTGCTTTTGAATATGCTATCCAGGTTGGTCATAACTTTTCTTCCAAGGAGTAAGAGTCTCCTAATTTCATGGCTGCAGTCACCATCGGCAGTGATTTTGGAGCCCCCCAAAATAAAGTCTGACACTGTTTCCACTGTTTCCCCATCTATTTCCCATGAAGTGATGGGACCAGATGCCATGATCTTAGTTTTCTGAATGTTGTGCTTTAAGCCAAGTTTTTCACTCTCCTCTTTAACTTTCATCAAAAGACTTTTTAGTTCCTCTTCACTTTCTGCCATAAGGGTGATGTCATCTGCATATCTGAGGTTATTGCTATTTCTCCTGGCAATTTTGATTCCAGCCTGTGCTTCTTTCAGCCCAGCGTTTCTCATGATGTACTCTGCACAGAATTTAAGTAAGCAGGGTGACAATATACAGCCTTGATGTACTCCTTTTCCTATTTGGAACCAGTCTGTTGTTCCACGTCCAGTTCTAACTGCTGCTTCCTGACCTGCGCATACGTATCTCAAGAGGCTGGTCAGGTGGTCTGGTATTCCCCCTTTCAATATGCTACTGGAGATCAGTGGATAAATAACTCCAGAAAGAATGAAGGGATGGAGTCAAAGCAAAAACAATACCCAGTTGTGGATGTGACTGGTGATAGAAGCAAGGTCTGATGCTGTAAAGAGCAATATTGCATAGGAACCTGGAATGTCAGGTCCATGAATCAAGGCAAATTGGAAGTGGTCAAACAGGGGATGGCAAGAGTGAATGTCAACATTCTAGGAATCAGCGAAATAAAATGGACTGGAATGGGTGAATTTAACTCAGATGACCATTATATCTACTACTGTGGGCAGGAATCCATTAGAAGAAATGGAGTAGCCATCATGGTCAACAAAAGAGTCTGAAATGCAGTACTTGGATGCAGTCTCAAAAATGACAGAATGGTCTCTGTTCGTTTCCAAGGCAAACCATTCAATGTCACAGTAATCCAAGTCTATGCCCCAACCAGTAATGCTGAAGAAGCTGAAGTTGAATGGTTTTATGAAGACCTACAAGACCTTTTAGAACTAACACCCAAAAAGATGTCCTTTTCATTATAGGGGACTAGAATGCAAAGTAGGAAGTCAAGAAACACCTGGAGTAACAGGCAACTCTGGCCTTGGAATACCAAATGAAGCAGGGCAAAGGCTAAAACAGTTTTGCCAAGAGAACACACTGGTCATAGCAAACACCCTCTTCCAACAAGAGAAGACTCTACACACGAACATCACCAGATGGTCAACACCGAAATCAGACTGATTATATTCTTTGCAGCCAAAGATGGAGAAGCTCTATACAGTCAACAAAAACAAGACTGGGACCTGACTGTGGCTCAGATTATGAACTCCATATTGCCAATTTCAGACTTAAATTGAAGAAAGTAGGGAAAATCACTAGACCATTCAGGTATGACCTAAATCAATGATTTATGATTGTACAGTGGAAGTGAGAAATACATTTAAGGGACTAGATCTGATAGATAGAGTGCCTGATGAACTATGGAATGAGGTTCAAGACACTGTACAGGAGACAGGGATCAAGAATATCCCCAGGGAAAAGAAATGCAAAAAAGCAAAATGGCTGTCTGGGGAGGCCTTACAAATAGCTGTGAAAAGAAGAGAGGCGAAAAGCAAAGGAGAAAACAAAAGATATAAGCATCTGAATGCAGAGTTCCAAAGAATAGCAAGAAGAGATAAGAAAGCTTTCTTCAGCAATCAATGCAAAGAAGTAAATCTATGTTCAATGTAGGATGCAGGATGCATGGGGCTGATGCACAGGATGATTCAAGTAGAGGATGTGGGGTGGGAGGTGGGAGGGGGCTTCGGCATTGGAAGATTGTGTTCACCTATGGCTGATTCGTGTCAATGTATGGCAAAACAAATACAGTATTGTAATTAAAAAAATAATTAAATTTAATAATAAAAAAATAAAAATAAAAAAGAAAAGAACAGAATGGGAAAGACTAGAGATCTCTTTAAGAAAATCAGAGAAACCAAGGGAACATTTCATGCAAAGATGGGCTCGATAAAGGACAGGAATGGTATGGACCTAACAGAAGCAGAAGATATTAAGAAGAGGTGGCAAGAATACACAGAAGAACTGTACAAAAAGATCTTCATGACCCAGATAATCACGATGGTGTGATCACTCATCTAGAGCCAGACATCCTGGAATGTGAAGTCAAGTGGGCCTTAGAAAGCATCACTATGAACAAAGCTAGTGGAAGTGATGGAATTCCAGTTGAGCTATTTCAAATCCTGAAAGATGATGCTGTGAAAGCGTTGCACTTAATATGCCAGAAAATTTGGAAAACTCAGAAGCGGCCACAGGACTGGAAAAGGTCAGTTTTCATTCCAATCCCAAAGAAAGGCAATGCCAAAGAATGCTCAGACTACTGCACAATTGCACTCATCTCACAACACTAGTAAAGTAATGCTCAAAATTCTCCAAGCCAGGCTTCAGCAATACATGAACCGTGAACTTCCAGATGTTCAAGCTGGTTTTAGAAAAGGCAGAATAACCAGAGGTCAAATTGCCAACATCCGCTGGATCATGGAAAAAGCAAGAGAGTTCCAGAAAAACATCTATTTCTGCTTTATTGACTATGCCAAAGCCTTGACTGTGTGGATATAATGGTTATCTAATTTAAATTTGCCCAGTTTAGTCCCTTTAGTTCTAAAACGTCAATGTTCACACTTGCAATATCCTGTTTGACCACTTCCAATTTACCCTGATTCACGGACTGCTGGAGTCCAGCTCCAGCAGCCAGGGATTCAACCTGAAGGGATGAGTGGGGTCAGTGAGAAACTGAGGCAGCCTCTCAGTTTTTTTGTTTTTTTTTTGGACTGCCTGTTTATTTCAAGCTTATGAATCTCTTTTATACTTCTGCAAAAGCATTAGGTCAGAGGTTTGATATTGTTAGTTCCCACTGACCCAGATTTATTTTTCTCCAAAAACCACTGTTGCCCCTCAAAAGGAGTTCCTTCCTCAGTGCTTCTCTTATTTACTTTTTCTCATGTGTCCTTGTGAATACACTGTAACTCATGCTAATGTCTGGGCTGCATACCACATTCCTCAGTTTATTTCTTATCTTTCTAAGTCCTGTTTGCCCCTAGTATCCTAAGCTCACTATTTCTTATAAAGGGCTCCTAGCGAATAATATTCTAAAGTCTCTAATTTCTATAAGCTATAGTAGAATATTGTAACATTACAGCAATCCTTAAATCTTTAGTTTGTAACTATTTTAATTATTCCTAAGCCCTAAATTCAGCAAACTCCTTTGCCATAAACACTTTTCTCACAAATGGGCTTCAGATAGCAATCCCTTCCATGGCCTCAAGCTGCAGCCTGCGTGCTCACCCTGGAACAGTCTTTTGCAAAAGTCCTTGAACAAATGTCAGTAATTAACTTTATGAATTATTCTTTGAGCACAGCTGCAGAAGGCTTTATGCCTTCTCCTGCTCCTCTCAAAAACAATAAGCATCTTAATATGCTCTTCAGTCAACTCTGCCAAGGAAAGGAAAACAAGTCAGAATCACAAAGCCTAACTCCTCCATTCTGGGTCCGTGCCTATGGAACAAAGGGAGGGGGTTTAGAGCCATGCCTCCATTTTGTCAGTAATGCCTAATGCAGCTCCCGACAATGGACCTAACATTCCAGGTTTCTATGGAGTATTGTTCTTTACAGCACTGAACTTTACTTCCGTCACCAGTCATATCCATAGGTGGGCACTATTTTTGCTTTGGTTCAGCCTCTTCATTCTTTCTGGAGCTATTTCTACACTCTTCTCCAGTAGCATATTGGGTACCTACTGTTGGGGAGTTAATCTTTTAGTGTCATATCTTTTGCCTTTTCATACTATTTATGGGGTATGAGCCCCCAACTATATCCTTATCCTAATCCCCAGAACTGTGAATATTTCCCTGGTAAAGAATCCACTTGCCAGTGTAGGAGTCGTGGGTTTGATCCCTGGTTTGGGAAAATCCCCTGGAGAAGCTAATGGCAACCCACTATAGTATTCTTGCCTGTGAAATCCCATGGACAGAGGAGGCTGGTGGTCTACAGTCCAAGGGGTTGCAAAAGAGTCAGACATGATTTAGAGACTAAACAACAGCAACAAAGAAGAATAAAGGGTACATCTGGAATTAAGGGCACTATTCAGTTGATTTTAAGAAAAGAATATTATCCTGAATTATTTGGGAGGGACCAATGTAATCACAAAGGTTCTTAAAAAACAGAAGAGGAATCCAAGAAGAGGGTAGTTAGAGGGAGATATGATTATGGAAAACAGGCATGACAGATGCACTATTGCTGGCTTTGACTTTCAAGGAAGGGGCTGTCAGTAGCTTTAAGAGCTCAGGAAATAAACCTTCCTTTAGAGCTTTTAGGAAGGAATGTAACCCCCACCAACAATTACTGTTGCCCAGTGAGACATGTGTGGGCTTCTGACTTATAAAACTGTAAGATAATAAGTTGCCATTTTTAAGCCAGTGTTTGTGGTAACTAGTTATGGCAGCAAGTAGGAAACTAACACATCTTAAAACAATTTTATAAATTTAAACTTTTAAATTCTATAATTTAAATTTGTTTCCAAATGCTGAGATTCACTTAAACATAATACAGGCTTCCACTTCTGACCATGAAAGAGTAACAAAAGTACAGAACTGCCCTCCTAACATAAGTAATTAGAAAATGAATAAAATATATGTCAAGTTTTCTGTTGTGAATTTGCTAAGTTCTGTCCAACTTTTGCCATCCCATCAGTTCAGTCCCTCAGTCATGGCCAACTCTGCAACCCCATGGACTGCAGCATGCCAGGCTTCTCTGTCCATCACCAACTCCTGGAGCTTAATCAAACTCATGTCCATCGAGTCAGTGATGCCATATAACCATCTCATCCTCTGTCATCCCCTTCTCCTCCTGCCTTCAATCTTTCCCAGCATCAGGGTCTTTGCCAGTGAGTCAGTTCTTTGCATCAGATGGCCGAAGTATTTGAGCTTCAGCTTCAGCATCAGTCCTTCTAAAGAATACTGAGGATTAACTTCCTTTAGCATTGACTGGTTTGACCTCCCTGAAGTCCAAGGGACTCTCAAGAGTCTTCTCCAGCACCACAGTTAGAAGGCATCAGTTCTTCAGTGCTAAACAGATGCTAAACACTGTTAATGACTAAAGAAGTGCAAATCAAAACTGCAATGAGGGATTACTTCACACTGGCCATCATCAAAAAGTCTATAAACAATACATATTGGAGAGGGTATGTAAAAAGAGAACCTTCCTATACTGTTGGCAGGAATATAAATTGACACAACCACTATGGCAAACTAAAAATAGAGCCATATACCATCCAGCAATACCTCTCTTGAGTATATACACAGAGAAAATCACAGTTAAAAAAATACATGAACCCCAATGTTCAAGGCAGCAGTATTTACAATAACCAATACATGCAAGTGACCAAAATGTCCATTGACAAAAGAATGGATAATATGTGGTACATACATAAAATGGAATATTACTCAGCCATAAAAAAGAATGAAATAATGCCATTTGCAGCAACATAGATGGACCTAGAGATTATCATACCAAGTGAAGCAAACCAAAGACAAATATCATGTAATACCACTTGTGTGTGAAATTTAAAGAAAATGATACAAATGAACTTATTTACAAAACATAAACAGACTTGCTTAAAAAACAAACTTATGGTTACCAAAGGGGAAAGGTAAGGGGGGAGGGATAAATTAGGAGGTTGGGATTAATATATACACACTTCTATATATAAAGCAGATAATCAACAAGAACCTACTATATAGCAAGGAGAACTCTACTCAATATTCCATAATAACTTAGACTAGAAAAAGAATCTGAAAAATAGATATATGTATAACTAAATCACTTTATTGTATACTTGAAATTATCAATGTTGTAAATCAAATATTCTCCACTACAAAATTTTAAAAATTCATGTGGCCTATAGGCCTAATATGTATGGAAGATCTGTCCATTGATGTAGTTCAGTTCAGTTCAGTTGCTCAGTCATGTCCGACTCTTTGTGACCCCATGAATTGCAGCACGTCAGGCCTCCCCTGTTCATCACCATCTCTTGGAGTTCACTCAGACTCACATTCGAGTCCGTGATGCCATCCAGCTATCTCATCCTTGGTCGTCCCCTTCTCCTCCTGCCCCCAATCCCTCCCAGCATCAGAGTCTTTGCCAATGAGTCAACTCTTCACATGAGGTGGCCAAAGTACTGGAGTTTCAGCTTTAGCATTATTCCTTCCAAAGAAATCCCAGGGTTGATCTCCTTCAGAATGGACTGGTTGGATCTCCTTGCAGCCCAAGGGACTCTCAAGAGTCTTCTCCAACACCACAGTTCAAAACCATCAATTCTTCGGCGCGCAGCCTTCTTCACAGTCCAACTCTCACATCCATACATGACCACAGGAAAAACCATAGCCTTGACTAGATGGACCTTAGTTGGCAAAGTAATGTCTCTGCTTTTGAATATGCTATCTAGGTTGGTCGTAACTTTTCTTCCAAGGAGTAAGCGTCTTCTAATTTCATGGATGCAATCAACATCTGCAGTGATTTTGGAGCCCCCCAAAATAAAGTCTGACACTGTTTCCACTGTTTCCCCATCGATTTCCCATGAAGTGATGGAACCGGATGCCATGATCTTCGTTTTCTGAATGTTGAGCTTTAAGCCAACTTTTTCACTCTCCTCTTTCACCTTCATCAAGAGGCTTTTAGCTCCTCTTCACTTTCTGCCATAAGGGTAGTGTCATCTGCATGTCTGAGGTTATTGACATTTCTCCCGGAAATCTTGATTCCAGCTTGTGTTTCTTCCAGTGCAGCATTTCTCATGATGTACTCTGTATATAAGTTAAATAAGCAGGGTAACAATATACAGCCTCGATGTACTCCTTTTCCTATTTGGAACCAGTCTGTTGTTCCATGTCCAGTTCTAACTGTTGCTTCCTGACCTGTGTACAGATTTCTCAAGAGGCAGGTTAGGTGGTCTGGTATTCCCATCTCTTGAAGAATTTTCCACAGTTTATTGTGATCCACACAGTCAAAGGCTTTGGCATAGTCAATAAAGCAGAAATAGATGTTTTTCTGGAACTCTCATACTTTTTCCATGATCCAGCAGATGCTGGCAATTTGATGTCTCATTCCTCTGCTTTTTCTAAAACCAGCTTGAACATCAGGGAGTTCATGGTTCACGTATTGCTGAAGCCTGGCTTGGAGAATTTTGAGCATTACTTTACTAGCATCTGAGATGAGTGCAATTGTGCGGTAGTTTGAGCATTCTTTCGCATTGTCTTTCTTTGGAATTGGAATGAAAACAGACCTTTTCCAGTCCTGTGGCCACTGCTGAGTTTTCCAAATTTGCTGGCATATCGAGTGCAGCACTTTCACAGCATCATCTTTTCAGGATTTGAAACAGCTCAACTGGAATTCCATCAGCTCCACTAGCTTTGTTCATAGTGATGCTTTCTAAGGCCCACTTGACCTCACACTCCAAGAATTCCCTGGTGGCTCAGATGGTAAAGTGTCTGCCTGCAATACAGGAGACCTAGGTTCGATCCCTGGGTTGGGAAGATCTCCTGGAGAAGGAAATGGCAACCCACTCCAGTATTCCTGCCTGGGGAATCCCAGGGATGGAGGAGCCTGGTAGGCTACAGTCCATGGGGTTGCAAAGTGTCAGACACGACAGAGACTTCACTTCACCATCAATTTCTCCCATTATGTTTTTATCCTATGTATTTAGGTACTCTATTGGGTACATTTATAATTGTTATTTCTTTTTGGATTAATCCTTTTGTAATGTCCTTTGTTTGACCACCTCCAATTTGCCTTGATTCATGGACCTGACATTCCAGGTTCCTATGCAATATTGCTCTTTACAGCATCGGACCTTGCTTCTATCACCAGTCACATCCACAACTGGGTATTGTTTTTGCTTTGACTCCATCCCTTCATTCTTTCTGGAGTTATTTCTCCACTGATCTCCAGTAGCATATTGGGCACCTAATAACCTGGGGAGTTCCTCTTTTGGTATCCTATCATTTTGCCTTTTCATACTGTTCATGGGGTTCTCAAGGCAAGAATACTGACGTGGCTTGCCATTCCCTTCTCCAGTGGACCATGTTCTGTCAGCCCTCTCCACCATGACCCAGTTGTCTTGGGTTGCCCCGCAGACATGGCTTGGTTTCATTGAGTTAGACAAGGCTGTGGTCCTAGTGTGACTAGACTGACCAGTTTTCTGTGAGTATGGTTTCAGTGTGTCTGCCCTCTGATGCCCTCTTGCAACAGTTACCATCTTACTTGGATTTCTCTTACCTTGGGCGTGGGGTATTTCTTCACGGCTGTTCCAGCAAAGCACAGCCGCTGCTCCTTACCTTGGACGAAGGGTATCTCCTTACTGCTGCCGTTCCTGACCTTCAATGTGGGAAAGCTCCTCTAGGCCCTCTTGCGCCTGTGCAGCCACTGCTCCTCCGGTTGTTCCTCCCGGCCGCCAGCCCTGGCTTTGGGTGCAGGTGGCTCCTCTCAGCTGCCGCCCTTGGCCTCGGGCTCCTGGTGGATCCTCAGGGTCACTGCCCCTGGCAGCTCCTCAGGGTCACCGCCCCTGGCCTCGAGCACAAGGTGGCTTCTTCTGGCCTGGTTTTAGAAAAGGCAGAGGAAGCAGAAATCAAATTGCCAACATCCACTGGATGATGGAAAAAGTAAGAGAGTTCCAGAAAAACATCTATTTCTGCTTTATTGACTATGCCAAAGCCTTTGACTGTGTGGATCACAACAAACTGTGGAAAATTCTGAAAGAGATGGGAATACCAGACCACATGACCTGCCTCTTGAGAAATCTGTATGCAGGTCAGGAAGCAACAGTTAGAACTGGACATGGAACAACAGACTGGTTCCAAATAGGAAAAGGAGTACATCAAGGCTGTATATTGTTACCCTGCTTATTTAACTTATATGCAGAGTACATCATGAGAAATACTGGGCTGGAAGAAACACAAGCTGGAATCAAGATTGCCGGGAGAAATATCCATCACCTCAGATATGCAGATGACACCACCCTTATGGCAGAAAGTGAAGAGGAGCTAAAAAGCCTCTTGATGAAGGTGAAAGAGGAGAGTGAAAAAGTTGGCTTAAAGCTCAACATTCAGAAAACGAAGATCATGGCATCCGGTCCCATCACTTCATGGGAAATCGATGGGGAAACAGTGGAAACAGTGTCAGACTTTATTTTGGGGGCTCCAAAATCACTGCCGATGGTGACTGCAGCCATGAAATTAGAAGACGCTTACTCCTTGGAAGAAAAGTTATGACCAACCTAGAGAGCATATTCAAAAGCAGAGACATTACTTTGCTGACTAAGGTCCGTCTAGTCAAGGCTATGGTTTTTCCTCTGATCATGTATGGATGTGAGAGTTGGACTGTGAAGAAGGCTGCGCGCCGAAGAATTGATGGTTTTGAACTGTGGTGTTGGAGAAGACTCTTGAGAGTCCCTTGGACTGCAAAGAGATCCAGCCAGTCCATTCTGAAGGAGATCAACCCTGGGATTTCTTTGGAAGGAATGATGCTAAAGCTGAAACTTCAGTACTTTGGCCACCTCATGTGAAGAGTTGACTCATTGGCAAAGACTCTGATGCTGGGAGGGATTGGGGGCAGGAGGAGAAGGAGATGACCGAGGATGAGATAGCTGGATGGCATTACGGACTGGATGGACGTGAGTCTGAGTGAACTCCGAGAGATGGTGATGAACAGGGAGGCCTGGTGTGCTGTGATTCATGGGGTCGCAAAGAGTCAGACACGACTGAGCAACTGAACTGAACTGAACTGAATGTTCTTTGTCTCTTTTTAAGCCTCTATTTTAGAGTCTATTTTATATGATAAAATATTACTTCTCCAGGTTTCATTTCTAGTTACATGGAATACTGTTTTTCATCCCCCTCAAGTTCAGTTTGTGTGTTTCTTTAGATCTGAAGTGTATCTGTTTGCTGTAGACAGCATATATGAGTCTTGTTTTTGTATTCAGTCAGCCACTGTCTATTTTTCATTGAACAATAACTGCATTACAATATTGGTTTCTGATTCACATCAACATGAATCAGCCATAGCTAAACATATGTTCCTTCTTTTTCAAACCTCCCTCCCACCTCCCATCCCCCACCCTATCACATCACAGAGCTCTGGTTTGAGCTCCCTGAATCATACAGCAAATTCCTACTAGCTATCTTTTTTTACATATGCCAGTGTGTATGTTTCCACATGACTGTTTGAATTCCTTCCACACTCTCCTTCCCCTACTGTGTCCACAAGTCTGTTTTCTATGTTTACTTCTCCACTGCTGCCCTGCAAACAAGTTCATCCATCCCATTTCTCTAGATTCCATATGTATGCATCAATACATGGCATTTGTTTTTCTCTTTCTGGCTTACTTCATTCTGTATGATAGGCTTTAGGTTCATGCACCTCATTAGAATGGACTCAAATGTGTTCCTTTTCATGGCTGAGTAATATTCCACTGTATTTATGTACCACAGCTTCTCTATCCATTCATCTGTTGATGGACATCTAGGTTGCTTCCATATCCTAGCTATTGTAAATAGTGCTGTGATGAACATTGGGGAACATGTGTTTTTTTCAATTTTCATCTTCTAAGGCAATGGCACCCCACTCCATTACTCTCGTCTGGAAAATCCCATGGATGGAGGAGGCTGGTAGGCTGCAGTCCATGGGGTCGCTAAGAGTTGGGCATGACTGGGCGACTTCACTTTCACTTTTCACTTTCATGCATTGGAGAAGGATATGGCAACCCACTCCAGTGGCAACCCCTCCAGTGTTCTTGCCTGGAGAATCCCAGGGATAGGGGAGCCTGTTGGGCTGCTGGCTATGGGGTCACACAGAGTCGGACATGACTGAAGTGACTTAGCAGCAGCAGCAGAGCATATACCCAGTAGTGGGATTGTTGAGTCATATAGTATTAATAGTTTTATTGCTAGTTTTTAAAGAAATCTCCATCCTGTTATTCACAGTGGCTGTATCAACTTACACTCCCACCAACAGCACAAGAGGGTTACCTTTTCTCCACCACCTCTCCAGCATTTATTGTTTGGAGAGTTTTTTGATGATGGTCTTTCTGACCAGTGTGAGGTGATACCTCGTTGTAGTTTAGATTTGCATTTCTCTAATAATGAGTAATGCTGAACGTATTTTTATGTGTTTATTAGCATTCTATATGTCTTTGGAGAAATGTCTGTTCAGGTCCTCTGCCCACTTTTTGTTTAGGTTGTTTATTGTTCTGGTATTGAGGGGCATGAGCTGCTTGTGTATTTTGGAGATTAGTCCTTTGATAGTTGTTTCATTTGCTATTATTTTCTTCCCTTCTGAGGACTGTATTTTCACCTTGTTTATAGCTTTCTTTGCTGTGCAAAAGCGGAAGTTTAATTAGATCCCACTTGTTTATTTTTTACTGCCATTACTCTAGAAGGTGGAACAAGACAGAAAGCCCAGAGATAAACCCAGGCACCTATGGGCACCTTATCTTTGAAAAGGAGGCAAAAATATACAATAGAGAAAAGATAGTCTCTTCAATAAATGGTGCTGGGAAAACTGGACAGCTACATGCAAAAAAAAAAAGAAATTAGAAAACTTCCAAACACCATACACAAAGATAAACTCACTGTCTTTTGATGGGAGTGTTTAGTCATTGCATTTAAAATAGTTATTGATAGGTGGGTACTCACTGACATTTTCTTAAATGTTTTCAGAGTTATTATTGGCTTTTCTTTTTAAAATAGATTTTCCCCCTGTTCAGGTATTTTCCCTTGTGATTTGATGACAAGCTTTAGTGTAATGTTTGACTCCTTTCTCTTTTTGTGTATCTATTATAGATTTTTGGTTTGAGCTTACCAGATTTATATATAGCAACACGTACATTATTATTTTAAGCTGATAATCTCTTAAATTCTAATGCATTCTAAAAACCTTGTGTTTTACTCTTTCCTCTATGTTTACTGTTTTTGACGTTATATTTTACATCTTTGTTTCATGCATCCATTAGCTACTCATTGTTGATACAAATGATTTTACTAGCCTTGTCTTTTAACATTCCTGCTAGTATTATAAATGGTTGATCTAATGCCTACTTGGAGAAGGAAATGGCAACCCACTCCAGTATTCTTGCTTGGAAAGTCCCATGGACGGAGGATCCTGGTAGGCTACAGTCCATGGGGTTGCAAAGAGTCAGACTCGACTGAGTGACTTTACTTCTTCATTTCACTGCCTACCAGTATTATAAATGGTTGATCTACTACCTTCTGTGTATACCTGCCATTATCAATGAAGTTTTCTTTCATAATTTTCATATTTCTTGTGTTTTGTTTTTTCCACTTAGAGAATTTCTTTTAACATTTCTTACAGATCCAGTTTAATGCTGCTTAACTCTCTTAGCTTTTGCCTGTCTAGAATTCTTTATCTCTTCTTCAAATCTGAATGAAAGCCTTGCCAAGTAGAGTGCTCTTGGTTACATGTTTACTAATAACGCCACTAATATCTGGCCTACAGTTTCTGCTGAAAAGTTAGCATACAGTCTTTTGGGCACTCCCTTATATGTAACCAGTTGCTTTCCCCTTACACTTTCAAGATTCTTTCTTTAATTTTTGTCACTTTAATTACAATGTTATCTTATTGTGGATCTCTTTGGGTTTAATCTTGGTTGGGACTCTGTGCTTCTTGGACCTTCATGTCTGTTTCCTTTCCTAGGTCATTAGGGAAGTTTTCAGTTATTATTGCTTCAAGTAAGTTTACTGTTCCTTTCTCTTTACCTTCTACTTCCTGGATCAGTATAATGTGAAAGGTAATATGCTTGAGGTTTTCCCAGAGGTCTCAAACTGCCTCACTTTTATTTTTTTCTGTTCAGTTTCAGTGATTTCCACTACTGTTTTTTCAGACTGCTGATTCACTCCTTTTCATCACCTATTCTGCTTCCTTATAGTGTATTATTTCAGGTGTCATATTTTTCAGCTATATTTGATCATTTATATTTTCTAATTCTTTGTTAAATTTTTCTGTTCCTTCTTCTTGAGTTCTTTGAAAACATTAATAAAACTAAAAAGCAATGTTTCAAGAAAGAGATAGAAAGGCACAAGTTATCAGTAGAAAAACCATAAAAGGAAAAACAGTAAAAGAAGATACCCTATATACATGGAAAGGATAACAAGAAAATATTATGGACAAAGTTATGCCAAAGAATTTGATGACCAAGGTGGGTGAAATGAACAAATTCTTGGAAAAACATATTACAAAGACTGCTTCAAGAAGAAATATAAAACCTAAACAACTTTGTATCAGTTAAATAAGCTGAAAGTACATTTAAAAACTTTGTTATGAAGAAAATCTGGGCACAGATGTTATCACTGGTAAATTTTTCAAGTATTTAAGGAAGAAATACCATGCCTATCCAAACTGTTTCAAATATTGTTTATCTATTTTTTGATGCCAACATTATCATGTTACCATAACCAAAGACATTATATATAAACTATAAACCAGTATTTCTCATGGAGATAGATCAAAATACTTGTGGTAACATAAATTGGTTTGAACAACATATTTTAAATCAAGCTACATATAAAAAGTGGAGTACGTTACCAGAATTTAAGTTTGGTTTATCACTGGCATCCAAATTGGGGAAAAGATAATCTTTATTTATAGATGGTATATATAGAAAAACTTAAAAACTCAAAAAAAAACCCACCCCAAACCCACAAAACTGTTATACCTAATCAATGAATTCACTAAAGCTGCAGGATTCAAATAAACATATATAAACGTTAGTTGCTTTTCTATACGCTAACAATAAGCTACAAGAAACTGAAATAATCCCATTTATAATTGCATCCAAAAAATAAAATACGTAGAACAAATTTCACCATGGAAGTGCAAGACTTGTATACTGATAACCGTAAGACAGTGATGAATAAATTTGGTAAGTGGAATATTTATTCTGTGCTCACAGACTTTAACAATAATACTTCTCCCACTGTGCATACTACTGTGCATACTACATGAAACCATTTACATTTAATCAATCTATCCAAATTCCAATGGCATTTCTCACAGAAATAGAACATACAACTCTTAAATTTATGTGGGACCATAAAAGATCCTGAATAGACAAATCACTATTTAGAAAGAAGAACAAAGCTGGAAGCATCACAATTCCAAATTTCAAAATACATTACCAAGCTATAGTAATTGAAATAGTATGGTACTGGTATGAAAACAAACACCAGTGGAACAGAGAGCTCAAAAATAAACCCTTGCATATATGGTTGATTAATGTACAACAAGGCAGCTAAGAATATACCATGAGGAGAGGATAGACTTTTCAATAAATGATCTTGGGAAATTGGACAACTAAATGCAGAAAATAAATCTAGGCCTTTATCTTACACCATACACGGAAACTCATTAAATGGATTAAAGACTCGAATGTAACACACAAAACCATGAAACTCCTAGAAGATACTACTATATCAAATATCTTCCACATGACAAAGGAAACCATCCACAAAATGAAAATACAATCTATGACATAGAAGAAAATATTTTCAAATCTGAAAAGGGGTTAATAGCTCAAATATATAAAGAACTCACGACTTAATGGCAAAGGAACAATCTGAGTAAATAAAAAAGACAGATCTAAATAAAAATTTTTCCAGAGATGATATATGAATGGTTAACTGTACAGGAAAAGGTGCTCAAGATCAGAGAAATGCAAATTAAACAATGATAATTCATCTCACTTATCAGGATGGGTATTATCAAAAAGATAATAAACAAATGTTGGTGAGGATGTGAAAAAGGAACAATTGTGCATTGTTTGTGGAAATGTAATGTGGTCCACTGGAGAAGGGAATGGCAAACCACTTCAGTATTCTTGCCTTGTGAACCCCATGAATAGTATGAAAAGGCAAAATGATAGGATACTGAAAGAGGAACTCCCCAGGTCAGTAGGTGCCCAATACGCTGCTGGAGATCAGTGGAGAAATAACTCCAGAAAGAAAGAAGGGATGGAGCCAAAGCAAAAACAATACCCAGTTGTGGATGCGACTGGTGATAGAAGCAAGGTCCGATGCTGTAAAGAGCAATATTGCATAGGAACCTGGAATGTCAGGTCCATGAATCAAGACAAACTGGAAATGGTCGAACAAAACATAGCAAGAGTGAACGTTGACATTCTAGGAATCAGTGAACTAAAACAAGACTGGAATGGGTGAATTTAAACTGAGATGACCATCATATCTACTACTGTGGGCAGGAATCCCTCAGAAGAAATATGAGTAGCCATTGTGCTCAACAAGAGTCCGAAATGCAGTACTTGGATGCAATCTCAAAAATGACAGAATGATCTCTGTTCGTCTCCAAGGCAAACCATTCAATACCACAGTTATCCAAGTTTAGGCCCAAACCAGTAATGCTGAATAAGCTGAAGTTGAACGGTTCTGTGAAGGCCTACAAGACTGTTTAGAACTAACACCTAAAACAGATGTCCTTTTCATTGTAGGGGACTGGAATGCAAAAGTAGGAAGTCAAGAAACACCTGGAACAACAGGCAAATTTGGCCTTGGAATGTGGAATGAAGCAGGGCAGAGACTAATAGAGTTTTGCCAAGAAAATGCACTGGTCATAGCAAACACACTCTTCCAACAACACAAGAGAAGACTCTACACATGAACAACACCAGATGGTTAACACTAAAATCAGATTGATTATATTCTTTGCAGCCAAAGATGGAGAAGCTCCATACAGTCAACAAAAACAAGACCAGGAGCTGACTGTGGCTCAGATCATGAACTCCTTATTACCAAATTCAGACTTAAATTGAAGAAAGTAGGGAAAACCACTAGACCATTCAGGTATGACCTAAATCAAATCCCTTATGATTATACAGTGGAAGTGAGAAATAGATTTAAGGGCCTAGATCTGATAGATAGAGTGCCTGATGAACTATGGAATGAGGTTTGTGACACTGTACAGAAGACAGGGATCAAGACCATACTCATGGAAAAGAAATGCAAAAAAGCAAAATGGCTGTCTGGGGAGGCCTTACAAATAGCTGTGAAAAGAAGAGGAAAAGCAAGGTGAAAAGCAAAGATATAAGCATCTGAATGCAGACTTCCAGAGAATAGCACGAAGAGATAAGAAAGCCTTCTTCAGTGATCAATGTAAAGAAATAGAGGAAAAGAACAGAATGGGAAAGACTAGAGATCTCTTCAAGAAAATGAGAAATACCAGGGGAACATTTCATGCAAAGATGGTCTTGATACAGGACAGGAATGGTATGGACCTAACAGAAGCAGAAGATATTAAGAAGTGGCAAGAATACACAGAACTGTACAAAAAAGATCTTCATGACCCAGATAATCACGATGGTGTGATCATTCATCTAGAGCCAGACATCCTGGAATGTGAAGTCAAGTGGGCCTTAGAAAGCATCACTATGAACAAAGCTAGTGGAAGTGATGGAATTCCAGTTGAGCTGTTTCAAATCCTGAAAGTTGATGCTGTGAAAGTGCTGCACTCAATATGCTAGCATATTTGGAAAACTCAGCAGTGGCCACAGGATTGGAAAAGGGGCGTTTTCATTCCAGTTCCAAAGAAAGGCAATGCCAAAGAATGCTCAAACTACCATACAATTGCACTCATCTCACATGCTAATAAAGTAATGCTAAAAATTCTCCAAGCCAGGCTTCAGCAATACATAAACTGTGAACTTCCAGATGTTCAAGCTGGGTTTAGAAAAGGCAGAATAACCAGAGATCAAACTGTCAACTTCCACTGGATCATCAGAAAAAGCAAGAGACTTCCAGAGAAACACCTATTTCTGCTTTATTGACTATGCCAAAGCCTTTGACTGTGTGGATCACAACAAACTGTGGAAAATTCTTCAAGAGATGGGAATACCAGACCACATGACCTGCCTCTTGAGAAACCTGTATGCAGGTCAGGAAGCAACAGTTAGAACTGGACATGGAACAACAGACTGGTTCCAAATAGGAAAAGGAGTACATCAAGGCTGTATATTGTCACCCTGCTTATTTAACTTATATGCAGAGTACATCATGAGAAACACTGGACTGGAAGAAACACAAGCTGGAATCAAGATTGCCGGGAGAAATATCAATCACCTCAGATATCCAGATGACACCACCCTTGTGGCAGAAAGTGAAGAGGAACTCAAACGCCTCTTGATGAAAGTGAAAGAGGAGAGTGAAAAAGTTGGCTTAAAGTTCAACATTTAGAAAATGAAGATCATGGCATCTGGTCCCATCACTTCATGGGAAATAGATGGGGAAACAGTGCAAACAGTGTCAGACTTTATTTTGGGGGGCTCCAAAATCACTGCCGATGGTGATTGCAGCCATGAAATTAAAAGACGCTTACTCCTTGGAAGAAAAGTTATGACCAACCTAGATAGCATATTGAAAAGCAGAGACATTACTTTGCCAACAAAGATCCGTCTATCAAGGCTATGGTTTTTCCTGTGGTCATGTATGGATGTGAGAGTTGGACTGTGAAGAAGGCTGAGCACCAAAGAATTGATGCTTTTGAACTGTGGTCTTAAGAGTCCCTTGGACTGTAAGGAGATCCAACCAGTCCATTCTGAAGGAGATCAGCCCTGGGATTTCATTGGAAGTTATGATGCTAAAGAAAATACAGTGCAACCAGAGATCAAATTGCCAACATCCAATGGATCATAGAAAAAGCAAGGGAATTCCAGAAAAGTATCTACTTCTGCTTCACTGACTACACAAAAGCCTTTGACTCTGCGGATCATAACAAACTGTGGAAAATTCTTAAAAGAGCTGGGTAAACGAGATCACCTTTCCTGCCTCCTGAGAAACCTGTATTCAGGTCATGAAGCAAAAAGTAGACCAGAAAGGGAACAACAGACTGGTTCACAACGTCAAAGATGTGTATTATCACCCTGCTTATCTAACTGCTATGCAGAGTACATCACATAAAATGTCTGGCTGGATGAATCACAAGCTGCAATTAGGATTTCTGGGAGAAATATCAACAACCTCAGACACGCAGATGACACCACTCTAATGGCAGAAAGTGAAGAGGAACTAACGAGCTTCTTGATGAGGGTGAAAAGATGAAACTGAAAAATCTGCCTTAAAACTTAATGTTCAAAAACTAAGATATGGTATCCACTCCCATCACTTCTTGGCAAATAGAAGGGGGAAAAAGTGGAAGCTGTGGCAGATTTTGTTTTCTTGGGCTCCAAAATCACTGTGGACTGTGACTGCAGTCATGGAATTACTGGCTTCTTGGAAGGAAGGCTATTAACAAACCTAGTCAGCATATTAAAAAGCAGAGACATCACTTTGGCAACAAAGTCCATCTAGTCAAAGCTATGGTTTTCTGGTAGTCATGTATGGATGTGACAGTTGGACCATAAAGAAGGCTGAGCGTTGAAGAATTGATGCTTTTGAATTGTGGTGCTGGAGAAGACTCTTGAGAATCCTTTGGACTGCAAGGTAATCAAATCAGTCCATCCTAAAGGAAATCAAACTTGAAAATTCATTGGAAGGACTGATGCTTAAGCCAAAGCTCCAATACTCTGGTCACTTGATGAGAAGAGCTGACTCATTGGAAGACCCTGATGCTGGTAAAGACTGAAGGCAAAAGGAGAAAGCGGCAGCAGAGGATGAGATGGTTAGATAGCATCACTGACTCAATGGACATGAATTTGAGCAAACTTCAGGAGATAGTAAAGGATAAAGATGCCTGGCATGCTACACTCCAGGACGTTGCAGAGTCGGACTCAAGTTAGTGACGGAACAACAATACCTGTAAAACTATATTCCTAGATAACATGATCATGTAGACAGAAAATTCTAAGGAACATTCAATACCCAGTACAACAAATGAGTTTAGCCAGACCAATTTTCAATAATGAATTGCATTTTTACATACTAGCAGCCCACAGTTGGAAATAGTGGAAAAAAAAAAATACATATCCCTAACAACAGCATCAAACAGCATCATATTTGCATACTGCTGATAGGAATGTAGTAACTCATGAATTCAACCAAGGCATTTGCACAAAATTATTGCAAATATACATCCATATGCAAATAGTATAAAAGACATACATATATTAACAGCAAAAATATATATATAAACCTAAGGGACATAGAAGTATATACAAACAGAAGGTTAAAATATTGCCTCCTTCTCCAATCCCATTTTCTAGATATATCCACTTTTAAAAGTTTGCCATGTTATTCTAGATTTTTCAATGTATAAACACATATATAATACTGTCATATAGCCTGTTTTACAACAGCACAATATAGCATGGATATTATTTATGTTAATAACTTTCTTCCCAAAACAGCTATAGTGTACTGTAACTTCATAGATTTTAAAAAGTTTTTCAAATGCTACATAATTTGCACATATATATATATAATATATATAATGCTATATAATTTGTTGGAAGGATAGATATTAAAATTGTAACAGAAGCTACATGTAATACAATTTTTTAAAGATTACTTTCTATTTAGTTATTTAAAAACACTGACTATATTCTCAGTGTTGTACATCTTTGAGCTATCTTACATCCAGTATTTTTATCTCTCACCCCACTACCCATAAATTGTCCCTCCCTTCTCTCCCCACTTGTAACTACTAGTTTTTTCTCTGTGAATCTTTTTATTATTATATTCACTAGTTTGTTATCTTTTAGACTGCACATATATTAATCTTGTCTGACTTATTTCACATAGCATAATGCCACATCCATCTATATTGATGGACACGGTGGTATTTTGTTCTTTTTATAGCTGAGCAGTATTCCGTCCTGTGTATGTGTATTACATACATTGTGTGTATATATACCACATGTTCTTCACCCATTCATCTGTTGATGCAGTTTGTTTCCCTATCTTGGCAATTGTAAATAGTTTTGTTATCAGCACTGTGGTGCATATATCTTTTGAATTGGTGTTTGCTATTTTTGGTTATATACCCAATCACTGAGTCACACTGTAGTTCTATTTTTAGTTTGAGAAACCTCCATTCTGTTTTCCACAGTGGCTGCACCAATTTACATTCTCACCAACAGTGTACAAGGTTTCTCTTTTGTCCACATTCTCACCAACATTTGTTATTTGTTTTCTTTTGGATGATAGCCCTTCTGACAAGTATGAGGTGATATCTCATTGTGCATTCCCCTGATGATTAGTGATTTGAGCAGTTATTAGATTTCTTTTTTTTTTTAATTTTATTTTATTTTATTATTTTTTTTCCAAATTCACTTTTTAATTCATTTTTTTTTTAATTACAATACTGTATTTGTTTTGCCATACATTGACATGAATCAGCCATAGGTGAACACAATCTCCCAATGCCGGAACCCCCTCCCACCTCCCACCCCACATCCTCTACTTGAATCATCCTGTGTATCAGCCCCATGCATCCTGCATCCTACACTGAACATAGATTGGCGCTTCGTTTCTTACACGAAAATATACATGTTTCATTGCCATTCTCCCAAACCATCCCACCCTTTCCCTCTCCCTCAGAGTCCAAAAGTCCACTCTATACCTCTGTGTCTCTTGGCTGTCTCACATACAGGGTCATCATTACTGTCTTCTAAATTCCATATATATGTGTCAGTATACTGTATTGGTGTTTTTCTTTCTGGCTTACTTCACTCTGTATAATTGGTTCCAATTTCATCCATCTCATTAGAACTGAGTCAAATTTATTCTTTTTAAGGGCTGAGTAGTATTCCATAGTGTATATGTACCACAGCTTTCTTATCCATTCATCTGCTGATGGACATCTAGGTTGCTTCCATGTCCTGGCTATTATAAACAGTGCTGCAATGAACATTGGGGTACATGTGTCTCTTTCAATTCTGGTTTCCTCGGTGTGTATGCCCAGCAGTGGGATTGCTGGGTCATAAGGCAGTTCTATTTGCAATTTTTTAAGGAATCTCCACACTGTTTTCCATAATGGCTGTACTAGTTTGCATTCCCACCAGCAGTGTTATTAGACAACTAGGCTATTGATTTTTTCCAAAATCGAACATGCTTGATTATTTCTATATACTTCTGCAAATCATTCCTTAGAAATCTTCAAAGTAAAATTTTAAATTCTAAACTAACAGCTACTGGCAAATTGTCCTTCAATATTTTGCTGAGTACACACTTATGAACAACTTTAAAAAGCTACTAAAACAGTGGATAAAGTGAAAGTGAAGTCGCTCAGTTCACTTCAGTCGCTCAGTCGTGTCCGACTCTGCGACCCTATGAATTGTAGCACACCAGGCCTCCCTGTCCATCACCATCTCCTGGAGTTCACTCAGACTCACATCCACTGAGTCAGTGATGACATCCAGCCATCTCATCCTCTGTAGTCCCCTTCTCCTCCTGCCTCCAATCCCTCCCAGCATCAGTCTATTCCAATGAGTCAAATCTTCGCATGAGGTAGCCAAAGTACTGGAGTTTCAGCTTTAGCATCAT